>CM038227.1:80612473-81854882 GCA_021442155.1 Cymbidium sinense
CTTACGATGTGGTTTGGAGCGATTGATTTGAGATCTACATTCTCTGCACATGGGGAAACATTTAAGAGAGAGCTGAGGCCCGTCATAGATCACTAACATAGAGATTTGGTGGCGATTATAGCCTCTGCACTCATTGATTTTTTCATGCTAACATGATATGAGATAATACTTATGGATGACCTATCATGAAGGTCTGTCAAGTTGGTGGTGTCTCCACCATTCTACCCTATTTATTATCAACATTCCTTGCGGTCTCTAGTTGAAAGGCCATGAGGCCAAATCAGAGAAGTGTATGTTGGTGATCACTGAACAGAGATCACTCGTACTATGGTGGTCGATCTCTCTGTTGACCTTGATTATGGTCTAATGGCGAGAAGTATAGTGGTCTCCCTTCACCAAATCTAGTTACATGGAGATGGTGGATTATCAAGGGAGCATAGCCATGTTGCAAGACATGACCCAATCATCCCAACACCTCTGATATTAATTAAAGTAGAAATACGAACAAATAGATAGGATGGCAAGGCAACTTGAGGACTTATTAGTAGTAGTCTCAGTACTTCAGAAATAAGCCCCAGCAATTCATCTTATTATAGCTGATATTAGTCAACCATAGTTAGTGCATGTCTTGGACCCAGCCAAGACCTTACCTCCCGTTGAGCAAGGTAGCACTAGCATGTATCGGAAGGTAGTGCAAAGTAACTCCATACAGAAGAAAGGCATCAGATCTATGGTTGAGCAGTAAGCGAAGGAAGTGTTGGCTCAAGCCTTGGGAGGATCATCAGTTCCAAAGGGTAGACCCTACCCGAAGGAATTTGATGCAATCCAATATCACAAAAGTTTTATCCCACCTTCCTTCAAGAGCTTTGATAGTAGTGAAAACTAACATATTGCACTTGGGCTTGTTGCAAGCGGTGAGCGATGCTTTATTCTTACCTTCATCATTATAGCAGGATAGCATTTGATATTATGAACTTTCCAATGGTTGATAAGATATTTGCTAGTTGAGCAACTCTTCATCAAGAGGTTTCTTGACAAAGGGTTCTTGTTGGTGATCATTGTAACACAACACCCAAGTGAGTCCCTTATTGACTATATTCTCAAATGGCATAACCTTAGTATGAAATGTGAGCTATAGTTGTCTGAGCAGCATGCCATTGAGATTCTTCTAAAGAATATACATGGCTCGATCATCTTTATGCTTAAGGGCTTCACTATCAAAACATCTGAGAAGCTGATAAATAAGGCTACTAGTCTACAAGGTTAGGTCAAATAATTGTCTTTTCAAGACCAGTTGCCCAAAGCAAAGCTACAGAAGGTCTATGAGAAGAAGTCGGGAATAGGGACAATGGTGGATAAGGGGAAACAACTAGCTAGAGATCTATCTGAGAGACCATGACCTTAGCAGCCTTCACTTCCACCTTCTTTACCACCAGAAGCCCCTACGGCCTCCACACACCCTCCTGGCACCACCTCCTCTGCCATACCATCGGCGTGATACATACCGCGGGTAGCTATGGTCCACCTACTCTTTTAGATAAGCTTAACAAACCTTATTCATTTAAGAAGGAGGTAATCAGGAAGATCTTTAAGAACCTCTTAAACAAGCTTGATTTTCAGCTACCTAAGCTTAGGAGATCAGAGGAAGTAGGAAAAAGTAATGATCCTAACTTTTACCCCTACCATCGTATGCTAGGTCATGTTTTGGAGGATTGTTTCATATTTAAGGACTCGCTTGAACATAGCTTCAAGACCGGTGCTATAGTTATCCCAAAAGAATCCTTGTGGAACAACCATCCAGTTCCATTAGGGTAATCCTTAGGGATACTTGTGATCCTTCCAAAACCAAAGAAGGTTGAGATATTTCTTTATTCAAAACCTCTAAAAATATCATTGAAGATCAAGAAACTTTTTCTTGTGAGTGAAACCTCCAACATCAAGGAAGGTTTGCAAGTTGCTGCCAACTCGGAAAGGTGGAGTTCCGGCGGCGGCGGCATGGAGATAGATGGTCAACCATGACCGAGTCGACCTCCAATTGCGTGCTTACCACATGAGACTTCCTCCGCCTAGTTCTTCTTCTTCTAGTAGAACTCTTGTCGATGGATAAGGGCATCAAATCCCTTACCACTCACTTTGATTTCTACTTTGTACCACCTATCAAATCAAGAAATAAAGCTAGCTTGAATTACATATGTGTCACTTCTGATGGGTTGTCTACTTCTATTTTTTATGATAACTCTTCAAGTCAAAATAACTATAATAATTCCAGTCTTCCTTTTTTTGATCCAGAGTTGGACTTTCCTACTCTGAATACTATGGGATGCGACCTACTATCTTCCTCACAATACCCTTTCTTGTGAACTTAGGCAAAACTCAAAATCAAAAGAAAAAGAAAAGGCAAAAAAAAAAGAAAAGTAAAATAAAAATCCAAGTGAACAAGAAAGGGGAATTGAAGAAGAAATAGATCATATCACATTCCACCTGATTCATCCCATCATGTACATGTGGGTAGGATGACTCAACCTCCACGAGGCGAGCAGTTCAGAGGTGGAAGACCCTGGTTGGCCATCTAATAGGTCATATTCATTCAAGGTACTACTATTCATAGACTTAGAATCAGCTGAAGGAGGTCTAATGTGATTAGTATACTAGTCAACCCCTCTCAGCTGGTTCCATTAGAGGTGACTTTCAATCTAAATGATGACGAAGACTCAGCCTCCAGAAAAATATAAGTATTTGAAGCAAGTTTATGTGAGACTATTAGGCAGCAGCTTAGAACCTTAGCTCTAACCTCACTTACATCTCAAAAAGTTGAAGGCAGTTAAGAAAGTCCCTAAGTCTTATGAGATATGGAGAGATTCTTTTTTGGGATCATCATCCTCAAGTCCTGAAGTTGATGTAGGGAGGAGATTACATTTAAGGAATTAATGAAATTATCATTTGATTTTTACTCGTCTTGTGTTAATAATCTTATACAAAAAGGTTTAGTTCCTCATACATAGTCTAGACATAGGTTAGAGTAATTTGAAAAGCTATGGAATAATATAGGCAGAGATGCACAATCAAGAGCAGGACTAGGATTGACAGAGGTTAGATGATAGAGAGTTGTTACCAATCATTTAGTCGATAGGTTCTTCTCACACAATGTCAGCTCTTATGAGAATGTGTGTTTATATATCTCAGATGATCGAGATGATCTCCAAATCAAAGATGCACCACTAGAATTTGAAGAGGAGATCTATTCAACAATTGACAAGCTTAAAGAAATCAACCTCGGGATAAAAGAAAATCCACGCCCAATGTGCATTAGTTCATTATTGAATGAAGAAGAAACTAATGACTTAGTTAGGCTATTGATTGAGTTTAATGACTGGTTTGCATGGAGTTATGAAGAGATGCCCAGATTATCTCCTGACGTAGTAGGCCATAAGCTAGCAATAGATCCTAATGCTACCCCTATTAAGCAAGCTCTTAGACCCATGTGATTAGAAATCAAACAACAGGTTATTTCTGATGTCAAGAAACTGATCAATCTTAGTTTCATCAGGGAAGAAAAATACTCTATCTGGTTAGTGAGTGTTGTACTAGTTAAGAAGAAGAATGGCCAAATTTGCATATGCGTTAATTTTAGAGACCTAAATAATGCATGTCCTGATTATGAGTTTTCTCTTCTTATACCAGAATTAATGATAGAAACTGCCTCATCTCTTGCAAGTTTCTCTTTCATGGATGGATCATCTGGCTACAACCAAATCAAGATGTCTCCTGAAGAAGAAAGAAACAACTTTTGAACCCTCAAATCTTTTATTCTAGGATCATGCCTTTCGGCCATAAAAATGTTGGTGCTACATACTAACGAGTCATGACTCAAATCTTCAATGAACTCATCCATCATCAGATTGAGTGCTATGTTGATGATCTAGTAGTCAAGAGCAGAGAAAAGGAAGACCACCTCTTTGACTGGAGAGTAGTTTTCGAACGGTTAAGATAATATAACCTCAAAATGAATTTCCTACAATGTGCATTCAAAGTAGCTTCAGGGAAATTCCTTAGGCTTATTGTCAAACATCGGGGAATAGAAATAGATCCTAAAAAGATTAAAGCTATCATAGAAATGACACCTCCTAAGAGTTTAACTTAACTCAGATCCTTCCAAGGATAGCTGGTGTATCTAAGATGATTTATCCCCAACCTATCGGGGAGATGCAAGCCATTCTCAGCACTTGTCAAAAAGGATGTCAAGTTCAAGTGGGATGAAAAGTGTCAGCATGCCTTTGAAGACATCAAATAGTATTTGGTGAAGTCGCCAGTTCTAGCAGCCCATATCCTGGGTAGGCCACTTATTCTCTACATTGTTGCATTGGATGACTATCTTGGTGCTTTGTTGGCCCAAGCCAATGATAAAGGGAAGGAGAATGCTCTCTACTACCTCAACTGTCATCTTATTTCTGCTGAAGCAAACTATCCACCTATTGAGAAACATTGTCTAGCTTTGATCTTTGCATCTCAGAAGCTACAACATTACATGCTTTCTCATAATGTAAACTTGATCTCCAGAACAAATCTGCATTACCTCATGACACGGCTAACACTATCCGGACATTTGACATGATGGTCCATGATCCTCTCATAGTTTTATATCACATTCCCCTCAGGTGTGATAAGGAGACCAGCAATTTCTTAGCGGCACACCACTTCTGTTGATTCTCCACTTAGTGATGATCTCACGATGAACAAATCATGAACTTTGGGGAGGGCAATCGATGATGTATTTTTAATGGTGCTTCTTTTCATAAAGGGAAGCACCATAATCTACTCTTCTAGGAAAGGGTAGGAATAGTTCTAACTCATGATGTGATGAGATTCTCATACTATCTTTAACCCCACACATAAATAATGAAGCGTATGAGGCTTTGATTCGTCTAGAGTTAGTCATCACTATTGTCAAAACATCAACATCTTTGGGGATTCTCTGGTCATCAATCAAATTGCGGTCCTACAAGGTTCTTAAACCCAAGCTTCATCATTACCCCATATACCATGAAGGTTGGCCCAAATTCTGTCATCATCTACAAGGTTCCCCACAGAATGTAGTAGATGCTTTTGCAAACTTGCAAAGAATTGTCATGTCGGAAGATGAGTCTATTTCAATAAGGGTCTAAAATAGACAAGTCATATCCCTTATTGATGTTGAACTCATTGAGAGACTTTCTCTTGAAGGGGAGGTTATCGTTTCCTATAAGGACAAGGAGTTGGATTGGAGGAAACCATTCATAGACTATTTGAACATCGGCAAACTATCTCAAGAAAAGTCACAAGCCCATCAGGTGAAATAGAGTGCTCTCTCCTATTATCTCATTGATGGCACCTTGTACTGATGGTCCTTTGACCAAATGTGGTTATTTTATTTAGATAAACACGAAGCCCATGGAATTATGACTGAGGTACATTCAGGTCTATGAAGAGCACATCAGTCTGGTCGAAGATGAAGATGAAGATCAAGAGACTAGGATACTACTGGCCTTTGATGATTACAGACTACATGAATGTAGCTAGGAGATGCCATCGATTAGCCGTACGGTGTGGTCCTCCACCAACCACCCAACATTCTACACCCTACATTAGTCTCATGGTCATTCGAGTGTTGGGGTACTGACATTGTGGGTCTGATCAAAACTCCTTCCAAAGGGCATCGGTTCATCTTAGCTACCCCGACTACTTTTCCAAGTGGGCGGAGGCAATCCCACTTAGAGAGGTCACAACTTAGCATGTGCTTTAGTTTTTCAGGAACCATATTGTATATAGGTTTGGGGTGCCTCAACAAATTATATCGATAATATGCGCATTCAAAAAAAATTCTTTTGAGACACGATATGGGTGGAGATTCTCCACCATCTACTACCCCAAAGCAAATGGTTTAGCGGAAGCATTCAATAAAACTCTCATCCAAATATTAAATAAAATACTTGATTATAATAAGCGATAGTGGAATGAGCAATTGGTTGAAACCTTGTGGGCCTACCCCACACCACCACTCCAACTCATTACACTCATTTTCTTAATGTATGGGTCCGAAGCTGTTCTACCTTTAGAAGTTCAACTCCCATCACTAAGGATAGCATTGGGTAGCAAGATCACTATAGAGCAGAATGCAAAGTTGTGGTTAGAAGAGCTTGAAGGTTTGGAGGAGAATCATCTACGGGCGTGCCAGAACCTCAAGTTGTACAAGGCCAAAATGATTCAAGCTCACAACAAGCTGGTTTGCCTAGATCTTTCTAAGTAGGAGAACTTGTGTTAGTCCTAAAGAACCTAATTGTTATCCATCAAAAGATGGGAGGCAAGTTTGAGCCCACTTGGGAAGGCCCCTATGTCATAGAGAAGGCCTACCAAGAAGGATCTTATCAGCTCATTGATTGTAAAAGGGAACACCTGATGCTTTCAATTAATGGGCTCTATCCACAGAAATATTACCCATGAAATAAATCATGTTTAAAAATACTTATTAAAAAAAAGAACAAAATCTGATTCCATTCATCAAATCCTCTCTTCTTTTGAAGTGTTGTTTGCTTGTCTTGTGAATCCGCTGTGACATGTCTAAGGAAGGTGTAAGTCCCCAAGTGGCATCCTATCCCACTTTCACAACATAAACACAATCTTCCAATGCTATTATAATATGTGTAAGAGAACCCAAGAGGCATCTTATTTCAATTAGCATAATTAGGTTAGGTGTGAGAGAACCCAAGCTGCATCCTTTCTTAGTAGGAATTCTAGGTTGCCATGCATAGCACCACTTCGTAATAATCTCCTAGCATGTTTAAGGTAGGTGTAAGAGTCCCCTAGAGGTGTCCTATTCCCTTTTAACATATGCACAAAAATAAACTCAAATATGTTATCTCAGGCTATTTTGATGTGGTGCCAAACACCCTATGGCACTCACTCATTAGCTGCTCTAGTGGGTCATGCTACTTGCCTTAGTATGTCATGGTCACTTGTTTGGAAGATGTGAGTCATCATGCTTTCTTCTTGACCATTGCAAAAACAATGCCTTATTAGTATGGTAGACTTCCTTTGCCCGACCATAAACTACCTCATGTTAATTTTGTTTAAGAAGATGTGAGTCCCTGAGCTTTCTTCATGAACTAATAATCATGATCTAACTAGGTCGAGTATATTTGAGGTTTAGGATAAGTCTCCAAGAGGCTCATTTCCTCTTGATTATATTTTGAGCTGATATAAGTCCCTTAGTGGCATTCATTCAGTAGTTGCCCTAGGTCGGATAGCATTTGTCAGCGAAGATCTATCCCGACAATCAGTTCTCTAGGAGGATGTGAGTCCCGAGCTTTCTTTCTAGGCTGATTGTTGCAAATCGATGGGCACCTTAGGTTGGTTGATGTTCGCTATACTGACAGCGACTCACCCGGTGGATACACCACTCTTGAAAGATGTGAGTCCCTGCACTTTCTCCTTGAGTTGGCCACCGAATACCTATTTGATATGACTAGCCATGTCATTTTCTTCAAGGTTTTGGATTAAACTCTTAGCGGCCACATCCCCTACGGTCACTCTACTTGGATCGCATCCTTTGTGACCTTATTTTGATACTACCCAGGTAACTTTTGGATTGGATAGTTTCCCTTTCCTAATAGCCACCCCTGTGGTTGGAGAATTTGTTCAGCGGATGCGCGGATTCTCTCTTAATTCAGTAAATCTGAGATAGGTCTAGGCTGATATAAGCTCTTTCTCAATTTGATTGCTCGTAAACTAACAGGGCTCATGATAAACAAACTAAACAAAATTAATTCGCTTGTGGATTAAGAATTCAAGTCCCCACAAAGCCCCTTTTTCCAAGCAGGCATCCTATCTTTAGGGTAGTGTCAGCAAAACTCCCTATAGGAATTGCCTAA
This sequence comes from Cymbidium sinense, assembly GCA_021442155.1. NCBI lineage: Eukaryota > Viridiplantae > Streptophyta > Magnoliopsida > Asparagales > Orchidaceae > Cymbidium > Cymbidium sinense. The sequence continues at coordinate 80,620,378 of CM038227.1, forward strand.
CTACATGAGTTGAGATAAGTCCCTAGGTCGGCACTCACTCCATAGTCACCCTTAGGTCAGGTTCAATCTATTTTGATTTAAAAGTAGGTTACCTCGACAGTCATTTTATTTTGGAAGATGTAAGACTATGACGGATTCTTTCTAGTATGATTATCACAAGCGGGACTCTTAGGTGATTTGTTGCTCAAAGTAGATCACCCTGGTCTTTGTAGTGGAAGATGAGTCCCGAGCTTTCTTCCCTTTAATTGATCATTGCAAATGAGAGGCACTTTGGTGGGATAGTTCTCCCATCGAGCTATTCCCTTTGGTTCATAAATTTGAGATAGGTCTATCGATATAAGCTCCTCCTCAGTTTGATCCATCACAAACAACAGAATCCATCAAAATAAATCTAAAATGAAATTTATCTTGACTATTCCTGAGCTGATTTAAGTCTCCCAGAGGCATTCACTCAATATAGTCAATAGGATGGTTCAATGTTTCCTTGCATATTACCCCAACGACTAGTCCTTACTTTGGAGGATGTAAGTCTACTGTGCTTTCTTCCTAGCACAACTGCTGCATACTAAAAGGAATCCCTTTGGTTGGCTAGTCCTACTACGTGTTTAGTAGACTACCTCTTTGGATTAGTAAATCTGAGTTAGGTTTAGACCTCAATGGCTCCTACTTAGTGTAGTCCATCGCAAACCAACAGGGTCCATCTCAAAAAAATCCAAATCTAAGAATCTAAAATAAATTCAACCCTCTTCCCCAGTGGAACTTTCTCCCCAATGAGACTCAAATCAAATCAAACCTCTCATCCCTTTGTGGATGACTTGAACCTGCTTCCCTAGTGGAAGGTTCACATATTCTATCCCTAGCGGATTCCTCCTTCCATCTCTTATGTACTTGACATAAGTAGAGCCACATTGCATTAAGTTATGGATTCCTTCTACCCTCAGGTTAGGAGTAGATCATCTCTGTTAGTGCTTATGATCGTTCATTATTGTTGATCATTTCGATCAACACCAATACATGTGGTGTTCCTTGTCAGTCACACCACAGCTATTGGGTGCCCTTTATTGACCTCATTTTTAGGATGAGCTCTCAACCTCTCCATCTTTGACATAAGACTCCTCTTAGACTTTAAGAGATCCTTCGTCTTTAGACACATCTAGTGATTATGTGGACACTCAACCTAGCCCTAGAGACTTAGAAGAGTTAGCCATAGGAATAGGTCATGCCTTAAGGGTGTTAGGAAAATTTTCCTACCCAATAGCTTGAACCACATTCCTTACTTCCTTCATTCAAGTCAAACTTTAAATCAATATCAAACCGAAATCAATTCTAGCCTAATTGATTTTTTTTCCAAACTCAAATCAATTCAACATGATTGAACCACATGATTGAAACACATGATTAAACCACATGATCGAAACACATGATTGAAATCCATGATTGAATTCCAAGTTGAAATTCCAAATTCCAAAACCCTCTTAAGGACTTAGCCTAAATTATCTTCAAATCAATTCAAACTCATGAGATTTTCTCATAACTCATTTATATTCTCATTTATATTCACATATATAAATGAAAAATATAAATTCAAATCAATCAAAGAAAATTCCTAATTCAAAATCCTTCTTAGGTCCTTAATTCCCTCTTAAGAACTTAGCCTAAATTATCCTCAAATCAATTCAAACTCATGAGATTTTCTCATAACTCATTTATATTCTCATTTATATTCATATATATAAATGAAATATAAATTCAAATCAATCAAACTAAACTCAAAAATCAAATCCAAACTCCAAATATTTTCTATGTCCTTTAATTTCCTCTTAAGGACTTAGCCTAGATTAAATCTAAATCAATTGAAATTCATGAAATTTTCTCATAACCCATTTATATTCTCATTTATATCACATATATATATATATATATATATATATATATATATATATATATATATATATATATATGTGAAATATAAATTCAAACAACCAAAACCTACCCCAAAAATTAAACTCAAATTCAATCAAAATCCAACCTAAGCCTTTCAAGTCAAATTCTTGAACTTAGCCAAATCAACTTCAAATCAAGCCAAACTCTTGATTTTTCTTCATGATTCAATCAATCCTTCAATCATGAATCCAAATATAAATACAAACTTCAATCACTTAACCAAAACTCAATTCAAAAATCAACCCAAAATCCATTTCATGTTCACCCTTTGAACTTGAAATTTTCAAATGAACCTAAACTTATTTGACTTCAAACCACTTGCAAATGAATTTATATTTCAATCATAAGTCCATATGTGAGTTCAATCAAACTCAAATCAATCTTTGACCAAGCCATTTGACCCACTTAGGCTCACTTGACCCAAAGTGACCTAAAGTACTCTTATGAGCCAAATTCTAATCCTAACCAAATTTGATTGAATGAAACTCACCTAAGCCCCTCATCATGATCAACAATCATCGTGAGATGATCAATCACTCAAATTGGGTAAAGCCAAGTCAAACCTAAGGGTTGAGCAAGTCAACACTTAGCCAAAATGAAACATAACAAAGACAAAATCCACCATAGGCTAAATTGATTGAAACCAATAATCTAAGTTCATTCATGACCAATGTTTGAACTTGACCAAGTCAACATTTGAGCCACCTAGCCCAATTGGCCACTTGACCCAACTTGACCTAAAAAGTAAAAAATGTGTCAAAACTTGATCTATGCCAAATTGATTAAAACCAATGGGATAATTTTATTCTAAATCGCTTGTCGACCTTGACCAAAGCCTCAATTGGCCAACTAGACCTAACCTAGTCCAATTGACCCTGAACCCAACTTGACCTAAAGGGTCATATTGACCCAAATTCAAACTTAACCAAAATTGATTGGAAATGAAGATACCAATCCACTTCATATGACTAACCAAACCTAAATCTACCCATGACCTAATTCAAATAGGTCAAATGGGTCAAATGGGTCAACTTGACCCATTTGACCTAAATGAAGTCATATGAACCAAATTCAAACCTAAACCAAATTGAATCAAACCAAAGCCACCAAAACATTTAAATGGTCATATGAACTTGACCCAACCCTTGGTTTGACCAAATTTGACCAATTGGTCAACTTGACCCTAGTTGACCCATTTTGACCAAAATGGGTCAACATGAGCCAAACCATACCAACTGAACTCCAGATCCAATGAAACTTGGTCAAACCTATTTTCTCAACATACCAAACATACCCAAATTCAAAAATCACCCAAATGATCATTTTACCCCTAGTCCATAGGATAAATTTTGGCCAATTTCATTTCAAATTTGGTCAAATCCTCTTCATACCTACTTGATACTCTCCTAGTGGATGATGTGAACACTAGAGAGGGTGGTGCACCTAACCCAATGGGTTGTGCCCAGACCCAATGACCAAACAGCACATGCTTAAAATGGCCACATGGGAATCTTCCCACACTCAAATGGAGCACATGGGGAGTTCACCATTCCACTCTAGCCAAAAATGAACTCAAGGACACCCAAAGCATCCTAACAAACCCTTGAAGGCAATTGATCAAAATGGCAAGCCCATGCTCGACCATCCGATTGCCAAAGGGGGAGATATACTCTAATTCATTTGAATCTTCAGCCATCGATTGATAGAAGTCGAGGAGCCATTTTCAAGTGATCCTAAGCTTCCTAGAGGGAGATTAAAATCATTCTCAATTTTCACTTGAAAATGGGAGCTCCATTGAATTTCCAACTTTCTCCACACTCAACATCAACTCAATTCTTCAAGCTTCATCGAGGACCAAGTCGAGTGCACCCATACTCTTTCCCAAGCTTCAAAGGTGGAGGAGGAGTGCCCTAGACCAAAGCTGAGCTCAAGCTAAGGAGGAGTTGGCCTCTAGAAGAATCCATTCACTTTACAAGCCTCAAACTCTCAATAAAGCTTCGTCTTAACCAGATGAAACTTCTCTAAGGGAATCGAGTGCCGATGATCACCTCCAGTAAGGTTAGCCATTAAATCAAGCTTAATTTCATTGTGTCTTGGTCCTTTGTGAAGAAAATCCTCACCCCATAAAAATCTAGCTGTTAGATGTAATCCTCTATGTATGTTGATGGTGTGGGTAAAATTTAGGATCAATCCGAGCTCAATCAAGCTCGGATCATCTCCTTGGAGTTGGACAGTGTCCATTTTCACTATCATTTGCTGGGACGGATCTCTGGCCGTCCATTCACACATTTTGGATGGATGGTCAAGACTAAAATGCACAATAAATTTATATTTCATCCTCTAATCCACAGCTTTAATCTCAGCCGTCTGATCCTTGATCGGATGGCTGAGGAGAAAGTGCGTAGTGTCATCGCCATGTGGCACAATGATGCGACATTTTAAATAAATAATGAGGCAGTGACACGTGTAAAGAGCATGTCACACCGCATCATAGGTTAAGAATATAATTATGGAATTAATAAATTCTAATTAATCACCTAAATTTCTAAAATTCATATGTCAACATAGAAAAATAAAAAAAAATATGATTTGCATTAGAAAGATAATTGAACATAGAATATTCTAAAATTGATTTTGATTAGTTTTGATTAGTTCTTTTCTCTGAATTTGGGTTTTATTAGGAATATTAATTACTCCCTAATTAATCCACTAATTAATCTCAAACTTCTTGGGTGTAATTAGAGGGATGACTTCTACCTCCCCTAATTTTCTTGGTATTTATTGGTGGCATAATTAGGGGAATTGCTAGTTTATTCTTTAACCACTCCCTTAATGTAATTAGACTTAATTAAAAATATAATTAGTGATTTAACCCTCTAATGGAGCCAATTAAGTTTTGATTAAGTGAATGTGGTGTTTAGGAAATGATTTTGGAATACTCTCCTTAAGATATTCTTTAAACTCCCATTATTCCTTAATCTTACCTTAATTAAGGGTTAATTCACTAATTATCCCATTAATTAATTTCATAAAATTCTAAAACTTTCCGAAACTCAATTAATTCTTCTTGGGTAGATGCTTAGGTGTTCAGGACCCTAAGTACAATTAAGGAAATCAAAATTGAACTCATATGTGTGAGGGGTGTTTTGAAATTACTTAAGTTAAACCCCTTAGCTTAAATAATCATTAATCATTAGCCAAATTGCATTAGGCATTTTCCTTCCTAGGTGCATTGCAAATTTAAATTCCTTGTGAGGTTTTATGTCAACTCATTGGCTCATAATTATTTGATTAACTATGCTAAGGTGGTATCGGTAAGGTGTAATTAACATGCTTAATTCATACCTTAACTAATCAAAATATAAAATGAATCTAATTACCTAAAAATTGAACAGAAATGTCAAACACATGTGGGAATGGGTTAGGAACATCAAACTCAACTCACATTTTCCAAATTAAATCAAACTCAAAATCAAACAAAAATCACATTAAACAAACTTTGATTTACTTAAAGCTTTCTTATTTCATAAGATTGCCTTTGGGAATGAATTAAGGTGGATGTTTTTATATGCTTTAATTACTTTAGTTCTTTCCCAACATGCTAAATATGTATGTCATATGATTTCATGATTTTCATAAATTCAAATTCAAAATGAAAATGTTTCTTTTATATCGAATTGCATGTTTTGGCTAAAGTAAGAATATGAGTGGCTATTATCACTATTAAATCCAAATTATTTTCAAAATATATAAATTAATTATCAAAACTGAAAGTGTATTACTTATATCTTACTTATAAGCTTGTATGTGAGTAAAATATAAGGATGTGCTTAGTGTAGTTTTCCTTCTCCTCTCTTTTGGTATAGTTTTGAATAACATTTGGCAAAGTGTATAGTTCATTTGAAAAGAACACAACACTTACCTAATTCCATTTCCTATTCATTCTTATGCTATGACTTAAGAAGGACACCTACACTTATACATATAAATTGCATAAACAAATTGAAAGTAGAACAAATACAAACTTTTGCATCTTTCTTTTCCATTCATTTCTTTTATCGTACTTGTGGTAGTAAGAAAGTTTAAGTAGCCTTGGCCTAAGTAGCCTTCCTTTATAATATATTCCTTCATATAGCACCCCACATGCATGCCATTTTCCTTCTTTTGCAAAATCATGTTTGTCAAATTTTTAATTCCTTTAAACTTAAAGTGTGTTAAACATTCCTATTTGTAATAAAATATTCATAAAACATAAAGAAATGAAACAAAATCACTTTAGAAATTACTTGTTAGGAAGAAAGAGAAGTTCTCTTCTCTTTCTCTCTCTTTACAATTTGATAATTAATTGTAGGATTCACTTGAACCCAATCAAAACATAAAATAAAATCAACCCCAAAATAATTAAATCACTTAAATGAAACCCTCCTCTAAGTTGAACATCCTCTACACTTAGAAAATTCTAACTTAAAGTCATGGTTAACCATACCACACAAACCTTAAAAGCACACACTTTAGACTAAGTCACCACTTCTAGCTTTAGGTTAAGACGATGCATGGTTTGATGTTCACTTTAGTTTTGAGATATATGTTTTAGACTAGATGTTAGGGTGCATGTGCGTAGAATGAATGATAGGATGATTTAGTCTAATCATTATCTTCCGCAAGGGATTGTGCTTAAGGGGTGTTATGATAAATAAAAATATAAATGCTTTTGCAGTGCAGGTACTTATACCCCTAAGAATAATCCAATATGCCAAGTGGACTTAGTCACCCATGTGTGGGGTGATAAGCCCAATATACATGCTTGGGATTTGTGTGGTTTGTTTACTTAATCTATATTTTGTTGGTGTTAGCTAGATTTACTTTTCCTTTTCATGTAATTTTTTGTAATTAGGATTTTAGAATGATTATTATGGGGATTAGGATGAACATTGGTCATAAGATCTCATCTTATATACCATGTAAAGCCTTTGGAACAACCACCTTCCAACCATCCAAAAGAAGGAACCAAAGAAGAAAAGAAGGAGAAAGAAGAAGAGAATAATGAAGAAGTGAAGCTTGAAGACCCCCACAACAATGAGTTCTTTGCTTAACTGTACTTAATTTATTTGTAATTTGGGTTGTATAAGGGAAGAGCTCAGCTACCCAATTTATTTTCGAGTTTGTGCGGTGCTGCCTGACCACAAATGGCCTCTTATTCTATTTTGTTAGCTTTATAAATTGACTGATGAATTGTTTAGCTTGTGCATTAAGATGTCATCATTTTCCTAGTTTCTTCCATGCTTGATGTATGGCCTGGATGTGGATTAGGCTCTTAGGAAAAAATAAATCTTCTACCAAATCTAATAATTCAAAATTACAAATAAAGAACTCATAACCTCACCTAAAACTTAGCTAAAATCAAGATAAAAGAATTAGCAACCCCTTAGCTGGATGAGTATTTATTTTATAACATCATGCACAAACGCATATTATTTTCACTCTTAATTGGAGGGCTTCCACCTTTGCCATAGAAACTTGGCTTGACCTTTAAGAGCCATGGTGGAAATACACCTCCTCCCTTCTCACTGATTTTGGCTAATAATCTCATTTCTCATGCATTGGGCATATGAATCCTATTAGTCTGAGTCAAAATAATTGTCCAAAAATAAAAATAAAATGAAATCTAAATTGCATTAGATATAGGTCATTTGAAGCATACCCTTACATGATCTAGTCTCTTTAGGGAGTGAGTTTAAGGACTTAGTATCTTTCTAAATAAATAACAGCCTAGCTATCTTGCATAAAGAATATGACTTGCCTACATGAATTTAAAATCATAGGAGTTAATTGGTGGCCACCCCCAGATGGTTGTAAGTCCAAGCAGTCGGGTGGTTTAATCTTTCTTGTGGAGGTAAACCATATACTCATTTTTGCCTTAGATCTAGGTTGTGCTTTTGGCCCTCGCCAAAGCTCCCTATATTTAGGTTCTGAGGTTACTTCTCCCCTTTGTGGGCCATAAGCATAAATATTCACCTCTTAGGCATTTCCATAATCTTGTGTTGTGGAATCATAAGCCCTAAATTTCTAATGAAAAATTCAACTCAAACAAATTGAATCAATTTCAAAAATGTAAAGCCCAATCATAAGATAGTTTGAGATGCGCGTTAGGCTTCTTAGCATCATGAGCATCTCCTATTTATCTTCATTTGGCTTTGAAAATAACTCTCTCTTTGCTCAATCACATTTGATCTTCTGGAATAAACTAATTGATTGATAGTCCTACTTATTGAAATCTTTGGAGACAATGATCATTTACCTTAATCGAGAGTATTCCTAAGGGATCTCATTCTTTATGACGTAATTAAATATGGAGGCTTACCCTTGTAGGAAACTTAACGAATCCAATTTAAAATAAACCTAACTTTACTTTTCCATGTAAATTAGGGGAAAAATCTTTGGTACACATGCAGACCCATTATCCTTAGGAGTCCTTGTTGTGGTGATTAGGCCTATTACAAGGTGGTGACTTCTATCTTCAGAGATAGTACACGTCTACTCAATGTCGTACTTGATCACCCTCAATAAGAATATTTATGGATCTACGTGGTGTCAAAATTGCATAATAAGAAAGATGTATATTTGTATCTTCATTTTATCCCACATAGAGTGAAGATGGAAGTATATATATTCTTATTCTTTAGAAATATAAAAAATTCACCACAATGACTTAGTTAGGCAATTGATTGAGTTTAAAGACTACTTTGCATGGAATTATGAAGAGATGCCCAGTTTATCTCCTAACATAGCAATCCACAAACTAGCAATAAAGCCTAGTTGCTAACCTTATAAAACAAGCACCTTGATGCATGAGATTAGACATTGAATACCAAGTCATTTCTGAAGTCAAGAAATTGATCTATGCTAGTTTCATCGGGAAAGAAAATTACCCTACCTGGTTGGCCAGTGTCATCCAAGTTAAGAAGAAGAATGGCCAAATTTGCATATGCGTCGATCTTAGGGACTTAAATAAGGCATGTACAAAAGATGAATTTTCACTACCAATACGAGAACTGATGATGGGCATTGCCTCATCTCACACGCTCATCATGGCCTAAGGGAACTAATAAGATAACTTATCATAAAATAAAAATAAAGTAATGATGAGCCTCAAATGGATGAGTACTTATGGTAGATCTACTCATGAATATTATTGAACTTGTGGAAGAATTTGATGTTGATGGACTTCCTTACCAACTTGCTTAGCATCACTTCTTTGGCTAGACTCGCTTGGAAAACCATAACCTTTTCGACAATAAATGGGATGTGAGTAGTCAACACTGCCTAGTTGATCAACACTTAAAAAAATAATGTTTTTAGTGCTAATTTTGAACCATGTTCATCAAGTTAGTTATTCTCAAATGGATTATCAGGAATTATACAATTCCATCTACATGCTTCTTAATAGAAAAGACATAGTAGAAGATAGTTAAACTCCATAGCAGGCCCTCTTGCCTCAAATTAAAAATGGTCATAATGCTCATTATCAAGTTTGGTAGAACTTAAGTAAGCAAGACATCATATAAGTTTAATATTTCCACCAACTCAATGTAGATGGAGAAATACAGGCTGCATTTGAAGTGGTCAAATAGATCAAATAGCTTATCAACTTTCATTGTGCTAACTCCCTCATTAATTTGAGCTACTCACACCAAGTAGTTGGTATTACCAAAGAAGTACCTATAGAAGAATATGTTGTCCATCTTTAGATAAAGAATGGATGACTCTATAACTTCACTCACTAAAATTACTACAAGAAAATCAATTTTCACCAGTGGAATTTTTAACGAACTAATACATAAAATATAATAGATAGAATTATAGAGATTTTCATTCAAAAATCTTTTTGATAGAAATTTCTATAAAGAAAACTTCATCACAAAACATAGTTGCCTCTAGTGGAGTATTAAGCAAATTTTTGGTCAAAAAAAAATTCAATAGATTTTTCACCAAAAATTTGTATTTATACTAAACAACATCTCTTGTCCCTACATTTCTTCCTTTCCTCTCCTTTGCCTTCTCTAAATTGAATGTTGAACACTAACCCTATCTCATATCCACTAAAAAACTCTAATTTCCTTGATTTGTCCATAGAATCAAAAGTAAAACTCTTCCTCTAACTTCTATAAATATTTATTTGTGATTTTATCAGTTTATTTTATAAAATATGTATTAACTTTTTTCAAAAATATTTTCAATTTATAGCATAAATCTTGTTGAAATTTATTTTGAACTCATGTATCTTACATTATCTTTGGAGTTAGATTTAAGATTATTTAGCTTAAGGTTTATATTTTTGTAGAAATCTTAATTTGTGATTTATGTCTGAAGTATTTTGCAATTATTTTTTAGTGTTCAATTTTTCATTATGTATTTTGTAATTTTGGATGAATATATATATATATATATATATATATATATATATATATATATATATATATATATATATATATATATATATATATATATATATATATATATAAGTAGATGATTATGGGATAATATGGTGATGTTTTTAAAAGAAGTCATAAGATCAAAATCAAAATTATAAAAAGTAATAGATGTATCCTCACATTGTTCCAAACATATTCCCCTATATCTCTTATGTTCATGATTTTGATCGGCCTTAGTTACATCTATAATAAAAAATTAATCATAGTAACCAAATCCCAAGAAATTATGCACAAAATTACACTTGTGAACCAACCCTCTTCTTCAAATAATACACTCAGTTTACACTCCTTGCCAAATATTACTCTTCCCATTCTCCCTCAATCTCAGTGATTAAGCTCATATTGGACTGATTCACACATACCTCATGAGCTTCTTCTTCAAAATATTTTTTTTAGACCAATAACATTTTATAAGAGTTATTTTATTTTTTATTTTCAAATGGGATGGGCTAACCTCACACATTGTAAGAATCTCAATTAGTTTATTAGGTAGTGGACAATTAAAGCCTTCTTATTTAAACTACTTATAAGCTTATTATGTTATCTTGAATGCTTACAAGTAAAAAATTAGACACTTAGGCACTTATGTCATATTAGATATTGATTATTTAGTTATAATTAATTTTATGATTTATAAAATAGTGGAAGATCTTTGATACATTTTATAATTTACACATCATATGGATATTCGTAATTATAAAATCAGGCATATGACTGTGGGGGTATGGACAACTCCAACATATTAGAGGCAAAGTTCTTCATACTAAGTAAAGGAGAAGATTGGTAAGTCTTAAGAAGTGTATGTTAAGAAAAATTTGATAACCGGTATTTACTAACTACATAAGTTTCTTATAGAAACAAATGCTTGGAAGAAAACCAATAACTATGGAGTTGCATAGTAGAATATATCAACACCAGGTTGACCAAAAGTAAGTTGATGTTAGCTCATAAAGAACTTATTTACTTTTTAAAATCACAATCTATTTAATATTGTATTATATTGTAATTACATCACAATATTTTGTAGGATGAGTACATAATATTGAAGGAGGTGTATAGTCAAAGTTCTACAAGTGCAAAAACTTCAAGTTGGTTATCTATGAAATCAAAGTTCAATTTATGAAGAGAAGCTATTGGTGGAAAATAAGAAAGAATATATTGCTTAGGTTTATAGGGTTTAGCACTCGACGCATGCCATTCTTTCTCTAGACTGAGCACTAATTTGATTGATGATATAGCTAAAAGATATGTCATTGCAATTACTAAGGACATTGAGGCTTAATTCCTGCTCAAATGGAAGCTTACTTCGCTGCTATGAAAGCTTGAATGAAAAATATGCACTAAGATAGATGAAGGGGCAAAGTGCTAGTGTTGGAAGAGTAGGAGGAGGAGAATAAGGAAGAGATTGATGAGGATTAGTTAGTATTTGTATCAGTTTTTTTATGTTTTTATAAGATCATTAAAGAAGTATATGCAATATTAATATTAAACTTAAAGCAAGAGTTGGAGGAGCAGGAGGAGGAGGACAAGAAAAAGACTGATGAGGACTAGTTTGTACTTGTATAAGTTTATTTTTAATGTGTTCTTAAGATCATTGGACAAGCATATGCAATATTAAACACTTTTTTAAAAAATTATATATTATGTCTGTTCAAAAGTTTTTTTTATAATATATAAAATTTGGTTTATTTTAGTATGTTTATTATGGTTTGGTGTAAGATAATCTATCATTTTGTAGGAATTATTAATGTTATATGTGTGATTGTAGGTATAAAAATATGAGAATATATAAGAAAACTTTTTTTTGTGCAGGTCTTAAATGGACTTTCGATGAATTTTCTATCAATTAGATCAATAAAAGAAGTAATCAACAAAAAATCTACTAATAATTTTTTCAGTGGATTTACTTCCAAAAAATTTAATGGTAAAAGTTTTAGCTAAAAATCACGTAAAATTCACTGAAAACTTCTATAACTTCTATTAGTAGATTTTAGATCTACTTAAATGACTTGTTCACCTTATTAATGACTTGTTCACCTAATGTCACAACACTACCACTAGAACTTCTATAACTAAAATTACACTCCATATATTCAGTTTTAGATCTACTTAAATGAAAACCTTTAGACTCTAATGTTGACCTCCATAATTCAAGTTTCTCTTGGACTCCCTCTCTAGTATATCAAAGAGAAGAATGCCATCAGCAAAAAGCATACACTAAGGTACATCTTCCTGTAAATTCCTAGTAAGAACATTCATAACTAAAGAAAAAAGATAAGGGCTTAAAGCTGATCCTTGATGTAATCTAACTGAAATAAGAAAATATTTTATCAATCCTCCTTAAGTTTGGACACAGGAAACAGCTCTAGTACACATATCTGTAATGACTTGAATATAACTAATATTAACTCCTTTATGTTCTAGAACTCTCCAGAGAACATCTCTTGAAAATTTATCATAAGCTCTTTAAATCAATAAATATCATATGTAAATCCTCCTTACTTTCTCTATACTTATCCATCGAACCTCTTAACAAATGTATAGCATCCATAGTAGACCTACCTGGCATGAAACCGAATTGATTGTGAGAAACTTTTGTATCACATCGTAACCTATGCTCAATTACTCTCTCCCATAATTTTAATGTATGACACATTAGCTTAATTCCTCTATAATTTGCACACTCTTGTGCATCACCTTTATTCTTAAATATAGGAACCAACAATCTATTTTTCCACTCATCTGGCATCTTTTTAGTCTTTAAAATAATATTAAAAAGATTTGTAAGCCAAGAAATTCCTTGATCTCCTAAACATTTCCACACTTCTATTAGAATATCATCAGGTCCTACTGTTTTTCCACATTTCATTTTCTTTAAAGCTTCTCTAACTTTAGATTTACTAATACAATGATAAAAATAAAATTCTATATTTTTGTTTAGGGTATTAAGGTTGCTAAAATCAATTGTACTTTCAGATCTTTCATTGAAAATTTTATCAAAATATCTCATCCACCTATTTTCAATATCCTTTTCTAAGAAAAGTACTTTATTATTTTCATCTTTAATACACCTCACTTGAACTAGGTCTTTACTTCTCCTATCTCTTTGGTTGGCTAACATATACATACATCTTTCACCTTCTTTGGTATCTAATCTATTGTATTAATCACTAAAAGCTAAATTTTTTGCATCATATATTGCTTTCTTAGAACCTCTATAGGCCACTTTATATCTTTCCTAATTCTCCAAGTTTTTACATCTAAACTAAGTTTTATAACAATGCTTTTTGTTTCTAATCATTTCTTGCACACTCTGACTCCACCACCAACTATTTTTTATTAAAAGAAGCTTTTCCTTTTCATTCTCCAAGCACATTTTTAGCAACTTACTTAATTTCACTTGCTACTTTTTCCCATATAACATTAGCTTCCTTATGAACGTCCCAAATTCTAAGCTCTTGTAACTTGCTCTTAAAAATATTTTTATTCAATGTTGGGTACTTAAACTTTCACTTGGAATGACCTTATAATCTTTACAATCTAAATGATCTATTCTTCTTATCAGAAAATAATCAATCTGTGTTTTACTAGATCCATTTTTATAAGTAATAATATGTTCATCTCTTTTCTTAAATAAAGTATTAGCAACTACAAAATCATAAGCTAAGGAAAAATCTAATATAGTTATACCTTCTTCATTAGTCACTCCAAGTCCATAACCTCCATGAATACTTTTAAAATCTTCTACGACTCTACCAACATGTCCATTTAAATCTCCTCCAAGAAAAAATGTCATTTCCATTAAAAACCCAATGTTTTTCTATAGTAAAAGTTGGCAGCACTCTCCCTCAATTCCATCATGTCAATACTCAAAAGAGGAAGAACTTGCAAAATGGAGAAAAAGAGAACTCATAAAAAATTGGAACTAGTTGGCCAAATCATAATTCACTTCAAGAAGAACTCACCAAACTCAAAGAAAAAGTATTTATATGCAAAGTTAAATTTAAAGAATCATAAGAATGTTATTTCAAACATTTAATACAAAACTCTCATGAAATTATAATTGAATCCCATTAAGAAATCAGGCCACACACGTAATGACAAAATAATGGTACACTTATTTGCACCTAAGTAAAAAAATTTTAAAAACTTGTCATGAAGATAACCATTTGAATTATGGAATAAATACTACAAGCATGTAAAGTAAAATAATCTCTTTTATTCAACATTACTTTTTATTACAATAGAAGTGGTTACATACACTTGCTCTTACTCTTTATACTATCTCTTAAATTGACTAATTAGTGGATCCACAAGCCACTCGATAGCAAGTGTTCCCTTACTTGACACATAATAAAACATAAACCTAATCCCATGATGAAATGAGATTATTCTCTCAATTTATCATGCTAGTGAAGAGAGACCTAATCAGTTTTTATGGTTGTCAGCCTTCTATACAGTTTGGCCACCACTTCTTTCACTAAGCTCAAATTATCTTCAAGGTGAACCACTCACCTCTACAAAAAGATGAGCTTAATATAAGGAGTAGAATAAAAAGGTTCTTGTATGGTACATCCTCCCCCAAGGGAAAAGACTCATTTTCTTCAAACTAGCCACCTTCATGATAATTTAAAGAAGGGAAACCTAAAAATATATCATTCAAATCTGTCAAAGTGAAACATGTCATTTTGATGGTAAAGAGAGCTGGCACTATTGAGTCCTTTCCCAACAAAGGAGGTACACTTCAAAAGTGAAACTTGGGACTACCAACTCATAACCTAGAGAAACCATTTAAGGATCATTGATAATAGGAATCATTTCCACTGTAGTTGACCCTACGCGAAGATAAATAATAGTATGAATTGAGAGTAAGGGAACTTCTATAAGGTAGCTACTCAAAAGAGTCATCCTTTGAAAAGAAAGCCATTGATGAAGTAAATGTACTTTCTTTTCTTAGAGAATTCCCCAGCAACTCATCCATAGTTAGATGAAGGAGGAGTCCAATGTAAAGATTCACCACGATTCTACTTATAGGCTTAAGAGGTCCATTTGCACAAGCTAGTGAGTGCCCATCATCCTTAATAATATGAAGTCAAATACCACAATAAGGCAATCTTCTACCAACTTCTATTAGGAAGAGTCCTCACTTATGTAATCAACATTACCTTCCATTGTTGAATAAAGAGAGGAAACTCCTCCACATGCTCCTAAAGAACACTCGATAATACTAGAGTCACCTATTTAGTAGCAATAGGTGAGATAGAGAGTTCAACTTTCTCCCTCATAATACTCATCCTAGCTATATGGGAGGCATTCACCTCAACGTGGAGGTCCATGCCCCCTCCAGTATCTATTATGGCATTTAAATCCTTAGTCAGCATAAATGAAATGAAAAATCACGTTAATAGAAGGCATTACAACACTTTCTCTCTAAGACTTCTTCTTTTGTTGAAAGCATGAGTTAGAGTTTGGCAACATTAATATCACCTTGAGGCATTTTGGATGGCATGTGTGTACTTGATTAATCAATAAGAGAACTAGTCAAATAATTGAAAGCACTCAATAAAGATGCTATGAAGAAATAATCATCTATGGAGTTCTATGACCTTATCTTATATATAGCCAAGAAAAGTAAAAAATGCCAAAAAAAAAAAAAAAGGTTAGATTAAAGGTGTTGTGACATAAAAATCCAAAAAATTGTTTGGTCTAACTTACTAATAATTGCACTAAAGACTGATTTTTATTTTCATTTTTTTATTATTATTATTATTTATAGTCACCTCTTAGAGGAGTAAAAGAATTGGGGATGAAAATACATACCCTTAATAAGTTCATTAAGACCTAGCAAATAGAACAATATGAAGAACACTTAATGGCGAGTAGTAGATCCTTGAGCAAGAACTCACTCGTTCACCATCTAGGAGAACTCACCTTCACTAGGGTGTGTAAAGGAATTAACCTTAACCAAGTGATCAGTGCCAAGCTACCTAACTTCTCTAGTGACCATAGATGAAGAGTCACTTCTCACCATACAACACTTGCCCAACTGCCATATATGAGTGGGTGTCTTGACAATTACACAAAAATAGTTATCACTATATTGTTACTTATATATAGCTTCTAAAAATTGACATATAGCTTATTTTTGTAATCAACCCTCCTTTTTTTTTGCTTTTGTACTAAGAGAACTGATTCTTGCACTCTAATTTCTTGCACTCATATTCTAATATAGTGAAAATTCTTACATTTTACTATGGAAATAATTTGTGACACCATATAGAATTTAGGAATCCCTTATTTGGATGATCAAATGTGTTATTAAGGATTAAACATATTATCTCAAGAGATAAATATTTTATCCTATAATAGATTCAATCATTTAATAAAAGACTCCTAAGGCTAATGGGTCTTTAGTTTACCACAGTGTTTTTCCCTGAACTACATGGGAAGAAATACAAGATTTATTTTAAATTGGGTTCATGGTTCCCTATAAGGGCAAGCCCTTATAGCATATTGCATCTTAGGAACAAAGGATCTCTTCCTAATGATACTCTCGATTAAAGAAATAAGCTATTAATTCTATAAATTTCTAAGTTGGGTTCCAAAAGAAATGATAATTTGGAATTTTAATTAGGAATGTTGTAAAGTGGAAAGACTTATTTTTGTAAGAAAATCAAGATTAAGTAAGAAATGCATGTTGATAATGAGATTCCTAGTAGACATTTCAACTATCCAATCATTGAGCTTTAAATTTTAGAATTTAAATATAATTTTGAGGTAACATTTTATTTGAAATTTAGGACTTATATTATAGTAGCACAATACTATAGAAATGCCTAAGGGTGAAGACTTACTCTAGTAGGATGCTTCAGATCCTAATTATATATTTGCATCTAACACAAGTTAGAGGCCCAACCTAGTTCCACTTTTAGGAATTATAGGTCATTCCTCTCATTTGAGGGAATAAAGCTATCCCTGACTCTTCTGGTCTTATAACCCACCTCAAAAGGCTACTACCTGACACCACCTAAGAAAATTTTAAATCCATGATGTCAAGTCAAACATATGTAAGATGGCTAGGTTGTTGTATTTTAAGAAAGAATCTAAGAACCTTGACTAACTCCTTAATCCCTAGGATCATGTTTGGGTATAAAATGATCTTAACTAATACAACATTTCCAGCTTTTAGATGTTTGACTCATGATTCATTTAAAGTCTTAGGATATGCATTTTATGCTTAAATGACATGCAATTAGAAGTGATCATGGGATAAATCAAGAGAAGGCAGACTTCCCTAAAAAATGGTCTTCCTGAACTATTAGATGCCCCTAATGTGCAATGAGTGAAGTGCCAAATTCATAAAATTAGAAAAACATGCTAGCATGATTCGCAAAAGTTAATTTTTTCTAGTTGGTTTCTAGGGCTTTAATTTATGTAAAGTTTTGAGTTTCTTTATTTTTGTTTAATTTGTTTAAATTTAAATCAGGTATAAAATTTAATTTTCTTAAGAGCTTAATCATCCAAACATTCATCACAAAAAGCAAAACACAGAAAAAAACCTAGAAAAGCAGGTTTATCCTATTATGCACCCAAAGTAAATCAAGCTAATTTAAATTAAAGAAAGGCTAATGTGGTCGGGTATCACTGTACACCCCGAAAGAAAGAGAAAATGGGCAGTCGAGCTTTGCCCTTATATATCATGGCCTAGAACAACAAGTTTAGACCTATAGGGGTCTTCTTTCCAAGATCATCTCCTTCTGCAAGGACGTCCATTGGGCTTCACAGGGGACCTCTGCACCTATCTATTGGTAGTGTCAACTCCTACTATTCTTAGACCACATAGATCCTAACCTAATTCTAAGCTCAAATTATATTTTAAATTCAAAAATAAATCCTAAGCCCTATAAAACAAACATCAAGAAAATACAAATAGCACACAAACAGTTATATTTGCAAATATTGGGCTTAGCATTAGTTACTTGTCAAGCCCAGCTATCCCATTGGACTATGCATAGGGATTTATTCAACACTTACAAGGAAATAATAATTTTATAATTTATTATAGAAGACACTTTAGCACAGCCCCCTATAAAAAATAACATTAGTTTTAAATGAACATCCTACCATCCAATCTAATGGGCAAATAATCCTAGAAATCTAGTTTAAAATAATACACCATAAAATAAGAAAAATATCACATCATAGAATATTGCAGAACAACCTAACCTAAGTCTAGGGTCTGTGACCTAATAATCTAGTATGTGAAGAAAATTGGCTTATGTGGTAAGACTTTACTAGGCCTTTTTAGATTCAAGTTTCAATTTAATTTTTGAGGTTTGTTTGATTTACCTTTATTTGGTTTCAATTCAAATGATTTATTGATTTGTGATTCTTGTTTTCATTTTTAAGTTCATTTTTATGTTAAAATGAATCCTAAGTTTTCAAGAATGAAGAGTAAAATAGATTCCACTTTGGGTGGAACCCATTCTATTCAACATCCTAAATCTCAATAGAATGAAGCCTTAACCCTAAGATGAAGACTCATTCTAAAGGTCTAACTATGATTCTAAGTATCTTAATTAACCTCCTTTTGATTCATTTAAATGATTTTAGTTTGAGTTTAATTTAGATCAATGTTTTAATTTTATCTTTGGAATTTAATTCTATATTTTTTATTTAATTATATGTTTTGAGTATGGATTATATTTAATTTGATTTGGCTTATTTGATTTGAATTGATCTTATTATTTGTTTTATTAATTTTATGCCCATTTAATTTGTATTTAATTAGTTTGTTTGAATTTAATTTAATTCATTTAAATTAGTATTTTGATTCATTCTTAAGAACTTAAATTCACTTTATTTTAAGAGGATTAGAGATGTCATGAGGAGTAGACTAAAAGAAAGGTCTAATCCTAGCATAGTTATTGTACTCTAAGTAGATGCCTTCAAGGGACTTACTCCCATCTAAGAATAGTAGTTGGAGAGGATGTCAATATGAACACTTAATCATGATCCAAACTATATGACATTTTAACTAGGGAAAGATACCACTAGGGGATATACTCTTATCTGGTTAGCTATTATGAAGGGGATTTGGAAGATTTGATACCAACCTAAATAGTTAAGCTAGTTAGAAGGGACTTTAATAGCTTAATCCTAAATTTCAATATTTTGACTATTAGATAGGGGTCATATGGACTTAATTCTTGATCTAAATAGTCTTTAGGAATGGGGCATTCAATGGCTTATTTTTACTCTTTAATTTCTTTTATTTTGTGCTAGAAAAAAGTCACGAGGATTTAAATCATATTCTAATGAAGTTCAACTAATAGGAAAGGGACTTTAATAGCTTAATTCTAACCTGGGCAACTTGAAAAGAAAAGGGATCATAATTACTTTATCCTATCCCTATAAGGATGCCTACTAAGGGACTTACTCCTTTATGATTGGGTATTAAGAAGGGGCTTTCAATGGTTTAATTCCTTCTTGAGTAGCCATAATGAGGAAAAGGGGATGGCTTGTTTCTAAACCTCAATAATTTTGGCTAATAGGAAAGAGGTCTTCATGACTTATTCTTAACCTAAATAGCCTGTTTGATAAAAAAGGGATCTTAATGACTTTATCCTGTCTTGACTTTCAAAAAAGAATGCTTACTAATAGACTTATTTCTTTCTAATTAGCTATTAGTAAGGGGCCTTTAATGGCTTAGCCCAACCTACATAGCTTAGGATGAGAAAATGGGCCTTCATGACTTAATCCAATCCTCACATTTTTTGTTTTGACTAATAGGATAGAGATCATAATGACTTTAATCCCAACTTAAGTAGACTAAATGATAGGGAAAGGGGCCATGGTGACTTTGTCCTAACCTTATCATTTTAATAGGATGTCTGTTGTGGGACTTATTCCTATATGATCAGCTATTAAGATCGGGCCTTCAATGGATTAATCCAACTTTGATATCTAAAGAAGAAAAAAGGGGTCTTTCTAAGTTAATCCAATCCTCAAAAGTTTGGCTAATAGGAAAGGGGTCTTCATGACTTGTTCCCAACCTAAGTAGCCTATATGATAGAGAAAGGGGTCATCGTGACTTTATCATAACTTTATCATTTGAAAGGATGCCTTCTCTGGGACTTACACCTATATGATTAGCTATTAAGGTGGGGCCTTCAATGGCTTAATTCAACTTAAATATCTAAATGATAGGAAAGGGGTTTTGGTGGCTTAATATAATCCTTAAATTTTGGCTAATATGAAAGGAGTTTTCATGACTTATTTTTAACCTAAGTAGCATGTTTGACAAGAAAGGTCTTAACAACTTTATCCTATCTTGCCATTTGAAAGGATGCCTTTTATGGGACTTGCACCTAACTTGCAAAGATGGTGCACAAAGGCTTACTCCATATCCAAGATAAATATGAAGGGTGGCATGAAGGGCTTGCTCCAACCTCAAGAAATATATAGGAAAGGTGCCACAAAGGGCTTACTCCTAACCTATGGATGATATGAGTGAGGAAAAGGGGTCTTTAGTGACTTAATTCCTAATCCTCAAAAATTTTATTTTATGACTATGTGCAAGGAATCACCTAGACTTAATCTTAACTTGATTAGTCAAACTAGTGAGAGGTGTTGGAAAGGGTTGCTTTAATTTATTGGTTTCACTAATGCTTTTTACACATGAAGAAAAAGTTTGAAAGAGCTGAAGAATATATATATATATATATATATACTGAAGAAGGATTTAGGTGCATTTTGGGCCCAATGTTTAATATGTCAATGCCATAAACGTAAATTTTCATTATTTTTTCTTCTCTTCTTTCTTTTTTTTTATCTCAGTTACATATGGCCATATTATATGTTTAATCTACTTTAAGTAGAACATCATATGGTATTAACCTGAGAATTTAACCTTTTTAGCTTGCATGTGACTTTCTAGTTCTTATGTAGTAAAAACCAAAGTCAAACAATGCTTATTTATTAGTATTAATATGTAACTTTTTATGACACATTCTTGATTTTTTTATTTACTTGTGTCAATCAAGCTACAATTGATATATATATATATATATATATATATATATATATATATATATATATATATATATATATATATATATATATATATTTCATTTTTTTATTAACATGAATCTTATAAGGCCTTCTCTTCGATTCAATAAAGATCAAGAGATTCCTTTAAAGCTTTCAAAAGTGAATGAGAATGAAAGTAAACAAGCTCTTAGATTACTCTAAAGATATTTTTGTATTATTCTCTTAACCCTAATCAATAAAGGAATTGAGAGGGTTAAATTGTTCGAGAAATTAAGATCTCCTGATAATTTTGAAAAAAAAATTTCTTAAGTTGAATTATTGTTCTTTAAAAGTTTTATTGAATGATATTTCATAAATGGCTTTAATTAATTCTTTTTTTTTATTTTTTAAAATCCTTCTAAATTCCACTACAAGTTCCTTGAAATTATCTCAAAAGTATATTTCAAGAATCTGCATATAATATGATCATTTTTCAATCACAATAAGTTTTCTTTTCTTCATTCATTCAAAATATTTTTAATATAACACTTTACTTAATCAAAAGTGAGGTCATCAAAAATCTTCATCATGACCATTTGATAAATTATCCCAATATTTTTGAGACTGAATGACATGACTATTTAAAATTATCCTTTTGCCCTTATATATAGTCCTTCCATCTCTTTTATTTTCTTTCTTTTATTCTTGTATCAATAATTCAATAACATTTCAACTCCTTGTAAAACATTACATTTGATATTTTTTCCAAGATACAATACGTACTAGGACACTGAACACATTTGACTTTTTGTTGAAATACAACATTCGATGTAACATTTTACATACTCAATTCTTTATTTTGATTGATTGATCATATTACATTTATGGCACTTTTTAATTTGTTGATTGAATACAAGACGTAGTGAGGTCATTTAAGACAAAAAATAGGAATTCCCAAAGATTCTATGCTCATGAATATATAATAGATATAAACATCCTTTCATAATAATTATTTTTTTCTTTTTCTTTCATTTCATTTCATTATTTTTTTTATTTGGGTTTGATAGGACCATCCAAGAGCATTAAAGATGTTCCTGAATTCTTAAGATTTTATTTCAATGATTGAATTCTCATCTTCAGTCAATAAAGTGATTGAGATTGATTTCTTCTTTTGAGTTGAGTTTTTAATATTAATTTTTCATTAAATTGTAAACATCTTTCTTCACTTAATTGAATCCACATAGCATCATCTTATCAAAATTAGAATAGAATTGGGCTTGTGTAAACTCACTTTCATAATCATTTACAATTGATGTTGACCGATGCACCAAGGTCAACAAGCATTATGAAGATTTTCTTTTAGAATTTTCCACATTAACTAAGAAGTTCATGAGTCTTAGTAGTATATCTTCATCATAGAAGATAATCCTAGAACCTTATTTAGTAGAATTCCACATCAGGAAGTCATTATAATTAAAGAAGGCAAATTATAGAATTATGTAATGCCTTAATTAATAGTCATTTCATTTTCTTTTATTTTCATTTCATTTTCTCTTTTATTTTTATAGAGCATTATAATACTCAATTTTGCAAGCAACTTCTCTAAGATGGGCAAAAACACCATATTTAAAATTTTGAAGTGAAAAGCTTTATATTATTTTCCTTTATTTTCTCTTAAGATGAATTATTTACCATTTCTTTTCAAAGTTAATTGAGGTGGTATGACTCTACCATTTTGAGTTTAATTTTAATAATTTCCCTTTGATATGAATAAGTCTAACTCTATCCTTAATAGGTCAATAGGCCCTATGATGTCGATACCCCAACTCTCAAGGGGTCCTATAAGCATTGCTAGTTCTAACCCAATTATAAAGCCTCAGATTTAGCTTTGTTATTCATGCAAGGCTCAAACAAATGATAAGTATACCTCATCATTTCTTTGTCTAGGGTTATAAAAATCAATCCAATATTTTCCTTCCTTGGGATAGAAGAATTTAAATCACTTTTTTTTCTTTGATGGTGTTGGATCATCAAAATATAATTCCTAAGTGGCATTAGTTGCACCTTCTAATGTCACGATCTATTCATTTAGAAGATCATCATTTAAAAGAGAACTCTCAGGTAAAGGATGTGCTGCTAAGAAGTCAGCTATAACTTGGCCTTTTATAGCACGAAGATAAATAAAAGTGATCTCAAACTACAATAAAATCTTTGACCAACATGCTAGATGTCAATACAATGTCTGGAGTATTATAAGATATTGCAATGGATTCACCCTTAAAATCATATTTACTTTATGAGAAAATATGTGATGCCTTAGTTTCTGAGTGGCGAAAATTAAAGCCTTATTCATTAATTTAGGCTAATAAAGCCCTAAGTGATTCATCTATTAATCTACTAGAGGTAGAATTTGTATATTTTCACTCTGAAAGATAGAAATATCACCATTAGGACCCAATCTTAAGGTCATGATTTTTTAAAAGGATTAAAGTTTTCATAAATTTTTATTTTTAAATTTATTCTAAAAATTAATTAAGGTCATCTATAAAATACCAATCATTCAATGGGAGAAGGCTGCCATTAAAGAAGTTGATTTAAATTTATAAAGTTTAAATTTATTCATTTTAACTTTATCAAGAGAATCATAATTCTTTTTCGTTGTCCTCTCTTTTCTTTTACTGATTAGGAGGAAAAGTGTCATGCCATCTTTGTTCATAATATCATGTCATCTTTCTCTTTTGACTCTCTCCTAGACTCTTAATGATTCAAGATTTTTGGAGGGTTTAAAAGAGGGTTACCTCCAAGTCACTTCCTAGAATTGGCCAATCAACTCAAACAACTAATTTTTCAAAATTCTAGTGAACGTATGGAGATGAATCATAAAATTATTTAAGATTAAAGTTGAATCACATTTATGAAAATTTCCTTCTACAAGGGTAGAAGCCTCACATTTAATTACTTAATCGACCTCTACCTAAGGTCAATAAGGCATTCTTCTAGGATCATTTTTTATACTTATCCCTCTTTTTATAATTTTCTTTTGAGTTAACTCTTTTTAGAATGCAATTTAAGCTTCAATCATGGTGGTATGGGGTAATAGGTAAGATTATGCCCACTTCCTTTGATTTATTGGATTCTCTTAAAATTTAAAAGAACTCCTTCATTTCAATATATATCCATAAGTGTTTGCTATCTTTGAATGTATTAGAACAAAAAGTATCAATTTAAGGTTGGCTTCTCTTAAAATTTAAAAGAACTCCTTCATTTCAATATATATCCTTAGGTGTTTGTTATCTCTGAATGTATTAGAACAAAAAGTATCAATTTAAGGACCATGTCTTAATTCTCTTTAGCTTTAATAGATGGCCAAGATAAAATCAAGGACAAATTTAACTTTGAGATTTACTTCTCAAAATTTAAAGTAATTTTCAATTTTTTTTAATATAATATTTTTTTTCCACAATGGAATGATATCAAATCAGTTTTGACAAAAAATTAGGTCTAATATAAATGACTTTATTTTCATTTGTTTTATCTTAATGGGGGTTGGTTCTAGGACTGAGTCATTTAATTGTGACAAACGAAGAGTTCTAGAACCTCAGTTCAAGATGTTGGATGAACTCTACCAAGAATGAAATGGAGAGGCATCCAACAGAATGAAATGCAGTCTTGACCCATGAGTGGCACATGTACACTACAATTGTATAGAAATAATAACCTATTTGTAAAGATGGAGAGAGGAACCATTTCTAATGGAGTCGCCAGAAAATATCTCTGCGGGAAAAAATTGTGCCACCACATAAAATTTAAAAATTTCTTATTTGGATTATCAAATGCATCATTAAGGAGTAAACATATTATCTCAAGAGATAAACATGTTATTCTATAATGAATTAGATCATTTAATAAAAGATCTTAAGGCTAGTAGGTCTTTAATGTACCAAAGAGTTTTCCCCTGAACTATATGAGAAGTAGAATAGGTTTTATTACAAACTAGGTTCATGGTTCCTTATAAAGACAAGCATTTATAGCTAATTATATTTTAGGAACAAAAGATCTCTTCTTAATAATATTCTCGATTAAAGAAATAAGTTATTATTTCTATGGATTTCTAAGTTGGTTTCAAAAGAAAATAATAATTTAGAATTTCAATTGGGAATGCTACAAATGAAAAGACTTATTTTTGGAAGCCAATCGAGATTAGTAGAAAATGCCTATTGATACTGGGATGCCCAATAGACATTTCAACTATCCTATCATTGAGTTTTAAGTTTTAGAATTTAAATAGAATTTTGAGTTTATATTTTATTACAAATCAAGGACTTATATTCTAACTCACAAGACTACAGAAATACCTATGGTTGAAGACTTACTCAAGTAGGATGCTTTAGATCCTAATTATATAAATATTTTTAACATAAGTCAGAGGCTCGACCTAGTTCAACTTTTGGGAATTCTCAGTCATTTCTCTCATTTGAGGGAATAAACCTATTCCTGAATTTTCTAGACTTATAACCCACTTGGAAAGGCTGCCAGCTGGCATCACCTAAGTGAATTTTAAATCCATGATGTTAAATCTCATATATGCAAGATGGTTAGATTGTTGTACTTTAGGAAAGAATCTAAAAACCTAGACTCACTCCCTAATCCTTAGGATTATGTTTTGATATGAAATAATCCTAGCTAACACAAAAATTTCTAGCTTTTATATTTTTGACTCATGATTCATTTAAAGTCTTAAGGTATGCATTTATGCCTAAATAATGTTCAATTAGAAGTGTTCATGGCTCAAATAAAGAAGAGAAGGTTGACTTTCTCAAGAAGGTGGTCATCCTCAAAGGTTAGATGCTTATGCGCAATGGGTGAAGTGCCAAATTCACAGAATTAGAACGATATGTTAGCAAGATTCACAAAACTTAATTCTTTCTAGTTGATTTTTAGTTATTTCTAGGGCTTTAATTTATGTGAAGTTTTGAGGTTCTTTATTTTTGTTTAAGTTATTTAAATTTAAATTTGGTATAAAATTTAATTTTCCTAAGAGCCTAATCATCCAGGCATTCATCACAAAAAACACAGCATAGAGAAAAACCTAAAAAATTAGATTGATTCTACAGCTAAAGCAAATCAAGCCAATTTAAATTAAAGAAAGGTCAATGTGGTCGGGTGCTGTAGTACGCCCAGAAAGAAAGAGAAAATGGGAAGCCGAGCTCTGGTCTTATACAGCTCGGCCTAGAACTACAAGTGTAGATCTATGGGTATCTTCTTTCTAGGATCGTCTACTTTTTTAAAGACCTCCATTGGGCTTCACAAGGGACCTCTGCATCTATCTACTAGTAGGGTCAACTCCCGCTATTCTTAGACCACATAGATCCTAACCCAATTCTACGCTCAAATTGTTGATTATACACTTTGTGTATCTCACCTTTTTATTTGATGATAATAAATATTGTGTAATAAGAACTAATTTTCTCTTTGCAAGATAAATTATTCACATTAAACTCTATGAATGTTATTTTTAATTTAGATTTATATTGATGATAAATATATATTTTTATGCAACTAATCAAGTTAAAATCAATGGTGCAGAAAAGTTTTTCAACTCCAAGTTCTACAGTCATTTTAGGTTGCTAAAGTTATTGGACTTAAACTGGGTGAGAATTTTTCTAGGATTACTTATACTAAGGCAAATTAAAACCTCATTAAAATAAAATTAATCATTCATTCATTTCAAAATAATTTATTTTTGAATTATTCATAAATTCTATATTTCATATTTACAATTATTCTTTAAATTATTTATTTTGGATAATGTGAACTAAATGCAAAAAATCATGTTACATTTATTGTGCTTCCATAGAAGTTAAATTAAATTCACATTCATTAAACTATTTCCATGCTAAAATATATTCATTATCTATTTATTACATGCATAAAATCCAATTATCCTAAATGTATTCTTTATATTATTTTTCTCTCTCATATTATCATAGTTTTCTCTCACCTATCCTATTTTTCATCCTAAATCTTTTTGGACAAATTTACTCATAATTATTATATAAATAAATTGTTTCAGATTTATTCAAATTACTTCCATAATTATCCAATATTTTTAAATTAAATAATTTATTTATTTGGACTTTTAATTTGAATTATTTTTGAATTCAAATTGAATATTCTTTTGATTACATATGCAAATTTGAACTCCTCACTTTTTGGAATGTTATGTGGCTGATCATATGCTAATCTAGCTGATTTAATTTGACTTAACTTAAATGTATTTTAATTTATTTGAGTTAATTCAAATTCAATTAAAATAAGTTACAGAATTATCTTATTTCCTTTTATATAAATTCTATTTTTGGAAACCTCTTATGAAAAATCATATATTTATTCAAATTCAAATTAATCTTTTAATGAAAATTGATCTAAACTTTCCTAAGATCTAATCCATGATCATTTAATTTAAATTAAGTACATTAAAAAAATCTAATCTATTTTAAGAAAGTAGCTTGGCTAAATTTTAGTAACTCCTTTGGATTTAATTTAAAATGTTCTAGAATTATATATTCCCTCCTTCATTAAATCAAGATGAATTGATTGAATATTCCATGATATTGAATTAAATATTAATTGAATTTCATCATCTAAATTTCCTTTTGGTCGACCATATATCATACTTAATTTAAATTAATCAAAATTTGAATTATTCCCTTTTTCACTTGGACAATTAATTGTGTCATGATTTGTTTGCTAATAATTCAAACTCTTCTCCACTCTATCTCTCTCTCTTGTCCAACCCACATAAGCATTAACTTCTCAATTACATTAGAAATGAGGTCATATAATGGATTGATTTAATTTAAATCTCTTTCCAAATTATTTTTCCCTTCCTGATGCCTTGGCCAAATTTTTCATCTTGCAAAAATAAATAGATTTAAATTCAATTGATTCAATTTGAATCACTTACCATGTATATTTCACTGTTCCTTTCCTTGGCCAAAATTCCTCTTATACAATTTGAATTTAAAATTGATTTTTAAATTAAACCAACCTTCCATATTAAATTCCCTCATATTTCTCCTTGGTCGAATCATTCACTTATGTAAATTAATTTTATTTTGATTGGCTTATGTTTCATTTAATTCCAAATGAGATTCCCTCCTATTTTCCCTCCTCTTGGCCAACCCTCTTGACCCCTTATCTTATGAATAATGTCTCTTAGACTAAGTTAATTTCTCTTGGAAAAATCTCTCATAGAAAAATTTCTCTCTTGGCTGAATTCTTGCAAAATCTTTTGAGATCTTTTCTTAGTGAATTAAGTGCTAATCTCTTCATCCTTCTTCCATCTTCCAACCTACAAATGATTAGTTTGAATATTGCACAAAAAAAGTTGGTGGATTGGTGAAAATCCCTCTTGGCTGAAAGCTATTCAAGATTCCTTTAATTTATTTTATTGCTACTCTTGTGTGAGATCTTGATTTCTTTATTGTGCTAAGATTATTTAGTATTTGGTCAATTTGATTTGTTCTTGACACATCTATTCATACACTTTATCAAGTTGGTTGAAAGCTTTGTTTGGTTTTGATTAAAGTTTTGCAACTGTAAACTCTTCTCTTCTCTTTATTTTTATATATGTTTTGTGGAAACTTATGTTGTGATAATTAGTTCATAAAGAACAATTGTAAGTTGCAAGTTTTTTTTCTCTTAAATAGTCTCATACTTTGCATAAGTGATATTCTTTTTAAAAAGAGATTTCATTTGAGTTTATGTGATTTAAGATTTTATTTTCATTTGATCTTTTGGAAAACTCTAAGTCTCCTTATAACAAATGATTGATTCAAATTTCAAATCATTATTGTGCTATATTTCAAATCATAAACTAAATCACTTTGATTATAAGTTATTATATTCACATTAAATAGTATAAACATTCACTTACATCATACACATCTTCCATGTTATATCATTGCATTGAATTTTAAATACAAATTGAAGTGAGTTCTCTTTCTTACCTTTGTTCTCACTTGCCTTAATATTATTGTATTTGGGTTATGAGAGCAAAATAATTTTAAATTGAGAGTTAGTTACTTTCATATTCCTCTTTCTTGTTTTCTTGTTAGGTTGTACTTGCCCATCAAGGAAAGTATGGTGTTTGGTTGTACATGCTCGTTAAGGAAACTACAGTGTTGGGTTGTACTTGTCCTTTAAGGAAAGTATGGTGTTGGGTTGTACTTTCCCATGACGAAGAGTACGAAAGATTTGTTGCAATATTAATTTTGATTTAGTGAATTCTTAGCTTGGGTGGCTAGGCGTGGATGTAGACTAATTTTGGGGTTTGGCCGAACCACATAAAAATTTATGTGTTCTCTTTCTTAATTTTTCTGCACTTTACTTTTCTATACTATTGTTGATATTTTAGAAAAGATATATTTTATTAAAGCATAATCATTAAAGGTTTATGTCTTATAAAAAACATTAAAATTAAGTTTATTGAAATTATCTTTTAAAACATAATCCCCCCCCCCTCAGGTTGAATAATACAAATTACATTTTCAATTCAAAACTAAATCCTAATCCCTACAAAACAAACATTAGGAAAATGCAAAAATCAAACAAGCAATCAATTCTATTTGCAAACATACGGGCTTAGTATTAGTTTCTTGCCAAGCCCACGTGTCCTATTGGGCTATGTTAAGGGCTATATTAAGTACCTGGAAGCAAACAATAATTTTATAATTTATTACAACAAACTCTTTAGCCCCTGCAAAAGACAACATTAGTTCTAATAAATGTCTTACCATCAATTCTAATGGCAAACAATCCTAGACATCCAGTCTAAAGTACTACACCACAAGATAAAAAAATATCACAACACAAAATATCACAGAATGACCCAACCTAAGTTTAGGGTATGTGTCCTAATTATCTAATGTATCAAGAAAATTGGCTTATATGACAAGACTTTGCTAGTCCTTTTAGATTCAAGTTTCAATTTAAGTTTTGAGGTTTGTTTGATTTACCTTTGGATGGTTTCAATTCAAATGATTTAATGATTTGTGATTCTTGTTTTTTTTTTAGGTTTACTTTTATGTTAAAATGAATCTTATGTTTTCAAGAATGGAGAGTAAAATAGATTTCACTTTGGGCGGAAACCATTCTATTCAACATCCTAAATCTTAATAGAATGAAGCTTTCACCATAAAATGAAGATTCATTCTAAAGGTCTAACTAAGATTCTAAGTAACTTAATTAACCTTCTTTTAATTAATTAAATGATTATTGTTCGAGTTTAATTTAGGTCAATGTTTTAATTTTATCTTTGAAATTTAATTCTTCATTTCTTTTCTTTTGATTTGATTATATGTTTTTTAGTTTGGATTATTTTCAATTTGATTTGACTTATTTATTTTGAATAGATCTTATTATTTACTTTACTAATGTTTATGTCCATTTAATTTGTATTTAATTAGTTTATTTGAATTTAATTTAATTCATTTAAATTGGTATTTTTATTCATTCTTAGTTTAAGTTTTGGTTTCATTGTGTGTTAAGATTTTTGTTAATTAATTTGTTTGATTTTAGTAATCAATTCATAACCTAGGCAACTTAAGCTAGTTTTGGCACCTAACTTAGGCCATTTGTCTTCATTTGCATTTGAATTTATGTTATTCATTAACCCAAATATATTTAAGGAATTTCCATACAAATGAATTTCACATTTAAGTATGAATATCAAAGGTTGATTGGTTTTGATTTTAATTGATTAATTTATTTATTATGAATTTATTAAGTTGATTATTTAAAGTTTGATTGAATTTTATATTCTTAACCATTTAATCAAACCCTAAATATATTATTATTTAAATTCCTTTACTTCAGTGGGTTAAGAAATTTTTCTTAGGTACATTGATGTTAATGAAGATGTTTCAAATTAATTTATGAATTTTAATAATTTGTTATAATTTTTTATTTATTATTTCATGTAAATCAACCTAGAGATTAGAAATTCAATAACTTCCAACCTAGAGGTCAATTACCCTTGCAATTTTTATGGCAAGTAGGGTTCCTTTCCAAATTGATTTTCCTAAAGTTTTATTATAATCAGATGCATGAATTGGAATTAATTAAGGTCTTAATTATTTTATTAAAACATAAATTAAGCTTAATTAGAAGGAATTACTTAGGTGTTTTATTTTATTTTTTAGATTCTTCTCTAGAAAATGCATCCATATAGGGTTCAATTAGAATTTGTAGAATTTTAGGTGATTTGTTATGATTTTCCTAAGTTTAGGATGATTAGTTGGATTAATTAATTCAATTAAAGGATAAATTATGTCATTTTATGATTTATTGAGTTTCAATAATTTTTAATGATGTGTTTAAGTTCATTAGTATTTGTTATTATGGTTTAAGGTGATTTCATAATTTTTCATGATTTCCTTAATTTAATAGTAATTTATTTCATTAAAATTATAGTTTTAGATTAGAAATTAAATATTTTTTGCAATAAATCATTGAAATTTTTTCTATAGTGTATTTTAACCCTAATTTCAATTCCCCAAAGTTTCATATTGATTTAATTAATAGTTTATGATTAATTTAGGTTTAAAATTTTTTATTTAAATCCAAATTAACCCAAAATTAATTGAGGATTTTGGGTTTAATGGATTCCTCTCTCTGAGATGAATTCATAGAGCTCTTGTTTACATTTTTTGGATTTATATTTTATTTTTATGATTTTTTGAATTTTTTAGCATTTTTTGATATTTTTTAATTCAATAAAATAGGAAATTTCCATTTTAAATGGGAGACGCAGACATGGCACCATTGCCACATGCATGGCCACATTAGGCCACATGGATCCCAAGTCAAAAGCAGCAAGGAGCACGAAATGATCTACGATCATTCGATCGAAGATGGGACGGTCATGATTTCACCTGAGCTTTCTATAGGGGATTAAATAGGATTGTCTAGCTAGATCTCGATCATCCATTCCTAAAAGAAGGAATGGATGGCAAAGATCATTCCACTATTCTCGCCGGCAAGAAGCAAATGATGTCCATCAAATCTGACTGATTTATGGTGATCCAAGAAGAATTTTAGCGCAATTTCGATTGCAAAATGAACAAGGATCAATTTGTAATCAATCCATACAGTTTGATCTCTTTGGGGATCAAATTCTCTTCATAAATGACCAAGTAAAATTTCTTAAAGGGGCTGTTTGGATCCATACCTCATTAGCGGTGATCCCTGGTGGTCACTGTGTTCTGAGCCCATTGACCTATGGCTTCCCTCCTCGTCAAATGTCATGGAGAACAACACTTGGACGTTTGCTGTCAGCCTTGGTGGTTTTTTGGCTTGCTATGTAAGGATCGGGGAAATATTTGATTGAATTTGCCTTGACCTCTAGAACATGTAAGGAAGGCCAATTTAAGGGGAGGAACATTCCTTCCTCAATTCTATGATTATCCAAAGGCTTAGGCGCCAGCTTGTCGGTGATGAGAAGTCTAGGGAATGCTTCATTTCTCTTTCTCTTCACCTCTTGAAGGTGTTAGGATGATCAAATTGGTCACTATGTTCTGAGGCCCTTCACCTCAATGGGTTGAAGCTATAGTGAAGATTTCTTGGCATGCCTCCTCGTCAAATGTCGTGGAGACCAACACTTGGATGTTTGCCATCAACCATGGTAGTTTTTTAGCTTGCTGTGTAGGGATTAGGGGAAGATTCGATTGAATTTGCCTTGACCTCTAGAACATGTAAGGAAGGCCAATTTAAGGGGAGGAGCATTCCTTCATCAATTCTATTTTTATCCAAAGGCTTAGTCGCGAGCTTGCCGGTGGTGAGAGGTCTGAGGAACGCTTTGTTTCTCCTTCTCTTCACCTCTTGAATGTGTTGGGATGATCAAATTGGCTAGAGGAAGCCTCCTTCCTCTTTCTCCATGCTTGGCTTAGAGCTATCTCTATGAGATTTGAGATGGCTGGAATCTGATCGCTAGCAACACAAGCTCTAGGCAAGGGGTTGATATGATCTCTCTAGCCCTTGGGAGTGTGTTTGAATGATTATCTTGAGGGGAGGAATTCTCATTCTATCTTTTTTTACCTTGTCCTTAAGCCATCCTCATGGAATCCATGGAGGAAGCCTTATTCCTTGCTTTCCATGGTGATAGCCACCTTATCTCTTTGATCCCTCTTGGAAGTTTTTTCCAAGAGGCAGTCAATTAATTGGAAAAGAATCCAATCTGCTTGAGGTGAAGAGGTGGGTGAAGTATGGAGGAGGGGAAGTGGGATTTGAATTCTTTGCATGGTTTCCAAACCTTCTTCTCTCATGGTTCCACCTCATCCCTTACCTTCACAATTTTATGGTTATTTTCACTTCATTTGGACTGAAGTATGTCACTCCTAGCCATGTTGAAGGTGTCTTTGATTTAGCCTAACTTCATGTTGGTTTGGGTTTAGTGATTGCACTTGGTTTGATGCCAAATTTATTTAATTTGTTTAATTTAACTCCTTTTGATTAATTGACCTTTGATTTGGATTTTAATTAATGTTAAATATCTAAGATAATTTGAAGTTCAATT
The DNA here is from genome assembly GCA_021442155.1 of Cymbidium sinense. Lineage (NCBI taxonomy): Eukaryota > Viridiplantae > Streptophyta > Magnoliopsida > Asparagales > Orchidaceae > Cymbidium > Cymbidium sinense. The sequence goes on from CM038227.1 coordinate 80,654,422, forward strand.
AGCCTATGCCACATAAGAGTTTAATTTAATTTCTTTCTAATTTGACCCATTCTTGAATTAAATGGATTAAATTAAGCCTAATTAAGTTGAGTGGCTAAATTGACTCAATCAAAGTATGTTTAGACTCGAATCATGTTTAATTACATGTGTGAGATGATTTGGAGTGATTAATTTCATTTGATTTGGAATTAATTTCAATTTTGACCCATTTGATCCAAATTGGGCTTAATGGGTTAAGTTAGATTCATTTGGGTCAAATGATCAGATAACCCAATGATTGGTTGAATTATGTTTAATGATCATTTATAAATGATTTTGGATAATCAATTTGATTTGGGTTTGAACCTAATAAAGCTCATTTATGCTCATTTAGATCAAATGATTCAATTAGCCTAAATAAGGCTTAAATAAATTTAAATTTCTTTAAATTCAGGTTTAAACATGTTTATTCTATCATTTAGATCATTTGAAATGAATTTATTTGGTCAAATTTTGGTGGGTCAACCTTTGATTTAATGGGACCCACGTAAGTCAAACTTATGGCAAAAAAGATTGACCATTTTTCTTTGATTTAGATTTAACTTTTTTATTTGATTTGATTTGATTTTTTTATTTATTTGGATTTGTTTTGATTTTTTTTAATTTCATCTACATTTAATTAATTTTGAGCTTAGATAGGGTAATTAGGTTAATCACCTTAATCACTTTACTTTAAGCTCAAATGAATTCAAGTTTCAAGTGAAATGTGTTTGATTTAATTTATGTTTAAGATTTTGGTTAAGTCTACCTAAACTCGTCATGTTAGATCAAACCCAAGGAGGATGCACTATGTTAGTAGGTGTAGTGTTCTAAGTGCTTAATTAGGAGGCTCATAATCTAAGATTAGGTGTCCTAATTACTAGTTTCAAAAATGGTGTTAACCTAATCCATAAATGAGATCAACATGTACATTCTCTTATTCTAATCATGTGTGATCTTACTCTGATCTCAATACATCACTCTACAAACATATTTAAAATCAATAATCTTTGATACACATCTTATGATTTTTTTTATTTCAAATAGTATTTACATGATTCTAAACTCATAATAATTAAATTAAATTAAATAATTTTAAGAAACTTTAGTAGCTACTCCTCATATGTTTTTATAGTTAATAAATTTTATGTCCTCTTCTAAAAATTATTAAATAATTATAATTAATGAAAAATGAGGATTTTCATAATTTTAAATTTTTTTAAAACTATTTAATAATTTTAAATATATTTAATAAATTATGCAAAGTTTCTCATGACTAAAGGAGTTACTCAAAATTTAACTAACTCATTTTTAAGATATTATAAATTTTTAAGTGGAAATTTCTTTATTTATAAAAATATTACCCTAATGAGCTCCATTGTTATGTAGTGCCTCTTAAAGGATGGCCATGGTGTTTGTAACATAGCCAAATTTAATGAAATTTATTTTATATATTTTACTCTTTTAATAATAGAAATGCTAATTTTCTAACTATGTAATTATTTAAATATTTAATAAACTATCAAAAAATTAATTAGTTTTTAAATATGTTATTTAATGAAAATAAATATAATCATGAAGAAATTACTAATATTTTTAAATTTAATAATTAAAAAAGGAGAGAATAACCTAATTTTTAATTCCAAAAAATAAAATTAGAAGTTGATTTTTATTTTTCACTTAAATGTTATCATCATTTTGAATCTTACGTTGCTATGATTTCTATTAATTGAAGCATATAATTACCCAAAGCAAAAAATGTCTTAGAGCATTGCACTACATAAGTAAGCTTGCACCTTGATTGTATTCATTTTTATATTAGATTACAAATATGTAGTCCACTACATTGTCAAAATAGTTTTAATTTAAATTATTTTATTTTAACTTAATTCGATATATGATTGATTATATAATTATCCTACATAGGCAATTGTCATGTATACATATTATTCTAGCTCCTTGAGCTAACTCTATTACTTAGTAATACTCTTTTTACTAGATTTACATTACTTAATCAATATCTTTAGTTAAGTATTCATACATGTGCCAATCTATTCTTAATAACTAGCACATTTCCCATCCCCTCCATCATGACTACTTAACTGAGAAAATCTTTTAGTCTAGTCATACTCATATGACTTAGGTTATTCATAGTTTAGTTACATTCATAAGACTATACTAATATCCTTTTTGGAGACTCAAATTCATTTTGAGTTTGGCCAATACCACCTTTGATCATACTCTTACATAAATGCTTCACACCTTCTAACAAAATCATTTTGTAGTTTTGTCACATTATATATTCAACACCTTTAGCTTCAAGTATATAATTGTATTTGTTTTTTCATCTTGTTTTTTTAGATAAATAATCTTCATTTAGAATAATACCTTAAACTCTATATTTTTTTAATATTTTTATACATATTTAAAATCCATCTATCTTCAAATATTTATACCTCATTTGGAAACTTGTAACTTGTGCTCAATATAGTTAAAATTTCTACCATTTCCATCATATTAATGCATCTACAAGTATACTTAAAAAAAAAAGAAAAAATGCATAGTTACGTAAACAAAGTGACAACAATACTTTAAGTTGTGATATGTCACAATTGTACCGAAATAATTTATGATTGAGATTAAGTGATCATCATTATTATATTATAATTCTTTTGGTAATAATGAATGTTTATAATAGTTGCATCTCATATACTAATTTAATGAGTTTAATTAACCTAAAAAACTATCATGTCAATTAATAATAAAGTGATAAAGCTTATTGTTATCATTTTCTTATAAATGATTTAGCTTAAGATGTCAACAATATCATATGAGTTGACTTATGTAATGTCATAGTTTAATATCTTTAGCTACTTGGCATAAGAAGGATGTAATAGGTCCTTTTGATGTGCAACACATTTGATGCTCAAAGAGAGATAGCTTCAAGTGTGATTAAAATGCAAGACTAATTAATATTTTTTTTTATGATGTATGGTACTACTATACTATTTTGCAATATTATAATAGAGATATATTTTTCTAGTACCTAACATACTATAATTGCTTTTTATTTTTATGTTTATAGGGTTGTGTGTTAATATATAAATGATAAAATATATTACATATAATTTTATTTACTATGTTTTATTTTAAGTGTATTATTATGGCTCTATTTATCTATAAGATATTTTTTTATTAATTTATGTATACAATAAATTATAAGCAAAGTTTCTTAATCAAGTCTATATGAATCATGAGAAAGGATTAAGAGCAAAAAGAAGCCAACACTAATAATTTATTATTTAAAATATCTAAGCTTGTTTAAGTAGAACTTGACTACTTTGTTTCCTTTTTATTTTGGATATAAAAAACCAGATTGTCCAATTGTACGAGCCTATTATGATTTTTTTTAGCCGTCATAGATTACATTGTTGATGTTTGTTCTACTTGCTCGCTATTTTCTCTTTCTTATCATAATTTTATTGTCTAGCATTTGAAAGATTCTACCTTAAGCTCATAAAATAAAAATAAAAAAAGCTTTCTATCAACATCAATAAAATGATAAATTGCCACAAAAAGCTAAAATAATATTTTAAAATTAAAATCACACCTCTCTCTAATCAAATAGCATAATCTACTTTAGCACATTTATATCACCTAAAAGAGGTATTAGGTGGAACTAGCCAATAATTAGAATCCCTAAGCACTTGTGTACTTTTGTTAAATGTCTAAATCATCATGCATAATTGGAGGTCATCTTTACTTAAAGCTAAATAATTTGCATTACATTTTTTTTATGATAGTTAGGCATTATTTTTAATCAAACTTAAGAAATCTTAGTGCATTAACAAGTGGTAGCCTAACCCAAATAAGATTATAAGTTAAAAGTCAAGAAACATTAGTTGTCTATAATTTGACTATCTTAATTTCTTTTCTTTCATAAGAATTTATCTATATATAGAGAGATTGCAAGTCCTGCATATTTTTAGATTTTCATTATAAGTCATCCATCTAACACAACCATTGCCAGTCCCAAGTCCGGATGTGAAAAGTGGAGGGTTAGGTAGACACCCGTAAAACTTGTCAAAATAATCATGACATGAATCCTTTAAATCATTTAATGTTAGAAGGCCCCCGGAAGTTTATACGTATGGCTTGAATACTGAAAATGCGGCGAATCACAGTGCAATGTTAAAAGGAAGGTTCCCATTTATGGATGCGGGCAAAGAAGTTAGTCCATGAAACTAGAATTAGGTTAGGATCTTGGAATATAGGTACTCTTACAGGTAAATTAATGGAATTAATAGATATTATGGTTCATAGAAAGATAAATATTTTATGTGTTCAAGAAACTAAATGGGTTGGGGAGAAGGCCAAGGAGATTGATAATTTAAGTTTTAAATTTTGGTATTCAGGTAAAAGTCAAACTAGAAATGGTGTAGGTGTGATTATAGATAAAAGTTTGAAAGATAATGTTATAAATATTAATAGATGTGGAGATAGAATTATAGATTTAGATATTATTATTGATACTAAGATTATCAATGTTATAAGTGTCTATGCTCCTCAAGTAGGTTTGGAGGTAAAAGAAAAAGAAAATTTTGGAATGAATTAGAGGGATTAATATAAAAGATACCTCAAGAAAAAAAGTATTTATTGGAGGAGATTTAAATGGATATGTTGGTAGAGTGGTAGAAGATTTTAAAAGTATTCATGGTGGTTATGGATTTGGAGTGACTAATGAAGAATGTAGGATTACATTAGATTTTGCTTTAGCTTATGATTTTGTAGTTACTAACATTTTATTTAAGAAAAGAGATGAACATATTATTACTTATAAAAATGGATCTAGTAAAACACAGATTGATTATTTTCTGATAAGAAAAATAAATCGTTTAGATTGTAAAGATTGTAAGGTCATTCCAAGTGAAAATCTAAGTAACCAACATCGATTGTTAGTTTTAGATTTTAAGATGAAAGGTTGTAAGAGAAAAATAAACTAAATTATTATCTAAAATTAGATGGGGACACTTAAAGAACACAAATAAAATATTTTTAAGAGTAGTCGCAAGAGATTAGAATTTGGTATGTTCATGAGGAAGCTAACATTATGTGGAAAAAAAATAGAAGTGAAAAGTTAAAAGATGTGCTTAGAGAATTAAAAGGAAAAGCTTTCTTTAATAAGAATAGTTGGTGGTGGAGTCGAGTGCAAGAAAAGATAAAAAATAAGAAGTATTATTATAAAACATGGTTTAGATGTAAAAACTCGGAGAATTAGGAAAGATATAAAGTGGCCTATAGAGATTCGAAGAAAGTTGTATATGATGCAAAAAATTTAGCTTTTAGTGATTTATACAATAGATGTATTAAGGATGAAAATAATAAGATATTTTTTTTAGAAAATGATATTGAAAATAGGTGGATGAGGTATTTTGATAAACTTTTCAATGAAGGATCTGAAAGTACAATTGATTTTAGCAACCTTAATACCCTAAACAAAAATAGAATTCATTTTTTATCATCGATTAGTAAATCAAGTTAGTGAAGCTTTAAAGAAAATGAAAAGCAAAAGAGGCGGATAATATTTCAATAAGTGTGGAAATGTTTAGGAGATCAAGGAATTTCTTGGCTTACAAATCTTTTAATGTCATTTTAAAGACTAAAAGATGCCAAATGAGTAGAGAAAAGTTTGTTGGTTCCTATATTTAAGAATAAAGGTGATGCACAAGAGTGTGCAAATAGAGGAATTAAGTTAATGTGCCATACATTAAAATTATGGGAGAGAGTAATTGAGCATATTACGATGTGATACGTAAGTTTCTCACAATTAGTTTAGTTTCATGCCTGATAGATTTACTATGGATGCTATACATTTGTTAAGGGGTTTGATGGAGAAGCATAGAGAAAGTAAGGAGGATCTACATATGATATTTATTGATTTAGAGAAAGCTTATGATAAAGTTTCAAGAGATGTTCTTTGGAGAGTTCTAGAACAGAAAGGTGTTAATATTCATTATATTCAAGTCATTAAGGATATGTATACCAGAGCTGTTACTTGTGTCCAAACACAAGGAGGATTGACAAAATATTTTCCTATTTCAGTTGGATTGCATCAAGGATCAGCTTTAAGCCCTTATCTTTTTTTACTTTAGTTATGGATGTTCTTACTAGGCATTTACAAGAAGATGTTCCTTGGTGTATGCTTTTTGCTGATGACATTTCTTGTTGATAAGACTAGAGAGGGAGTCCAACGGAAACTTGAATTATGGAGGTCAACTCTAGATTCTAAAGGTTTTGGTTTAAGTAGATCTAAAACTGAATATATGGAGTGTAATTTTAGTTGTAGAAGTTCTAGTGATAGTGTTGTGACATTAGGTGAACAAGTCATTAAAAAGAGTGAGCATTTCAGATATTTAGGCTCTATTATTCAAGATGATGGTGAAATAGATGGAGATGTTACTAGTAGAATTCAAGTTGAATGGTTGAAGTGGAGGAATGCATCTGGCCTATTATGTGATAGAAAAGTTTCACTTAAATATAAGGAAAAATTTTATAAGATGGTGGTAAGACCTGCAATGACTTATGGTGCAGAATGTTGGCCAATAAAAGAGAAGCATAAGACTAAGTTAAGTTAGAGATGAGGATGCTTAGGTAGATGAGTGGCTTTACTCTTAGAGATAGAATGAGTATATTAGGAAAAAGTTGGAGTAGTGGTGGATAAGATTAGAGAGAGTTTAGATGGTTTGGCCACATAAAGCATCAGTCTGACCGATTAGGAGAGTAGATGCATTAGATTTCCTTATGTTAAGAAAGGGAGTGACCTAAAAGACTTGGTTAAGATGTATAAAAAATGATCTTAGTATACTTGATTTAAATGAGAATTTGACACATAATAGGACAATAAATGAGGGATTCATGTAACCCTCACCTAGTGGGCTTGTTGTTGTTGTATTATAAGTCATCCATCCATAAATTTTGAGTTTTCTTTACATAGTTTTAGACCATAACTCAGAATATTTAATTCGTGATTACTAGCAAAGCATCTCATGGATGAGTTGGATAGAATACCTTCCTAAACTAAATAGCCTTGGGTTGGCAACATAAGATGATGAATCCATAAAGATTAAACTAAGATTATTTCTTTCTTTTCCTTGACTTCTTTCTCTTTCTCATTAATTACCTTGAGGCTATGATGCACCGACACTCCTAATAAAGAGCAATGCAGTGTCGGACACTTGTTGGACATGGACACGCACCCGACATGCGAGTGACATGTGTTGGACACAACAAATCTATGTCCAATTAAAATATTAAAAAAAATTATTGGACATGCATATCCTTAAAAAAATTATTTAATAAATTATAAAATTACAAAAATAATTTTTAAGCATAAAATTACTTCCCTTACTCGTAAAACTCCTCGTCTCATCCAGAACTAAAGGTTTCAGTTTTTCCCCTTTTTAGCGCGTCGCACGATAGGCTAGGGTTCTTCTTTCGATGGTTTCACGCTGCCTAGTCCCTGACCTACATCCGATGACCTGCATCTGGCGACCTGCATTCAGCGACTTGCGTTCGACCATTAACCTTCGAGTCGCATAGAAGGCTAGGGATTTTCAGTTCTTCCTTTCATTGGTTTTACGCCGCATATTCGCCCAAATTTTGCACCTCTTGGTTCGGAGACCTACGTCCAACATTCGGCGACCAACGTTCAATGACCAGCATCTGTGACCAGCGTACGTGACACTGAGCAGCAGCCATTCACTCTCACTGTCTCGCAGCCCTCACTTAAACCTCACATCAGCACATCTAGGTATTCTTCCTTGTTCTTCAATTTTACCATTTAGTTGTTCATGGCTTATTGTTTTAGATTAATTTTTATTTTGTGTTTGAGTTGTGATTATATGTTATAAAGAGAAAAGAACTTCTTGGTCTACATTGCAATGAGAACCATTATGCTCATTCCTTATACTTCATTCTTTATTTAATGAACATGCAGGGTATGCATCCTTTTTCCTTGAGTAAAAATGAACATATTTATGTTATGAATAAAGTTGCATTTAGTGATTAGTGAACAGTATGCATACATAGAATTCTAGTCATTTAATGATTTGCAATGCATAGGTACATGGCTTTGTTAAACTAGATGGATGAGGTTAGAAAAACCTCCTTTGGGCCCTAGGAGTCCCGCCTATATACTTTATGCTTACGAACATGCTTATATTATGAATTTATGTTTTTTAAATGGACATACACCTCAAATAAATGATGCACTAATCATAGTTACATGGAGTCTTGAATCATGCTTTGTTTAGGCTATGAAAATTTTTAATTGTTTAACTTAAGTGTTATATATTGAATCATGTTCTAAATAATTTTTATGTGCTACAGTAATAAAGGATAATGAGCTCTATTGGTGATACATCCAGAAGTGGTGAACTTCAACAGAGCCTAACATCAAAGAAAATAAGCCATTATGGAATCATGTCACTAAGTTGGGAAGAGCTTCTGAAAGTGGAGGAAATGTTATATTTAAATGTAATTACTATAATGTAACTTAACAAGGATCATATTCAAGAGTGAAAGCTCATTTACTTAAGATTACTAGTCAAGGAATTAAAGTCTGTCCCAAAGTAAATTTTAAGCAAATAAGTGAAATGCAAAAGTATGTTGATGAAGCTGAGTTAAGGATCAAAAAGACTCTTCATAAAGATACCATTGCCAAGTACTCAAGGTTCATGTTATTCAACTTCTTCTTCAATTCGAGTTGATGACATTAATGTAGGCTCATTTAGAATGAAAGGGCACGAGTCTAAGAACAGAAAAGGTATTACAGATGCTAGCTTGGAAAAGACATTTGATCTGTATATAAGAGAACAATTAGATGATGAAATAGAAAGGATGTTTTTCTCGGCTGGCCTTCCTTTTAATCTGGCAAGAAATCCACATTATAAAAATGCATTTGCTTTTGCATGCAACAATAATATTGCAGGTTATGTGCCACCAGGATACAATGGCATTAGATCAAAATTATTGCAAAAAGAGAGATTTAACTTTAAGAAATTACTTGAGCCTACAAAAGAGACATGGAATACGAAAGAAGTAAGTTTAGTATGTGATGGTTGGAATGATCCTCAAAGAAGGCCACTTATCAATTTTATGTTCATATCAAAGAATTGTCCAATTTTTATAAAGATAGTAAATTGTAATGGGCAATTTAAAGATAAAATTTTTATTTCTAATTTAATTAAAGAGGTAATTATGATGATTGGCCCTTCGAATATTGTTCAAGTTATTACTGATAATGCTCCAGTTTGTAGAGCATCTGGCTTACTTGTTGAGCAAACATATCCTCATATTTTTTGGATAGTGCATGTTGTGCATACTCTCAATCTTGCTCAAAGGAATATATGTGTTGCTAAAAATACTAAAGCAGATGAGATCACATACAATGAATGTCATTGGATTATAGTTGTTGTTGGAGATGTTATTTTCATCAGAAATTTTATTATGAATCATTCTATGAGGCTTTCAACCTTTAATGATTTTTCTAGTTTGAAGATGATTACTATTGCTGATACTCGTTTTGCTTCAGTAATTGTGATGTTCAGGAGGTTTAAGAAAATTAAAATTGCACTTCAAGCAATGGTGATTAGTGAAAAATGGTCATGTTATCGTGAGGATGATATTGGAAAAGCAAGACATGTGAAAGAAAAAATACTTGATGACTTATGGTGGGATAAAGTATGTTATATTTTATCATTTACTGATCTTATTTATGAGATGCTTAGAATTATAGATACAGATAAGTCTTGCTTGCATTTAATCTATAAGATGTGGGATACAATGTTAAGTAAAGTGAAAGAAGCGATATACAGACATGAAAGAAGATCATATCATGAAGATTCAAACTTTTGGACTGTTGTTCGTATCATTTTGGAGGATAGGTGAAACAAGAGCAATACACCTCTACATTGTTTGGCTTATTATTTAAATCCAAGGTAAATCTTACATTTTTTTTTATTTTATTGTCTAATTTTTATTTTATAATTTCATTATCAACTAATTTTATATTTTTTTTATTTTACTGGAAAGATATTCAAGTAAGGAATGGCTTCAAGAGAATCTTTAACGTGTGTCTCCCCAAAAAGATTTGAAAATTTCAAATATGAGAAAATCTTGCTTGAAACATTATTTTCCAAATGAAGAGGAAAGAAGAATGATGAATATAGAGCTAGTTAAAAAATTTATATTTAGAGGAATTCGTTGATCAAGAATGTCTATGTGATAGGTGGAAGATTGATCCAAAGATGTGGTGGTTGATTCACGGAGCTTCATCACCTTTACTTCAAACTATTGCCATAAAACTTCTTGGCCAGGTTTCCTCTTCATCTTGTTGTGAAAGAAATTGGAGCACATATTCATTCATACAATCAATGAAGAGAAACAAAATTACACCACAATGTGCTGAAGATTTAGTTTATGTCCATACAAATTTTCATCTTCTATCAAGAAAGACACCAAATTACATTGAAGGTGATAACAAGATGTGGGATGTTGTAGGTGATAACCAAATTTGAGTCTCTTAATGATATGGGAATATTAGAGATTGCAAATCTTTCTCTTGATGAGCCAGAATTGGAGGCCATATTATTTCATGATGATGATATTTGATATCAAGGACAAGTGCACACTATAGAAACTCTTCTCATTACTTCTTTCAATGAATAGTAGATAGTAGCTTAGTATGCTTTGAATTTTGATATACTAGACAATTAACTTTCATAGTTTCATATCATTAACTATTTATGGACTTTTTAATTTCTCAAAATTAATGTTGCAATTAGATAACTTTTCATTTTTTATGTTTATTTTTTTTAGTATTTTATTAATTTTTAATTTTTAACATGATGCCATGTCCAAGGAGTGTCTGTGTCCTGTATTTTTATTTTTAGGCGTGTCCCGTGTCCGTGTCCTTGTCATGTCGTGTCTGTGTCCACATGTTCATATCAGTGCATCATAGCCTTGAGCCCATCATATTCCTTATTGAGTCTATATTGATTTAGTAATTTTTATTATATAAACTTTTTGTATATTAGACTATCATCTCACTTGTTTATGGCGATTTGTCATCTATCGTGTGAATTGATACTCTATATATGGATTATCTTGATGAGGAAATAATTGTTGAATATGAGTTCTCTTTAATAAATCCAGTAAAATAAATCAAAACAAAGAAATGATTTCAATTATCAAGAGTTTTCCTTGAAGATGTCCTCGACTATAATTAACCTTATGAAGCTCAATCCTTTTGGAAGATTGAGTGACCCGCATTTCTCTGATTCCTTTTATCATCTCAAGGATATATCTTTGATTAAAAAATTTTAAACTATATATTTAGGGAATACTTTTCTATATATCTAAAATATATCTATCCTCAAATGTTTATACCTCATTTGGAAACATGTATCTTACGTTCAATATAGTTATAAGTTTCTACCATCTCCATCATCTTAATGCATCTACAAGAAAAAAAAGTGAACAATACTTTAAGTTAGGATATGTCACATTAGTATCAAATTTATTTATGACTATGATTAACTAATCATCATTATTAGATTAAAATTACTTTGATAATAATGAATTTTTATAATAATTATATTTCATATGATAATTAATGAATTTAATTAACCTAAGAAATATCACTTCAACTACTAATAAAGTGAAAAGGCTTGTAATTATCATAATCTTATACATTATTTAGCTTAGGTAGTCATCCATATCATATGAGTTGGCAAGATATAAGTATCTTTACACACGTATGTAATGTGATAGTTTAAAACCCTTTGACTACTTAGCATAAGTTGATGTTTGCTCTACTTGCTCGCTATTTTCTCTTTCTTATTGTAATGTGATTGTCTGAAATATGAAAGTTTCTACCTTAAACTCATAAAATAAATAACCTTTCTATCAACATCAATAAAATGATAAATAATCATAAAATTAACTAAAAATATTTTAAAATTAAAATGGCAACTCTCTCTCTCTCTCTCTCTCTCTCTCTCTCTCTAACAAAATATCTTAATCTACTTTAGCTCTCTTATGTCGCCTGGAAGAGGTATTAGGTAGAGCTAGCCGGTAATTAAAATTCCTAAAGTGCTTCTGCACTATCATTAAATGTCTAAAACAACATACATACTAGAGGACGTCTTCATATAAGGCTAGATAATTTGCATTACATACTTCTTACGATAGAGCCATAGTTAGGCATTATTTTAATTAAACATAAGAAATCTTAGTGCACTAACAAGTCACAGCTTGACGCAAATAAGATTTTTAGTTTAAAATCAAGAAATTTTAATTGTGTATTATTGGACTTTCTTAATTTCTTTTCTCTCATAAGCATTTTTGTAGAGAAAGAGAGAGAGAGAGAGAGAGAGAGAGAGAGAGAGAGAGAGGGTACAAGTCCTACATATTTTTAAGCTTTTCTTTATAATTCATCCATCTAGAAATTTTGAGTTTTTTTTTATTCTGCCCCCTTGATCCCATCATATTCCTTATTGTGATTTTAGTGATTTAGTAATTATTTTCATAAAAATATTCTAAATATTAGGCCATTATCTCACTTGATTATGGTGATTTATCTTCTACCATGTGATTTGACATCTTATAGATTGTCCTAATAGGATAATAATTATTGAATATGAATTCTCTTTAATAAATCTAATAAAATAAATTAAAATAAAAAAATGATATCAATTATCAAGAGTTTGCCTTGAAGATATCCTCAAGTTTAATTAACCTTAAGGAGCTTAATTCATCAAAAAGCTGTCAAGATTCCAAGATATATTAGCGCATGAATAGGATTAGTTATTTTTTTCTAATTAATTAGGGCAAATTACTATCATTATATCTAATTTTAAAACTATTATTTATTTTTCATTAACAGGTGGTTTGTTAGGATAATTCTTAAACACAATGTATCTTAAAAATGTATTAAGGCATGCATCTTAAAATGCAGGAATTATTTGGTCGGATGCAAATATTTACACATTAATTTTATTTAAAGAGTACAGAGGTGGGCTATAATTTTTAGATTGAAGGTTGCGCTGCCTAACTATATGGTGCATAAGCTACACTTCGTCACCAAATTGAATTTTAAATGACATGTATGTTACGTGTGAGTTTCATCCAATCTCAACTATAAAGCCCAACAGATAGTGCGCGCACTTATCAGAACCCTTTCCATTCATTTACTCTTGCCATTGCAAGGAGTTCACACAAGTTTCAAATCCAACAACTTGAATAACTCGTATTTTTTTAGATGCACCTTTTATGCCTAATATGTTGCTTTTTTTTTTTCTTTTTTTTTTTGGTGGGAGCAACGTTTTATTAACTTTGAAACTTAACATCAAATTAATACATAAGACCTATGAAAAATTTTTTTAAAAAATGCTGATTTGATGCAGAATTTTTATATATATGTAAATAAGTACTCTTTTCATAGAGGGATTTTAGATTATACAAGATAACAAAACAGAATTTCTCAAATCTCAAAATGATGAAGCATGACAATTTTAAACTTCAAACAGTATGTTGCCTATAATCATTCCTTGGCTATATTTCATATCATGTATCAATGTTCTTAATATATTATTATATATGTAAAAGACTATAACTCTCTATCCTACAAAAATTATCATAAATATTTTGAAGAGCAATAAATCACAAAGTAATTGATACCAACTGATCATAAAGAAGAAGACAACAATTAAAATTGAAATGATCAAAAAGCATGCTTGGGCCCTCAAACAGAATTATTGATGACCACTTTTGCATCAAATCGGTTCCTCAAACTCCACCAACTTGGTGAATAGTGCTCTACAGGGAGTGACAGAAAACTGGTAGGTAGTATATTATCATGCTTGACAAGAACCATGAAACCCATACCTCTTCTGCTCCCTTTCAAATCAAATCAAAGCAATCTTCAAGTGAGGCTATCATCCATGTTTGATGCCAACTTGAGTCACTTTTGTTCATTATGAACTTTTTACCTAACAATTTTTTTTTTCTAAAGCTACAAAACTCCACTCATAGGAAGGATATGTATTATATGTGTAGTATACATATGTCGAAACCATTGTTAGTAATTGGTATGTATCTCATTATTTACAATGTTGTTTGATGAATTCCTTTGATATTTGTTACCTTTTATTGGTAAGAATGAATTGTTAATTTTGTGATGCCTGGGCATAAATTTATCAATCAACTAGAAATGTACCGTCAACTCAACTTTGTTCTTCGTGCCGATCAAACTCGGTGATGAGCTTGCTGGGGTTTCAAAGGGGGACAGTGTGCCCCTAAGAACTTTTTTTTGAATGCAAATGCAGTGCCTCAGCATTTGAATGTAAAGATTTTGGCTTCAGAAGTAGAAAAGTCAGTGCTTCAATGGTGGAAGGACATCGCTAGGACCCGAGAACCACGACAGAATGATAGAGAGGTCAATACAATGGTGCTACAAGAACCAGCATTGTGCCACAGGAACCCGTGCAAAAAATCCTAGAGGACAACATCTCCATGCTACAAGATGGGAGAGTTCTTATTTAGAAAAAAAATGATATTTCTAAACCTTTTCTTTTTTTCTCTAGTGAGAGAGAGTGATGTGAAGTGCCTTAGAGTGACTAAAGTGATGAGTACTTGAGTGAAGTGTGATTTGTACAACTTTCCTCAATTTTCTTTCATAGTGGATTTCTTTCGATGGTGTGGCTCCGTGATTTTTTTTCCATTCTATGATTTTTTTCATGTTAAATTTTATGTATTTTGTGTTTGTTTTGTGATTTTGTGTTTTAATTACTTTTGTTCAATTTTTTTCTCCGGATCTCTCAAACTGGTTTTCGCATTTAATCTCCTAACACTTGGTATCAAAGCCTGAAGTTCTGAAGGTTTAGTTCGAGTGGAAGCAATGGTTAATAAAAGAAAGTACAAAATTAAGAAGTTCAATGGCTCGAACTTTGCTTTCTGGAAGATGCAAATTAAGGATTTGCTATATCAAAAGAAATTGTATCTACCATTAGATGAGATTGCCAAAAAAAACTTGAGTGAATGTCTATGAAAGAATGGGAAGCACTAGATCGAATAGCACTAGGTTTGATTCGACTCTCACTATCGTCATCTATTGCTTTCAATATTGTGAATGAGAAAATGACTGTTGATCTCATAACTTCATTAATGATAATGTATGAGAAGCCATCGGCTTCAAATAAAGTATTCTTGATGAAGCGGGTCTTTAGCATGAAGATGATTGATGGAAGTCCAACTGCTGAACATCTAAACAATTTCAACACTGTGAAGAATCAATGCTCGGTCGGCATCAAGTTCAATGATGAGGTAAGGGCACTATTACTGTTATCTTCATTGCCTGATAGCTAGGATCGACTAGTCGCGATGATGAGCAACTCTTCGGATAATATAAAGTTGAACTTTGAGGACATAATTGGGTTGGTGCTGAATGAAGAAGTGTGTAAGGAAGTGAGTGGAAAAACTTCAAATGACGCTTTGAATGTTGAAACTTGGGGTAGGAGTTGAGACAAAATTTCAAGCAAGAGCTAGTCCAAGTCAAGGAGAGAGAAAACCAAGTCAATAAGGGAAAAGGGAAAAGTGCTGCAGGAAGAAAGGGCACTTCAATAAGGATTATAAAACTCCTAAAAAGATAGGTGGTGGTGGACAAGATAGGAGTCAATCTGCAAATGTCTCCATAAATGAAACCCAAGGTAAAACTCTTATCTTATCCCTAGATAGTACTGAATTGTGGATCATCGATTCAGGTGCCACATTTTATGCTACTCCCAATAAAGAGGTGTACAAAAATTATACTCAAGGTGATCTAAGGTGTACTTGAAAGACAACAAGGCTAATAAATTATTAGCAAGAGTGATGTTGACATCAAATTACCAAATGAATCAACCTGAAATTTGAAAGATGTTAGAAATGTTCCATGCCTAAAGAGAAACTTGATTTCAATGAGTCAGCTTGCACAATTAAAGTTCATGACCACCTTCATAGGAGATGCATGGAAGGTAACCAAAGGTGCAATGGTGATGGCTCATGGCAAAATTGAAAGGATGTTGTATCTGATCAATCAAGGGTGGCCGAAATTCATTGGAGTTGTTGAAAAATAAGATGATGCAAGTTTGTAGCATTAGAGGCTTGGCAATATGAGTGAGAAAGATATAAAATCCCTCCTTTCTAAAAACAAATAAAATTTAAAATCTATAGATTTAGATTTCTGTGAAGATTTTGTGTATGACAAGTAAATGAGAGTTAGCTTTTCTAGAAGTGGCTCAAAGTTTAAGTCCAGGAAGCTAGAGTTGGTGCATATATATGTAGAGGGTCGTACTCCAGTTCAATCTGTTGGAGGTTCTTCATACTTTGTCACTTTTATTCATGATCATACTATGCAGTTATGAGTATACTTCTTAAAACATAAATCTGATGTATTTGAAGTGTTTAAAAAGTGGAAGGCCATGATTGAGAATGAGACATGCTTAAAGTTGAAGTGTCTCAAATCAGATAATAGTGGTGAGTATAGTGATATGAAGTACAGGGATTATTGTGCCTAAAAAGGGATCAAGCATGAATTCACTGTGCCCAGGACACTGTAGTAAAATGGTGTGGCAGAGCGCATGAATAGAACTATTACAGAGCATATTATAAGCATGAGGTTACATGCAAGGTTGTCCAAGTAGTTTTCGGTAGAAGCCATGAATAATTCTATTTTTTTTATCAATCAAAGTCCTTCAATATCTCTAAAACTATCCATCATGGAACAATTGCCTAAGACTGAAGCGAAGCAAGAAAACATGATGAGAACCTTAAATGTTTTAGCTATGGAAAGTTTGATGTATGTCATGATATGTACCAAACAAGATATTGCACATGAAGTGAAAGTGGTCAGTAGAGAAGTAGATTCTCAAATACCTGAGAGAATCAGTCAACAATGCACTTTATTTTGAAAGTGTAGGGATTGAACTATAGGGATATATAGATTCATATTTGGCAGAAGATATTGATGGCGTGAAGAGATATCTTCCTATTAAGAAACATGAGTTAGATTTTCAAGTTACAGATGATTGTTGCACTCTCATCTTCATAAGCTGAGTATGTTGTAATTACTGAGAATAGCAAAGAGATGATCTGGCTGCAAAGCCTTTTCGTATATCTTAACAAGGGAAAAAATGGCAAGCTTTATAATGGTAGTATGAGTATCATTCAACTATTCAGGAATGCATTTTTTATGCTAAGATAAAGCATATCCAACTAAGGTATCATTTCATCTGTACGATCCTAGAAGATGATCAATTTTTGGAGAAAATACATTCAATTGAAAATCCTAGGATATGTTGATGAGGCGATTACAATTGAGAAATTGAAGCTATGCTTAGCTTTAGTTGGTTTTCGGAAAGGCTAAGGTAGAGGTGAGCCGCACCATAACTTGAACTATGATGGATTTTGTGGATCAAGAGAAAGAGCAGGATTGATTGCAATCAATCTGCAAGTGAAAGATTGTTATTTTGCAGAGCTTAATTCTATTAATCAACTCGAGATATAAATCGAATGCCCTATCCTTCACGCTAGTTGAGCTCGGCAGTGACTCACTAAGGGGTCGCAGGGGGGTAGCACCTTGGCATTGGGAGGACAGCATCACGATGCTAGAATCCTAGTACTAGGGCAGAAAGACAAAGAGGCCAGCACCATGGTGCTACAGGAGTAGATCTGTGGGGTTTGAACCATGCAAAAAAGCCTAAAGGACAACAGAGCCAACGCCTAGACGCTAGGATCACGGTACCACGACAATATGAGATGGGAGACTTCGTATTTAAATGATTTTGTCATTTTTTCTAGACCTTTTCTTTTTTCTCTAATTTAATAAATTGTTTTCCTATTTTTTCCATTTAATCTCTTATACATAGGAGTTGAAATGAAAAGTAAAACATTGCAAAAAATATTGCAATCTTGAGCTTCACCTTAAAATCAACTTATGTGAGCATTTATGAAAATTCATGGGTTCTTAAATTAATTTAGTTTTCCTTAAGTGTCTTTTAGTAATCCTTTTCTCAAAATCTATATGAGACTTTTGTAACTTGTTCTGCATTATATTTTATGCAATGCATTGTAAAGATTGTGCACTTTCATTTGTTGCTAATTGCCTTAATAATTTGGAAGGTATTTTTCTTGTGTTGAAAGATTCGGGTTATCTTGCCCATGAAAATAAAGTTGGATAGTTTTATTATTATTATTATTATTATTATTATTATTAGGGAGAGTGAGCTTGTGATGATTTCTCCACCTCCTGAAAGAGTGAAAGAATTTGAGTAATATTATATCAATCATCAAAGCAAATAATATTTACTTTATTCATTACCAATTTTAAAGAAAATAAAGATTTTTGTATAATCAATATAAATCTTAATAACATTCTTTTTTTCCTCAATAATTTTCTTAACAAAACTAGCCATATTATATCTACCAAGTTTGGCTCAACTTAATGATTCTAAATTTGCCTCTCTTAATAATCATTATAACGAAACTAGACATTTTACCATATATCAAGTATAGCTCAAACTAAGGAATTTGTCCCCCTTTATTTCCTATCTTGAAATATTATAATTACAATTTCATACATTTTAAATTTCACTATCTTATAATTATCTTTTTACTATTTATATTAATGAAATAGACATGTATTTACTACTCTTTTTTGTTTTGTCAAATTCATTCTTAGAATAATCTTTACAGTATATCCAAGAAGAATTTTCTTTTCCTCTAAGAAGATTTCCATTTATGATTTGGAGGCTTCACTTGTGTAAGCAATCAAAAGCTTGTTTGGGATTTCTTTTAATTTTTGTTTTTTTCTTAATTTATATCATTATTTTCTTCTTCTTTTTTATGCCATTGTTTGGAATGAAATATATTTGATTCTTTTTATGCACCAAATATTTTCAAAACAAAAACAATGAAAATGCAACATAACCAAGAAAATAAATAAAAATCAAAGGCAGTTCAACAAAAATCATTTAGACGTCTTATATTCTATATTTTTTTTACTTATCCTTAGTTGTCTATAAATAAAAATCTTTTAATATTTTGTGTTTTTATTCGACTACATAATATTATAAAATCTTATGACATAATGTACTCTAAATTATTTAAAAACAAACATATATTTTCCAAAAAAAAAAACAATTTGTTTAATAAAAAGCAAGAACAACGTGTCAATCTTATTTATTATCTGTTCAAATCATAGAAAGCTGCAAAATAAAGTTATGTATTTTTCCGTTGCATATCTATTGCCCCATCAAAATCATAGAAAACTAAAATGTCAAACTAAAAGGAAAAAAATGCTTAATCGCTTCCATGTAATTTGAAGGGCTTGAAACTATTTTCCAAGATTTCAGACTTAGATTACTTGATACTGTTATAGGTTCTTTAATTTTAACCCACCTGCAGTGTTTCTCGTTCAATGGCACGCCAATCATTTTGTCGAACCAACAAATTTATGACGTGATAAATTAAATTCTTGTGCTCATACATTAAATCCTAAGTTTGAAAGAGAAATCAGTTACAAGAATAGAACCTCCATTACCAACTGGCCCTTTTTCATTGGAAAGAGTTCCATAAATTCTCTCCAATTGCTTCCGAAATCATGAGAGCTCAATCACTTCCCAATTAGGGGATAGTTCATAGGACAAATTCCTTTTCTTTGCTCAAAAAGATACTGATCCCACCATGGAAGAACAAAAATTTCTAATTTCCACCACCGTAGAGTGGGGAACAAAGATGAAACGCAGTAAGTTCATGACCACTAACTGCTAGTACATAGTGGATAGCAATATAATACTATTGGAAAGAGACGAATCACCAAAACAAATCTCCTTCCTCATGGTGGCTTACGTACTGTAAAGCTATACCAAGTGGATGGGGTGTATAGACAGAGATAAATGGCTCGGCCATTTCCTCTTGTTTCCATAAGGGTTGGGGGCCTCATGATGATCAACCACATGATCTTCAGTAGCTGTAATTTTGGCAAGGACTGCAGACAAGCTGACTGATTATAGAAGAAAGACTGCTAACCCATCACCACAATTACATAGCAGAACATGAAATGAAAAGACAATTCGCTATGAGCAGGAACAGTAAAGGCAAAAAAGCAACTGGTGAAGGTTCATTAATCAAATACAAGTCAAATCTTTAACGGACTACCATAGAAGTGGAAGCTTTGTTCAGAAGACCTTAAAAGCATGAATACTATGAAGCAGTGGCCAAAATCAATAACATTAGCCTTTCCAAACATTTGGGGTCCCGATTAACGAATTCTTGTCCTCCGTTACAAAGGTATTGAGTGTTCAATACGTTACATTTATTTAAAAAAATTTAGTTCTAATTTTAGAGGCGTGCAAAATGTTATCATCGAATGATACTAATCATGAAGCTTACAGCTAGCTTGACCAAAGTATACAGCTGGCATGCATTTTTCAAAATTTAAATAACTGTTAGGCTGTGGATGATGACCAACATGTGATCTCACAGACCATTATACCATGATCTTTGCAGATAATTTAAGATTAAGAACTTTAATACACATTATTGGGATTAAAAATGATAACATATTTTGACCAAGTCCAATCAAGCCAAAGAGGAATTGGATCACATTGATAAGTTTGATTCTAATTATTCAAATTGCTAAGATCAATCATACCAAATTATCTAATTAAATCCTATTCGAGTCCAATTGACTAATGAATGAGCTCAATTAATCAAATTGAACCAAACCCCTCAACACGATCACATCACTAAAAAGGAATTTACCTATTTTGCATCCATTGGATTCATTTAACCATGTGCATAGATCAAACTTCATGTCAAAATTAACATATTTAAGTGAAGACCTTTAAAAATGTTAACTAATGCATCATATTCATGCCATAGAATAGCATGAGTCATTGAAAAGCTTTAAATCCATAGGATAAGCCAATATGTTCACTAAAGCTAATTTTGACCTAAAAAAGCTCTTAATGGTTCAATTTGATCAATTAAGCTCTATAAAAACTGAATTGGCCCGGTTCAAGGGCTTGTATTTCTAGTTGAAACCTACTTGTTATAACTGCTCTGTTACACCTTTTGATCGAATTAATTGGGCCATCAAGAGAAGTGAAAAATGAAAACAACACATCAATCAAAAAATTTCACCACAATAGGAGAAGTCAAATTGTATCAAATTTGAATCTAAGGAATCACACAGGCAAACGAAGTGGTGATATAAATGGATATAAGGGAAGAAATAAAAAACAAAGCCTCAAGTCAATACAAGGAAATAGTTTCCCCCAAACGTTGAAAGTCCCCACTTAACATACTAGAAAGAGTTGCATCCCAGCAGTTTAGCCAGAAAAAAAAAACAAAAAAACAAATATTCTTAAAACTGATATTGTATGCCTCAAATATCCCTATATTTACAATCGCAAGTCCATAAATTTACAATGCTGAAAATAGAGTCGAATCACATAAATCCCATAGAGATTGTCCCAACAATCGTAGTTCACTTATCAAGCTTATGATTCTCATATCCACTAAGGTATACTCCCTGCTTAATAGGATACTCACTGATTTATCCGCGGAATAGAACAAGTCGCACTTCACCCAATAGCAGGAAACAAATACAGCCCAATATCAAATAACACGGAATTAAGGACCATTACAACAAAGTCTAGTATCTAAAAAAATAGAACAGAACTAAAATTCAGTTTAAGTCCCAATTAATAACAGACAACAAACAAGCCAAATCAAATTGATGCCCAATTATCACCACAAAAAGCCAGCATAAAGCAAACCATAGGAAACCAATGGCTTGAACATATAACGACATGGGGAATCAGCTTTTGAACAGAATCAACTGACACAGATAACCAAACCAAACAACATAACCTGTCAAAGGCATGTTTTTTTCACCAAAAATAAGCTATGAAATAGAAAAAAATAATCTGATGTTTTGAATGTCAATTCGTTCATCTTAATACACACGCCATGAATATAACTTTGAGATTGGCATCTTAGTAAATTGTAACCACCAAATCAAGTATACCCAATTTTTAAAAAGAAAAGTAAAAGAAA
This sequence comes from Cymbidium sinense, assembly GCA_021442155.1. NCBI lineage: Eukaryota > Viridiplantae > Streptophyta > Magnoliopsida > Asparagales > Orchidaceae > Cymbidium > Cymbidium sinense. Next base: position 80,676,601 of record CM038227.1, read on the forward strand.
CAACTGTCATGGTATAAGATGAGTAATCATTAATCAATTAAGATGAACTGATGAGTTGCACAAAGAATAGTGTTATAGAAGTTTGTGGCAAGCCTGAATTCAATCATGCATAAGAGTTGGTGGTGAAGGGCATATGAAAAGTTAATATGAAAATGCTTAAAATAAATGTCAAAATATCAAGTTCTACTGATACATACACTTATCAGGAGTATAAGATTTATGGAAAATAGTACCATGCATATTATAGATATTGATAATTTGTACAATAAAAAGAATAGCTATAGTAAAAGAAATAAGTGTTGACCTACATGTATGCTCCATCAATCAAGTCGAGCTCACAACCCGAATTCGACAAAGTTCGGATGTGACGACGCGCAACTCGAAGTTGAAATACACTCGACGTCATCGAAACCAGTCGAAATGGTCTCTGATCGACAAACGGACTTCGCCATCAATTTAGAACGTCGAAATTAATCCGAATATACATATCGAGCAATTCACGGTCACACCAACCGCAGTTAGTAAAATCCGTCATACGCATACGCGATACCGCTGGCCAGCCGCGATGATGCGCCAAACGCACGTTAAGTAAAGTTGATCAGCGGCGGTAAGCGTCAAAACCTCGAAACCTATCGGTGAAACTATCCGCCCAATTAAATGCAGTGCAGATGTGAAATTTGTCGGAAGCGGCGGCATAACAAAATTTGACAATTGATTCGTAGGCTTTAATCAAGCGGATTAATTGCGAAACGGATTACGTCGTTGAATCCGGAACGTCGAACTTACCTAGAGACGATACCCATATTATCTGGATTTAATTTCGGCAAAATTCACAAGAATTTTGACATGATATTGTGGAAATCAAACATCCAACTTAATTAAACATAATTCGATTTAATTTTAATTACTAAATTATAATATGATTAAATCAGAATTTTTGCATGAATAAGAATTAGTAATCAGATTATACTCTTCCCATAAATGCTCCACAATCACATTCAAAATTTCATTCGAAATTTTCAAAATTCCACCTAAATACATAAGGAAACTAATTAATCAGCAATTATGGCTCCTAATCACCTATTTTTTCCTCCCAAGACAAGGAGGCGGCAGCAAAAATTTTTCTGGAGACACCAAACCTCTCTCATCGGCTCTCCCGTCCAACCCTACAACTTCTGCCAAATACCCGCTCCTACCCCCTCAGTCGCAGCAAAATCCCTCTTCTTGACCCGCCTTGGCATTAACAAAGAACGCCTGCGTTTCCAGCAGCATTTACCGAATGAGATGGCTCACGATGCAGCAGACTGTTGGGATGCTGAGATAGAATGCTCATATGGATGGATTGAATGTGTTGGAATTGCAGATAGATCTGCTTATGATTTACATGCTCACACGGAAAAAAGTGGTTTTCCATTGGTTGCTCATGAAAAGTATCCATAACCCAGAGAGGATGAGAAGTTAGTGATCACGCCATCAAAGAAAGAGTTAGGTCTTGCATTTAAGGGCAACCAAAAGCTGGTTGTTGAGGCATTAGAGGCTCTGAACGAAGCTGAAGCTTCGGAATTAAAAGCTGCACTTGAATCCAAAGGACAAGTAGAATTCGAAGTTTGCACTCTAGGAAAATCAGTTATTATAAAGAAGAACATGATCTCAATTAACATGGAAAAGAGGAAGGAACACCAACGGGTCTTTACGCCATCTGTTATTGAGCCTTCCTTTGGTATTGGACGGATTATTTACTGTCTGTTTGAGCATTCCTTCTATACAAGGCCAAGAAAATCGGAGGACGAACAACTGAATGTGTTCAGGTTTCCTCCTCTCGTGGCTCCTATCAAATGCACTGTTTTTCCTCTGATCAAGAATCAGCAGTTCGATGTTGTGTTCAAAACATTGCAAGATCTCTGAGGTCCGCTGGGATATCACATATTATTGACATCACTGGCACATCAATAGGGAAGCGCTATGCTAGGACTGATGAGATTGGTGTTCCTTTTGCAATTACTGTCGACTCTACTTCCGGTGTGACGATACGGGAGGGAGATAGCAAGGAGCAAATTCGTGTGAGCATTGATGAAGTGGCTTCTATTGTGAAGGAAGTTACAGATGGTCAGAGCACCTGGGCTGATATCATGTGGAGATTTCCAACTCATTCTGCATCAAATGATGAGTGAATGTTTAGCCTTGAAATGATGATATTAATGGTGAGAGCAACGTAATAAGAGTATTTCAGCACTACCTATAACAACAACAAGCCTTTAGCCCATTATGTGATGGTTTGAAGACCCCGCTATGCTCAAAGAGTGGAGCAGGTCAACTCACTTGATATTCGTCATCATTACTCACTGCAAAGGCATAATATAAAGAGGCTTAAATATGTGAAAATTATATATGATTGTGCTTCTTTATGCTGGTTTGAAGTCGTCTCATGCCATGTGACGAGATGAAATTCTATGGTGTCATGGCAATTTTCCTTCGATAGAGCGTGATCGAGTGCCAAAATTGTTAGATGTAACCCCCTTTGAATGTGTGAAAATTGTATATATGCTTGTTCTTGATCGAAGGCACTAATCTTCAAGGCAGTAGGTATGAAGACTTCGTGGTGTCGTGAAGACATCGTTTCTTATCTCAATAAGGCAGTAAGCCAAAGCAGTTCTGATGTAGCCCCCTACATGGGGATGATGCCGAAATGCTGTTGAAATTTTGATTAAATTTTGAACTTAAAAAAGGGGGGAGAATCAAGATTCATTTAAAAAAAAAAATCAAGCACATCGAAAATAAATAATCTAAAATGAAACTTGAATGATTTGAAATTGCATATATATTTATTTTAATATAAGTGATCGAAAACTCCACTAATGCTCAATAGGGCTTAGTGGGTATAAAGACTCGGCGTGAAAACACAGTCCCTCGATAAGGCATAAGGGTAAGCATTCAGTAGCCCTACGTGGGGATGATGTCGAATCTTGTCGAATCTTGTCAAAATTTTGATTAAATTTTGGACTTAAAAAAAGGGGAAGAATCAAAATTCCTTTAAAAAATAAATCAAGCACATCAAAAATAAATAATATAAAACGAAACTTGAATGATTTGAAATTATATATATATTTGCTTTTATGCAGGTTATCGAAGACCCCACTAATGCTCAATAGGGCTTAGTGGGTATGAAGACTCGGTTGTGATGTCACAAGACAATCATTACTCGATAAAGAGGCTGTCGCGTAAAAAAAATAGTTATGTAGCATGTGGGGATAATCAAAATCTTGTAAATCGTCGATATTTTATCAAAATTCATACTTGCAAACAAATTTCAAGCTAAACAAATTGTGATGCCTAAGCTCGCTAAAATAAAATTGATATCGAATTGAATTTTGAATTATAAATGAGAATAAATTTGAAATGAATTTGAAGGTTATATTTCAAATAAGGAAAGATAGATTGAACTCAAACAGATTTATGAACTTGAAGTGAATTGAATATTTTGCCAGTAAATATTAATTTGTCACTTCAATATGTGTTATTCCAAGGGATCTAATAAGATATTAGAACAATTTAAAATGTGCATGGATTATACGCGTTGTCAGCGAAGACATTATTTAAGGCTTCAATTGAACCCTTGCATATATTATGAAATTGGATTAAAACTCAAATTCAATATTTTAAAATTATGCAAGCATTCTTAAATACACCTGCATGGGCCCCGACACTTATACCAAGCACATAAACTTGGTGTTTGAGGATGCTACATGAGTTTTGAAAGAAATAGAAGAATGATGAAATCAATTCAATCATTTACAACTATATGCATGCAAGCTAATAAATGTATTCACATGCTAATTTAAATCAATAAAAGAGATAAATATTCAACTTCATAGAATGTGATCACAATAGGCCTAATCCTCTATGCTTGAAATAGATTTGACCAGGTCTACTAAATGATCAACTTTCGAATAAACTTAAATTATATTAGATCATAAGACCCAATCCTCAATATTTATAATGGAGTTGACAATGTCTATCATGGTATTAATTTTCTAAAGAATTTAAATTACACATAAATCATAGGCCCGATCCTCTACTAGCAAATTAGTAGAGTTGACAGTAAGATGATGTATTTGAATGAAAATCTCAACCGGAGGGGATTACTACTATTTAGTTTTTTAAATTATTATATCTCGAATTCAATTTATAAATTCAAGTCATAGACCCGATTCTCTACTAGCAAATAAGTATAATTGACAAGGTCTACCCCGGTGATGGCTACGTTGACTGAAAATTTTAACCGGAAGGGATATTATCGCTAAACAATATTTGAGCTCTAAATTAATTCATCTTAAAACTAAATTTCAACTAAGAAAATATCTAAACTATATGAAATTTATTATTTAAATACTTAAAGCAAACAACTCATCCATCTATCCACCATCGTTTGTTGGGGATGACATATTAAGAAAACTCTAGCTCACAAAGGAGCTAATGTCAAGTCAAATAAATTAGTATATTCAAACTCAAATAATCTCATGTGCAGTTAGGGCGTGGCTTCTCTGTGGTTTGGTAGTAGATTTATATGATGTGGTTCCGTGAGTCCTCGATCGGTGGTTGCCAATACCATTATATTATGGTTACTATACTGTATGTTCGATAAATTTCTTTGAGTTATGAATGTAGGGTATATTTGATAGCACAAAGCTTTTGTGTAAGGTGGACTTAAGATTGTCTCCTTGACAAACATCACCCATTTCTACAAGGATTTCTTAGGCGACATATTATGTATTCGATAAGGATCCGTCGAGGATTATTCTCCTTAGGTAAGTGGCCAAACAATGGGATGAAACCATGGGATCTAGATGGACTCATCATTCCAAATATGCTTTAAGTTAAATAATGGTGAATTTCATAAATTCACTCAACATCTTTCTTCTTATATCTTTATGCATTCGGTGATCAATAAGCCTTAATTGATAGTTCTCTCTCAACATTGGGAGGGGTAATTAACTATAAATGCTTGCGCCCATAGAAAACCTAAAACCAGATCTAAAGTCCTCATAAAATGAGGATGAAATCTTTGGGTAATGTCTTATCAACTATCTCATCTACCTTCTGAAAATTTCAACAACACGTTAAATCAAACTCTCTTCATCGAGAGATCAACAACGAATTTTAGAGCAGTAGATTTGGCGACTCTGACGGTTTCTTTCCATCTTTGGTAGTGAATTTATCTTCTGATAAGTGGAGCATGAAAAAAATTAAAATTGAAAATCAATCATTACTGAAATTAAAGTTAAATCAACCATATTTTTATGATTAATCTGTTATATTAGTTCGCTCTATTATATAGCTGCATTACAAAAGTGTGGGGTGATACATCAATTATTGACTACTAATCCCCATCTTTTTGCAAATATAGATCTTCAAAGCACACCGTTTATCATGCAGCTAGGTTGTAGAGCCAACAACTGTCTGGGGAATGTTGTAATCAATACTTGAAATGTTGGAGCTACCATCCAATTTGGTAGCATAAAATTCCCAAATATCTCTGCTGCAAACAACCCTCCACTTGAAACGTATATTGTGCACCTTACTTGCACCAAGGAGAGAACGGAATAATTCATGTTATCAAGGTTCCTCGAAAAAGAGCCTCTGTATTTGAAAGATTGGGTCATTCTGAGGCGCTAGTCATAAAAAGAACTGTCATTGGGCAGAAATTTTAATCATTCCTATGAATGTGACCACTCTGCCAGTTGAACCTTTTGATGCTAAAGCTTTCTCATCCAAAGAAAAAATACCTAAAAGGTAGAGGAAAAGAAGGAATGCTGAGTTGTAAGCTCGATTCACATAGGTTATATTATTATTCACAATAGAAGCGGTATTCCTGATAAATTTGAAATTTTGAAATGGGTAAAAAGGAAATAACTCTACTACTGATGTTAAATAGTCTTTTTGGGCTCAACAACAGTCAACTCCAACCCTTAAGAAGAAACAACTTGAAACTCTATCTGCTCACGTGCATAGAGTCAAGATGGTTGTTAAGAAAAAATGTCTTATGAAAAAGAGGTATCAATGACCAATTGTCAGAGAGGCCGAGAATGCCACACTACAGAAACTACCATAAGTGGTAGTAAGAATTCAAGATTTTCCTAAGGAATTCCTGCACGGTGAGCATCGGGGTATGACACCTGGACCACATGTCCAGAATCCACCAAAAGATCCCAAAAGGAAAATAAATATGAAGGTGAAGCTCGAGAAAAGAATGCAATGCAAAAGCTTCTTCATCTGAAACAAGTAACCAAAGACAATGAGAAAAGAGAAATGTTAAAGCGTGTGCTCAGCGACCATTATTCAAGTAAAAAAATTGTACAATAGGCTGGAACGAGCGAGTGTTCCAACCCATAACATATTTGACAACCTAAGATGGGTAAAGCGGAACAACTCTACTGGTCAAATCAAACAGTCCTTCTAGACCTGATAACGTTAGATTCCAACTTTTCCAATGAAGAAACTCGAAATTGTATATGCAAGAGTGCATCGGGTTCTCAAAGTTGCAAAGGAGAAATAACTGATAAAAATAAAATATGAAGGTCCTGTCATCAGGGAGGCCAGAGTTTCTCCTTCAAGAAGACCTTCTCCTACAACCCTGATAAGATCTCAACCAATTCAAGTCTTGCATGGTGAGCATCGAGGCGTGACACTTGAACCACAAGTCCAAGAATCCATCGTCAAAAGGTCCCAGTAAAAAGGTAAAAAAAATTGGAGGCAAAAACCTCAAAGTGAAACTGCCTTATAGAAAGATAATGGCATGACATCTACACTGTACTCCCAGAGATCTGCCATGAATGAAACTCGTCAAGAATGTGTACCTAAGAAAAGGGTCATATGTGATGAGATTTCTGACGGTCGACACCTTGGAAAGTCATCCAAGGGATCCCGTCATCGACCAGCTCCATATCTTCTAGAGGAGGTCAACTTTGATCGCAGTCCTCTGATTAAAGAAATACATATTTCACACTCCAAGCTAGAAGTTTATTGGAGTTATCGATTAGAGATCCGCGTCTAAGAAGAAGAAACTGATGTAAAAAGATTCTCCTTTCAAATAGAACAAATAACATCGAGAGGCTCTTGACAGTATCAAGAAGTATCTATTGAATCCGCTCATTCTCATGGCACCAATCCCAAGAAGATCTCTCCTCTTGTACACAACAGCACTAGAAGAATCTCTACATGCTTTGTTGGTGCAACACAATGACCAAGGAAAGGAGAACGCTCTACATTACATTAGTCGAAGGCTAGTAGGAGCGGAAATGCAATACTCTTCAATCGAGAAGCATTGTTTTGCTCTGATTTTTGTTATCCAAAAGCTTTGTCATTACATAATATCTCATAAAATTACTCTCATCTCAAGGATCGATCCACTGAAGTCCTTAATGACAAGACCACCATTGACAGGTTGCTTGGCACAATAAACTGTTCTTCTACTATAATTTGACATCACATATGTTCCATAGAAAGTGGTAAAGGGGCAAATTATAGCAGATTTTTTTATTGCACCACCTACAAGACTCCTGCAAAATCTACTCCTTATGCACTTGTATTAGGGGTTGAAGCAGTTCTACCACTTGAAGAACTACATTCGCTCCGAGTAGCCATCCAACATGATCTTACTAATATGACAATATATGTCTACGAATGGGAAAAGCTTGATGCGTTTGACGAAGTTAAGCTCAATGCTCAGCAAAATTTAGAAGTCTACTGAGCAAGGATGTCCAAAGCATTTGATCATATAGTACATCCTCGAGCTTTTCAAGGAGAATTTATCATGATGCTGAGAATATCAATTATTCCTCATCATCATTACATGAGTAAGTTTTCCTTGAAAATTCTCTTGTAACACAAGAATGCATTTCCAAAATAAAGCAAATATCCCTCTTCTCAGACATGGGGCATTTTTTTTAAATTTTATAGCAAAATGTCAGGCTTTCCCTATGAAACAGGGGGTCTTTCTGTTATATTTGGGTTGACATCATGCTTAAGGCCGAGATCCCCATATACGTATTCAAATTATGTATTCAAAGTTCACAAGTCTCAAAGTTTTACTAACCAAAGGAGAACTTTTCAAGTTTGGAAATTTTAACAAATCAAGTGGGAGACACATGTTCCATCCATACATCAAATCTAGGGCTCAATTTGATGCATAATGGTCGCTAAATATGGTATATTGAGTCTGCTTACTCAACACACCACAAAGGATGCAGTAAGAGATCCCCCATCTCATTAGCCCAATAATTAAATCCTCCATCAATTGCTTAAGTCCAAGACTTAAGTGGGTGCATAAGGTCGGACCAACACGACCAAATATGGTTAGGTCGATAAGTCATCACACACCATAAAGCGTAAGTGATCCTCACTTTATAGCTCGACAGAGCATATAAATCTCCAAATCCTTCCAACTTGGTGAGTTCAACTGGCTGAGATTGAGAGATCATCCTTAATGATCGTAAGGTCATTTTGCAAAATCCAACAAAAAGATCCTCACTCGAGTTTGGTATCGATATCAAATTAGAAACGTCAACTCCTTCAGCAAGTTTGTTAAAGTAGAAAGTAAAGATCAAAGGAAACTCTTCTTCAGTAAGTCCAACTATGCAGAAAGCAAAGAAAGGCACCGAAGAAGTCATTCCAATGTTTATAAAAAGCCAAAGGTTGAATTGAGGGAGTTATGTCATCAACGTGTCCATTAAGTGCAAAGCATAAGACTGATGACTCTTCGCCATTGACCCAACACAAGCTTTGAGGGCTAGGTCATCGGCAGATATTCTTCTATAAGCCCACGATAGCAAAAAGTTGGGGCGGAAGGTAATTTCAAATCACTTGATAAGTCTTCAAGATAGTTCAAGACTTTCCTCCATCAAATCCGTCAAGGCATGAAGCCAAGATAGATGAAAATACAAGATACGAATCTCCGAGATGGAGTCTTCAACAAGCCCGTCCAGCACCAAGCATAGGATCGAAGATATTCTCATCTCACCAATAAGTCATTAACTCTATTAAGTTAACTAAGGCACGAAATCAGGACAGGAGGAAAATATAAATTTTGAGATTGAATCTTCAATAAGTCTGTCAAAACACAAAGCATAGAACCGAAGATGTTCTCATCTCGCCAACAAGTCATCAATTCCATCAAGTCCACTAACGCACAAAGCCAAGACATGAGAAAGATATAAATTTGAAACACTTAAGAGGAAGTCTTTAATGAGTCTAAAAATACAAAATATAGGACTAAAGATATTCTAAATTCTCTCAACAGTTATTGCAAAACTTGAAGCATTGAGCAGAGGTGTATTATCTCGAAAAATAGAAGTCACCACTCTATAATGGACCTAATCACCTCAATAAAGATTCCTAAGGATTATGGGTCTTCAAAATGTACTAGAGATTCTTCCTCTACGTTACATGAAAAAAGTAAAGCATGATTTATTTTAAACCTAGTTCGTTAAGTTCCTACAGCAGTTAATTACATCACAAGGATTAGAATACTCTTGATTAAGATAAATGATCGTTGTCTCCAAATATTTTGAAAAGGTACCAGAGATTCTTCCTCTATGTTACATGAAAAAAATAAAGCATGATTTATTTTAAACCGAGTTCGTTAAGTTCCCTACAAGGGCAAGCCCCCATAATTAATTACATCCTAAGGAACGAGATTCTTTAGGAATACTCTTGATTAAGATAAATGATCGTTGTCTCCAAAGATTTTGAAAAGGTAGGGCTATCAATCGATTGGTTTATTTTTAAAAAGTCAAGTGGGATCGATCAAGAGGAAAGAGTTCTTATTGAAGCCAAATAAAAACAAGTAGGGGATGCTTAAGATACTATGAAGCCTAGTAAGCATCCCAAACTATCCTAAGATTGGGCTTTACAATTTTGAATTTGAATTAATTTAAGTTAAATTTTTATTAGAATGCTAGAGCTTATAATTCCATAATACAAGGTTATGGAAATGCCTGAGAGGTGAGAATTTATGCTCGTGGTCTGTAAAGGGAAGTAGCAACCTCTGAACCTAAATCTAGGGAGCTTTGGCGAGGGCCAAAAGATGACCTAAATCTAAGGAGAAAATGAGTATTTGGTTTACCTCCACAATAGAAGATAAACCACCCAACTGTTGGACTTACAACCACCTAGGGGTGACCATCAACTAACTCCTCCTACGATTTTAAAATATATAGGAAAGTCATATATTTATGCAAGATAACAAGGTTGTTATTTATTTAGAAAGAGACTAAGTCCTTAAACACACTCCCTAAGAGACTGGATCATGTATGGCATGCTTTAATGACTTAAATATAATGCAAACATTGTTACATTCTATTTTTATTTTGAACAATCAATTTGACACAGGCTTTAGGATTCTTTATACCTAATGCATGAGAAATTAGATTATGGGCCAAAATCAGCAAGATAAGAAGGTGTGTTTCTACCATAGCTCTTATAAATCAAGCTAAGTTCTCTGGCAAAGGTGGAAGCCCTCCAATCAAAAGTGAAACAATATATTTTTATGCATGATGTGAGAAAAGTAATACAACATTCATCTAAGGGATTGCTAATTCTTTTATCTTATTTTATAACCTAAGCTTTAGGTAAGGTTATGAGTTATTTATTTTTCTAGTTTTGAGTTGATTAATTTAGTAGAAGACTTATTTTTTTCTAAGAGTCTAATCGTCATCTAGGTCATACATCAAAGCAAGGAAAAAACTAAAAAAAGATGTCATCTTAATGCATAAGTTAAACAAACATCAATCAATTTATAAAACTAGAACAAAAAAATAAAAGACCATTTATGGTCGGGCTCAACCGCACAAACCCGAAAACAAATTGGATAGCCGAGCTCTACCCTTATACAACCGAGATTATAAATAAATTAATTACAATTAAGCAAAGAATTCATGTTATGGGGGATCTTCATTCTTCTTTCTCCTTTTCTTCTTTTCTTCTTTCTTCTTTCTTCTTTTGTTTCCTTCTTTTGGATGATTGGCATGTGATTGCTCGAAAGGCTTCACATGGTATATAAGATGTAATCTTATAACCATTGCTCATTCTAATCCCCAATAACAATCATTCTAAAATCCTAATTACAAAATTACATGAAAAAAGAAGAAGTAAATCTAACCAAAATCTGTAAAATAGAGATTAGCTAAACAAACCAAAAACATTTACACAACAAAAAGCATTTATATTTTTATTACATCACCCCTTTAGCATAATCCCCTATAGAAGATAATAATTAGACTAAATCGTCCTACTATTTAGTCTACACACGTACACCCTAACATCCAGACTAAAACATAACATCACAAAATAAAAGCAAATATCAAACCATGCACTGCCCTAACTTAAAGCTAGAAATGATGGCTTAGCCTAATGTGTGTACTATTTAAGATTGTGTTGTATGCTTAGCTAGGCTTTAAGGTTTAAATTTCCTAAGTATGAAAAGTTCAACTTAGAGGGTGATTTCCATTTCAGTTGTTTAGTTGTTTTGGGTTAATTTTATTTTGTGTTTTGATTAGGTTTGAATGAACCTAGGATTAATTACTAAGTGTTGGAAAGAGAGAAAAAGAGAATGAAACTCTTTCCTCCCTACATTAAGTAATTTCTTAGGTAGATTTATATTTGATTTTTGTTTAGTGAATATTTTATTATGTATTTTAATTAATCCTAAGTTTAGATTTTCCCTAAACAAACCTATTAAAAAAAATGCATTTTAAGATCAAGTAAAGTGATTTAATATCACAAAATACACATCATTTTATTTCTTTCCCAACATGTGTAACATGCATATGGATGAATCTTAAGCATATCTATACATGCAAATGGGAATATTTAGCACACCTTAATGATGAATGCTAAGTAATATTACTTAAAAAATTTGGATGTTTTATGATGCATGATTTTGTTAAGTAGAAAAGGGTGATTCTTTTATTCATTTTTCACATGCATATTTATATGTATGAAAAGCATAAGTGAGTACGGTGTCATTGTTAGTACTAGGGGTGTAATGTCTGATACTCTTAGAATTTCTTAAAGCGCAGTAATCGAGGTTATCCAATAATATACCACTTTTCTTAAATACATATACATGTACAAAAGAAATGAATGAAAAGGAAAGATGCAAAAGTTTGTGTTTATTTGTTTGATTTGTTTATGCAATTTATATGTATAAGTGTATGTCCTTACTAAGTAATAACATAGGAATGAATAGGAAAGGATTTAAGCAAGTATTGTATTCTTTTCAAATGAACTATACACTTTGTCAAATCCTATTCAAAACTATGCTAAAAGAAAAGAGAAGGAAAATCAAACTATACACATCTTTATATTTCTACTCACATGCAAGCTTATAAATAATCATAAGAAGCATACCTTTCAATTTTGATAATTGATTTAAAAGTTTTGAAAATAATTTTAGCTTTAATAGTGATAATAGCCATACATATTCTTACTTTAGCCAAAACATGCAATTTGACATAAAGGAAATATTTCATTTTTTTTAATTTGATTTTTAAAAAGCATGAATGCATGAATTTCATATGATATACATATTTTAGCATGTTAGGAAAGAAATAAAGTGATGAAAGCAAGTAAATTCATTCACACTAATTAATCCCTAAAGACAATCCTATAAATAAGATTATTTAACGTAAATCAAATTTATTTTAAGGAGAGTTTGAATTTTGTTTGAGTTTGATTTCAATTTGAGAAATGTGAGATGAGTTTATTGGTCCTAACCGATTCCCTCATGTGTGAGTTATTTAAGTTCAATTTTTAGGTGATTAGATCAATTTTATGCTTTGGTTAGGTTAATGTATGAATTAAGTGTGTTAATTATCCCTTACCTACACCACCTTAACATATTTAATCACATAATTATGAGCTAATGTATGACAAAAAATCAAACAAGGAATTTAAATCAGTAATGCACCTAGGAAAGAAAGGGCCTAATGCAATTGGCTCACAATTAGTGATTAATTAAATTAAAAAATTTAATTTAAGTACTTTCATAACCCTTCCCACACATGTGGGTTGGATTTTGATTTTCTTAAGCCACTTAAGTTGCCCAAGCATATACCCAAGATGAATTAATTAAGTTCTAGAATGTTTTGATTTTAAAATTTTGATTAATTAAGCCATTTTATTAAATGATTAAATTATTTAATTAATTTTGTACCTTAATTAGATTTTAATCCAAATGAAATAAACTTAGAGAAAAATATACGAGAAAGAACCCCTAATCTCATTCCCTAAATCCACTCACTATCCTAAGCTTAGCAAAATTAATTATTGAATTTATCACTATTTAAAAGGTTAATTAATCATTTAATGGATTAAGAGAGTAATTAGGAATGAGCCAAGCAATTACCCTAATTAGACAATTAATAAATTCCAAGAAAATCATGGGAGGCAGAGGTCATCCCATTAATCAACCCTAGGAAGTTTGGAATTAAACAGTGGAATAATTAGGGAGTAATTAATGTAATTATATTTCCAATAAGATCCTAATTCAGAAAATATCACTACTCAAAATCAAGTGAAATTAATTTTAGAATATTCCTCTATGAATTACATTTCCAATGTTTTTTATTTTGTATTTTTCTGATTTTTCTACAATTAGTTATGAATATTTGAAGTTTCCAAGCTTATTAGGTAATTAATCCTATAATTATGTGACTAATCCCGTTGGGGCCACGTGGACTGCTGACGCAGAATGCGCTTTCCACATGGCGCAATGAGAAAGGGCACTTTAAGTTGTCACATCATAGCAACACGTCAGCGGCAGTGCTACGCGCTTTCTCCTCATTTGTAATTTCTTTCACAATGGACCACACCATGGCTAGTTTAAGCTCAAGTTGAGGGCGTACCTCGCTAAAGGCTATCACCGGCGCTCGAATTCATTGAGGTAGCTTCATCTAGTGGAGATGAAGCCCTGTTGAAGATTTGAGGTGGTTTGGTTGAGTGGATCTTCCTATGGACCAAGCTCTCCTTCAATTGGGCTCGGCCTTGATCAAGTGCACTCTTCCCATGGCTTGAGGACTTGGATTAAGCTTTAGAAAAGTTCGATTTGATCCTCTCAAGAAGCTTGCAAGAGGAATTGAGCTCTAGTGGAGAGTTGAGTGAGGTTAAATTTCACTTGAACTCCCCTATTTTCGGTTTGAAGAAATCCGAAAATGGGAAAATGGAAAATGCTTAGGAAACCTTGGGGGAGCTTAGAATCGCTTCCTCTGAGTTCCTATGCTTTATGCTTTAATCGAATAGAAGATAATGCAATTCAAGTGAAACCAGGGGAGTATATCTCCCCCTAGGTGAATCGACAGTCGTAAGCTCTCTTGTTGTTTTGATCGAATACACCTCATGCAATGGGTTTGTTAGGCTGCTAGGAGTGTCATGGCATTCGATTTTTGGTGTGGAGTGGAGTAGTGGAGCTCCCATGTGCTTGAAATGAGTGGATGAATGATTCCCATGTGCCCATGTCCATAGGGGTGGTCAATTTTGACCTTGGGTTTGGCTGACCCGAACCCATTGGGTCATGTCCACCATGTCCATCAGTGACCATTTGGTCCACTAAGAGGATGTTAAGTGACCATGATAAGGAACTGACCAAATTCCAAGTGATTTTGATTTTAGGTTACCCTATGGCATAGGAGTAAAATGGTCATTTGACCTTGATTTCAATTTGAATAGGTTTTGTATGGTTGAAAAATGGGTTGAGCCAAGTTTCATTAAATTTGGGGTTGGTTTGATATGATATGGCTCATGTTGACCTATTTAGGTCAAAAAGGGTCAACTTGGGTCAAGTTGACTAATTAGTCAAATTGGGTCAAACTAAGGGTCGAGTCAAGTTCATATGACCATTTGAAATATTTTGGCATCATTGGTTTGATTCAATTTGATTTATATTTGAATTTGGTTCATTTAATTTCATTTAGGTCAAATGGGTCGTTATTAATTTGACCCATTTGACTTTATTGGGTTAGGTCATGGGTTGATTTATGTTTGGTTGATCACTAGAAATAGATTGGTATCTTTGTTTCCAATCAATTTTTTTTATATTTAGATTTGGCTCAATTTGACCTTTTAGGTCAAGTTCGACTCATGGTCAATTGGGTTAGGTTAGGTCTAATTCCAATTAGGGTTTTGGTCAAGTTCAACAAGTGATTTGGAATAAACTTGACCCATTAGTTTCAGTCAATTTGGCTTAGATCAAGCTTTGACACATTTTAACTTTTTGGGTCAAGTTGGGTCATCTTGGGTCAAGTGGCCAATTAGGCTAGGCTGGGCTCAAATGATGACTTGGTCTAGTTCAAACATTGATCATGAAAGAGTTTTGATCAATAATTTCAATCAATTTAGCATATAGTGGATTTTGGCTAGTTTAGGTTTCAATTTGGCTAAGTGTTTTTTTGGTAAACCCTTAAGTTTGACTTGGTTTGACCCAATTTGAGTGATTGATCATCTTATGATAATTGTTGCTTATAATGTGAGACTTAGATGGGCCTAGTTTAATCCAATTTGGTTAGGATTAGAATTTGGCTCATAAGGAGTACTTTAAATCACTTTGGGTCAAGTGAGTGGTCAAATGGCTTGGTCAACGCTTGATTTCAGTTTGATTGAACTCACATATGGACATATGATTGCAATATAAATCTATTTGCAAAAAAATTGAAGTCAAATGGATTTGATTCATTTGATAATTTCAAGTTTAAAGAGTGAACATGAGTTTCACTTAGGTTTGATTTTTAAAATTAGTTTTGATTGATGATTGGATTTTATGTCCATATTTGGATTCATGATTGAAGGATTGATTGAATCATAAAAAAAAACCAAGGATTTAACTTGATTTAAATTTGATTTGGCTAAGTTCAAGAATTTGACTTGAAAGGCTTAGGTTGAATTTTGATTGAATTTGAGTTTGAGTTTTGGATATAATTTTGGATATTTGAATTTATATTTCATTCATATTTATAAATATAAATGAGAATATAAATAAGTTATGAGAAAATTTCTTGAATTTGAATTGATTTAGATTTGATTTGGGAAAGATCCATGAGAGGGATTCAGAGGGCTTAGGAAAGATTTTTTATTTGGATTTGAATTTTGAATTTGGTTTGATTTATTTGAATTTATATTTTATTTATACATGTGAATATAAATAAGAATATAAATGGGTTGTGAGAAAATTTCTTGAATTTGAATGGATTTAGATTTTATTTGAGCTATCCATGAGAGGGAATCAAAGGACTTAGGAAATATTTTAGAGTTTGGAATCTAATCATGAGCTTCAATCATAAGTTTCAATTATTTGAAATTGATTCATGATTTGAGAAAATCCATTGAATTAGTTCGAGGTTTGAGTTAGAGTTGGAGTTGGTATGAGTTTGGAGACAATCAATCAAGTTGGAATTGATTTGAGTTTGACTTGAATGGAGGAAGTGAGGAATTTGGCTCAAGCTATAGGGTAGACAAATTTTTTAAAACCCCTAAGGCATAACCTATTCACATTAATAACTCTTAAGTCTCTAAATTTGGGTTGAGTGTTCACTAATCACTAGAGGTGTCTTAATCTAAAAAACTCTTAAAGTCTAGAAGTCATGTCTACAGATGGAGGGGTTGAGAGAGCTCATCCTAAACATGAGGTCAACAAAGGCGATAAGTGTGGTGTGGTGACAAGGTACACCATGCGTGATGACGAAATGATCAACAACGTCGAGCGATCCTGCACTAACAAAATGGTCTACTAACCTGCTAGAAGAATCAGAAGCAGTGGTGACTACTCATGTCAAAGACATAAGAGAGGGAAGGACGAATCCACTAGGGATAGAGTATGTAAACCTTCCACTAAGAAAACAGGTTCAAATCATCCACAAGGGGATGAGAGGTTTAATTTGATTTGAGTCTCGCTAGGGAGAGAAATTGATTTGATTTGTTTAATTTATTTTGATTTGATTGACTCCACCAGGGGAGATTGATTGGATTTGTTTTGTTGAATTTATTTTGTTGGTTGTTTAACTCCACTAATGGAGGAGGGTTGAATTTGTTTCAGATTTTTAGAATTTGGATTTTGAGATGAGTCATGTTGGTTTGCGATGAATGCATACTTGGTAGCCATGGAGCTTTAACTGCTTTTACCAATCAAAAGGGGTAGTCTACTAAACACTTAATAGGACTAACCAACCAAAGGGATTGTCTTTCATTATCGCACTTAGAAAGCATGTAAAACTTACATCCTCCAAAGTAGGGACCATTCTTTGGGGTGACCCATTGGCAAAAGGATCGAACAACTAATTATTGAGTGAATGCGGCTGAGAGACTTAGATCAACTCAAAGATACTTAAGATTAATTTCATTTTAAAATTATTTATTTTGATGGGTCCCATCGATTTGTGATGGACTGCACTGTGTAGGGGCCATGGAGGCCTAGACTTGACTTAGATTTACCAATCTAAAGGGAGTAGTTTACCAATCACATAGTAGGACTATCAGACCAAAGGTATGTCTTTCAGTTTGCAGTGATCAAGTTAAGAAGAAAGTGTTCAAAATGAGGAACCACTATGGTGATTAGTTGGCAATGCAACAGATTGAACCCGACCTAAGGCTGACTATAGAGTGAATGCCGCTGGGGGACTTAAATCAGCTCAAAGATAGTCAAAGATAATTTCATTGTTTTAGTTTGTTTTGATGGATTTTGTTGGTTTGCGATGGATCACACTAAGAAAAAGTTTATATTGGCCTAGACCTATCTCAGATTTACTGAACTAAAGGGAATAGCTTCTCGACTGATGGGAGAACAATCCAACCAAAGGAGTATCTTTCAGTTTGCAATAATCAATTCAAGGGAAGAAAGCTCGGGGACTCACATCTTCCACTACAAAAAACCACTGCGGTGATCGGGTACTTTGGGCAACAAATCGAGCCCAAACTAGGGCTGGCCGTCGATTTGTGACAGTCATGCTAGAAAGAATGCGCCATAGTCTTACATCTTCCAAAGCAGAATAACTGTCAGGGCAACTTGCTTGTGGCAAAACAAATTGAACCCAACCTAAGAGCGACTATGGAGTGAGTACCGACCCGGGGATTTTATCTCAACTCAGGTAGTCAGGCAATTTCTATATGGAGTTCTGCTGACACTGCTTTAAAGATAGGATGCCTGCTTGGAAAAAGAGGCCTTTTGGGGACTTGAATTCCTAATCCACAAGCGAATTAATTTGTTGGTTTGTTTAGTTTATTTATCATGGACCCTATTAGTTTGCGAGGGATTAAACTGAGAAGGAGCTTATATCAGCCTAAACGTATCTCAGATTTACTGAATCAAGCGAGAATCTATGCATCCGCTGAACAAATTCTCCAACCACAGGGGTGGCTACTAGGAAAGGGGGACTGTCCAATCCAAGACTAACTCGGGTAGTGTCTAAATGGGGTCGCAAAGGACGTGATCTAAATAGAATGCCCATAGGGAGAGGGGCCACTAAAAGCTTAATCCAACACCTTAGAGAAAATGACATGGCTAGTCATATATCAAATAGGTATTTGGTGGCCAACTCAAGGAGAAAGTGCGGGACTCACATATACTAAGAGTGGTGTATCCACCGGGTGAGTCATTGTAAGCATAGCGAACATCAACCAACCTAAGGTGCCCGTCAGTTTACAACAATCAGCCTAGAATGAAAGCTCTGGGACTCACATCCTCCTATGGCGGGCGATTCAGGATAGTCATCTTCGACTCGATAGGAGCTATCCCTAGACTCTTGAGTGAATGCCCGGGGACTTATATCGCCTCAAATGTAGTCAAGAGGAAAGGAGCCTCTGGGGAACTTATCCTAAACCTCAAATATACTCGACCTAGTCAGCACATAATGATTAGTTCAAGAAGAAAGCACGGGGACTTACATCCTCTTAAACAAAATCAGCATGATGTAGCTTACTGTTTGGGCAGTGAAGCCTACCAAACTAACAAGCCCCTCATTGATTTGCAATGGTCAAGTCAGGAAGAAAGCACGGGGACTCACATCTTTCAAACAAGTGACTACTGGGATGACATACTAGCAAGATAGTATGTAGACCTGACCTAAAGCAGCTAATGAGTGATTGCTACAAGGGGCTTTTTCTCACATCAAGATAGCCCGAGACAAAAGATATGTATTTATTTTTATGCTTTGTGTTAAAGGGAATAGGATGTCTCTTGGGTTCTCTTACACTACCTAAAACATGATGGGGATTTTGATGAAATGGTGCCACGGATGGCAACTAGGAATTCCCACTAAGAAAGAATGCCTCTTGAGTTCTCTCACATCTAATCGTAGTTGTGTTAATCGAAATAGATCGAAATAGGATGCCTCTTGGGTTCTCTCACATCTATTCTAATAGCGTCGAGAGATCATGTTTGATTGTCTTTGTATTGTGGAAGAGGGATAGGATGCCTCTGGGGGACTCTTACACCTACCCTAAACACGTCATGACAGATTCACAAGACAAGCAAACAACGCTTTGAAAGAAGAGAAGATTTTGATAAAATGGAATCAGATTTTTTTTCTTTTGTTGATAATTGTTTTCAAACACATTTTATGGGTAATATTTCTTCAAATAGAGCCCATTAATTAGAAGCATCAGGTGTTCCCCTTTACAATCAATGAGCTAATATGATCCTCCTTAGTAGGCCTTCTCTATGACATAGGGGCCTTCCTATATGGGTTCAAACTTGCCTCCCATCTTTTGACGGGTAACAATTGGTCTCCTTAGGACTAAAACACAAGTTCTCCTACTTGGAAAGACCTAAGGCAGACCATCTTGTTGTGAACTTGAATCATTTTGGTCTTGTACAACTTGAGATTCTAGCACGCCTGTAGGCGACTCTCCTCCAAACCTTCGATCTCTTCTAATCATAACTTTGCATTCTACTATGTAGTGATCTTGCTATCCAATGCTATCCTTAGTGACGGGAGTTGAACTTCTAAAGATAGAACAACTTCAGACCCATATACTAAGGAAAATGGGGTAGATTGAGTTGGAGTTTGGTATGTGATGATGTAGACCCACAAGGCTTCAACCAACTGCTCATTTACTACCGCTTGTTGTCATCAAGAGTCTTCTTTAGTATTTGAATCAGAGTTTTGTTGAATGCTTCTGCTAAGCCATTTTCTCTAGGGTAGTAGGTGGTGGAGTATCTCCAATCTATACCGTGTCTTCTTGGTGTTGATCTTGGTGCTTTTGAATGCGGTACCATTATGGATATAATTAGCGAGGCACCCGAACATATATACGATATGGTTCTTGGAAAACATCTTTTGTGACCTCAGTGGGATTACCTCCGCCCACTTGGAAAAGTATTCAGTGGCAGCTAAGATGAACCGATGACTCTTGGAAGGAGGATCGATCGGACTTATAATGTTGGTACCCCACACTCAAACGGCCATGAAGCCAATATAGGGTGTAGAATGTTGTGTGATAGATGTAAGGCCATGTACCGACACGATGGCATCTCTACATCAATCTAATCATCGAAGGGCCGGTATCTGTCTCTTGATCTTCATCTTCATCTTAGGATTGTATGCGCGAACTTAAATGTACCTCAGTTATAATGTCATAGGCTCTGTGTTTATCTAAACAACGTAACCACATTTGATCAAAGGACCGTTAGTATAGGATGACATCAATGAGAGCATAGGAGAGAGCTCTCTATTTCATCTGATGGGTGTGTGACTTTTCTTGAGATAGTTTGTCGGTGTTTAAATAGTCTATGAACAATTGCCTCCAATCCAGCTCCTTATCCTTATAGGCAACAGTAACCTCCCCTCCAAGAGAAAGTTTCTCGATGAGTTTAACATCAATAAAAGATAAGACTTGTCTATTTTGAACCCTTATTGGAATGGACTCATCTTCCGGACATGCCAATTCTTTGGCAAGTTTGGCCAAAGCATATGTTACCGCGTTCTCTGCTTGGGGAACCTTGTAAATGGTGACTTCAAGGATTTGGGCCAACAGCTTCATGGTATACTCATGATAATGACGAAACTTGGGTTTGAGAACCTTGTAGGACCTGGCAATCTGATTGATGACCATCTGAGAATCCCCGAAGATGTTGATGCTCTTGACACACAATGTAATAGCTAACTCCATACCAGCAATCAAATCTCCATACTCAACTTTGTTGTTGATACAGGGATTGGAAACATAGTATGAGAATCTCATCCCATCGCAGTCTGGAGTTAAGAAAACTATTCCTACTTTTACCTTTCTTGGAAGAGCAGATTGTAGTGCTTCCCCTTTATGAAAAGAAGATGCACCATCAAAATACATCTCTCATCGGTGGTTGTCAACCTCCCATAAGTTCATGATTTGTTCTTCAGGGAGATCGTCACTAAGCGGAGAATCAGCAAGAAGTGGGTGTGCTGCTAAGAAATTCGCTAGTGCTTATCCTTTTATCGCACGGTGGGGTATGAATGTGATATCAAACTACGAGAGAATCATAGACCATCGTGCCAAACATCCAGATAGTGTTAGTCGTGTCATGAGATATTGCAGTAGATTTATTCTGGAAATCAAGTTCACCTTACGAAAAAGCATATAATTCTGTAGCTTCTGAGATGCAAAGATCAAAGCTAGGAAATATTTCTCAATAGGTGGATAGTTTGCTTCAGCAAGGACTAGATGACGGTTGAGGTAGTAGAGAGCACTCTTTTTCCCTTCGTTGTTGGTTTGGGCCAATAAAGCACCGAGAGTCAGTCAATGCGGCGAGAGGATGAGTGGCTCGAGATAGGGGTCGCTAGGCGGTGGCTTCACCAAATACTGCTTGATATCTTCAAAGGCATACTGGCACTTGTCATCCCACTTGAACATGACATCCTTTAAGTTAATTAAACTCTTACGAGGTAGCATTTATAAGATAGATTTGATCTTTTTTAGATCTATTTCTATTCCCCGGTGTCGGACAACAAATTCAAGGAATTTTCCTGAAGCTACTCCGAATGCACACTTTAGGAGATTCATTTTGAGGTTGTATTATCTTAACTATTCGAAAATTACTCTCACGTCAAAGAAATGGTCTTCTTTTTCTCTTCTCTTAACTACTAGATCATCGACGTAGCACTCAACTTGATGATGGATGAGTTCATTGAAGATCTGAGTCATTACCCGTTGGTATGTAGCATCAGCATTTTTATGGCCGGAAGGCATGACCCTATAATAATAGATTTCGATCGTGGTTCCAAAAGTAGTGTTTCTTTCATCCTCGGGGGCCATCTTGATTTGGTTGTAATCAAATGACCCATCCATAAAGGAGAAAACTGCATGAGATGAGGCGATGTCCACCATTAATTATGGTTTAGGAAGAGGAAACTCATCCTTAGGATATGCCTTATTTAAGTCCCTGAAATCGATGAATATGCGAATTTGGTCATTCTTCGTCTTAATTGGGATGACACTGGTTAACCATGTAGGATATTTTTCTTCCTTGATGAAACCAGCATCGATCAATTTCTTTACTTTAGAAATGACATGTTTGATTTCTAATCGCATACGTCTAGGAGCTTGCTCGATTGGGTTAGCGCTAGCGCTAGGATCTATTGTTGGTTTGTGGACTACTACGTCAGGAGATAATCCGAGCATTTCTTCATAACTCCATGCAAAGCAGTCCTTAAACTCAGTCAATAGCCTAATTAAGTCATTGGTTTCTTTTTTATTCAGCAACGAACAGATGTATGTCGAGCATGGATTTTCTTCTGTCCCGAGGTTGATTTTTTTAAGCTTATCGATTATTGAATGATTCTCCTCTTCAAATTCTGGCAGTGCATCTTTGATTTAGAGATCATCTGAATCATCTAAAGTTTCTAAACACACATCCTCATAAGAGTTTGTTTGATGTGAAAAGAACCTATCAGACTCTAGATGGTTGGTAACAATAGCGATGTCGTCATCATCGACTGACTCTTGTCAAATCCTAGTCCTGATCTTGATTGTGCATCCCTACTTGTGTTGTTCCATAGCTTTTCGAAATACTTTGACCTGTGCTTAGACCATGAATAAGGAATCAAACTCTTCTTTACATGATTAATACCACAAGGTGAGTACCAATTAAAAGATAATTCCATTAATTCTTTATATAAATAATTCTCAGGTTCTACATTAACTTCAGGACTTGAGGATGATGATCCAAAAAAAATCTCTTTAGCTTCATATCTTTGGAAGACTGAGGGGCTTCTTTAACTACTAAACTTTCAACTTTTTAAGATGAAAGTGAAGTTAGAGCTAAGGTTCCTAATTGCTGCCTGATAATTTTACATACATTTGATTCGAATACTTTGCTTTGTCTAGAGGCCCGGTCTTCGTCACTGTCCGACTTGAGTGTCACCTCCAATGAAACCTACCAAGAGGAGTTGGATGGTATACTAATCACATTAGACTCGTCCTCCGAGCTGGATTCCAAGTTTATTTGAATAGTAAGAATACTCCTATGAATTGAAACATAACCCTTGTTGGCTGATGGCCAACCAGGGGGTCTTCCACCTCTGGAACAGCCTCTATTTCTGCCTTTGCCTCTGCCTGGTGGAGGTCGAGTCATCCTACCCACATGTCCATATGATGAAAAGAATTATGAGTGGAATGTGATATGCAGCTCTATTTCTTCTTCAATTTTCCTTTCTTGTTCACTTGGATTTTCATTTTTCTTTTCGCTTTCTTTTTCTTTTTCTTTTTCTTCATTTTTTTTTCTTTTGAATTTGAATTTTATCCAAGTTCATGAGAAAGGGTATTTTGAGGAAGATTGCAGGTCTCATTCTCATATATCTTAACATCTCGATCTGTAAATGATTTTTCATCTCCTTTGACACAATACTCAATCTCATCCTTCCTGAATTTGATGCACTGATGAAAGAAGAATGAAATCATCTTATTCTGATGTATTCCAGGCCTACCGACCAAAGCGATGAACGAAGTATTCGTATCAATGATATAAAATTTGGTTTTAGTCTTCCAGTCTCCTATCTTCAAATGTAACACTATAGAACCAAAAGCATGCTTGCCTTGTTCATTAAATCCTCTCAACATCATCCGATCTCCTCAGAGTGTGGAGATGTCGATCCTCAAATAGGCAGGGGTCTTTAGACTCATAATGTTCACTGATGCACCTAGATCGATGAGAACTCTAGCAAGTCTAAATCTGCCCATATCAACTGTAATGTAGAGAGGACGGTTGTGCTCCATATCTCCCAGAAGGTCTTCATCTATGAAAGTGATCCCCTGAGTTTCTATGGAATAATGTGCCTCCCCACCAATAGCGATTCGCTAAGCTAAGCATATCTCTGGATCAAGGAGGGCCTTGATTAATGATTCCCTCATCTCTTTGGATAAGATAAGGGCATCATATATGCTTAGCTTAGATGACAACTTTCTTAGATGAGAGAGGATATTGTAGTCCACCTTGGGTTGATCCTCCACAAGCATATCCAAGGGTGGAGCATCCTGTGGTGGGGTTTCTCGATCCTCTGAACCAATGACTTATTTTCATCTATCTTGAGGTGTTGTCCTAGGATGAAACTAAGTCATTGAATAAAACTGAACATTGCCTCCAATGGTTGCTTAGCTTCCAATATTCTCTACAGAGTCAAATATGTTGTAACAAATCTTATTGTAATAAAGGAGTTCTTTCTTAGAAAACTCCCTTATTAAAAAAATTTTGGTTTAGAGATTAATCACTGAATAGAAAAAAAATCAAAGGAGAAAGTGGAGATTCTTGTTGAAAAGGGAAACTTGGTAAGGATGATGTGGTAAAGAGAAGCGAATGCAAAAGCGGTAATGGTGGTGGGGTAAGATGAGTGGTGACAATAAATGTAGCAAAGCAATGTGAGAAGGGATGATAGAAGTGGGTGTTATTTCTTTTGGTGAGATTGAGATGATTAAACATCCATGGGTCTTTAGATTAATATCTAAAGATATATTTTGATGCTTTGGTGGGATAATGAAGGGCGTAAGATAATATAATAGTGGGATGACTTAAAATAGTCTAATTTGAACTAACTTAAGCTGACTTAAAATGTAGTTACAAGGAATGAGACTTAAGTGGGATAAATGGCTAAAAATACTTGTGGAGGTTTATGTTAGGACATATATTTATGATTTGGAGTAGTTGATTGAAAATTATAAAGTTTAAGTGATTATTTTAGTGTAAGGATGAAGACTAGGTCATAATCAATGAAGTAGAGGTATTATTGAGTGGAAGGAAGGTCTAGGCTTATGGAGGATAGTAGAAAGCTTAGTGTATGGTTGGAGATGATATTAAGAGATATAAGAAAAATAAAATAAATTACCTTGTGTATTAGAGGTGAGAAAAGAAATATATGTTTGGTAATTACTTATTTGGTTTAGGTTTAGCCCAGCTCAAACAAGAACAACTCAAATAATTTGTAATTGTCAAAATCTCCTTTCATTCTAGCAAAGTATTTATAGCACTGATCATCTTTCAAAGAAAAGAATTCAAAATATGGAGGAAAGCTAGGTGCCCATTAATATGAAGCATTAAGTTCTTTATTGTTTTGTCATCCACCCATTTCACATCTTTATTATTTTATGTGGATTCAATCACCTCAAATGTCATGCTTTGAATTTTTAAATTCAAAATTTCAAACCTGGAGTTTTTAAAAGAAAATTAAAAATTACATAACTAAATGAAATCATAAAATGGGCTTAGTAGACTAATTAGCTAAGCCTTCTTCTTTCTTGAATTTTCTTAAATTTTAGCATGAAATTTTGTAAATGGACCTTGAGCTCTAATATTTTGATCCACATCAAGGGAGATTGGTCTCAGCAAGGAGCAGTGGAGGAAGGTCACAATAGTGGCCAAAGAAATAAGCAATGGTGGTGATGGCAGAAGCAGCAAGCGGCAGTGGCGATGGAAGTAGCAGGCAGTGATGGCAGCCGAAGCACTAAGCGATGACGACAAAAGTAGCAAGTAATAACAACAGTGAAAGCAATAGGGAACAATGGCGGTGGTGACAAAAGTAACAAGCTACAACAACTGTAATACTAAGCAACAAAAGATATTTTAATTTTTATGCATTTGAATTATACCATTTTTTCAGCATTCTGAAAATCATAACATAAACAACAACAACAACAACAAGCTTTTATCACACTAAGTGGGGTCGGTTACATGAATCCTTAGTCTCCATTGTGTCCTATTATGTATCAAATTATCATTTAATCCAAGTATACTAAGGTCATTTTTTATACATCTTAACCAAGTCTTTTTAGGTCAACCTCTACCTTTCTTAACATAAATCTAATGCATACTCTCTCGGGTCTGGACAGACTTTTGTGGCCAAACCATCTAAGGCAACTCTCTATAATCTTATCACATCAGCTATTCCAACGTTTTCTCGAACATACTCATTTCACATTTTATCTCACGAGAGTAAAGCCACTCATCCACCTAAGCATCTCATCTCTGCACATGCTTTATGCTTCTTTATTTACATTCACATAAATCATTGTAGGTCTTACCATCTTATTAAATTTTCTCTTAAGTTTAAACATCACTTTTCCACCACACCAGGATGCAAAAGTTCCACTAGACTTTGCTTGCAGCTAGTGTCATTCAGATGGACGCTAGGACTGAAAACAGTTATAATTATATTAGATAATTTTAATTAAAGTAATTATCAATACCTAATTAATCTAATCTTACCGTTATCTCTTCCTTGGTTTCTCGTGTACATAGATTCTCGTTAGACACTAGTAGCTCAAGGCGGAGACGGGAGCCAAGTTAGGGAAGAAATAAGGTGAAGTTTGCAGGTAACATAGCTCTTGTATATATTATTTCCTTATACACTAACCCCAAACATTTGCACTTGCTATTTTTTTTGCTTTTATTTTTCCTTCTCGTGAACCATGGCTAGAATATCCTGAGAAGAAGGTTGAAGCTGATTCCATGAAAGGAAAATAAAAAAGGAAAGGAATTGGAAGGTTTGGGAATGAATTAATTAATCTAGGAGAAAAACAAAAACGGCAAGAAAGAAAATTTAAAGGAAAACAGGGGGAAAAGGACAGGAAATTTAATGAATAGAGAATTTTCGTTATTTGCAAGATTTCTACTAATGTAAATTTAAATCTTGGATTGTTGATTTTAAGGATTGAATGAAGAAAAGATATTTTGAGGTAAAAATAATAATAATTTAAGATTGTAAATTATAATTACAATTTTAAATTGAGGATTAAATTTAAGTAATGAATTTGATATTTTTTTTATTATGCATAGTAACAGCAATATCCATGTTAGTTCCAGCTCAATAATTATTTGATTTTATTTTGTAAACCATATGTTCAAATTTTATATTAGATTTGTTTATCTCACTGGGCGTCAAGCTCATTATTTATTATAATTTTATTTTTGGGAAAGGAAAATAGTTTTGTGGGGTCACTAGACAAGTGATAAAACATTTTTCATTTTGATTTATATAATTTTTTATGTACAATTTTGAAAGATTATAAAAACTCTTTAGATAAATAAAATTTTATATTTAAGTATTTTAGATGCTCTGTATTTTCTTTAGAAATTTAGTTTTATGTGTTGTTGAATAATATGTGAAAATAAAAGAATGATTTAATGGATTAAAAATATAAGAGTTTATTTGTGACAATTTTATAAGATTTAATTACCCACTTGGCCCTAATAATTACACGTTAGGATGAGTATGATTAAAGTAGAATCTAAGTCATCCTCCTATGTCACATCTCAAGCTGACCTGTAAATGATTGTAACAGGTCTCATAAGCTCCTCCTTTCCTGTAACGATAGGAAGAAACATCAGATCCCAACTACAATAGGAAGGTTACACACAACAAATCATCCCTACAACGAAAACCAACAATAGCACTTATACACATGTTGCATATAGAAAAACACTGTCAATCAACTACCAAACCATGGAAACAACCGACTCAATGCTACAATAAAAGCAACCGCAAGTCAGCAACTACTAACCATGAGATACAGAGCAAAATCCAAAGGGAAAACAGGACGGCATAAGAAAACAGGTAAACAGTATACTACCAAATCAATGGCCAGACAAAAAAACAGCGAGCCTGTGGCCAAGACAACCTTACAGACTATAGAGAACTAACAAGAGAACTATTACCACCAAACTAATCAAAAGAATACAAGCCGCTCTCAATAGGATTACCAATTTGGGCATGTTTACACCAAAAGATCAGAACAATGAAGCAAAATAGCCAAAACAACATCAACGTACACAATATGCATATCTAACAAGCATGAATTTTTATATTTGTATTATTCTGCCTAGAAGGGAAAAAATTCTGCTCTGGCAAATTAAGTATTTAATATCTTTCGAACAAATCTGAGCAAACTAATGTGCTTCCTACAGGAAATTAATAAACTATCACAAATAACATTAACATGCTAATGCACAAGATATCTCAAATAAGCAGTGAACAATCTCAACATCTAGGATAACTTTTAAAAGTAAGATGCATAGAACTGCCTTGTAAAGTATTGGCTGTGAATTGGTAAAGAGATGGAAAGAAAGACAACTCCCAAGGCATTAGAAGCAAGTTCAAGAAAAATCAATTGAGACAATTGAAGACATGGACCAATATTAGAACTTCATGAAATTTTCAATTTATAAAATTTGTCCTAATGCATAGTGAGATTTTATATTCCTCGATTATTTTAAAGGCTCTCTACTCCATATGCTTGCCTAAGAAGAGCAAGCTCAAAGTAAAGTACGTTTTTCACTCTAATCGTAGCACTTTGTACTTGGTTGTAGCTCAAAAACAAAATCATATTCATAGCTCCTCACAATAACTAAGTGTTAATTCACTTCTTAACTATTTTTTGTGCTTACTGAATCATTGCTCATTCATTTTACATTCTCTTACGATAGCTAGTTACACGCTCTCTCACTCACTGGTTTTCTTACATGCTTTTTACTAGTTATTTCTATTAGTGCTAGCAACTTCTCACTCACAGTCATTCTCTTGAGAATGATTCTCAATGCTTCACCCTCAAACTTTCTATCACTTCGTGATGTTTCCACCTCTCATTCTCTAGGTGGTTCCACAATTGCACAAGTATTATAGATTTTAAAGTGTTCTATCATCACTTTATTATTTCTATCTTTGAATTATTATTATTATTATTTTTTTTTTTTTTGCTTTTGGATGGCTATAAATTACTATGATTAAATATAGCACTATATTTGTTGAAATTTTTTGCATGATGTACTTCAAATTTGGCTAATAAAATGATATTGTACACACAAGAGATATGCATAACTGATATATAGGTCATGAACGTTCTAGTTTGTAAACCATGGCTTCACCTTAAATTTTGCACATAGAAGAAACCTTATGCATCATATTGTACTTAGCACTCTGAAACACTACCATTAGCAATTAGTTTGAGTTCCACATGCCTTGCATGAATGTCAACAATATACCTATAATTATCATAAATATAATCAATATCTATAGATCATACTTATGAAAATCAAGTGAATCATGCAAATAACTATTGTGGCATCAAGCAAGTCATGAAAAATATTAAAATGCCCAACACATGATCTAATGGATACTGATAAGGATTTATAATTTCTTCCAAATTGATGAGATAATAAAGAAAATTGAAAACAAACAAATCACATAAATATGATATACATGTATAGATGGAAAAATACTTGAAAAAAATTGGCTTTAAAGATTACATGTGATGAATTGCATACATTTGATTTTACCAAATAAAAAGATTTTTAATTTAATGCATTCATTAATGAAAAATTCATTAAAATTTTGTTGCATTTTTTTTTTTGTAAGTTGGAGTAGCTCCAGTGGCACAAAAGATTAGAAAGAATCGCCTTAGATGGTTTGGCCATATAAAGCGTTAACTGTCCGATGACCCGATTAGAAGAGTAGATGCATTAGATTTGCCTTATGTTAAGAAAGGTAGAGGTAGACCTAAAAATATATGATTAAAATGTATAAAATGACATTAGTATACTTGAATTAAATGATAATTTGACAAAAAATAGGACACAATGCAGATGAAAGATTCATGTAGCCAACCCCACTTAGTGGGATAAAGGCTTGTTGTTATTTGTTGTTGGAGAATATCATCACAACTGAGATAACAATAGATGATAGTACTAGTCAAAACTTTTTTATCAAGCGAGACAAGCTACCAAATGAAAATATCTGAATGACTTTAGAAAAACTACAGAGCTTCTCTTCTGAATTTCTTGAAAACTTTTAGAAATCCAAACTCTTTAGAAAAGAGCTCTGTGAGGTCCGAGGGAATTGATGTAACACATCAAAGGAGAAAAAGTTAGAGTTGCTCCAGTGGCAGATAAGATTAGAGTAGATGGTTTGGCCACAAAAGCGTCGGCCGTCCGATGACCCGGTTAGGAGAGTAGATGCATTAGATTTGACTTATGTTAAGAAAGACAGAGGTAGACCTAAAAAGATTTGGTTAAGATGTATAAAAAAATGATCTTAATATACTTGAATTAAATGAGAATTTGACATATAATATGACACAATGAAAACGAAGGATTCATATAGCCGACTCCACTTAGTAGGATAAAGGCTTCTTGTTGTTGTTGTAAGATATATTTTAGGAATTTGTGAGTAAAGAAACCAAGAGCCAAAAATAAAAGAAATTTTAGTTTTACTTCTAGAAATAATTTTGTTGAAAACTCTATCATCAGATACTTATTACTATATCAAATTAAGTGGGTGTGGTTGTTTCAAGTTCAAAGTTAGGAATGGATTAGTCTATTAGAAGCTTAGAATCTTGTTAAGGAGTTTCTAGTACAAAGTCAAGGTCATATTAAAGAACAGATCAAATTTCTAGTTGGAGTTAAAGTACACATTTAAAATTAAATTCAATTTCATATAAAAGCTCAAATTCACATTCAAGATGAAATTATGAATTGCAATTTAGGTTCCCATATATTAGCATATTCAATTTCAGTTTTTAATCTAACTCCAAATTAAGGTTTAGATTTAAAATTGATATAATACTGAAATTTAAATTTTGATACTTGCTCAAATTTTGATTTCAGTCTTGATTCATGGCACCTGTTCAAGTATAAGCTCAAGTTTAGGGCCATGAATATATACAAGTATAGGTGCATATTAAGATTCAAAAACATCATATGTCGATTCATAGTATAACTATAAATCATTTTCCATCGCTAAAGTATCCTCGAAAGAATATTCATGAACTATAGTTTTTTGAGAAAATTAGATTTTACTACACATGATTTATATATCAATGAATATTTGACATTCTTAGAAAAAAGGTAATAATAATTTCCTTAGCAATTTTAAGTAAAGATATAGTAGTCCAAATAGAATAATCATAATATGCCTTAATATTCAAAGATCTAGATAAAGTCTAATATAGTGTAATTGTTGAATTGTGTAACAATACATTCCTAATTACCTAAGACAATGAAATAAATAAAAAAAAGAGACCTAAACCAAACAATTCTTAGTTACTATACTAGTGAACTTTGCATAATATTTAAACATGCTAAAATCACTTTTTTGACAATTTTTTAAATTAATCACGTAGTTAGTTTCTATATTTTTTGAATGGAAAAAATTTTCCTTAAGTTTATATTTCATAAAAACTGACATTGATTTCACTAGCAACATTATGCAATAAAATTGAGCATGTCACACTAAATTTGCATTAACAAATTTCACTCTCTTAAAATTAAATACATGGTAACATTTAAAGTTTTTTTCCCCTAAATTATTGATCTAGTTTTAAAATTTTCTAAGATTATATCTCCCATCGAAAGTAGGAATATAATTCTGAACATAATAATTACATTGTTATGTATAGAATCATAGCCGATATGTTTATTGTTTTGTTAATTGACCTAATTGTTATGCTTATTGATAGCTGACATCATGATGCAACTATGAGCATCGATACCAACTTAATGCAAGATGTCTTAAGGTCTGGGACTTTTTAATGCAATGAAACATGCCAAATATCAAACTTTGCTATACACCAACTATTAGATGGGCAAACCTCATTACTTCTGATGTAAAATTAGAAAATATATAGAACTTGCCCTAAATAATAATGTAAATATCAACATAATTAGAAATGTTACAAAAAAGCTAACAATAGATAAAAGCCACATGGTGATGAACACTTATATCACAAAAGGAACAATCAGGTTATAATATACCTAAAAAAAAATCTAAATAACACACATCAAAATTAATTAAAAAGTACATAGATGAAAAAGACGCCTTAGATGGTTTGGCCACATAAAGCGTCGGCCGTCCAATGACCCAATTAGGAGAGTAGATGCTTTAGATTTGCCTTATGTTAAGAAAGGTAGAGGTAGACCTAAAAAGACTTGGTTAAGATGTATAAAAAATGATCTTAGTGTACTTGAATTAAATGAGAATTTGACACATAATAGGACACAATGGAGATGAAGGATTCATGTAGCCGACCCCACCTAGTGGGATTAAGGCTTGTTGTTGTTGTTGTTGTTGTTATTGTACATAGATGAAAAAGAACAATGCTAGAAATCAACAAACTTAAGATACGAACTTCACGCCAATAAAAGGACAAAGATATCCACTGGAACTTAACATCAATACTTATAGTGTGGCCAAAGAACACATATTCAATAACACTCACATAGCATTTAGAGGAATATAAAAATTCTATTAAGTCAATTCTTAACTTTGCATTGTTAATAGTATCTTGATCACAATTGATAGTTTGAAAAGTATGTTCTTTATTGTTTTTAAGAATTCTTATAATTAGCATAAAAATTAATCTGGTATACATTAAAAACTAAATGCATACATGTCAAAGGTATATTGAAATTATTAAACCTGTGTAACATAAAATTATTAAGCAGTATTAAAGGTGACCAAAGAATTTCTAATTGCAAGAAACTTATATCAAGGTTCAATGATCACATATTAAGTTGCATGTGAAATAGAGATGCTTACAAAGGATATTCACGTGAGACTCCTTGGTGTCTACTGGTGTAGATAACTAGTTTTAACAAAAACGAAATGCGCTGAAATAAATGAAAAGTTAGACCAATTGACAAAATGTTTTGAAGATAAAGGGCTTAAAATTAGTAGGAAAAAAATGGGGGTTCATTTGGTATGATTGCCATTGTTTTAAAAGTCAAGTTAAAAATTGTTCTAAAAACTTGTAGTGAAACAATGTTGCTAAAAAAGTTGTTTACTTTTATTTGCTAGACTAGTTGTTGAGCTATTGTATCTAACTTAGAAGTTATGTTTAAATGTTTGGTTGTAGTGTTTTGTAAGTGATGTAAAAGCAAATGTAGACCAAAGTGACAAAATTAAAACTTTGTATCTAGAAAAGTATTATATCAATAAATAAATTATTCAAATTGCACCAAAAACAAAGCAAATTAAAAAATAACAAAATAAAAAGAAAGATTTGAATACATATCATATAATTATTATGCATTTATATATCTGATATTTACAAATATAGCACCTTTCCTATGCTTGATAAGATGCATTTTTTACCAACCGTAAAATGTAGAGGTTCAAAGTTTTAAAAGTCAAACCGTAGCTAACCGGATGATATAATAAATATTAAAATTATTTAAATGAGATTTAAATAATCAAATAATCATACAATATGTGCAATTTGAGAGAAATAAATTATAAAATATAAATCATATATTTTCTGTTTTCTGTGAGAGAGAAGAAGGCGAGCGATTTTCAGAATTACTGCTAAACAAAATTTCCAAGCATTAAAGATGTAATTATTATGTTAGTAATATTTACTTTTAATAATACAAGAAGAATAAAAAAGAAATCAACAAGAATAAGAACACTCAGATGACAATGAATCCATGACGGTGTGAAAGAAGCACTTCAGGGAAGTGAAGACAATGAGAAGGGGAGAGATCGGGGCGCTAGGATTTGAGCGCACATAAACGTCCGTCAAGGATCGACGAACCGCAGTGGTTCTCCGATTCGCAGCCGAACCGCTTTTTCCGCCTCGCACGGTTATGTCGATCCAATTTTTTTAGGGGATTTACATACCACGCCAAACATCATTATTTACATATTTAACACCTAAACTAACTATTTTACAAATTTAACACCCTAAACATTCTAACACAACACTATTACCACTTTTCCCGCTATCGCTTTCGTTTCTTCCCAACCAGACTCGCCTCTCCGTTCTGAGCCATCTTCCTCGTTCGTAAAGACGCCACAAAGGGATTTGCTTCCCGCGTTTTTCGCAACCTACGACGACTGCTTCGCAGAGACTCCTCTCTCTGCAGACACTGACCGCTCAGTTATTTGCTGATTTCCCAAGCGATCGACTCTCTCTCGCAAAATCCAAATCCGAAGTGCAACCTGAAGCTTCAAGAAGGTACACTTCCTCTCGAACTCATGAACATATCGACATAAATCCAGATTTCCGATTAAGAGAGCGATTCCTACCAAAACAAGCTCCCTATCCCTCTTCGTTTACCGCCCGAGTCGAACGAAAGTGATTTATATTTGTTTCTTTGATTATGGTAAGACTTTAATTTTCATCGAAAGAGAGCTCCATACCCTTGATAAATCTTTTAGTGTAGTGGTCTTCTCATTTGCTATTGTCTATGATTTATAGCATCTACATCTCACATACATAGTATATGTAAACACTGCTTTTTTTTCCCTCTAATATTTTGCAATGTGTTTTGTCTACATCTCACAAGCACTTGTTCATTTCAGCAATTAAGTGAATTAAGAGATATTGATTTTTTGCTATACTTTAATATATGAATTGACTAAAACTTTTTTCCAATAATATCGTGAATGAGCTCGAGTCAATCGTCGACAATAGGGAATGTGTCAAATAATCAAGTGAGATGTAACTTATCATGTATTATATATACTTCATAAAGGACCGAATACTGGAAAAAAATTTTATCGATGCCCTCGTAACAGAACACAAGATGATTGCGGTTTTTTCAATTGGGTAGATGAAGTTGAACCTTCAATACATGATGTGCTTCGTCTATTAAAAGCTCATGATGAGATGGTCAGAATGAAGTTCAAGGTCATATTAATAGTCGTCAATGTATTAATAGTCGACAATGTATTAATATCGAATGTGATTTAGATCGATTGTCGATGTCGAATGCAATGTACTAAATTTCAGTTAATAGTGCATTTTCTTTTGTCATTCGTAATATTTGCTCAACTCAAATTCAATGCAATCCATTGTTATGTTTTTTTTAAAGTTTGTGTAGGATATGTTTATATATATATATATATATATATATATATATTTTTAGTTAGAATATATCTGGGTTGTAAATAGTTATTTTGGATGGAATATTTACAACCCAATGATATATTTTATTTGAAGAACAATGTCATATAGAAGGTGGATTTGTGGTTGAGTAACCCGTTTCTTTCTTTAATCTCGAATTCTCCGCATCCTTGAAATTGTTTTAGATCGTTGGAGATGTGCAAGCCTAATGATGTAAAACACATAAGAATCTGGTATTCATGTAAATGCCACTTTAAATTTGAATTCAATTTCTTCTTCAATCCAAAAAAGTGTTACGTAAATAAGGGGAGAAAATATCAATCAAAATATCATGAATGAGTGGATGTCATGGTAAGGATAGAAACCATGAATACTTAGATTCTCTTTTGTTCCACCACGAAGATGATCAACCTATTTATCATTAAGCACAACAAAGAAAAGTAAAAAAATCAAATTGACATCAGCCAGGAGAAGAGCATAACCCTGTAGAGAATAGAATTAAAATGGAGCAAGCCACTCTACATATGCCTTTCAACAAAAGACTTGATTTCTTTGGTAGAGTGAAGAATACTCCTGCATTTTATGTAAAAGCAATGTGCTCGAGGAAATGGTGGCAAGAAAATGGAGAGTCAAAAGGCTCGCACTCATATTTGTTCCACCATCAAAGCAAATCCATGCC
Organism: Cymbidium sinense; assembly: GCA_021442155.1. Taxonomy (NCBI): domain Eukaryota; kingdom Viridiplantae; phylum Streptophyta; class Magnoliopsida; order Asparagales; family Orchidaceae; genus Cymbidium; species Cymbidium sinense. Next base: position 80,712,620 of record CM038227.1, read on the forward strand.
TCCACAAGATGATGCAGATGCGTTTCCCAGATTCACGGGTCATCCAAGCTGCTCGATATTAAAGAATACTTTTGCATTAAGATTAAAGCACCCTCTAAATGCCTACTTGCATTGTCTTGATTATAAACATTGTTAAAATACCTCCCAAATATCTTTAATTGTATTATATAACAAAAAATTAAAAACAATTACTAGATCAGCAAATCTTAAAAATTCTTACATGGCCACAAAACGAATTTAGAAAATTCAATCGCTTTGTTCTTACTTTGATATGGCTAACATACAAATCTACCCAACTTACTTCTCCAAGTATCAAACCTTGATTTATAAGGCAATGAGAAGGCTTCTTTGTAGAAACAACACTAATACCATTAAGAACCTGAAATTAGTCACTGACTCATATCTGTTTTTAAATTAAAATTTAGTCATCTTCACAGATAGAGTAAGTAGAAAATAATTTCTCAGCATTCAATATAAATGAAAATTCAATATAATTAACAAAAAAAAACATTATTTATGTTTTTCTATAACTTTCAAGAATACAAACAAAGCACTATTGCAATTAAGTACAAAAAATCTTTAAAACTAATACATTAAAATCACAATACCTTTAGGTGTTAGATATGTAAATAAATAAGATTTGTGTAGTATGTATGTAAATCTACCCGCATCAACTGTCATAGTTAGAAGTCCCTTGTTATCACATAAAAAAGAAATCAAAATAGATGTAGATGCTATAAATCTGTAGACAAAAAATCATAATTTTTTCCTTAGAATAGCTTTAGGAACAAGAAGAGTAAACTTTCTCATAAAGTGTTGGACAAATAATTTGATGTATGCAACTGGTGATAAATTGAGACACCTTTATTGTCCGATCAAGAGAAGCACTCCCAAAAGTATTAGTGTCCTTCGGATTAAATGTGATTTGCATGACATAATGAGAGTGTCCTTCAAAAATCTGAGTGCATATCCATCCCTTCTCCCAGTCCCAAAGCTTGATCAACATGTCATCTGATGATGAAAGCACATAAGGCAGCGTTGGATGGACAGCCACGCACCTGATATAATCTGTGTGCGCCTCAAACACTTTTGCCTTACATGAGAGATAGTGAGGTCTGCTAGTGAGGTCTGAGAAGGGAGAGGCACCTATAGTTTCTTATGTGCAGCCTTACATGAGAGATAGTGAGGTCTGCTAGTAAGGCTTAATGTATGGGATAAAATGATGGTGTTTTGGGACGGACAAAATCAGGTACCCGTCATCCCTACGTCTGTTCACATCAAGCAAGCTCAAGTTTGAATAGGTCTGACCACCATCCCTTCTATTGGACGGCCTCCTCAGGGAGCTTGTTTGAATAAGAGACAAAAAACAGGTTCGCGAGAGAGGAAGTGTACCTTCTTGAAGCTCAGGTTGCTGCTCGGTCGCTGGATTTGGCTGCTGCGAGAGAGGGGAGTCGCTCAGTGCGCTTGGGAAATCAGCAAATAACGGACGGGGGCAGTCGAGTGTGCGCGAGAGAGGGGAGTCGCTCTGCGGGAAACAGGTCGTCGGCCGGTTGCTAGAGGGAAAACGCGGGAAGCAAATCCCTTTCGCGCGCGTGCTGTTACGAGAACGAGGGAAGATGGCTCCGTAACGGGAGGGGAACTGCGTCGCGGTTGGGAAGAAACGAAACAGTAACGGGGGAGGCGGAAAGTGGTAATAGAGTTGTGTTAGAATGTTTAGGGTGTTAAATTTGTAAAATAGTTAGTTTAGATGTTAAATATATAAATAATAATGTTTGACGTGATATATATGTAAATCCTCCATTTTTTTAACATCCGAATTGGTACAGTGACCGGTTCACGGCCGAACCAGTCGAACCAGCCGGTCTGATCCGATTATAATAGCCATGCTTTTAAGTTAATAATGATAGTATTTTTAATGTAATATTAAAAGTTTATGTGTTATTTATGTAAATATTAAAGTTTAGATATCATTGTATGTAACTGCCCTAACCTCTAATTTACTCCTTACAAGTTACAAAATATGTTCACTAATTGATTTAATCAAATCCAACGGAAGATCGCATCTTCAAATGTTGTTCAGTTTTCTTCTTTTCCTTAGGACAAGAACTGTCACGAAGTCACTATTCCCTTTCCCACCTCCCTAAACTCGCAGTGAAATGTCTCTTCCCTGCGCCTCTCCACCTGCATCCCTCCCAGTAGCACGAGCACCACGCTATAGTTGTACTTATCTGAAACCCAATTAAAAATCCAATTGTGTCCATGGAGAGATGTCTTTCATGATGGATTTCAAATAGAATATACACACAATTTCCGCTGAAGCCCATTTAGATTTGCCTCCAATGAAGGATGCCATCATCACGCCGTTTCCAAGGTCTGCTTACAACTCTCATCCGGTTTCTGCAGCTGTTTCCTTCATGCCTTAAAAAGAATGGCATGTTCTGGCGATCCCTGGTGGATTTTCCCCTTGAGTGCTTCCGCAGGGACGGCTTTGGGGCAGCCTGGCAAGGATGGACTTTCGTTCGGCTGGGGATTTAACTCGAGTACGATTTAGGGGATCTTTGGTACAGGATTTGAGCTGGATTTAAGCAGGATTTAACTTAAATCCTGCCAACCGGTCCAAATGAACAAGTTTAAATCCTGCAGAATTTTAAATCCCATTTCTCCTCCGCTTTGCCTTAAATCCAGGATTTAGTAAATCCTGTAGGTTGGCGGATTTACGGGATTTACAGAAACTGAAGCGCGCGCAAAGGGAATGAGAGGAAACACGAGGGTTACCTTCGCGGCGTCTGGCTTCTCTTTCTCGGTGGTCTCGGTAGGAAGGGAGCGGAAGGGCAGAGGAGGCTTTCGAACGCCGAAATCCCGTCGATGCCTTCGCCACGAGTGCTCCTATGGCCTTTTTTTTTTTTTTTTTTTTTTTATGAAAGTGTATTCACCCAACATCTCACTCATCATCTTATAGGTGAGGATATCATTGTAACTAATCACTAACATTACTAAAAAAATCACCTTCAATCTTAAATTTTCAAAATTAATTTTAAGATATCAAAATTCATAACAAAGCTCAACCTACATTTTTCATTTTTATAAAATTCTCAAAGATTTGATCATGACACATATAAATACATAGATTTGATAGTTCCAAAAAAAAAAATGATTAAATTATAAATATACATGTATTAAATAGCTGATTTATAAATTTCCCCTTTTTATAATTTAATGAAAACTTTGATTCACATTTCACCTCCTTAAATTTAATTTTAATTTTAATTTATTTAATTAAAATTTTTAACTGATATTAATTTTATAATTTATTAGATAATGAATAAAAATGATGTTATTGAATTGGAGATTATTTACCTTAATGTAAGTTTAATTAATTAATTTAATTACTAATCAATAATTAATTAAAAAATTATTCGAAAATTATTTATAATTTAATAAATTTCATTATAATTATTTTAAATTTGATAATTAATTAATTTATGATAAATCAATAAAAATTAAAATATTCATTAATGTTAACTTTCTAATAAAAATTTAATTAATGATTAATTAAATTAGTGAATAATTAAATAGTAATTAATTAATATTAAATAGTTGATTTATTATTAATTAATTTAATTATAATTGATGTACTATTAACATTTTATAATTAATTAATAAAAATTAAAGCAGCAGTAATTAATAAGTATATTTTTTAATTAAGGATTATTTGATATATTATTTTATGATAGTTATATTTTAATTAACTTAATTATAATTTATTTAGGCTAAATAAATTAATATTTTTATGTAAATTTACTAAATAAAATTACTTTTTAATTAACTTGTTTTATTTTTAATTAATAATTGATTAAATAATATAATTATATTTAGTAATATTTTAAAATAAATTATATATAAATTAATTGATTAAAAATATATTAATCTAAATAATTGATATTACTTAATTAAATTAATAAATTAAATAAATTTAATTGCTTGTGAACTTATATTTTAAATAAATTTAATTTTAATTTTTAAAATAATTTTATGTTATGTTAATTTTAAAATTATCAAAAATGAGTACCTAACTTTAATGCCCAAGGAAGAAAAGATTCTTGTTGCTCTCAATTCAATGGATAGCTACAAAACTACTAGTCGAGATGAATTTTCAGCACTTTTCCATCAAAAAGTATTGCATATTGTGGGAATAAAGACTATTGAATCTATCTAAAGCTTCTTTAAAGGATAGAACACTAAAAAAATTTTAACCACCTCCTCAATTGTTCTCATTTTTGAGGAGAAAGACACTCACACATGGGATAAATTCAAACCTATTTGCCTTTCGCCTGTCATCGATAAAGTTATTAGCAAAATCATTGCAATAGACTACGAAACTTACTCCATCAAATTATCTCATGAAACCAAGCAGCTTTTGTAAAAGGTAGAAACATCACTGATAATATTTTTCTTGCCTAAGAATTAATCAAAGATATTGAAAGAAAAGATAGAGGTGGTAATGTGATAATAAAGATTAACATCGAAAAGGCATTAGATACCATCAGTTGTTGCTTCATTTGGAATGTCCTTAAAGATAGAGGATTCTCAATTGAATTATGCTCTCTTGTTTACAAAATCCTTGAAGTCAACCACTAAAAGATTCTCATATATGGGCAAACACAAAATTTCTTTAAAGCCAATAGGGGTGTTAAATAAGGCAACCCACTCTCACCCACCTTCTTTATACTCGCATTGGACTATCTATCAAGGAAGTAAAACAATGAAGCTGCATCCATGAAAGACAAGGAATATCACACCAAAAGCAACCTTGTGATAACACACTTTACTTTCGTTGATGACTTGTTATTTTTCTCCAATGGAAGCAAAAAAATCAATATGTAAGTATATGTCAATCATCAACAAATTCACGAACCTATAAGGTATGGATTTAAATGCTAATAAATGTTCCTTTATGACAAGTAAAAAAGTTAACAAAAATAAAATCAATTGGATTAAGGAGAAGATTGGATTCACTCTCTCCACACCTCCTTTCACTTGTCTAGGAGTCAAACTACACAAAGCAAAACTCACATCAAATCTCTTTAATGAGCTCATGGACAAAATTTAAAACAACCTACAATCATGGGAGAATTTATTCTTATCATTTGGTGGAAGAATAAATTTGGTGAAAAGCATACTTAATTATATTCCCTTATACACAACACAAGTGCAACAATTACCCTTTCAACATAGAACAAAAATTTGAAATAATGTTCAATAAATTCATTTGGAGTCAAAATAAATAAATCATTCCATTAGGCAAGTTAGAAGAAAATGGGTAAACCTCTAATCAATGGAAGCTTGGGCTTTAGAGCTCTAGCAAATAAAATAAAATGCAATATCATCAAATAATGGATCAAATTTAAAGAGAAGACCTTACTTTGGGCAGAATTCATACATCAAACATATTGTAACAAAACACATCGAATGCTTGTAAAGCTTAAGCCAACATACTCACCAACCTAGAGAAATATGATATTGTATAGGGAGGAAACCAAGGAATTGATATTCTTGGATGAGGGAAAAGGTGGCATTGACTGAAGGAATGATAATTGGATAGATAAGGATGCACTCTATAGAAGAATAAGTGATGAAAGACCCCAACAGCTTCATAAGATCTTAGATTAGTGGTTGGATGAAAACTAGAATATAACTAAACTAAAAGACCACCTGCCAATGGACATTTGCACTAAAATCAGCTCACTACCTATTGAAAGAAACAAAGAGGATAGAATCATTCTGAAAAGGAAGAATAAGTCATCAGCAATCTCCAAAATAATTTATTGTAATCGGTGAAAGGAGACCAAGCAATTCTCGGCAATCTAGAACTCAACTTTGAAACCTTCCATACCCTTCTTTTACTGGAGAATTCTTCATAATCTTAACACAATGGATGATATGCTGAAACTAAAAGGACTTTGAATCCCATCAATTTTCCATCTATGCAATGGAGATAAGGAAAGAATACAACATAACTTTATACAGTGAAACTAAAGCACACAAATTGGATAAAATATGGTGATCTATTGAAGATCAACATGAATCACCAAGCTAGCACCATCCTAGATCTGATCAGAAGTTAGCACCAATCCATAGACATAGGGAAAGCTAACATCACCATCATTATCCCCTTACTCATCCTTTAGTTTATTTGGATAGGTAGAGATGAAAAAAAAAAAAACACACACACACACACACACACACACACAATGGCAATGTCACAAAACCAGAAGGTGTTATTAGATGGATCAGAGCATATATAACCTAAGCATTCAAAACTGGAACCGTCAAACACTTACACTTCATAGGAAGAAGGCATTGCTTGGAAGTGTTTGGTTGGAGCAATGACATTTCAATATTGAAATGAGAAGTTGTATTCTGGAAGAGGTCAACAGAAAAAAGTTTTAAAATAAACATTGATGGTAGTTATGACTATAAATCTAGGTATGCAGGTATCGATGGACTTTTCTAGGACAAGGATGGTAAATGCATTTTATCCTTCTCTATGCCTTTTGTAGCTTTTTCTTCCCTTTATGTTGAAACTGTTGCATGCTTGATAGCACCCAAAATAGCTATAACCAAGTTAAGCTACAACTCTTGGATAGATTCAGACTCCAAAAATCTCATCCAACTACTCTCAAAGGAATGTGAATAAGACATACCATGGTGCATCATCCAGGATCACAAAATCATGAGGCATATGATGAGAAGTTTATGTGTGACTTTTACTCATATTTGAAGAGAAGGTAACCATCCTACAAATTTACTCACCAAAAGAGGTGCAACATCATATGTTTTATGCATCACCAAGGATTTGGAACTAGAGCTAGCCTTTTTTTTTTTGTTCACATTGACAACATCAATGTACCATATATTAGAGTAAAATTTTTGTAACTTATTTTTTTCTTTTGGATTCTCTTAGTAATCAATAAAATATCTCCTTTTATACAAAAAACAACAACATATTATTAGAAGTTAATCCATGAATGGGTCAACTAAAGCAAGAGAAAGAGAGAGAGGAAAAATTAATTGAAAAATAATTAAGGTAAGGATTTAATTTTGAAATTTAAAACACATAAAATTGATATTGAAGTAAATCAAATCTAAACATTAAGGGGTGGGATGGCCAAGCAAGTAGAGGAAAGTGGGTTCAAAGCTTTTAACATAATTACATAATTACTAATTAATCATCGGATTTATTAAGGAATAGATTTGAATAAATTGAAATGAAATAAATTCAAAATTTCTTTAAGCATGTGACGGCCAAGACATACTAAATAGGAGTCAATCAAGATTAAATGCAAGCTATTCAAGGAATTTAATTAATTAATCAATCAAGAAATAATAAAAGAATGCATTTGAAATTAAATCAAATAAAATAATTTAAATAATTCATAAGATTGGGGCGACCAAGGGCTTTCTTTATATAAATCAATTTCCAATTAGTGTAAATCAATTAAATAATGATTAAGGAGATTAATTAAGAAAGAATTTGAAAGATAAACATAATACAGATTTAAATATAAATCACTAAGGGGATTGACCAAAGGAATTTCCAAATTAAGAAATTAAGAAAAAGGAAACAGCATTAAATCAAGCCCAAATTACATTTAAATTTGAACCAATACAACTTAGATCAAATCTAATAAATTAAAATAATTAGGGGGCCAGCCTAAACATGCCAAAATTAAATAATGCACTTTTGAAAATAATTTAAGGCAATATTAAAATTTGAAATTCAAATAACTTTAAGATTCGAAAAATCATTAAATAGAAAATTAATATATCAATAAATTATATAAATCAAATAAAAAATTTCATAACAAAAATCATAAAAAATTCAACCTAGCTTGAAGTGTTATGAGTATTAAATGAATTATTGATATGAGAGAGAAATAGAATAATATGAGAGAAAAATTAATAATTTAGATAACTAAATAAATAAACTATATCACATGCTAAAATAAATGGATAAAAATTAGTTCAAGCATTAAAATCAATCATTAAAGTAATAAATAAACTAAAATTAATTTTAGATGTAATGGATAAGGCTTAAATCAAAGTAGGAGATCAAATTATCCAAAATGGAAAATTTCATGAAATTAAAAAATAACACAAATTAAATATGAAAAAAATATTTTAAAAACTAAAATAAATGAGATAAAAATATTTTTTTAATTATTTTTCATTTTGTGCGATTTGATTTGTCTTATTTTGCAATGTTCATAAAAAAACCCAAACTACTCTAGTCTAAGCTCATTTGACTTTATTGATTTAACTAAATAAAGTAAGTTTTGTAAATTTTCTGGAACACTTGAAATAAAAAAATCAACTTCATCTAATCATATGTTTGTTATCATCAAAATCAAATAGTTATATCTTCAAGCTCATGAAGTCAATAATCTCCTTTTTTTATGATGATAAATATATTTTGGTAGTGTATATGAATGAAGGTGCAAAGTGACCTTACATCAACATTTTAACATAAAATTTGCATAAAATCAAGTAAATCATATAACAAAGTCTACTTACACACTAAAGTAAAATATTTAGGAAAGTAAAATATGCAATAAAGTACACCAAGAATCAAAAAAGAAATCAAAAGTCAAGTATTTTCTCCTAACTTTATGCATATAAGATTAAATTTGAAAATCGGCATACTTATTTCTCCCCCTTTTGACAATATCAAAATGATATGAATATATAAAAATAAAAATAATAAAAATGCATGAAATTAAATAGATAAATCTATATATGCTAACTATATGTCTCAAGGTATTAAATGTTCTTCTTGTAAAGATTTTATAAAATGTCAATAATTTGTAAATAAATTCTAATAAATTCAATATCAACATCACCTTTATATACATAATCTTGATATAACATATCAAGGGAGAAAATGACCCATTATAAGATCTCAATCTAAAAGACAAAGCTTATGAGATTTTATATTATGTTACATGTGTTGTAGTACTTTATAATTGTGTTTCATGTGTTGTATTTGACCTCACTTTTGGAGAGAGGTTGATCATCCCCTCCTTAGACCTAGGATCTATCTAAGCATTATGGTCTTCTTAGGACTAGGGCACTTCTAATGGTTAAGAGAACACTAGCCTTAAGCCTAGAAGACTTATAAGGTTCAGCCATAAAGTTAGACCCCGACCTAGGACAAGTAGGACCTACCTACTCTAACCCAATCAAGCCATATACCAAACTAATTTCTCAAACCCAGGCCAATTGATTACAAACTCAACCTCAACCAACACAAATTAATTCCAAACCCAATTTGATTCATTAAAATCCAATTTAGCCTAATGGCTAAGTTGGCCCAACATAACCCATTTGGGCTTAAAAGGGGTAAATCTTAAAGTATTCCAATCCAATTAAAATTGAGCTCACTTAAACTCACTTGAGCTTTAATTAAACTTGATTGAATCTTGATTACAATTCACTTGAACCTGAATTAAACCAAATTGGCCCTTGGCCTAAGTTAACCCATTTAAACCCTATAGGGCCAAAGTTCAATACAACTTAATTTAAGCAAAACTTGAATCAATCCAAGCCTCATGACTATTCTAAACACTCAATTGAACATTCTAATTCATTCCAACCAATCCAACTCCACCAATTTATTCAATTAACCCAACTTGACCCATTTGGCCTAAAGGGGTCAAATAATCTCAAATCTAATCTAACCCAAATTGATTGTAACCAAAATCATCAATTAATTCTAAATTCATTACTTTCAACACTCAATTAATGCCAATTGGACTAAATCAAGCCAATTGACTCACTTGACCTAATTCAGCCTAAAAGATCAAATTGAGTCAAACTTTAATCCAATCCAAAATGGACTAAATCAACTCGTTCAATCACTTATAAAATCTTTGTTGATCATGACCAATCACTTGATTGCAATCAATTGAACCTAATTGAGTTAATTTGGTCTCTTGACCCAATTTGACCTACGGGGTTAAATTAGGCCAAAACTCATTCTAAATCAAATTGAATTGAAACAAAGCTTCTAATCATTACAAATTGATTAGTGAACACTCTCTAATCACCAATTCAAGCCAATTTAGTCAAACCAACCCAATTGACCCATTTGGCCCAATTTGGCCTAAAAGACTAAATTGAACCAAAATCTATTATAAACTAAATCAATTTAAATCAAAGCCTCCAATCACTATCAAATGACCAATCAAACATAACACAACTCTTCACCTAACCCAATTCGGCCAACTAAATTGGTCAACTTAGCACATTTAACCTAAAGGAACTCATAAGAGTCAAATTCAATCCACTATAAATTAAATCAAATTGAATGCACCAATACATTTTAAATGATCATTTGAACATAACCCAATAGCCTTCTTGACCCAATTTAGTCAATTGATCATCCTAACCCAATTAAACTCAAATTAACTTATATGGGTCAAATTGAGCTAAACCCAACCAAACTTGTCATGACTCACCCTTAGGTCCTCCTTGGCCTGCCCAAATGGACCAACCTATTGTGAACCCGGTTTGGCCCAAACTAAGTGAATCAAGGGTTTCAAAGAAAATAAAATCCCATTTGAAAGGCCTACTCAATCCCTTAGCTCATGGTAGTCACCTTTAGCTTTCTTCGAATATAGGACCAATGACCCAACCTAATCCAAAGCTATTGGGCTCAATCCTTGACCAAGGGGAGGTCCTCCTCCCCTTGGCTAGCCATTGGTTCTACCCATAAGAGGTGTACTCCCTATGGTAGGCCACCAAACTCCCTTAGCCATTAAGGAACCTCCATCTCATTAGCCTCATGCCATCTTTGACCACCTACTCCAGCCGGATGACTACCGAAGGCTAAACCAATCCCATGATTTTGTTCTCTTAGCAAAGAGAGTATACTCCCTTTATTTCATTCAAACTTCATAAGCATGTTCACCAAAGCTTTCTCCTCAGTCGCCAAGCTTTTCTAAAGCCTCTCGAGCATGCATCATCGGTGAGACCACCTCCTTCCTCAACCTAAGTCCCTCTCCGATTCAACCTCACCAAAACTTTACCAAACTTACTCACACATTTCCCTCACTTTGACGAGTCAAAATGAATTGAGAAACGCTTGATTTGATCACCAGAGATTACTCCTAAACCAACTCCAGCAATCTTCGTGATGATGCTTGATCTAAAGGAAGATTGGTGGGGAGGTAGCTCATGATCTTCTCAGCAAAGCTTCACCTCTTCAAGGTGAATCTACCTCAGTATTGGGCCACTAGTCTTTAGCTCCAGTAAGGTAAACTCTAATAAACTGTAGAAAAACATAAGATTTTTGATCTATTTTGAAGTAATCTGCATTTGGCATCAATCGAATTTTATGATCCCCTTTAGAATCACTCTTTGATCATTTTGCATTCATTTTCACCATTAAACAAGCTTCAGTGAGCTCAGATTGAGTGAAAAAAGAAGGACGACATCGGTCTTTCATTGCGAGTTAACAACGGATCATTGATTGTTCATTCTGCTTGATTAGAATGGATAATTATGATTAATCATGCTAAAAATCTTAATTTAAAACATAAAATTAAACTACACCATCTAATCAGTGATCAGATGGCAGAGAAGAAAGTGTGTCCACTGCCATTGAATCAGTAGCCATGTACAACAACAACAATAATAACAACAATAACAACAACAACAATAACAACAAGCCTTAATCCCACTAGGTGGGGTCGGCTACATGAATCCTTCATCTCCATTGTGTCCTATTATGTGTCAAATTCTCATTTAATTCAAGTATACTAAGATCATTTTTATACATCTTAACCAAGTCTTTTTTGGTCGCCTCCATCTTTCTTAACATAAGGCAAATCTAATGCATACTCTCCTAATCGGGTCATGGACGGCCAATGCTTTATGTGGACAAACCATCTAAGGCGACTCTCCCTAATCTTATCTACCACTGGAGCTACTCCAACTTTTTCACGAGCATACTCATTTTGCATTCTATCTCTAAGAGTAAAGCCACTCATCCACCTGAGCATCCTCATCTCTGTAACACTTAACTTAGTCTTATGCTTCTCTTTTATTGGCCAACATTCTGCACCATAAGTCATTACAGGTCTTACCACCATCTTATAAATTTTTTCCTTAAGTTTAAGTGAAACTTTTCTATCACATAATAGGCCAGATGCATTCCTCCACTTCAACCATCCAACTTGAATTTTACTAATAACATCTCCATCTATTTCACCATCATTTGAACAATAGAGCCTAAATATCTCAATCAAAATGACTTGTCTTGATCACCTAAAGTCACAACACTATCACTAAAACTTCCTAAAATTACACTCCATATATTTAGTTTTAGATCTACTTAAAGCAACCTTTAGACTCTAAAGTTGACCTCCATAATTCAAGTTTACTGGACTCCCTCTAGTCTTATCAACAAGAAGAATGTCATCAACAAAAAGCATACACCAAGGTACATCTTCTTTTAAATGCCTCATAAGAACATCCATAACTAAAGTAAAAAAGATAAGGGCTTAATATTGATCCTTGATGTAATCCAACTGAAATAGGAAAATATTTTGTCAATTCTCCTTGTGTTTGGACACAAGTAATAGCTCTAGTATACATATCCTTAATGACTTGAATATAACCAATATTAACTCCTTTCTGTTCTAGAACTCTCCAAAGAACATCTCTTGAGACTTTATCATAAGCTTTCTCTAAATCAATAAATATCATATGTAGATCCTTCTTACTTTCTATATGCTTCTCCATCAAACCTCTTAACAAATGTATAGCATCCATAGTAGATCTACCTGGCATGAAACCAAACTGATTTTGAGAAACTTCTGTATCACATCGTAACCTATGCTCAATTACTCTCTCCCATAATTTTAATGTATGGCACATTAACTTAATTCCCCTATAATTTGGACACTCATGTGCATCACCTTTATTCTTAAACATAGGAACCAACAAACTCTTTCTCCACTCATCTGGCATCTTTTTAGTCTTTAGGATGCAACACTACCATTGCCGGTCCCAAGTCCGGATGCAAAAAGTGGAGGGTTGTGTTAAGTAGTCGACAGCCAGCGTAAAATTTATCAAAATAATCATGACATGAATCAGTAGCCATGTAGGATGATTTAAATTACAAATCCCACGGCACCACATAGAAAGCGCTATTATGTTAGTGTGACACGATGTTGACTATGTAAATGAATTAATTAGAGTTTAAAATATATTTTAATTAGCTAGAATTTTAAAAAATCATAACTAATTGTAGAAAAATCTAAAAATATAAATAAACTCATTTTGGAAAGCTTAGACAGAGGAGAATCTAGAAAAAAAAATCCAAATTTTTATTAAGTGAATAATGATTAATTAAGATTTAAAATTTTAATTAACTAACTTAATTAAGCCTTATTTACTTGGAAATTTGATTTGAAATTTGGTATGAATGTTCCTTGGGATGATCTCTACCTCCCGTAATTTTCTCAAGATAATTTTCTAACTAATTTTAGAAATTCTAATTTTCAAATCATAATTAGGCATTTTGTGCATGTGCATTTATTAATTATATAAAATTAAGAAAATTATAAAATTAATTATGGGAACCCAATCATTCAATAAAATAATAAAGGTGACCAAAGAACCTAATTAGGACTCTTGGTTCTAATAATTTCTCAAAATCACCATAAAATACTTTTATTTAATTAATTAAATCATTAATTATCTTAGAGCTCAAAAAAATTACAATAATTAATGTAGACCTCTAAAAGTTTTGAACAATCCCTTTTTGTGCTCAACTACCTAAGAGGTTTTTTGGCCCAGGTATTTTGAGTGTAATTGATGATTTTAAAAGGTTTTTATGTATTTGATTAACCTTTAATTATGAGCTCAATTGAATTAGAATTTTTTAGGACATGTTTATTTCATGTTTATGCATCTCCAGTAATTTTCTCATAATTTTTGGGCTTATACTTAGGGCTTAATTGAATTTATGAGCACTTTTGGGATTAATTGATTAGATAATAAATTAACCATAATTAATTCATAAAAATTATCTAAATCACTTTTAAATCATTTAATGAAAAGAGGTGGGTCAATGGATAATTTCAATAATCTTCTTTCCTGTTTAGGATTTTTAAAATAACTCAAATAAAATAAAATAAAATAAAATCAACCCTTAATGGATTTTATTAGGCTTAAGGGTGCTTATCTTAACATAAATATCCTTAGAAGTTAATGAGTCCAAATGGGTCATTTGATCATGTTTAATTACTTTGTTTCAATTATTCATAAATTTGTATTCATGTGTTCATGCATTCATGTTTTGAAATGAAAGATTGCTTTTAATAATTGCATGACTTTAGGTTTAATAGTGTGGCTATTATCACTAGTAAATCTCAAATTATTTTCTTAAATAATCAAAAGATGTCTATTATTCTAAATATAAATTAATATGAAAAATTAAAATCTAAATTTAAAATTTATATTTATAAACCAAAATTTGAAAGGTATATAGCTTGGAAGCCCAAGGTTGTAGGGCTACTAGTCTGAAGGAGGCCTTGATACCTCATACTTTTGGTATAACATGGCACATATCTTGAAATTTGTGGTGAAATACATATTAAAGTTAATTTATTTTTACTCGTATGTATTTAAAACATCCTAAAGATTTCATAATTTCATTCTTATGTCCACATATGTATGCATATGTATATGAATTAACAAGTATATAATTTGGATATTCCGGAAGTACGAGAGCAGTTTTGAAGGGGTCTCTGATTGCTTTATTTCCCAGGTTCAACAATGACACGTACTTGTACAAATTCAATATACTAATGTGTATGTATATGCCTAAACTAAAATTAAATTAACCTCTTTTACAAATTTCATGCATCATACATAATAGGATAATCAATATAATATATATACATATATTAATCATGTAATTCATGCATAAAGTGTGAAATGATCAAATAATACATTTAATTATTAAACTTTATTATTCAATTAATATGATATCTAATTAAATGAATATTAAAGAATAATTAATTAAAATTAAGAGAGTATCATTAAATTAATCATAGTTTGACTTCATTAATCTTAAGATGGCTCTTCATATTTGAATCAAATCTCTTAAGTAAAATCTAAACATGGGACATAATAAAATTTGCAATATTTCATTAAGAGGATTGAAAAATTATAACAATTTACTTAAGGATAGGGATTAATGAGGATTTATTTCTTCTTCTTATAAACCCAAATAAAAAAATGAAACTTAAAATGAAATCAAAGCTTAATTCTAAAATTTTTTTCAAACCATTAATCACTTAAAAGTGTAATCATCCTTAATAAAGAATTTCAATGTTCATCATTAGACGCTTCAAATATTAAAGCTTAATCATGTCATACCCCACCAAACCTAGCACACATGTTAGAATATTAAGTCATCGATCCTAGTTTTAGGTTAGGGCAGCGATCATTATGATGTTTTGTTTGATGACGTACTATTTTAGACTGAATGTTAGGATTGCATGTGCTAGTATGGATATTAAGGTAACATTAGACTAATAATATTTTTCTACAAGGGATTATGCTTAAGAGATTGTTGTAATAGAAATTATAAACCCTTATTGTTTACAAGTGTTATATAAGTCCCAAAATATAAACCATTAGGATAAGTGGCTTGGTGATCCAACGTAGGGTGCTAAGCTTAAATGTATAAAATATAACTACTTGGTTTGAATGTGTATTAAGCTAACCTCTATTTTTTAGGTGTAGTTAAAAAAATGTTTTTCATAAAATATAATTTTTGTAATAAGATTATGATTAGAGCTATATGATTTAGGATGAGCAGACACTACAAGGCATAGACCTGGGAAGTCCCATGATGCTTGAAGCATTAATCCATGAAGAGAAAGAAGATGATGAATTGAAGACCTCCATAGCTTTATTTTCATTTGTAAATTAATTTTAATCTGAGCAGTATAATGGTAGAGCTCGACTTCCAAATTTCTTTTCTTTTACGCGATCATTTAATGAAAGTAGATTATCTTTCCATTCATTTCACAACTATCATATCTCTTCCCATACCAAACATGAATCTTTCAATTCATTTGGCTCTCACGCTCAATTATTTCTTTTCTTTGATTGATGGGCATTCCCATATTTTTGAATGAAATGAACATATCCTCTCTTTTATTTTTGTTTGTATTCAAAGATATCGAAACTGATCTAACATCAGAATCTCTAGGAGGACTCTTTAGACCAGACAAAAAAGAAAAAATTGTTAACAAAGTTATTTCTTTATTTGTTCTTTATTTACAACTTATGGGATGTACGATGATACCTAGCTGCATCGACATCTTATTATTTTACTTAATTAATGTTTGATTTGCTTGTTTACTTTGAGTGTACAATAGAAATGACATATTTTTCATAGGTCTCTTAAAGTTTGATTATTTGATGTGTGGCCTGGATGTGGTATGTCTTTCAGAAACTTAAAATTTTCTACTTTAATTAAATAACTTTAATTAAATTTTAAATATTTCATAACCTCACCATAAAGCTTAGGTGTTATAATTAAGAAATAAGAGATTCTGTAACCCCTTAGATGTATGGTTGTATGTTTTAACATAATGCATGCATATTATTTCACTCTTATAAATAGGCCGCTCCACTCTTGCATAATAAAGAATAAGGCTTGACCTGTAAGAGTAGTCCCTTGTAGTGGATAACAACCCTTCTTGATGATTTAGCCCAAAATCCACTTTCATCATGCATTTAAGCATAAATTATCTCAAGCCTGAGTCTAAATTAAGAATTTTATTGCATTAGTCTAGTTATAATTTGTACACCAATTATGATCTAATCTCCTAGTGAGTGAATTTAGGACTCTTGATTCTTTTCTAATTAATAATAGCCTAGCTATCTTGTATTTACAAATGATTGGCCTACATGATTTTAAATTATATAAGGTGTTAGGTGGCAGCCACTCTTGGTAGTTGTAAGTTTAGAAGAGTCAAGATCAATTCACTCTCTTTAGTGGAAGTGAGCCAACATATCCTACTTTTCTCGAGTAGATTTATGTCGGGCTCTTAGGTTATGCAAGAGCCTTTTAGATATAAGTTCAAAGGTTGCTTGTTTCTCTTTTACTATGAGAATAAGTCCACACCTCTTAGGTATTTCTACCATCTTATGTTGTTGAAATTTATGTTTTAATATTCTAATGAATTATTAACTCAAATAACTATATTTTTGCTCCCCTAAAAAAAGTATAAAGCTTACTATAGGATAGGTTAAAGCACTCACTAGCATTTCTAGTATCATGAGTGCTTCCAGCTTATTCTCCTTTGGAATCTATAAAGAAGCCTTCACATTTTGAGCCTTTCCATTTGAACTTCAATAATTTCCAATTCTTTGTTCATCAATCTTTAAAATCTTTGGAGACATTGGTTGACTACTTTAATCGAGAGTATTCTTTAAAAATTATTATTTCTTAGGATATAATTTACTATAGGGGCTTACCTTCATAGGAAACTAAAGAACCCAACATAAAATAAATCATGTTTTATTTCATTCATATAATGTAGGGAAAAGATATTTGGTATATGTAGA
The DNA here is from genome assembly GCA_021442155.1 of Cymbidium sinense. Classification (NCBI taxonomy): domain Eukaryota; kingdom Viridiplantae; phylum Streptophyta; class Magnoliopsida; order Asparagales; family Orchidaceae; genus Cymbidium; species Cymbidium sinense. Next base: position 80,730,275 of record CM038227.1, read on the forward strand.
CTCATCTGCCTTAGGAGTTCTTATTAGATGATTGAGTTCATTGTAGGGTGATATTTCTATATTTTAAGATAGTATATCATTCCCAAGATGATGTATTCAATCATTTCAATAAGTACTTCTGAAAATATATGTGGTGTCCTTATGACAACCAAATCAAAATACCATAAATTTTTCTATTGACTCCATTGGGGATAATTCCTCTTCCATTTTTAGTAGTCAGTCAATCATTGTATCCAAACATCAGTAGTGGACTTATGTTTTGCAAAGGTCCAAGATTACCTTTCTTTTCATTGGATTCCTCATCAATGTCATCCTTGGATAAGTGTTGCCAACATCTCCTTTGGTCTTAGAACACTCTTCAGTAGGTTCTAGAACCCCTATTGGATCTCCAATATGAAACTAAATCATATATATATATATATATATATATATATATATATATATATATATATATATATATATATATATATATATATATATATATATATATATATATATATATATATATATATTAATCTTGAAACTCTAAATTTGACAAATCAGATTCATTAATACTCAAAAATTCATCAAACCCACTTCATAGTAAGGTTCAAAACTACAATTTCTTTCTTTCGATATGAAATCTCTTTAAATTATGAATCCCATATAATATAATCAAATTTGTTAGATGGGGTTCAAATCCAAACTCAATCAATAAAAATAAAATTCAAGTCCACTAGTCCTTGCCCTCTTTTCAAACAGAGATAAACCCATCAACTCTCCCTTCTCCAAATAGTAACAACACAACAACAAAAACAACATCAAACTTATTTTCTCTTTTACTTATGGTGTGGATTTGACCATGGATCAAGTCATACTCACACTGCTCCTATCATTAAGTTTGGTATGGGGTTTGAACACTTCAAGATAACCTGTGATAGCCCAGAACTTAGCCCCATCAGCAAGTAGGAAGTGGCTGACAAGAAGCCACTTCTTTAGTTTGACCTGTAGTCTAACACTGAGTTTCCCTCTTCAAAGAGGAAAGCCATAGAGGTTCCTCTGCCATGAGACTTGGTTATGTTCACCACTAGGGCAGCTAGGACTAGCACTGCTTTTGTGACAACCCTAGTCTCCAAAGGGAAGGCAATGATTTGTGTTGGAGGTTGTTCCTTCCACATTTGAGGTTGGTGCCAGCTCCTACCATATTCCACTGATTAAGATAGAGTGCCGCAATAAGAATCATAAGCTGAAGATATATTATGAGAGGATATCCAAGGAGGTTGAGTTTGCCTCCCATGTAGCTGAGGATGGTTCTCCCTATAAGACCTCTCCCCTCCTTGGTGGTAGTAGCTTTCATCTGCTTTCAGCTATAGAGATAGAGAGAGGAGGAGGAGGAGGATGTCAAGAGGATTACAACATCAACCCCATGATCTGTTGAGTATGAGACATCAGATAGGGAGAGAAGGAAGTTTTATGCTGATCTAAGGTCTGTGTTTAGGAGAGTAGGGAGAGCTTACGGATGCTTAGAGTCCGCCTTGATTCATGACCTTAGGCAAGTGATTTCTAGAAGTGGTAAGGATTAAATTCATAAAGGGAGGGCCATAGAGGCCAAGATAATAGACCAAAATGGAAAGAAGGATAGAAGGAGGTTTGTCAAGTAGTCGATGGACTAAGCATTAGTTGATTACTAATCCAACCAACGAGCTAATAGAGCTAGTCATTTAGATAGTATATCCTTATCAGTTATAACCAAAGGAGGAGATTCTTGATGAAGGCGTAGTCGGTGCCACCACTACCACCAAACCACTCAACTTGCCATCCCCCATCAGCCACCTAAGTTACACCATCTGAAGCCCCCACCAACTAGTAAAACTCTGCATTAAGAAAGGAGTCATCACACTTGGTGATACAGTTGCAACCCAAGGGCCATACTTCATCCACTCAAACTGATGGTGTGAGGCCAAGCTCCCTTATTAAGCCTCTTACATTGTCAGTGGAGAAGGAGTGATGGCACCAGAGTATTGCCATTGCTTCTCCAGCCAGGGTGAGGAGGAGGATGAGAAGAAGAAAAGTGTGTGTGTGTGGGATGTGGGAGGTGGGGTGGTAGTTTTGTGTTAGTAGAACAAGTCATGGTCAACACTTCATTAGTATAGGAGGTTCAATTCACTCCTCCTATGGAGGTTCACATGGAAGAAGATTGTCACCTTGGATATGTCCCTGTTGACCCTAAGAATATAGATGGTAGGACTTTTGAGGAGATCCTAGTAAAATATAATCAAAGTATTGCTTGATCTTGAAAAATGCTTAGCTCAGTTGACCACTATGAGTCTAACTAAAGAAGATGCATGTTTCTTGAAGGAAGTCCTAGGAGTCACATTTTTAGATGAAGACCTATTGCTTAGGATGATATAACACATCCACCCTCCATACATTACAACAGATGTTGGTAAATTCAGACTGTCTAGAGTGCTTGTTGAGTCAGGTGCATCGATCAACATCATGAGCCTAGGAACCCTCACCTTCTTGAGGATTGATATCACTAAACTCCAACTTGAAAATATAATGTTAAAAGGATTTAATGAATAATGTAAGAGGGCCTTAGGCTCCATCAAACTACCTTTGGAGATAGATAATTAGAAGATCGAGACCAACTTTTATATAATAGATTCAGATACATCTTTTAATGCTTTGCTAGGGTGACCTTAGATTCATGAGAATAACATGGTACCATCTTGGCTCCATCAGTGCATCAAGTTCATAAGGGGTGGCATGGAGTATTATATTAAAGAAGATTTGAAGCCATTCTTAGTACATGAGGTTGGGATTTATGAATACATGGCCTATTATCTCCTCAAGAAAAAAGTGTTTATTCTCATAAATTAAATCAAAATGAAAAATAAAAAGAATAAGAAAAAGAAAAAGAAAAAGAAAAATAAAAAGAAAAGGAAAAGAGAGTGAGAAGAATACATTAAGGAGGTAGTAAATCCTGAGTTGCATTCCATCCACATTTCATCACTCCTTTAGAACAAGTGAGTGAGATGTCCTGAACACCCTACCCCCTCCCCTAAGCATGAGGAAGAGGCAAGCTTAGAGGAAGTGCTAGAGGATGGAGACCTCCATACCTACCACCTACTCAAAGATTTGTCCTAGTATCTTAGAGTACCATTGCAATCTACATAGACTTGGAATCTAGTTAGAGGATGAGTCTTATGTAGTGAGTACACCAGCCACCTCTCTATCCCAAAAAACTTAGTTGAAAGTGACACTCAATCCAAATAGTGATGAGGATAGGGTCCATGAACAAAGCATAAGTGTATCTGAATCTTCATTATGTAAAATTGTAGGACAACATGTGAGAACCTTAGCTCTAACTCCACTTTTCTTTTAAAATGTTGAGGGTTTAGTAGCTAAGGATGCTCTAAAATTACATATAGATGCTAAGATTTAGAGGTTTAATCCAAGAGAAATATCCTTAAGCTCAAAAGTCGATGTAGAGTTGAAGGATAATTCATTCAAAGAATTAATATAATTTCCATTTAATTGGTACTTGCATTGTGTTTTGAGTTTAATAAAGAAAGGTTTAATTCCTCATACATCATCTAAGCACAAGCCAGAGTACTTTAGAAAGTTGTAGAACAATAAATGCAAGAGTTTATAATTAAGATAAGGACCAGGCTTTGGTATAGTGGGTCTAGTAGATGATGATGAATACTACATAGTCATCACCAACCATTTGGAGTCTAATAGCTTCTTTCTTAACAATACTAACTCATATGGAGAGGCATATTTAGAAACTTCAGATGATCTAGATAACCCTCTAGTTAGGGATTCACCCTCAAAATTGGAAGAAGAGATCAAGTCAGCTATCGATGAGCTAAAGTTGATCAACTTGAGAACTAAATGCAATCTACACCTAACATATGTCTGGTCCATCTTGAACGAATTTAAAACTAATGACTTAGTTAGACTACTTTCAAAGTTTAAAGATTACTTGGCATGGAGCTTTGAAGAAATGCCACATTTCATAAATTAGCAATCCAGCTTGACACAATCCATATCAAGCAAGCTCCCAAACTCATGTGATTATACATTGAACAATGTGTCATTTCAGAAGTTAAGAAGCTAATCAATGATAGTTTAATCTAGGAAGAACAATACCCCATCTGGTTGGCCAGCATCATCGCATTCAAGAAGAAGAATGACTAAATTCAGATATGCGTCGATTTTAGGGATCTTAGTAAGGCATGTCCCAAAGATGAGTTCCCATTACCCATATTAGAGCTGATGGTGGACATTGCCTCTTCTCATATATCTTTTAATTCATGGATGGCTTATCTAGTTATAATCAAATTAAGATGGCACATGAAGACCAAAATAACACTACATTTAGAACCTCGATTAGAATTTATAGCTATAGGATCATGCATTTTGGCCTCAAGAATGTTGGAGCCACTTACCAATGGGCCATGTCATAAATCTTTGATGAACTCATTCATCACCAAGTCAAATTCTATGTTGATGATCTTGTGTTCAAAAGTAGAAAGAAGGAAGGCCACTTATTTAACTTGAGAGTGGTTTTTGAGCAGTTGATAATATAATCTTAAGATGAACCCTCTAAAGTGTGAATTTGGGGTAACCTTAGGGAAGTTTCAAGGGTTCGTTATATGACACCACAGAATTAAAATCAACCTTGAGAAAGCCAAAGCAATATTAGAGATGCCACCTCCTAAAAGCTTAACCAAACTCAGATCATTCCATAGAAGGTTGGCATATCTAAGATGCTTCATATCCAACCTATCTAGCAGTTGTTAACCATTCATAGAATTGACTAAGAAGGATACCAAGTTCAAATGGGATGATAAATTCCAACATGTGATTGAGAACACCAGCTAATATCTCATGACGCCACTTATTTAGCCACCCATATATTGGGAAAACCTCTTATACTATATGTTGCTGCATTAGACGACTCCCTTAGTGCTTTGTTGGTCCAATCTAATGTCGAAGGGAAAGAGAACACACTTTACTATATAAGCCATCATCTAATTCCTACAGAAGTAAATTACCCACCCATTGAGAAACATTGCCTAGCTCTCATCTTCTTCGCTCCGAAGCTACAACACTACATGTTTTCTTATAAGCTCAACTTGATTTCTAGAGTCAATCCACTATAATATCTCATGACATGGTCGACGCTATCCAGATGGTTGACACGATAGTCCATGATCATATTATAGTTTGATATCACTTTCTTTCCGCTTTGCGCTGTGAAAGGACATGCACTTATAGATTTCTTAGTATTGCATATTTTCCCAATTGATTCTCCTTTGAATGATGACCTTCTAGATGAATAGATCATAAGCTTAGAGGATATAAACAACTATTGATGGAAAATATATTTTGATGTTGCAGCTTCCTCTCAAAGAGGAGAAGAACCACATTTCATTCTCCCAGGCAAACTAGGGGTAGGAATAGTTTTGTTGACCCCACACCACAGTGTATTATGAGTCTATATCACCTATCAAGGCCTTACACTAATAATGAGGTTAAATATTAGGCCCTGATCACTGGTATGAAGTTAGCATTCTCTTTAAGCATTCAAGGCATCAACATTTTTGGGGATTCATAATTAATGGTCAACCAAATTTTTAGGTTTTACAAAGTTCTCAAACCTAAGCTCCATCACTATTATAAGAATATTATGGGGTTGTTGGCCCAGAATCTAGAAGTTACCATTTATAGGATCCCTTGAGGAGAACTTGTCATGGCTGATGCTCTAGCTAAGCTTGCTAAAGAGTTGGCATGCTCGGATGATGAGTTTATATTAATAAAGATATTCAACTACTAAATCCTCTCTTCTATTAATGTTGAACTTATTGATAAATGCACTTTCAAAGGGGAAGTTAGCATTGCCAAAAAAGATAAAAAATTAGACTAGAGGCAACATTTTATCGATTACTTGAACAAAGGTATACTACCTCATAATAAAGTATTAGTTTATCAAATCAAGCTAAGAGCATTATCTTATGCTCTTGCTGATGACACCTTATATCGATAGTCCTTTGATCATATGTGGTTGCGTTGTTTAGACAAATATGAAGCCTAAAATATTATAATTGAGGTACATTCAAGATTATATTGAGCTCACCAATTTTGTCCAAAGATGAAAGTCAAAATCAAAATACTTAGGTACTACTAGCTGTCAATGATCATAGATTGCATGGACTTAGGATGTTGTTTCCATCAGTGTTTGGTACATGGTGTAGTTCCACATCAACTGCCCAACATTCTGTATCTAACTATAACATCATGGCCATTTGAGTGTTGGGGTACCGACTTAGTAAGTCTGATTGATCCTTCTTTGTCTAAGGGTCATCAATTTGTTCTAGAAGCTATAGATTACTTCTAAGTTCGTTGAGGTGGCCCCACTAAGGGAAGTCAAATCCCAACATGTCCTTTAGTTCTTCGAGAACTATATTGTATATAGATTTAGAGTACTTCTCTAGGTCATATATGATAATGGTACCACATTCAAGAGTTTAAAAATTAACAACTTTGGTAGGCAACATAACAAAGATTGGAGGTATTCTACTATCTACTATCCTCAGGAAAATGGGTAAGCCAAAGAATTCAATAAAAATCTCATCCATATTTTGAAGAAGACACTTGATGATAACAAATGATAGTGGCACAAGTAGTTAGTTGAAGCCCAGTTGACTTATCGTACCCACAAGACTTTGACGTAGTCCACTCCTTCCTCCTTAGGTCCAAAGCTATTATTCCCTTAGAAGTTAAACTCCCGTCATTGAAGATAGCTATGAGCAACAAGATCACAATTGAGCAGAATGCTAAACTATGGTTGGAAGAACTCAAAGGTATTGAAGAGAGATGTCTACAGGCATGTCAAAACCTCAAGTTATACAAAATAATGATAGTTCAAGATGGAAGGAAAGTTTGAACCAACATGAGAAAGCTCTTTCATTATAGAAAAGTCTTACCAATGTAGGTCATACCAATTGATCAACCACAAAGGTAAACACCCGATGCTCCTGATCAATGGGCATTACTTAAAGAAATATTATGCATAGCTATGTCTCGGTCAAATTTTTATTAATAAAACACTCCTTTTAAACAAATGAATTATCTATTCTACTTAAAATTATTCTCTTTAATTTTGAACTTCAGGATTACCTCCCAATTTAGTTCTTAGTGTTATTAAGATAGGCATAGTAGAACCTGACCGACATCCTAGTTCTTATTTTCACTGCGCAAACACAAAAATACACACAAACACAAATATAAATGAAACTAACAACACAAATTCAATTGCTTCAGGCTACTTCAAGTTGAGATAAGACCCCTAGTGGCCCTAACTTAGTAGTTGCCCTAGGTCGGGTTCAATTTGCTACATAGCTAATGAGTCACCCTAGTGATTATTCTTATTTAGGACGATGTGAGTCCCCATGCTTTCTTCCTAGCTTAACTACTAAAAACCAATGAACACCTTATCAGTTTGGTACATTCCATTGTATGATCGATGGACTACTGCGATGGCTTATTATGCTTAGGATGATGTGAGTCCCCGAGCTTCTCGAGCTTGCTATCGTATACTAGCTGAGTTTAAATATATATTCATGGATTAGGGTAAGACCCTAGTGGCTCCTCTTCCTATCTACTACTTCAAGCTTTGGGTGGGTCTAGTCCTTTTTTATGACTCCTCACTTGGTAGTTGCCCTTGGTTAGATAGTAATTGTCTAGTCGACAACAAACTATCCCAATGATCAATTTGGCTTAAGAAGATGTGAGTCCCTGATGCATTCTTTCTAGATTGATCATCACAAACTAACGGACACCTCAGGTTAGTTAGTGCCTACTTTGCTGATAGCAACCCACACAATGAATGACACTGTTTAGGTAGATGTGAGTCCCCCATGCTTTCTTCTTAAATCTGGCACCATATACCTATAGGCTTTACATGTTTTAGGGATTAGGAGAAGACCCCTAAAGGCATTTTCCCTATGGGCATTCTATTTGGATAACATATTCATGAACCCATATAGACATGACTAAGGTTAATATTATATTGGAAAGTTCCCCTTTCCTAGTAGCACCTCAAGCTCTCTTTTGTTGGATAGTGTTATTCTTCAGATAAATGGATTGTCCCTTTAGGCTAGTAACTTTAAGGTAGGTCAAATCCCATATGGCTTTTCCTTTGTATTGCCCATCATAAACCAACAGGGTCCACACTAAATAAACAAACAAATAAAAATAAAATATCCTAAGGATTAGGATAAGATCCCTAATGGCACCTCTTTCCAAATAGGCATCATAGTTTCTTGAGTAGTGTCAACAAAACTCCCTATATGAGATAAGACCCAAGCGACTCTCACTTAGTAGTCTCCCTAGGTTGGGTTTGACTTGCTACATAATCAGTAGGTCACCCACGTGGTTGATTTTGCATAAGAATATATGAGTCTCTGGGCATTCTTCCTAGTCCAACCATCATAAACTGATAGGCAACCCTTAGGTTGGATGTTCTCTATTGTACGACCGATAGACTGTTCCTTTGATTTAGTAAATTTAAAGTAAGTTTAGGTTCTTGTAACCCTTCTTTAGTGTGATTCATCATAAATAAATAGGGTCTACACCCAATCAACATATTGAATCAAAATCTGCAATCGTCAAAATTAAAAAAATTAATCGACTAAACCAAATCAAACTGAAATTCAATCAAATCTCATCAACCTCTAACAAATTCTCATACATGCGCTTGGCATAAATCAACTCATAATCCAACCAAACTAATGTTCAATCACCAGTGGATTTCTCTTTGTGTCATCGGTATAAAACCAAATATAAACAAACCTAAGTCAAATCTATCAACCTATTCTCCATGCCATCAGCATAGTGCAACAACAGTTTATTCAAATCAAATGTTATGCCTTTCACAAGGGCTTTTGTCCTACATCTGGGCTTTGGTGAGTTCAGGCCATAGATCCCCCAAAACACATTATTCACTTGGAGCATTTTGCATGCTCGCTCTAGAACTCCTGACATTTGAAAATTTCTAATTTCTCAAATGAATTTGCTTAGAGATCTCCATCAAATCCTTTTTTACATCTCCGACTAGCTGTAAGCATTGCTTGTTTGCTACCTTTTGGTTGTGCTTGATCAGCTCGATCAATGCTAATACTTGCAGTGTGCCTTGTCGATTACACCACACCTATTGGGGGTCCACACCTATTAGGGGTCCTTTTAGACCTCAGTTTTGGAGTGAGGTTGATCATCCCCTCCTTTAACTTAGGATCTATCTAGGTATTATGGTTTTCCTAGAACTAGGACACTTATAATGGTTAGAAGAACACTAGCCTTAAGCCTAGAAGACTTATAAGGTTTAGCCATAGGGTTAGACCCTAACCAAAGACATGTAGAACCCACATAGCCTAAGCCCAATTATGCCATATACCAAACCAATTTTTCAAACCCAGACCAATTAATTACAAATTCATCCTCAACTAACACAAATTGATTCCAAACCCAATTTGATCCATAAAAATCTAATTTGGCCTAATGGAGTTGACCCAACATAATCTAGTTGGACTTAAAAGGGATAAATCTTAAAATAATCCAATCCAATTGAAATTGAGCTCACCTAAACTCACTTGAGCTTTAATTAAACTTAATTAAACCTTGATTACAATTTAATTGAACCTAATTAAACAAAATTTGTCTTTGACCTAAGTTGACTTATTTGAACCCTATAGGGAAAAAATTCAATTCAACTTAATTTAAGCCAAATTGAATCAATCCAAGCCTCATAGCCATTCTAAACACTCAATTGAACATTTCAAATCATCCCAATCAATCTAACTCCACTAATTGATTCAATTAGCTCAACCTGACCACCAATTGATTCCATTAGCCCAACTTGACCACCAATTGACCTAAAGGGTTCAAATAAGCCAAAATCCAATCTATTGATTGCAACCAAAGTTATCAATCAATTTTTAATTCATCATTGAATGACTTTCAACACACAATTAATTCTAGATCCAATAAAGCCAATTGACCCACTCGACCCAATTTGGCCTAAAAGAGTAAATTGAGTCAAACCTTAATTCAATCTAAATTGGATCAAATCAACTTACCCAATTACTTCTAAAATGATTGTTGATCATAACCAATCACTTGAATCCAATTGAGTCAATTTAGCCACCCAAGTTGACCCAATTTGACCAAATGGGTTAAATTAGGCCAAAACCCATTCTGAATCAAATTGAAATGAACCAATACCTCTAATAAATTAAAAATTGTTTAGTAAATACTCTCTAATCACCTATTATAGCCAATTTGGTCAAATCAACCCAATTAACCAATATAACCCAATTTGGCCTAAAAGACAAAATTGAACCAAAACCTATTCTAAACCAAATCAATTCAAATCAAAGCCTTTAATCACTCTCAAATGATCGATCCGACATAACTCAACTATTCACCCAATCCAATTTGGCCAATTTGACCAAATTGGTCAACTTAGCCCATTTGACCTAAATGAACCCATATGAGCCAAATTCAAATTCACTTCAAATTAAATTAAATTAATTTCACCAATACATCCCAAATGATGATTTGAACATAACTCAATAACACTCTTGAACTAATTTGGTCAATTGATTAACCTAACCTAATTAGGCTCAAATTGACCTATATTGGTCGAATTGGGCCAAACCCAACCAAACATGGAATGACTTACCCTTAGGTCCTCCTTGATCTGCCCAACTCATGGTGTTCCTGGTTTGGTCCACACTAAGTGAACCAATGATTTCAAATAAGATAAAAATCTTTATTTGGAAGGCCTACGAACTCCCTTAGCCCATGGAAACCTCCTTTGGCTCTCTTTGGACATAGGACCACTAACCCAACTTGACTTGAGGATGTTGGGCTCAACCCTTGACCAATGTGAGGACCTATTCTCTTTGGTCGACCATTAGTTCAGCCCATGGGAGGTGTACTCCACATGGTAGGACATCAAAATCCCTCAGCCACTAAGGCACCTCCACCTCATCAGTCTCCTGCTATCTCCGGCCACGTATGCTTTCTAGATGACTGCCAAAGGTTGAACCAATCCCATAGATTGGTTCACTTGGAGAGGAGAGTATACCCCCTCTCCTATCATCTAACCTCACCAAAATAACACCAAACTTAAATTAAACTCACTCGCACCATCCTCTCACTCTGGCGTGTCAAAATGAATTGAGAAACACTCGATTTGGTCATCAGAGACCACTCCTAGACCATCTCTAGTGAGCTTTGCAATGATGTTTGGTCTAATGAAAGATTGGCAGGGAGGCAGCTTATGATCTTCTCAATTAGGCTTCACCTCTTCAAGGCGAAGTTACCTCAATTGTTGGGTCATCGATCTTTAGCTCCGATGAGGTAAACTCAAGAAAACTATAGATAACCATAGAATTTTTTTCTCTTTTTTGAAATGAATGTGCATTTATCATCAATCGAATCATTTGATCTCCTTTAGAATTACTTCTTGATCATTTTGCATTCATTTTTGCCATTAAATGAGCTCTGGCAAGCTCAGATTGAGTGGCCATAGATGGACGATGTGTGTCTCTCATCGTGGGTTGATGATGGGTAATCGACTAATTGTTTTATGTGATTAAAATGAATGGTCATGATTAATCACTCTAGAAATCTCAATTTAAACCAGATTAATCTTCACCATCTAATCCATGATCAAACAGCTAAGAAGAAAGTGCATCCGTTGCCACTGAGTCAACAACCACGTGGGTTGAGTTAAATAACCAATTCTGTCGTGCGATGTGGAAAGCTATGCCGTATCAACATTGACATGACACCAACTAAATGAATTAATTAGGGTTTAAAATATATTTTAATTATTTAAAACTTGAAAAAATCATAATTAATTGTAGGAAAAATAAAAATATACAAATGAACTCATTTTGGAAAACTTAGACAGGGGATAATCTAGGAAAAATAGAAGCCTTAATTTTGATAAAGTGAATAGTGATTAAATAAGATTTGAAGTTTTACTTAAATTGCTTGATTAAGTATTAATTACTTTGACTTGAAATTTAGCATGAATGTTCCTTGGGATGACCTTTACATCTCATAATTTTCTCAAGATAATTTGATCAGTAATTTTAGAAATTTAAAATTTAAGATTATAATTAGTCATTTTGTTCATTTAATAGTTATATAAAATTGAAAAAATTATGAAATTAATTATGGGAACCTAATCATTTAATAAAATAGTAAGGGTGGCAGGAGAACCTAATTAGCACTCTTGGTTCTAATTACTTATCAAAATCACCTTAAAAGAATTTAATTTAATTAATTAAATTATTAATTAATTTAGAGCTTAAAAATCATAGTAATTAGTACAGACCTCTAAAATTTTTGATCAATTCCTATTTTTGCTCAGCTTGCAAAGAGGTTTTCAATGAAATCAAGATCCCTAGTTAGTCTTGGGTATTTTAAGTGTAATTGAAGATTTTTTTATTTTCCCCATTTATTTAACCGATAATTATGAGCCTAATTATATTAGAAGTCTTTAGGACATGTTTCTTTTATGTTTATGCATCTCCAATAATTTTCTCATAATTTTTGGGCTTATACTTAGAGCATAATTAAATTTATTATAAATAAAGTTTAATACAACATAAACATCTAAAAACTCATGTAAATCTAGAGTTTACACACTTAGTTCAACATTCTAGAAAGTAAAATACAAACATAATACAAAAATGTGTAAGGAGTTCTAGAAAATATAAAGAAAAAAGAAAGAGTAAAAGAAAAGAGTGCATCAATAAATTCTCTCATTTTTTTGTGTATCCTTCTCATTGATTTCTTGATTGTGATCTCCCTAACACACTCCACACACACTCATAACACACTTAGAGTGTCACTCTCCAAGTGTTGTCACTGCACTATTACATACTCAGCCTCTTACAAAGAAAAAAAGAACTCCCTTGGAAATGTCCCTTATATATAACCAAGATATAGCCCTAGTAAATTTCCTTGATGCTCTTGCCATAACTACCTCAAAAATTGCTCAAAATTATCACCAAACCATCATGAATCTATTCTGTTGGGCCATAACATAGCGGTGCTATTGATGAAGCGATGTGGCTTTGGAAGTGGTGTTGCCACACTACTAATCTAGCATTGTAGCGCAGTGCTTGTTATCTTTGGCTCATATTTTTTCTCTATTACAAAGCTGTGGTGCTGCTTATGTAGCACATTGGCATTGTTCTTGCTATAAAATTGTCCTAAAATGAGTCTGATCTGGTGCCGTGGTGTGTTGATATAACAGCTAAACATTGGCCTTGATATAAAATTGCCATAATTTTGGACATATATAGCATCGTGGTGTGGCTTTTGCAGCTTCATGGCACTAGACCTAAATTTCTTCTTTTTTCATGTTTTGATAATTTTTCTATTACAACATAAAATATATTTGAAATAAACACATTTTAGCATAAAAATACATGAAAAAGGCATTAAAATTACATAAATTTTTTATAATTCTAACGCTTATCAAGGCTCCATGAAACTCTACATGAACTAATAAAATGAGTTAAGATAGAAGCCCCAATATATGATGGTGTTCTTGACCCCAATAAGTTTCTAGATTGGCTTACCTAAATGGACATGTTCTTTGATTGGTATTATTTAGATGATTGTCAGAGAACCACATTTGAAAAAATAAAATTGATAAGCCATGCTAAAATTTACTATAATAATATTTGGCTTAGGAAAAGAGGTTAAGTACATGTCTTTATACATGAGTAGAAATGCAGGAGATGCAAAGAGCTAAATATTGCCCTAGAAATCATGATAAGAAGCTCCATGGATAGTTAACCACTCTTAAATAAGAAGGCATGCAAGTAGTATAGTAAATGAATACATTTGAGGACTTAGTAGCTATGACAAATTGTGCTGATCAAGAGTGGTAATTAGCCAACAAATTTATCATTGGCTTAAGATAAGCCATTATAAGTGAGGTAGAGCATCATGATTCCCAAACTTTAGATGATACCTTTTACTATGATTTACTCCTTGATAAACATAAGAAAGCATCTTCCACATCTAAGATGAAGGCTCAAATTTCATCGAAATACCTATCCACATCTCAACCTTAAAGGTCTACTATTACACCTTCTATATAACCTCCAATAAAACTATTGTCTGCTTCAAATTTTTAAAAAAAGGTCATATATAGAATCAGTGCAAGTCCAAAATCCTGTTCTTAGATTTATTAGAATATTTAGAAGAATGAGAGAATGTAGAAGAGATACATGATTATACACCCCTATCAAACAAAGAAGTAGATCCCATTATAAATAATTCAATGTCAATTTTAAGGTGTACGATTGCTTCTATGGAAGAAGAAGATTGGAGGGGAAATATTTTCTCAATGTACATCTTATGTAAGGAAAGGAGATCCAAATTAATAATAAATAGAGGTAGTGCTATAAATATCATATCAAATAATGATATTATTTAGGTAAATCTCATAATTGAACCTCACCGAAACCATTTCATTTTAGCTAGGTAAACCACACATCTTTACTTATAACTTGTAGATGTCTTATTTTGATTAAGATAAGAAATTATCTTGACCAAATCTGGTGTGATGTCCTTCTAATGGAAATTATGCATATCCTATTAAGAAGACCTCAGCTTTTTTGATTTAAATGTAATTCATTATGGTTATAAAAACACTTATATATTCAAATATAATGAAAAGACTAGTTGTTTCTCCTTAAACCCCATAAAAAGAGGCCAATTACACCCCCACATAGAATCCTTCTTACACCTCCACATAAATCCAATTCTGAACTACAATCAAAACCAAGTCAAAAGAAAAATGCAAAACTCTAATTGATCATGATATCACCATCTAGTGATAGGAAAGATACTTCTAATTTTCATATTGACATGCTCAAATCTCTTGGAATTCACATAAAATCTTTAGGGTTAGAGTTTCAATGATCCCACTTCCCTATTTATCCCACACCTTTGTGAAGTTTCTTTTGATATAAAAGAACACCACATACCTTTTGTAGTCTCAAATTTGTTGTATGAATTTGTTAATTTGGTTCATGATGACTTACCTAGTGAATTACTATCTTTAAGGGATATAAAATATGTTATAGACTTGATTCATTGTTCATAAAAATATAATTTAACAAATTATAGGATGAATCCAATTAAGCATTCAAAATTAAAATAACAAGTTGATGAACTCCTAAAGAAAGGTTTAATCTAAGAAATTCTTAATCTTTATGCAATACCAATCCTTTTAACTCACAAGAAAGATGGAAGCTAGAAAATGTGTACGGATAGTAGCGTAGTGAATAATATCATAGTAAAATATAGGTTCCCTATAATTAGGCTAGATGACATGTTAGTTCATATTTCTAACTCATCTTTCTTCTCTAAGATTGCTTTGAAAAGTGGATATCATCAAATAAGGATTAGACTAGGTGATGAATGGAATACTGCTTTCAAAATTACAAATCGCCTTTATGAATGATTAGTTATGCAGTATGCTCATAGAATTGATAAAGATTATCATCAAAACTTTTATTGGTTTTTTTCTTGTGGTCTATTTTGACAATATTACTATTTATAGCCCTAATGAGGAGTCACACTTACATCACATAAGGATGATCTTAGAGGAAAAAGAGCTACAAAATTATATGTAAACCTTAAGAAGTGCTTATTCTGCTAACCTGAAGTTATCTTCTTAGGCTTCATTTTATCTATTGATAGATTAAAGAAAGATCCTGTAAAATCAAATCTATTGTAGGCTGTCCTACTCGAAAACTTTTTATGAATTTTAGAAGTTTCCATGGATTAGCCATATTTATAGGAACGTCGTTAAGAACTTCAACACCATTGTAGCTCCTATCATTGACATCTTAAAGAATGATAAATTTGTTTGGACTATAGATGTTGAAATGGCCATGCAGTAAATCATCCATATTACTTCTTTATATGTGTTAATGCTTCTTGATTTTAGTAAAATATTTGAAGTAACTTGTGACACTTTTGGTGTTAAAATTAATGGAGTATTAAGTCAAGAAACCCACCCTATTACTTTCTTTGGTGAGAAGTTGAATGATGCTAAACAAAAATATTCTACTTATGATCATAAATTTTATGTGAACATTCAAACTCTTAAACACTAACGATGTTATCTTTTATGTAAAAAGTTTATTCTGAATATGGATTATCAAGCTCTAAAATTTATTAATTCTTAAAAGGAAATTGAATCAAAGATGTGTAAAATGGATTGTAGACCATCAAATTTTTCCTCTTTGTATGTAAACACAAATCGAGACTAGAAAATAAGATAGTAGACTCTTCATCTAGGGTATCACTAGTCATCTCATCCTATAAATTTTAAATCCCTAGATTTAATAATTTAAATAAATATTATTATGTTTTTCATGTTTTTCATTTAATATATCTAGATCACAAATCCAAACTATTGACTTTTTATAGTTCCTTTGTCATTATTGATGGATATCTTTACAAAGATAAGAGTTTGTGTATCCATAGAACATCCATGAGAGACTTTTTTATCTTCCAACTTCATTCAAGGGGTATAATAGGATATTTTGGTAAATTAAAGATCCTAAAACTTGTTGAACAATGATTTTATTGGCCATCTCTATGAAGAGATGTTGAACATATTGCAACATAGTGTTGTACTTATCATCAAGCTAATGCTACATATTTATTGGGTTGTAGGTCATTACACATCATAACTTATTCCATCTCACCCATGGAAGACCTATCCATGAATTTCATGTTAGGATTACCTAAAACACTTTATAGACATGATAGTAGCTTTGTCATTATGGATTGATTTTCTAAGATGGCACACTTCGTACATTGTTCAAAATCAAATGATGCATCTTAAATAAAAATTTTACTCTTTAAAGAGGTTGTTAGGTTAAATAGAGTTTCATCCACCATAGTTTCTAATATAAATGTTAAATTTGTATATTATTTTTTGAAAATTCTATGGAAATTAGTGAGAACACAATTGAAATTCTTCTTTGCATTTCATCCATAAATTGATGGAAAAACTAAAGTTGTTCATAAGACCTTAGGGAACTAATTAAAATCTTTAGTTGGGAAAAACTTATGAAATTGGGATTTAACTTTATCTACATCTCAAATTTTCTATAATAATTCTATTTTCAAGTCAATCCATAAATCACATTTTGAAATTATTTATACGTTCAATACTAAGATGCTTATTGATCTAACAAGCACACCCACTCATGCATTGTTTGATTTAGCATATACATTTGCATGTGATTTTCATAGACTTCATAAAGTCATATAAAATGGAAGTACAAAATGCCAAGTATGCTTTTCAAGGAATATGAGATATGAGATTATGTATTTGCAGGTTTTCATTCTGAGGGATTTCCTTCCACCAAATATAAAATTTATAAACGAGAGCATGTGAGCCATTTAAAATTATTAAGAATCTTGGTGCTAACGCTTATATTCTTGAATTTTCCCCTTGCATATTTATTAGTTCTTTTTTCAATGTGGAAGATCTAAGAGTTACCTAACCTCCACATTTACAAGTTAATTCTTATGAATGAGGAGATAAAAATCATTTACAATTATACATCTAGTCAATATTCTTTGAAGTGGAGAACATCAACACATTTGAATCACCATCAAATGATAGCTCTATTCATAGGTTCCCAATTAAGTGGAAAGATAGACTCGAAAGTGAGGATACTTGGGTGACTTTGGATGAATTATAGAGCCTTGCCCTATAACTTTTTGAAGACCTCCAAAATATTAACTCTTTAGAGTATGGGGGAGTTGATGTAGCAAATCAAGAGAGGAAATGACCTATTACAAGGTCCCAATTTAAAAAACAAAGCTTATGAGACTTTATGTTATGTTACAAGTGTTGTAGTATTTTATAATTGCGATCTATGTGTCATATTATATGTTAGATGATGTGTTTTATTATATTTAAATGTTGTATGTGAATTGTAGTCAAAATCTTATATCTATTTGTAAAATTCATCTTGGTGCCTACACACTATCCACTTAATGCCATGATGATGTTGTCATAATGTTAATTGTCTCAGGATAAAGAGGACAACACTATGATGCTAATTTCTAGTGCCTAGATGCTGCAACATGATGAGTTACATTTTATGTCAATTTTTCGTGGTTATTCTGAAGGGACACACCCTTTGAAGTCTTGTAATCTATATAAATATTTATTTAAATATAATAGAGGACTTTTGAACTATTGTGCGAAAAGCTTGATGAAAGAACTCCTAATTGTAGCTTAGTGATTGACCTTGATGAAAGATTTGGTGATCTCTCATGGTCCACTTTGGTAAGTGGAAGTCCATGCACACTCCTTTCTCCCTCCATTGGGATTCGATGCTACCATATTAAATCTCTAATAAAGTGGTGTCTAATCTCAATATGTTTGGCTCATGAGTGTTTGGTTAAATAAATAACACTAGTGTTATCACAACTTACAAGAATATGTTTTAGTATAATGCCAAAGTCTTTTAATTATTGTTGAAACCAAAGAACCTGCACAACACAACTTTTTACAACCATGTACACAGCTTTAGCAATAGAAAGAGCATCATAATTTTATTTTTAAGAGGACCAAGACACAAGTAATGATCCTAAAAGTTGACATATACTTGATGCACTTTTCTATCTACTCTTCTACCTACAAAGTCATAATCAACTAAGAATTTTAAGAATACCAAAACCCTAATCTAGAAGTACCTCAAATAATGAAATATATGCTTGACTATTGTTAAATGAGATTTCTTAGGATTGGCTTAAAAGAGGGCACACAAACAAATAAAAAAATATAATATCAAATATTCTAGCAATAAGGTATAGACATGAACTTATCATACTCCTATAAGCTTCCAGTCAATATATTTCCCAAATTCATTTAAATTTAATTTTGTGGAGTGGTTCATGATAGTTTTACTAGATATGAATTTTTTAATGTCAAATATTTCAATTAATTTATTAGTGTACTTAGTTTGATAGAAGAATGTTCCATTATTTTGTTGTTCATTTAAGGACCTAAGAAAAAGTTAAGTTCTTTCTCCTATCATACTGATTTCATATTCTTTAGTCATCTAAGATGAGAACTTGTGATACAAAGATTCATTTGTTCTTTCAAATATAATATTATCCACATAAATTTGCATAATGATCAAATCATCAACTGTGTTTTTAAGGAAAATAGTGTATTTACTCTACCCTTTCGAAACTCATGGTTAATTAAAAAATTACTCAATCATCACACCAAGTCCTAGGAGCCTATTTTAAACCATATAGAGCTTTCTTTAATTTAAATACATGATTAGAAAAATTTAGGCTTTCAAAACTAGGGTATTGCTCTCTAAAGTCATCTTTCTCAATAAGCCAATTAAGAATGGACTTTTCACATCAATTTGAGAGAGTTTAAAATCCTTAAAACAAGTAGAACCAAGAAGCAACCTGATGGCCTCTAGTCTTACTACAAGTGCAAAGGATTCCTTAAAATCCATCCCCTCAACCTTTGTTTACCTCTATGTAATTAAACTAGCCTTATTTCTAACAATACAATAAGTGTCATCTACTTATTTCTAAAAACCGATTTAGTTACAATAACATTATGGTTTTAGAATTTATGTACTAATTCTCAAATATCATTTCTTACAAACTAATTTAACTTCTCTTCCAAAATAATATCTAATAGTGATCTTTTAAAGCTTCATCAATAGATTTAGGTTCAACCTCAAATATAAAAAATAGAATGATTAATTGCATCCTAAATGTGTCTTCAAGTCACAACACCTTTGGATGGTCTCCTATAATCAAGTCTTTACATTTATTTTTATTAAATTTCCTCTCTTTAGGCAAGGAATCATTAACTTTATAAAATTTTTTCTTAAAATCATCTTTAATAAATTTAATTGAATTTTCATCAAAAATGACATACACTAATTCTTCAACTATCAGTTTTCTTTCATTGAGAACTCTAAATCCTCTTTTAGTCAAAATATCCCAAAAAGATTTCATCATTTGATTTGCTATCAAATTTTCCCAAAGAATATTTTCAATTATTCAAGATAAAACATTTTTATCCAAAACATGAAAATGACTATTCTTATATTTCTTTCCAAAAATAACTCATAAGGGGTCTTATTTAAAACATGCCTCAAATAAATTATATTCATAACATAACGAACAATATTAACTACATGAGCATAAAAATATGTAAAGTAAATTGTAATCATCAAATATAGCTCTACTCAATTCAATTAAAATCTCATTCTTCCCTTCAAAATATTATTTAATTATTCTAAATTTGTCACAAAAATCTTTAAATAATTTATTTTCAAATTCACCTCCATGATCAATTTTAATTCTACTAACTAGATAACTTTGATCTCTTTGAATGTACTTTATAGATTCAATAAAAAATTTAAATATATATATTTTTGTTTTCTAGAAACTTAATCCAAGTAAATCTAAAAAAGTCAACAATAATTACAAACCATCCGACTTATCACTTAAACTAGCTGTGCTAACATTACTAAATAAATTCATATGCAAATGTTCTAATGGTCTAGATGTAAAAATAATATTTTTATTTTTGAAATAATGTTTTGAATGCTTACCATGAATGTATGCATCACAAATATAATTAGAATAAAATTTAATATTAAGCAAGCCATCAACTAAATCAACTTTTACAATTTTATTTTGCAAATGTAAGTTAATATGACATAATCTTCTGTGCACAACAAAACAACATCAGAAGTAGTTTTAAAATAAAGTAAAATTAAAATTGAACCATGTGAATTTTTCAAATGAATTAATTAACATTTTTGTGCTTATGCCCAATAAGTATTTTTCTTATCTCTATAATAACATAATAAGATGTATGAAATTCAAAATTTAAACTTTTATCATAAAGTTAGCTAATTGAAATCAAATTATACTTTAAGTTATCAACAAAATTTTTTTGGTCTAAAGTAACTAACTTTTTACTAATGAAGCCAATACTAATAATTTTATCTTTTGTTTTAAGCCATCTTCATAAGCCACAAATAATTATTCACCAGGCTTTAAATGTGTTAATTTGTCTTTATCACTTATCATATGCCTTGAACATCCACCATCAAAGGCCCACATGCCTTCTTATATTTTGCTTTGAAGGCTATCCAACAACCAAAAAAAAAGAAGAAAAAGTAAAGGCTTAACTTTTAGAACCCAAACATGCTTAGTTCCACATTCTACAAAAAAATTATGCAATGAATCCTATATAGTGTGTGTTTTATTTCTAGTCTTAGACAACTAAACAAAGTTAGATTTGGAGATGCTTGTGATTTATGTGCATGACAATCAAATGATATATGATCTTTTTATTACAAAAGTGCACCAAATATTCATGTTAGCTTAAGGTTTATTCAGATGATTTATATTTATTAAATAATCTAACACTACTAGACGAAGCATGGAAATGTGAGCTAAAGCTTATTCAATCTTGCATTTAACAAAGTATTTTCTCTTTTTAATGTTTCAATATGCAAAGATTGATTTTCTAAATCTTTTTTTCGCATTTAAATTAATGCACTCATCATTTAAAGAAGACATAAGAAATTCCTAATTATTATTATCTTTTTCAAATGTATTATATTTTTCTTTTTAGCTATTTTATATTCATTAGTAAATTCATTAAAAGAATCATCAAATTTTTCATAAGAAATGTCATCACATACCTTATTTGAAGTGTCTCATGCTACCATAAGACATGTGTTGGCCTATTCAAAAATAGTAATATCTTTGACTCCTCCGAGGTTGAATTTTTCTCGAAGGATTTCTTCCATTTCTTCTTATGCCTTTTATTTTTCAAACTCTTCTTCTTTTCTAGTTATTTTTCCTTTTTAAGCTTTTATTTGGAATTTTTGGATTGTCTTTTCTTACATATCTAGGATTTTTTTAATTGTAGTATATAACACATTCTTCTATATTCAATTTTTAGTGTGTAATTTATGAACTTTAGATTTGTCATACTTTTGCTTTTTGATTTCAAGCGTATTTCCTAATCTTTTTGGAAGCATGATAATTTTATCATTATCCATCTGAAAGCTTGAATTTGATGTATCATTATCATCATTCCCCTATAAAGCATGGCTCTTTCTTTCATCTTCTTTTGGGAGGCACTGTTAATTTTATTTGAGCTGAAACTTATTTAAGTGCTATAAGAGAACCAAGAAGCTGATCAAGTGGATATTAAATTAAATCTTTTGCTTTGCTTATGGCTATTACCTTAGCATCCATCTCAAAATTCTAAGAATGAAATCTTGGTTTTTATATTTTCTTCCAAGATAATGCAATATATTTATGATTTTCAAAAGATTAGTGTACATATTAGAATGATTTCATTAGGTAACATGCAAAAACAATTCTTATTCATGCACTAATATATTTATGTGAGCATCTTTAAGTTTATTAGTGTCTTTATAAGTAACAATTAACTTATCCTAGATTTTTAGTAGTATTAAGCATGAAAATTCTCATGTAATCATTAATAAGTAAAGTACAATACAAAGTATTACAACCTTTTGCATTAGATTCAACTAATTATTTTTTATAAATAGACCATACATCAAAAGAATTTTCAACTTTCAAATCATTAATTTCTATCATGAGTGTGTGGTATTGATGTGTTAACATACACCACATATAAGAATCTTGACCAAAAAAATTCTAATAAGAGTTTTTCAATAATTAAATAAAACATTATTAAGTAAATGTGGTCTCTATGTAGATTGCCCTTTGAGGAGTGCACCCTTAGGAAATCCTTTTGACATAGTGAACAACTCAAGGATATTAAGCCAAAAATTATACTGAGGCTCTGATACAAAATGTTAATAGTCTGTGGCATTCAAAAATTATACTGAGGCTCTTATCTTAATTGGCTCTGATACAAAATGAACTGAGTGTAAAGGTGAAACTGAGATCCTCCTAGTGTTTTTCTCTCCATCGTAACCAGAGATGGGGTGAAACTTATTCTCTGTGATAAGAGGAGACACTATCCTAGGTAACTCCTCTAGTGCAGACTGGGAAGCTGCCTCTAGCTCCTTGGCTATGCGGTCATGATGCTGCTTGATCTTGCAGCACCGATTGCGACGTTGAGTGCAAAAATAATAATAATAATAATAAAGAGATAAGAGGCACATAGATTTTTACATGGTTTAGTTGAACCCAAAAACTAGCTTACATCTATTCCTAGCAATCCATACAAGGAATTCATTAAATCAAATAGGATTATAAATAATCTCCCATACTCTTCTACAATGGGTAAGTACAACACCAATAACATGCTTTCTTACACTAGGTAAGTACAACCCTAATAATATACTATCCTACACTAAGTAAGTACAACCCCAAATAAATAATGTATTCTCCTACAGGGCAAGTACCACGCCATAACTTTAAAGTACAAGAAAAAGAAAAATACAAAAAGAAAAATCTATCTCTTAAAATTTAAAA
Organism: Cymbidium sinense; assembly: GCA_021442155.1. NCBI lineage: Eukaryota > Viridiplantae > Streptophyta > Magnoliopsida > Asparagales > Orchidaceae > Cymbidium > Cymbidium sinense. Next base: position 80,753,873 of record CM038227.1, read on the forward strand.
TTATTTTTCTCTCAAATCCAACTAAATAATAATAAAATAAAATAAAGAGAGCTTATAATATATTTTTGTTATTTTTAATTTTAAAATGTGCAATGATATCAATTTATAATAACTTGATGTCAAATACTTGAAGAAAATCCATCTTTGAAAATGCTTGCACAATGTGAATCACAAAAGGCTTGATTATAAAAATTTTGAAAAGCTACAAATGTGAAAGCTTTAAGAATGTGATCTCACAAATAAAAACACTAATATTAATTATTTGAATCACTTGTAAGATGAATGAAAGATGACTTTTAGCAATGTTGACATAAATTCTTTTCCATTAATATAAACCATCAAAATAAACCAACAAAATTTATTAAAAAAAATTAATACAATCTTACTCAAGTCAGATGAATGAAGGAAAGTGTAAGCACAAGACTAGCAAGAGTGTTCTCCAAAGCATGAAGTTTTCTTGAATAAGAAGAAGAAGGCTCCCTTTGAGAGTGCTTGAGGATGAGAACAAGTGAGGAGTGGTTTGAAGAATGAATTAAAGAGGGCACTTGAAATTTTATTTACCAACAGGTTTGCTAAGAGCTAATTTTCCTATGATGAATTCAAGTCGCAGAAGCCACATATCAATTAGAATTTAATCCAAGACTAGGTTAGCCAAATCAAGAAAAAGAGAGGGAAATAATGAGAGGGGAAATAAATAAGGATTTAATTTTGAAATTTAAAGCACATAAAATTGAATTTAAAGCAAATTAAATTAAATAAATTAAAATAAAATAAATTCAAAATTCTTTTAAGCATGGGATGACCAATACTTATGAAATGGGAGTCAATCAAGATTAAATGCAAGTTTATCATGGGATTTAACTAAAATCAAGACATATTAAAGGAAATAATTTAAAATTAAATCAAATAAAATAATTTAAGTAATCCATAAGAAGAAACAACCAAGGAATTTCCTAATATAACTCAATCTTCAATCAATGTAAATCAATTAATTTTTGATCAAGGGATATAATTAAGAAGTTTGAAATTAAACATAATATATTTTTAAACAAAAATCAATAAGGGGGCTAGGAAAAGGAATTTCCAAAAAAAGAAATTAAAAAGGGAAAGTGCATTAAATCTAATAAGCCCATTTAAATTTAATTATGAACTACTTTAAATTAATTCAAATTAAAGAAAACCTAGTTATTTAAAATAATTATGAAGTTAGCCTAAACATGGCAAAATTAAATAATGGACTTTTGGAAACAATTCATGGCATTATTCAAGTTTAAATTGAAATAAATTTGAATTTTAAGAAATCATTAAATAAGAAAAATAATATATCATTAAAATTAATTAAATCAAGCAAAACTTATCATACCAAAATCATGAAAAATTTGGCCAAGTATGAAGGATCATGAGAATCAAATAAAATTATTAATATGATAGAGAAATAGAATAATAGGAGAGAGAAAAAAATTAATTTGGATAATTAAAAAAATAAACTATGTCACATACTAAAATAAATAATTAAAAATTAATTTAAACATAAAAATCAATTAATGAAGTAATAAATAAACTAAGCTCAGACTTAGATTAAATGGATAAGGCTTAAATCAAAGTAAGTGATCAAATTTTTCATAAAAGATAATTTCATGAAAATTATAAGATAATACAAATTAAATATAAAAAATATTTCAAAATCCAAAATAAATGAGAGGAAATTATTTTAGTAATTTTTTTTATTTTCTAATTAGTTATTTATTTTATTATGTAAGTCACATAAAAATTTTCAAATTGCCCTAGCCCATGTTGATTCGATTTTCCTAATTTTGCTAAATATGTTGAGTTTAGTAAATTACCTAAAAAACTTGAAATATATAATTAGTATCATTTAATCATATGTTTGTTATCATCAAAATCAAATAATTATATCTAGGAGCTCATGGAGTCAACACCAGTCACTATAGAGGCTTGCATTTAAACTCACCATGGAAGAGACTCACTCATTATTTAATGCAGATCTTATTATAAATGGATAGAGTCCTACCATCCTATATAAACTTATATTTTAATTGGACACTACTACAAAAGGCTATGGATTTTTGATACTTGAATGTTGAAGAAATTTTTAAGAAGATCAAATTCAACTAATCGAATAATCCTTGTTGAGAGTTCATATGTTATTGGCTAAAAGAATAACATGCTAGATCAATATGATAATCTAGTGAATAAATGAGTAGTAGTAACTTCAAACATTTCCTTAATTATATTATTTTAACAAGGATTAGATTTCAAGTTGTGGTTGAATTCATAAGAACTATATGCTCACCAGTTGATGAATTAAAGAATTATCGAATTACCAAATTATTGAGTTGATGAATAATTGAATTGATGAATTCTATAATAACTTGAAATAACTATCTAAAAATAAATATTTTAGCATAGGATGAACTTGCCACACTCCCATAGAATTGATAGAACTATTGCTAGTTCTTTTACATAATTATCTTAGACTTTAAATTGATGTCCCAAATTTTCTTGGATCATGAAAATTCAAATATTTAATTAGAAAAATATAAATATTGTTTTATATGTCTATATTCTATATAACTTTTATAGACAATCATCAAATATTCTTTTCTTTAACAATTCTTTAAAAATATTACTTAATGACTTCACAAGTGTTGATTATCCTCTTGTGAGCCTCTAAGGTTTTTTTTTTACTACTCCTACAGAACTCTTCGGGGCTTCGAGCATTCTTATAGGAAGCAGTCTATTAACTTTTAAGCTTAGTTCTTTTGGTTCTATTTTATCTTTCTTAATTCTAAGGAAAGATATTCTTTTGAGATTAAATGAAAATATTTATGGATTCTATTTTTTGTGATATTTACACTAAATAAAAATAAGTGAACTTGTTTATGTAAGTTCCCCAAGCATTACAATTTCAAATAAATAATAAAGAGAAAAATATTTAGGGATAAAATATCTTCAAGTTGTCTTCATTTCATATTCTTGGAACCTATTTTCTAGTAAGAGTGATCAAATTTTATGCTCAAGCCCCAATATGATCCTTGGTAATATACAACCTCATCCATCTATGGTCCAATTTATTAAGTGCTAAGTTTTGGGCTGGTAGGCCAAGTTTTTTCAGAACAAAATCACCAGGTTGAAATTGCTTCTCCTTGATATTTATATTATAATATCTAGCAACTCTTATTTTGACTTTCTCTTACCACATTGAAGATTGAATTTGTAGTTCTTCAAGTTGATCAAGGAATGTTTGAATTCCTTCACCATTTGCTTCCATCCACTCTTCAAGCTTATATTCTTTAAAATTTGAGGCTATGACTACTCTCTAAGTATGCAAAATACATCCAACTAGTAATACTTCCTCTGCTCTTCGTTAAAGAATAAGATGTATTTGACTAATTGCAGTTGATGGAGTAATCCTTAATTCTCATAAGACTAATGAAAGTACTTTTCCCTATTTCTTTTCACGTCTTAAACCTTCTTCCTTAGAAGATTGAAGATCAACTTATTTGCTACATTTACTTTTCCATTTCTCCTTGGATGGTTCATTGAAGTAAATTTGAGGTGAATTCCTTGGATTGATAGAAGTCCTTTACATTTTGATATATGAACTAAGTTTCATTATCAATGATAATATTCATTGTTATCTCACACCTATATATAATATCTGACCAAATGAAGTTGTGAACACTTTGGTAGTAATTTTGGCTAATGTTTTGGCTTCTATTCACTTAGTAAAGTAGTTGATCATCAACAAGATGTACTTTCTCTGGCCCTTTGATGGTGGAAATGGACCAATGAGATTGATGACACACACAATAAAAGGCCAAAGGCTAGAGATTGGTTAGAGCTTGTATATTGGTTGAAGCTTCATTGGAGCAAATTTTTGACATTACTTGTAGTGCTTAAAAAATATTCTAAATCTTTATGAAGTTTGGGCCAAAAATACCCTTATCTTATAAGTTAGTTCGATAATATTTTTCTTTTTGAATGGCTACCTCATTCTCCATAATGATCTTCTTTCAACACATTGGTGACTTCATCATCATTCACATAATGAAGGTATAATGGCGAAACATATCTTCAAAACAAATTGTCATCAATGAGTAAATACTATGCTGACTCAATTTTAAACCTTAGTGGGTTTGAATCACTGGAATGTATTATGTCAGTTTTAAGATATTCAATGTAATGATCGATCCATCTTGATTTGACTTCAGTATTTATCTCTATGAATTCTTACTCATCAATAGTTTGGTGAATAAATTTCTAGATTGGCTATCCATTAATATTTTCTAATTTAGAAAAGAGATTAATGAATTAATTTTCTTTACTATGGATATGCTCAGTTTTAATAACATATTTAGACTTCTCAACTTCTAATTTAAGTAAAGATTTCTTTACTTTCTCTCCTCTCAAACTTACAAGCTAAGAATCATATTTGATGATCAGGTGCCTTACTCCCACATTTTGCTTGAATCTTAGGCATGCAATGGAGACTTCATATTCTACTTGGTTATTTATGATGCTAAAATATATTTGACTTGAATGGCTCAATGAAATTTCTGCTCGGCTATGCAACCATCCCTATGCCAACTCTTAGAGTGCCAAATGTGTTGAATCCAAATTTGTCCATGGAGTGATGAAAGACCTTTCTTTAGGCACATAACAAGTAGGGCTGATTATGGTGGGACAAAGAAAATAGAAAGCAAAATAAGAAAGAACAAGAATGTGTAGGAAATTGCACTATCTTTTAGAATACATGTATAAGTAGAAATTTGTGTACAAAAAATCTCTCTCTCTTGTTCCTAAAATTATAGAAAAGCTGAAGAAAAATAGAATCCCTACTCCCTCGAGAATGATCCTTTTATAAGAACAAGGAATAACTACTTAAAGCTACACATCAGCTATGTTGGTTATATAAGAGACTCTTCAATGATCTGGAGAGTAGGCAAGTGATGTATGCTAAGTGACATTCTCGAATATAATCGCCCAAGGTGGTGGGGTGAGTCATCTAATATAAATACTTGGTTGCATAGTCATACATATGCAAATTGGTCTTTGTATGTAATGCGAGTCACATGATACTGATCACTAGATAGGGGTGGTTTTTCTTCACATTCGCTTGCCTAAGGTAAGCCCTTCTAAAAGAATGAATTACTTGTTTATATTTTGCTCTTCTTGTCAAGATGTTTCTATTTTGATTATTTTTCTTGTGAGCACTCATGGGTTTATGCGTACTCCAAAGGTATCCATTTATCTCCCCATTTTTTCTACTCCTCTTAGACGCAACACACAAAATGGATAGAAGAATAAAATTAAAAATTAACTATCAGCATTTAATTTTAAAAATTTTTATTATAAAAGTTTTTGATATGTACATCACATCACCTTTGACATGACTAGTTTTTTAAAGTTTTTTTGTGCTTTGGGCAATAAAGAAAGTTAAAGCCCTAAGCTAATTTTCTTTGTTATGGTCTTCATATGATTCATCTTGCCTTTTCTTGTTGAGTTTTGATTATTGAAAGAATGAACACTAGTCATGGACTCCAAAAGGCCTCATTGTGATATAGATCCCACTAAGCTTCGGTACAAATTGCAAAGAAAAAAAGCCTAAAGCTGTTGAACCATTGTAGTGATACTTATTGAGGTGAGTTCTTTGGTGGCACTACTTGCTAGTGTAATTACCCCTTCAATTAAGGATAGAGATAAAGACTCAAAATTGGAGGTCAGTGCCCTAGTGGGAGTATTATTCTTGTAAATGTTCCTAGTGTGAGTGTTGTTTACTATTTGGTAGAGAAAAGTCATGGTAGATAGGTTGGCAAGAAATCCATCTTAGCAAAAAGTAGCTGAAGAATTTCTCGCTGCAATATGAACTTCACAATTTGTGATTTTATTATTTTCTTGTACAATCTTATATGGCCTTTTATTATTTTAGTAGAGTGTGTTAAATTTTTGTGAATCTATAGAGGGTGATGGTTGCCAGTTTCCAACTCCCATGGATATTCCTTTGGAGCCTCTTGATAGATTAGAGACAAGTATTCAATTTTGTAGGTGAGCTATTTTGGCATCATATGAATGATGACGAAGTTGATTTTCTTTAATAGTGGATTTTTTTCTTATGGATGACACCTCTAACTAAATTCCTTATAGTAATTCCTTTATTTACAGTTGATAATATTACTTCTCATCATTCATGGTTGATTTTAGTGGAAGAGGTTCTTGTTAACACAAATTTCTAAGAAACTCCTCCAAATGATGACTTGATAACTTTGAGTTATCCCTTGGGAGTGGAGCTTTCTTTATTAGAGAAGGATTTGGAAGCCTTAGCTCTCTCTTGACTATGAGAGCAACTAGCATCACTTTGATGGATATTTAAGAAATGATGAGGGGCTTCCCTTTATTGACTTGAAGTTAAAATTGCAAGTATGAGAAGAGTGAATCCTTACTTGCAAGAGAAAATAATTCTATAGAGGCACCGCAGTCATAAACTTCTTGTATTGGGCTTGTATCCTTACATGGGTGATAGGACAGGTAGTGGATGAGTTACAAAGAAAGCTATCAACCATAAAAATCAAGTTAGTTGTCATGAAAGCTAGGTTAACTTTGATTCTCCATCATCATGAGTTGAGTGGGTATTCTCTCTTCATCATAGTGCTAATATTTTGTTTAAATATTTGTCCAATAAAGGAGCACTCATCTCTGAATAGCTCTCAAATTCACTAGTTAGGAATTTCTAAAATAATGTAAGAAAGATAAGGTGACTATATGTAAAAAATGTTTAATGAATAAGTGTTCACATTTACTTGCCATTCATTTATGCTGAGTTAATTTAACTCTATTTTGTTGCAAGTGAACTTATTAAATGTTGTTATTGTTCATCATTACATGCATCACTTGAGATTTTTGCTAGATTTGATAAAAATTTCTTCATTAAATGCTTGACATGATGCCCACATTTCCAAGGTATTTTTATGATGTCTATAAATGTTATTGTCTATGATTAGGCTAGTCTTTATTATATTGTTCTTTCTTGATTGTCTTTTTCTTTCTCATTGAGTTGCTTCTAATTATGGTTATGGCATCTCTGAATAAATCATCCATAAATTTTGAGGTGGTCATGGTGAATGATTCCTCTATTTTGAGTTTGGCTATGGAGTCTTGCATCTTCCATAAATACTATTATAACAACAGAAACTACCCAGTGTGAGCCACCCTCAAGGATTAATGCATAAACACTTTGAAGGCAGGTGATTTATGTGTCAACTTTGACCACTTTTATTTTGGCCATCAATTTCTTCTCTACATTGAGTCGGTGGAAATCTTGAATTTCTATGGAGTAGTGCTTACTTATGACTTTCATCTTGTACTCGAGACAAAAAGGGTTAATATAGAGTTTGACTGTTTTTGCCATATTTTTTATTAAGGGTTACAAAGATGAAATTGCCCAGTTCAGGATATACCATCTAAAAGTTGTAGGTCTAACAAAAAATTGTTCGAAATTGTCATTCTAAACTTTATTTTATTAAGTGCTTGGTCAAATGGGTAGTGCTGACTAAGCCCTCTTCTTTCATTATGGACAAGGTGGTGGTTTCAGAGCCACGTGCTTAGGAGCTTGAGATTTTAAAGTAATGGTTGGCCTTTCTAAAGTTAGTCATAATAAATGAGCACATTATAGAAAGTACTCACCATTATAGAGATTATTATTTTTTATATATTTTTTATGTTAATTTTTGTGCTCTCTTCTTTTAGGGGATGATGCATTTACTCTCTTCCTTAATGATCTCGAAGTCATTAGGTTCTTTGGTGAGTTTGAAAAAGGTAGCCTTTACATACTAATGTTGTTTCTAGAAAAATGATTAAGAATTAGAGTAGAGCCAAGTCAAATTCTATTGTTAATAAGTCCAAAAATAGGCTGGCGAGTGGCAAACCTCATTCCTCATAGAGGAAGAAGAGCAGTAAGGACAATAAGTCAATGGGTAACCCTCACTACATTTATTCTCAAAATAAATATACTCCTGACCTAATTGATTTGACTAGTGAAGCTTCTATGTTGGAACATTTAATTTTTTTTCTAAGGAGTTGGACACTATACTCAAAGTGATTCCTATGGGGTGATTCAATTATGCTGCCATGATTGCTTAAGTGATGGCATGGTGGTTGACCTGGGAACTAAATAATGAATTTATTTCCAAAATAAAAGATGTTGTAGCCACCCTAGCAAAGCATGATTTGGCAATGGATAAGTTTCAAGATGCTAAGTACAAGCTGGCTAATCTCTAGGAGGAGGTGAAGTAGTAAGAGAACAAAAAGAATTTAGTAGTTCTACTTGCTGAGGAGTTTCAATAGAAGGAAGTCAAGTTATCTAGCTTTCTCAACTCTAACAAGTATTAGATTTTATTGCAACAAAAGTTTTAGGAGGCCACCGAGTTATTCATAGTCAAGTTGGTAAAGCATGATTGACTCAATGCTCAATTATTAGACTTCGATAATGTATTTGCTTTATCAAAGTCAGACTCAAAGGATATCGACTAAGAAGGAAGCACCAACTAGCTTTTTATTTCTTTCTTTTATATTTTCTTTCTTTATTCTTATGAGTTGGAAGAGTTATAGTAAATTTAAATTTTTGTATGCTTGTTACTTGCCTTTGTACAATCTTTTTTCCTTATTGAAAAACAAATTATCATACTATTTATCTTTACATTGAGATGCTTTCAGATATACTTACATTATAAATATATTCATTGAACGAACATACTCATTAAATATGAATGTATTTTCTTTATGAATGTGTTTGTTGAATGAATACACTCATTTAATGTACTCATAGCAATAACTATATGCCTTTATCCCACTATGTGGCTACATGAATCCTTCTTCTCCATTATATTCTATTTAGTGTCAAATTCTCATTTAATTACAATAAAATAAGATCATTTTTTATACTACCTAATAAAGTCTTCATAGGTTTACCTCTACCTTTCTTATCATAGATCAAATCTAACACAACTACACTCTTAACTGGATCCATTAGAGCTACTCTACTCTATTTATATATATATATTTGTTTTACATTTTGTCTTTAATTGTAAAGCCACTCATCCATTTGAACATCCTCATCTTCACAACACTTAATTTTATGCTTCTCTTTTATTGGCTAACATTCTATGCCATAAATCATTGTAGGTCTTACCACCATATTGTAAAATTTTTCCTTAAGTCTAAGTGGTACTTTTTTATCACATAACACGCTAGATGAAATCCTCCACTTTAACAATCTAACTTGAATTCTAATAGTAGCATCCCCATCTATTTCTCCATCATTTTGAACAATCAAATTGAGATATATAAAACATTCACTCTTTTTAATGATCTAATCACCCAACATCATAATCCCACCACTATATCTTTTATAACTAAAATTACACTCCATATATTCAATTTTAGATCTACTTAAAGAAAAGCCTTTAGATTCCATGTTTGACCTCCATAAATCAAGTTTCTCTTGAACTCCTTCTCTAATTTTATCAATAAGAAGAATATTATTAGCAAAAAGCATACATTATGATACATCCAATTTTAAATGTCTTGTATGAACATTCATGGCTAAAGCAAAAATATATGGGCTTAAAGTCGATCCTTGATGTAATCCAACTAAAATATAAAATACTTGGTCATTCCTTCTTGTATCTGAACAAAAGTAAAAACTCTAGGATACATATCCTGAATGACTTGAATATAAGAAAAATTAACTCCTTTCTTTTTTAAACTCTCCATAACACTTTTCTTGGAACTTTATCATATGCTTTCTCTAAATAATCAAATATCATATGTAGATTCTCTTTCTTGCTATACTTTTGCATCAAACCTCTTAACAAATGTATAGTATCCATAGTAGACATATTCGACATGAAATCAAAATAATTTTGATAAACTTTTGTATCACATCATAAGCTATGTTCAATGATTCTCTTCTATAATTTTAATGTTTGGCACATTAACTTAATTCCTCTATAATTTTTACACTCTTGTTAAATGTACTCATTATATGAATATTTACATTTTAAGAATGCACTTGCTAAATGAACATACTCATGGAATGAGCTCACCAGTTAATTATTTAAGGTAACTCCTCCATATTATTAGGAGAATAATAAGTCTTTAAATATAGAGTGATAAGCTTGGGTTTTGGTTATGAACTCTATGGTGTTAATCTTTAATCCATTATCACTAACCACATGAAGTGTTGGTCTTACACATTTGTCACCAGTTACAATGAGTGTTGATCTTACACTTTAAATGACAATCACATAGAGTATTGGTCTTTTATTTATAGTTACCAACTGCATAGAGTGTTGGTCTTTTATTTTTAGTCACCAACTACGTGGAGTGTTGGTCTTACACTTTAATTTCCAACCGCATAGAGTATTGATCTTTTATTTATAGTCTGCAGCCACACACAATGGTGGTCTTATACTTTAGTTGCCAACTATATGGGGTGTTGGTCTTATATTTTGATTACTAACCATATGGAGTGTTAGTCATATATTTATTTTGCAAACCACATGGAGTATTTATCTTACACTTTCATCACCAACTACATAGAGTGTTGGTCTTCCAATTATATTCCCTCTAATGAAGCATTTAATATGAGTTTGAGTGATTTAGATTTAGTTTTGATATTCTATTGAGATTACATTGGACACTTCAGCCAAAAATAGATGGCCAAGTGACCTGAGTTGAAAAATAGCTCCCTAAGTCTAAAATTATTATAGTACATCGAGTTGTTTGAATCAATGTAGCTCACGAAGTCACTGGGTGAGTGTAGTTTATTATATATTTGGGGATTTTTCTCTCAAGTTAATATTCATGGGCTAGTAAGTAGCTCGCTAAATATTTTTATGTATCATGCCTAAACTCTTAGTGGTTATAGTTTGAAATCTAAGCAATGTATTTTTGTGAGTATTAAAAATTATTAGGTGAGTAAAAAATAAAATATTTAATTCATTATAATCATCAAAGTGTTTGAAAGAAAATAATAAATTGATAAAAGAATAAATAATTTGATGGAAAATTAGCACAAATATAGGACTTCTTTTAGGGGTAGAACTTCTTTAAATTTCTCACATTCGAAGTATGCAACGCATTGTTGACCTCACTTTTGGAGTGAGGATTAATCCCTTCCAACTTAAAACTTGAAGCCTTCTAGACACTTAGACTTTCTTAATGCTAGGACACTTCTAGTGATTATGAGAACACTAAACCTAGGCTTAGAGACTTATAGGGCATAACCCTAAGCCTAGACCTTGGGACAAGTAGGTTTCACCTACCCCGAGGCCTAAACTAAGACTCATACTCAGCCACTCAAGCAAACTTAAGCTCATGTGATTGGAGCTAAAATAACTCAAACTATTCAATTAATCTTAATTGAATTTGGTTCTCCAATCCAAGCTCTAAGCCAAATCAACATGGACCTTAACTCGAGTTAATCCATCACAATCTTATAACTCTATTCAAATCCATCAAACAAACTAAACTAAATTTGATTTTCACAACACTCTAGTTATTCAATAGATCATTTCAAACTACTCCAACATTTATAATCAAGCTCATTGAACCAAGTGAATTTGATCAACCCAAGTTAGCTCATTTGACCTAAATTGTTTAAATGAGATAAAACCCAATCAATCCCAAATCAATTGCAATCAAAGCCACCAATCAACCTCAAATTCATCATTGAATACATCCCAACCATCCATAACTTTAAATGGTTCAAGTTGACTTGGCCAAGCCACTAGACGCAAAGTGACCTAAAGAGCCTAATTAAGCTAAACTCCCAATGGAGCAAACCAAGCTATCCAATCTCTTTATTGATGATTGTATGCCACTATTAAACACTTCACTATAATCAATTGAACCTAATCAAGCTAATTTGGCCCTTTGACCTAAGTTAACCTAATTTGACCCAAAGGGTCAAATTGAACCAAATCAAATTATAGACCAAATTAGTTGAAACCAATGCTTCCAATTAGTCACCAATTGAATATGGAACTTGATCTAACCTTCAATTAGACCGAATTGGGTCAACCCAACTCAATTGACCTACTTAGCCCAATTTGACCTAAAAGGCCATATTGAACCAAATCATTCCTTAATTTAAATCAATTCAAATAAATTTAAATCAACTTTCTAATCAATCACCAATGATCAATTGAGCATAAAACTAACCCATGCTCAAGCCAATTTGGCCAATTTGGTCAAAATTGGCCAACATGACCCATTTGACCCAAATTGAACCATATGAATGAAATCCAAATCTAACCCACATTAAATCAAATCAATTGCAGTCACCCATTCCATATGATCAATTAAAGTTATCCAAACCCTCACTTTGACCCAATTTGGTCAAAATGGTCAACTTAGCCCAACACGACCCTTTTAATCTACAGGGTCAAATTTAGCCAAACCCAACTGAACCAAGCCCAAACCCAACCAAAATTGGCATGACTCATCCTTGGGTCACCATGGGCCTACCTAAGTGGGCCCAACCCATGGTGAACCCAATTTGGGTAAAACCCATTGAACCAAGTGCTCTAAATGAGACAAAATCTCCATTTGAATAGGTTCGCCAACTCCCCACCCGTTGGCAGCCACCTTTGGCCTTTCTTAGACAAAGGATCACTAAACCAACCTAACCCAAGATATTTGGGTTTAGCCTTTAGACAAGAGCGGATGAGTTCACCCATGGTCAATCATTGGTCCTCCTAAGGAGTGAGCGTACACCTCATGGCACCTCACTACACTCTCTCAGCCTCTCATACTTAACCACGTTAGTAGTCCTCTACCACCTTCGACCACCTACTCCAACCAAATGGCTACCAAAGACTAAACCAATCCCAACCATTGGTTTAGCTACGGGGAGAGTATACTCCTCTCCATCCATGCAAAGTCAAAAGAGAGCTTCCCTAGATCATTCTGCACAGTCTCTTACCCTTTCCCGAGCTTCTCGTGCACCCTACCACCGGTGAGACTAGCTCCTGATTAGTCCTGAGACCTAAGAGCTCTGGCTGTCCAAACTCCTCAAACATACACCAAACTCAAATTAACTCTTCCCACACCTTTACCTCACTCTGGTGATTCAAAATAAATCATTTATCGAGCGATCCGACCACTAGAAGATGTTCCTAGACTAACTCCGATGAGGAAAAATTTTGGCAACCGTAGTCTTGGGCTCTAGTTATTGGTCCTTTCTAAAGTGAATCATGTTTTCATGTAGTCTCCACCATAGGATATCCTTAGATTTATTCCCTGATTATTTTGGAGTCATCTCCACCATCAAACGATCTCCGTCAAGCTTGGATTGAGCAGCGAAAGGTGTCTATCTTTCGGTGCTCATGGGATGATGGATCATTGACCGTCTATTCCACATGATTAGAATAGACAACCATTATTAATTGTATTAGAAATCTTGATTTAATTCCTTTAAAATCATGAGATTAATCTTGACCATCAAATCAGACAAAAATTTCAAAAAATCATAAATAATTGTAGAAAAATCCAAAAATTACAAGTAAACCCATTTTGGAAAGCTAAGAGAGAGGAGAATTTAACAAAAAATCCCAATTAATACATAATGAATAATAATTAATTAAGGTTTAAATCATAGATGAGTTACTTTAATTAAGGCCAAATTATTTGGCTAATTAATTCCAAATTTGGTGGGATGATTTTATGGGATGTCCTCTGCCTCCTATAATTTTCTTGGAATTATTTATCATGTGGTTTGAAGATTTTGAAATTTTAATGTTAATAACCCCATTTAATTAATTAAATGATTATAAAAATTGATGAACAATAAATATTAAACAATTAGTTCTAATTAACCAATGTAAATAAAAGGTATGCAAGAGAAATAATTAAGACCCCCTTTTTAATTATTTTTTCAAGTATACTTCCTTAAGATCGTTAATTGATATGTTTAATAATTAAGGAATAATTAAGAAAAATAAATGATAAAATAAAAAAAAATTAAAATTGATTTAGACAACTCAAGTATAGCCCATTAATCCCTTTATGTGTTTAATAGCATAAAGTCATTAAAGAAATTATGATTATCCCATTAATATGGGGAAATCATACGAGTATTTAACTTAAATATTTTCTTGTTTAATTTAATTAGCTCTTAGGCATGAGCCTAATTGCATTAAACTCCTTTAGGTGCATTGCTAATTTATTTTGCCAAAGCATATCATTGAGGGCTCATGATCAAGTGGTTAATTAAATTCAGAAAGCTAGGGGAAGGGTAATTAAATTGATATGATTAATGGCTTTAACCTAACCAACTCACAAAACATATTTAGCTTCTTTCTTTAAACATGTCAAGTAACCAACATGGAATGGGGTGATTCCTAAGTATCATTTCTCCTCTTTAGGTTTTAACAACTTAAACATCAAAATTAAATCTTATAAAAGTTTTTGTTAGTGCTAAAGAATGTTTATTTAGCTTGATTATCCTTAGGGTTCAATGAAATTGAGTATGTTCTATGGTAACATTTAATTACTTTCTTTTAATTATTATAAATGTGCATGCCATTTGTTTCATGTGTTCATGTTTTAAAAATTAAAAGAACATGATTGCATTTAAGTTGCATGTGCTGGATAAATATTATTATATGGTGTGCCTATTATCAGTAGTAAATATCAAATTATTTTAAAAATTATAAATTAATAATGAACAAAATAGTGTGTAGTTAAAATAATGTTTGTTATAAATACTTAATGAAGTTTCCATTTAGTTATAACTTAAGGATAGTAATGGATTATTTTGTATTTATGTTTTATGTGTATGTTTACATGTATTTGAGTTAGCAAGTATATAGTCTGGATATCCTCGGAACAAAAAGCTTTAAGTAGACCCATGGAGGTCTTAGGTAATCTCACTTCCCTAGTTTAACAATGGCATGTACTTGCTTAATTTCATTTATGCGTATACATGTGCTAGGATATAGGATAAAACTTCTCTTTTCATGTCATTAAACTTTGCATGAATAAAAGATTTTATATAACGTTTGCATGGTTTTATTTCTATGCTTATGTATATGTTTACATGTATTTAAATTTGAATGTATATAGTTTGGACTTCCAGGGAACACGGGTTTTTTAGTAGCCCAAAGAAGGTTTTAGGTAATCTCACTTCCCTAGTTTAACAACAACACATACTTGCTTAAAATTATAATACATGTTTGCATATGCTTAATTATGAGATGAAATCTCTCTTTTCTATCAAATTTATGCATTAACATTCATCAAGTGTACAAAAATATGGGTATATTTCATGTATATATGTTAAATCAAGTATTAAGAAGGCTAAAGATGAAAGAATATGAATGTTATTGGTAATGTAAGGAAGTAGTGGAATATTATTCATGTGATGGTGAATTAATTTCATTAATCCCATGATGCCTTTCATGTTTGAATAAGATTCCTTAAAACTATTCTAAACTTAGTCTCAATAAAATAAAATTCATAAGTGGTTCACTAAGATAACCAAAGCTAGAATAATTTACCTTTTGAAAATAACTTAGGATAGGGATGAAGGGGCCAAGCCTTTTTCTTAGTGAACCAAGCCTTTTTCTTCTCTTTATAGTAAGTATTAAATATAATGAAAACATGCAACTTAAAATTAATCAATCTACTAAAAGACTTGAAGTGAAACCATCCCTAACGATTAATTTAAACAATTCCAAAACTTTATACAATCATACTTCCAAAGATTAACTAAGGCATATCACACTAAAGCCTTATCACACATGTTAGAATGCTATGTCACCAATTTTAGTAATAAGTTAGGCTGATGTATTTTATTTTATGATGTAATGTTTTAGACTGAATGTTAGGATTATTTATGTGTAGACTAGATGTTAGGTCGTTAGTAGCCTAATGATGTTTTATGTTGAGGATTATGCTAAAGGGACCACTATAATAATAAATAAATAAAAATGTTCTAACTTGTAAGTGCTACTTATGCCCTTAATAATCTACTAAGTTTAATATATATGAAATGTAATTTATGCTAAATGTATGTTTATGTTGATAAATATTTTTGTAATATGATTAAGATTAGTGCTATGATTAAGACAGATAGAGTTTCGTGGATAGAGTAGAAACTAATCCAAAGAAGGATAGAAGAATAAGAATTGAAGACCCCCATAACATTCATTTCATTTGCAAAATTTAGTTGTAATCTGGGTTGTATAAGGGTAGAGCTTGGCTATCCAATTTCTTTTTTTTAGGGTGTACGGTGGTACCCGGTTGCATAGGCCTTTTTTTTATGAAATTTAAATGTTTTATTGTCATGTTTAGTTTGTTCAGTATAAATGGCATGCTTTTTATATGTTTCTTAAAGTGTGATGATTTGATGTGTGGCCTGGATGTAGTAGACTCTTTAGGATAAAAATCATATTTTCTACCCTCATTAAGTAACTCATAACTAATTCTTAATGTAACTCACAACCTCATTTTAAAGCCTAGACTTTTAATCAAGATAATAAAAATTTAGCAACCCCTTAGTTGAATGATTATATGCTACAACAACATGCATATAATATCATGTCACTCTTTAATAGAGAGGATCTCCACTCTTGCATGATAAGGGATATACTTGACCTTTGATAGCGATCCCTTGAAGTGGAGAACACCTCTTCTAGCTGATTTAGCCCATAACTTAATGTCATCATGCATGTAAGAATAACTATCATATGCCTTGGTCTAAAAATAAATGTGTCAAATAATTTTAAAAACTTATAAATTTTTAACATTAGTATAAGTCATGTTTGTCTACCAAACAATATCTAGTCCCTTAGAGAGTGAGTTTAGGATTTTAGTTTCCTTCTAATGGAATAACAACCTAACTATCTTGCATCTACATAAGACTGACCTACATAGTCTTAAAGCATAGGAGGTGTTAGCTGGCAGCCACTATATGCGGTTGTAAGTCTAGAAGAGTCGGGATGTGTTCATTCTCTCTTATGGAGGTGAACAATTATATTCTATTTTTTTTCGAGTAGAGTTAGGTCAAGCTCTTAGCTTGTGCTAGAGCACTCTAGATTTAGGTTCTGAAGTAGCTCATTTCTCTTTTTCTACAAGTATCAGTCCTTACCTCTTAGGCATTTATATAATCTTATGTTGTTCGGTTATAAGCCCTAGCATTCTAATAAGATTCTACTTAAACAAATGTAATTTTTTCTCTTTCAAAAACAAATAACCTGTTCATAAGGTAGATTGGAGTATTCACTAAGCTTCTTAGTGTTTGGATACTCCCTACTTATCCTCCTATTGAATTCATAAATAAGTCTTCCCATTTGATTTCAAAAAAATAACTAATTCTTTAATAGTCTAGCCTTGAAAGTATTAGAGATACTTATTGGCTACTTTAATCTAGAGTATTCTTAGAGAATTTATATTTCTTAAAATACAATTAACTATGGGGGCTTGTCTCTATAGGGAACTAAAGAACTTGGCTTAAAATAAATGCCACATTACTTTATCCATGTAAAGTGGGAGAAAGATCTCTGGTATATACGAAGACCCATCTACCTTAGGAGTCCTTATAAGGTGTTTAGGTCCATTGTAGGATGATGTTTCTGTCTCTTGAGATAGTACATCATATCTCAATGTCGCACTCGATCACTTCATCAAGTACCACCTAAGATTTGCATGGTGTCCCTACGACTCTAAATTAAAACACCATAGATATTTTTGGTGACTCCATTGGGGATTGTTCCTCTCTTCATCTTTAGTAGTCAATCATTATCTTTAGACATCGATAGTGGACTTATACTTTTATGTAAGTCTAAGACTATCATTCCTTCCATTGGGCACATCATCTATTTCACCCTTAGACAAGTTTGACCAACATTCTTTAGGTTATAGAACTTCACTCCAGTAGGTTCTAAAACCCTTATTAGATCCCCAATTGGCAATAAGAAGTAATCAAAGAAGTTGCTTAAAATAAACTCAGGCTAGAATTTTTGAAACCTCTTACCAGGAGCATGGCAAAGAAAGGTTCATCTAACATCTTCAAAATTCATTTGAGCTTCAGTGAAGTTCAAACTAAACAAAACATTCATCCTAAAAATTATAAATTTTACTAATACATATCTATAAACCCCATCTAACATAACCAAATTTGTTAAATAAGGGTTTGAATTCAAAATTAAGTCAAAAGAATAATTGTTAAAATGAAGTCTAATCCTATGCCTTTCTTCTCCAGCAATAAAGAAGAAAACCTCAGCTTTCTATCTTTCAAGCACTCTGTTACCATGTCTTTTGGAAAGCTTATTTATTAGTTTGCTTTAAGTGTTGATTTGGCCATGGATCATTTCATACACACCTCTTTTGTAGTCATCAAGTTCGGTCTTAGGTTTGACCACTTCAAAGTTACTTGTGATGGTCTTGCCCTTAGTATAGTGAGTAGGGAGGAGGTGGCTAATAGGAAGTCACTTCTACAATTTGATCTCCAGTCAGACACTGAGTTCTTATCATTGAAGAGGAAAGCCTTAGAGGTACCCACACCATGGGCACCACTTATGCCTGTCACAATTTCTGCTATGACTAGTACTGCCTCTGCCATAGCCCCACTCCTTAAAGGGAAACAGTCTTAGCATCAGAGGTTGTTTCCTCAATCTTTGAGGTTGGTATTAGCTCTTGCCATATATCTTTGACTAAGAACCAATGCCAAAATAAGAATAAGAAGATCAAGATGTATTATGAGTGCATAGCCAAGGAGGTTAAGGAAGCCTCTTATGTGGTTGAAGAGGGATATATTCATGAGACCTCTCTCCTTCTTGGTGGTAGTTTTTTTTACTCCCTCTCAGTTGCAGAAGGAGAGGAGGATGTATGAAAAATAGTAGCATCACCCCCATGACCCGCAAAGTATGAGGCACCAGATAAGGAGAGGAGGAAGCCCTATGTTGGTTTGAGGTCTGTACTTATGAGGGTAGGAAGAGTCCATGGATGACCTGAGTCTGCCATCAATCATGATATGAGATGAGTGATCCATAGGAGTATGAGGGATCAGATTTATTGAGAAGGCCAAGGTTGCCCAAGCGCAAGAGAGAGGTTTTGAATTCCTCAACATTGACTGACCACCATAATCGATGAGCTGATAGAGTCGATCATTCAGACCAAATAGTTCTTACTGGTTCTAACCATTGGAGGAGATCTTCAGTAGAGAGGCAACTGATGTCATCACCACCACTCCGCTCCACTCATCAACCACCATCACTAGTTCACATCCTATCATCCGAAGTTCTCACCAAGTACCATAAGTCCACATCTGGAGAGAAGTCGACCCCCTTTATAATACGACTATGTCCAAAGGACCACACTCCATCAACTTTACTAGTTGATGTGAGGCTGAGCTCTCCTGCTTGACCTACTGCCCCAATGGTAGAGAAGAAGGAATGGTAGTCCAAGAGAATCATAGTTGCTCCACCACCACAACTAGAGAAGGAGAAAGAAGGGAATTCTGAGTTGAATCCTATGATTGTCAAACCAGTCATAGCTAGCACTCCTCCTATCCAAAACATATAGTGCATCACCTCTTCAAAACATAGTTCTGTAGTGAGTTATTACTCAACATATACCCTAGTAGTCTCGGGTAGAGTAGATGGCCAATCATTGGAGGAGACATTGGAGGATTATCATGTTACGGTGAGACAGATAGTTGGAGATGACCATTTCGACTAAGAGGTGGACATGATAAATTTTAAAGCTAATGAGGATGACCTCTTAGATGATACCACTGAAGTTCACATGGTTGATTGAGGATCCTTTAGAGAGCATGGAGATGCTGTATGAGGAGGAAGGCATCGACTCAATGCCTCCAATAAATCAGACTCAAGGATGATCAAATTGATCGAATGGAGAGAAGAGTAGTAAAGTTAATGGTAGTAGTATTGGCATTGCATAATCAAACACTTGTCCAATGATGACCCTGGGGTACATATTCTAGAGCCCTAAGAGTACTCCGATGGATGCACGAGCAAGAGAGAACGATAGCACCTTCATGCATGAGAAAGTCATCAAGAAGATGGTAGAATAATAAGTGAAGGAAGCATTGGCACAGGCCCAAGGGAACTCCTCGATTCCAAAGGGTTAGACTCTACCGGGAGGAGTTTGACGTAGTTTATTACTTGTTGAACTCACTTTAGAGTGAGTTCTCAACCTCCTCTTCTTAGAACTAGGAATCTTCTAGACACTAAGATTTTCTTAATCTTAAGACACTTTTAGTGATTAGGTGAACACTTAACCTAATCCTAGACACTTAGAAGGGTTATTCATAGGAGTAAGCTATGCCTTAGAGATTTAGGGAGACTTACCTACCCTATTGCCTAAACCCAAACCGTGTTCTCCTTTACAAACCAAACCTCAAACTCAATTCAAACACCAATCCAGATTCAAATTCCAAATCAAATAATTAAAGCCCATAATCAAATCCACAGTCAAAATCCTTCCTAAGCCCTATGATTTTATCTTATGGACTTAGCCCTTAGTCAAATCCAATTCAATTTAAATTCAATCGATTTTCTTCATGATCAATTCAATCTCTCAATCAATTTATCAAATTTGAATCCAAGTTCAACTCTAAATGATTGAAACCCAAGATCAAATTCAAACTCCCAAATCCCCTTTAAGCCTTGTGATTGGAACCCATGGACTTAGGCAAATCTCTAATCATATCAAGTCAAACTCAATTGATTTTCTCATAAATCAATTATTCCATCAATTATCTTCCCAAATGTAAATCAAATCTACATTAAAATGATCAAAACTAAATTAAATTAAATCAAATTAAATCAAGACCCTTCCTAAGCCTTATGAATCAATCCCATGAGCTTAGCCAAATCTTAACCCAAATCAACCCAAAATCAATTGATTTCTCCATGAATCAATCATATATAAAATAATCTTCATACATATAAATGAAATCTACACTCAAATAATCAAAACTAAATCAAACCTTTCTCTAAGACCTTTGGACCCACCTTCATGAGTTTAGCCAAATTTGCCTTGAAATCACTTCAAACTCAATTTATTTTCTTATAAATCAATTACACCTTCAATCATCTTCCTAAATATAAATGAAATATATATTCAAATGACCAAAATTAAATCTAAAATCAAATCAAATCCTAATATAAACTTTTTAAGCCAATTCCTTGGACTTTGCCAAATCCTATCCGATTCGATCCAAAACTAATGGATTTTCTCTTGAATCAATCATTCATTCAATCAATTATCTAAATATAAATGAAACCCACAAAAATCAAACCAAACTAAGGTAGACCCAAGTCAAACCCAACTTAGGCCTTTTTGGCTTAAAATTTTAAAAGAACCAAAACCTATTGGAATCCAAATTGATTGTAGTTGGATTTATATTTCAATCCCAAGTTCATTTATAAAATCAACTAAACCTTAATCAAACTAAAATCAAGCCAATTGACCCATTTAGGTCTACTTGACCCAAAGTGACCTAAAGGACCCTTTTGAGCCAAGTTCCAATCCAACCCAAAATGGATTGAACCAAGCCAACCTAAACATCCTACCATGATTGTTGACCACCCTAGGATGATCAATTATCACAAATTAGGTCAAACCAAGTCAACTTAGTCATTTGCCAAGTCAACCCTTTAGTCCACATGAACCCAAACTAGACAAAACTCATCCTACAACAAATTAATTGAAACCATTGATTCACACCAACCCATGATCAATGATTGAACATGACTTGACCACCAATTAAGCCAAACCAAACCTAATTGGCCATTTGACTCAAGTTGACCCAAATCGACCTAAAAGGCCAAAATAGGTCAAATCATGATGTAACTTAAATTGATTGAAACCAATGGATCAAGTTCATTCTAAATTGATTATTGAACTTGACCAAAGCCATAACTGAGCCCAGTTTAACCAATCGGACCCAATTGACCAACTTAGCCCAAATTAACCTAAAGGGTCAAATTGGCTTAAATCCAAATTAAATCTAAATCAATTCAAACCAGAGCCTACAATACCATCTAATTGTTCAATTGAACTTAAAATAACACCTAACCCAAGCCAATTTGACCAATTTGGCCAAATTGGTCAACTTGACCCATTTGATCCAATTGATTCCAAATGAGCCAAAATCAAACCTAGACTAAGTTGATTGAAACCACTTGAACCAAAACTCTTGAAATCATCATTTGACCCTAACCAAAGCTTGGTTTGACCCAATTTGACCAATTGGTCAACCTAACCCATCATGACCTAAAGTGACATATATGACCTAAATTGAGTCAAATCCTTCGAAATCAACCCATGGCACCTTGGGAGCTGACCTAACCCGATCCAAACCCAGTTGAGATCAGTCCAAAATAAGCTCAAACCCAATTGGAGTCAAACCCGAGGTAATCTCTATTTGATATGCCACCTCAGATAGGTTTCTCCCTAAAATAGTAAAGTCCACTCTTCTATCACCCTTGGAAGCCATCAAACACCCCATTTTAGGGTCAAACCTAGCCACCTAGCCCACCTTAAGTGGGCTAGGATTGTTATGACCAAAGGGTGGAGAGCTAACTCACCTCCCTCACAAGTGGAAAACCCCATGGAAAAAGACCAAGTCACACCTGCCTTGAGCCATTGGTTAATCATAGAGAAATAAGGGATATACCTGCTCAATTAGCATGAAAAACACACTCATTCGAATCCTGAGAAATCCCTATGGAATTTTTGAATTCCCTAGTGAGCTCCCGAGCATTCTTAAGGCTTCCTATCACTAGATTTCTCATTCTCAAGTGCACTCAAAATAAGTAAACCAATGTCCGGTCCCAACTCACTCAAACCACAATGAAATTCCAATTCCTCTTGCACACACCATCCCTATACCTCGTCAAAGCTATATGAACCTTCACCCAAGCCCCAAACCTACCATAGGTTCCACTTCGATCAAGACTAAGCCTCCAAAGGATGAAACTTGGTCTTCCGAGTGAACCACTTATAATCAACCCAATTGCAGCTCAATAGGGCTTCATCTCCACCAATCTTCCTCAAGTGTGCGTATCGCCAACCATTAGCTCTGGCGAGGCATGCCATTAAAATTGAGCTTTCTTGAAATTTTTTTAGAGCTTTTTGAAGGAAAGTTGAATGCTATGTGATCTTGACTGTTGGATCCCCTCCAATCATTATCATGAAGGTGTGGGATCCTTTTAGATTTGATCCAAGCTCGAGTGAGCTTAGATCGTGAGAGCAATGGCAGATGGACTCTGTCTCTCATCACTCATAGGGTGATAAATCACATGTCATACATTCTGCATCATCAAAATGGACGGCTGGGATTAGATCTCATTAGATTATTTGATTTAATTCATTATTAACTAGAAGATCGATCTACATCGTTTGATCCAAGATCGAGGAGATCAATAGGCCCATCCACGCAAGCGACTCGAGCAGCTTTAATAGAATCCCACCGTACATGAAAAGCTCACCGCATTAGCGCGACATGTGGCACCGATGTGATTAGGCTTAATTAAATGGAATTAATGCTTGAAAATTTAAATAATCATAACAAATCATAGAAAATTTTAAAAATATAAATAAATACTCATTTTAAAAGTATTTTAGAGAGGAATTTATTAAAATGTCATTAATTAATTTTGAATAGTAATTAAGGCTTAATTCTAATTTAATTCAGAAATTAAATAGATTAATTACTCTCTAATTAATTAGTTAATTAACCCCAAATTTTTTGAGATTATTTAAGTGGATGTCTTGTACCTCCCCTAATTTTCTTGGGGTTTATTGGTTAATTAATTAGGGAAATTAGCCAATTAAGCCTTAATTACTCTCTTAATTTAATTAAAGGTTAATTAATCACATGAATAGTAAACTAAATAATTAGTTTGACTCATTTATCATTATCAAATAGTGAGGGGACTTATGGAATAGGATTGTGACCTCTTTCCTAATCTCTTTCCCTAAGTTCATCCCACTTTTCAATAAAAATTAATTAAGGATTAATTTGTTAATTATTTACTTAATTAGTCTAATTAAAACCTAAAATGTATCTCCTAACTAATCAAGGGGATCTTTAGGTGTTTAATAAACTAAATACATTTAAGGAAATTATGGTTAATCCACAAGTGTGGGAAAACTATAAGACTACTTAATTGAGTTTCTTAACTTAATTAACTAATAATTATGAGCTAATTGTATGAGGCCCCTTTCATTTCCTGAGACCATTGCAAATTTACTTTACAATTCACTTGAATATCATGTTGGCTCATAATTATTTAGCTAATCACTTTAAAGTAACATAGGTAAGGGTTGATTAATGGATTTAATGCATATTAAAACTTAATTAATCCATAAAATCAACTTAATTACCTTTCATTAAACCAAATTAATTTATAAAAATGAGAATGGGTTAGGATCAGAAAACTCTCTCTCACATCATTAAATAAAATCAAAACATGAAATTAAAAATGACATTAAAGAAATTTTGGTTTGCTTTAAATGGTTTTATTTGATATGATTGTCCTTAGGAATTAATTTGATTGAATGAAATCATGTGTTTATGTTTATTTATTTCTTTCCAATCATATTAAATGTTGTATGTCATTTGAAATCATGCATTCATCTTTTTCAAAATCAATTAAATCAAATGGTTTTCCTTTATGTTAAGCTTGCATGTGTTGACTTAATATATGTGTGGCTATTATCACTAATAAATCTAAATTATTTTTTTCAAAATTTATAAATCAATTACATTGATTAAAGTGATTGTAGCTCTGTGTACATATAGGTTTACATGTGCTTATGGCTTAAATATGTAAAGTAAAGTTCTCTTTTCTTTGGTTCATGTGTAGCTTTATATGTATTTGAATGTTAATAAGTATATAGTCCAGCCATCCCAGGAATATGAGGCTTTAGCTACTCCCAAGGAGGTCATTTGATTACCTCACTTCCCTGGTTAACAATGACACATACTTATTTGATTTCATTTACATGTATTTCTACATTGTAGATTGGATAGAACTTTATTTCACATATGTAAATGCTTTAATAAAATAAGAATATAATCTTTGCATGGTTTTCTTTCGTTTAGTTATGTATACATCCAAAAGAAACTGTTTAGTATAGACATCTCGGGAATATGAGGCTTTAAGAAGCCATAAGGAGGACATTTGATTACCTCACTTCCCTGATAAATAATGGCATGTACTAGTTTATGTATCTTATACATGTGTGTGTGTGTGTGTGTGTGTATTTAATTATGGAATTAAAAACCCTTTCTTTTATCAGAGATTCATGCATTCATAATTGACTAAGTGATTGAGATAATTAGCCATATTATTTGGGGCTTCTTTCCTTATGTTCATGTATATAAATTTACATATGTTTGAATGCAAATGGGTATATAGTTTGGACATCTCGGAACATGAAGCTTTAGCTAGGCCCAAAGAGATCATTTAATTACCTCACTTCCCTGGTTAACAATGACACCTACCTATTTTATTTCATCCCTATGTATTTTTGTAAAAGAATTTGGATGGAGATTTAAATTAATATGATTAAATGATCTAATCAAAATAAAGATACAAGCTTCACACACACACATATATATTATATATATATATATATATATATATATATATATATATATATATATATATATATATATATATACACTCATCATATAAGTTTGCTAAAATATGTTGCATGTATAGGTATTCTTAGGATGAAAATCATATGCATGTTTTATGTGATGGAAAGGAATGATTGATATATGTCATGTGAAAGTAAATCAACTAGATTAATCTTAAGAAGCCTTTCATATTGAATAGGATTATTTAAAGTGAACCAAAATGTAGGATTATTTAAATTATTTAATAGGACATTCACTAAAGAGAATTAAATCAAATCAACATGCTTTATAAAGTGGCTTAAGGTGAGGATGAAAGAGGGCAATCCTCTTTTCTTCACTTTATAACACTTAGTTGCTAAGTGTAATCAAATGAAACAAAAGAAAACATAAATTAAAATTCACAAGTCAATTAAATAACTTCAAGTAAAATCACCCTTTAGGTTAAATTAAATCTCTCCAAATTTAGAAAAAACATAACCTTAATATTTTGTTAAGACATACCACAGAAAGCTTAACACACACATTAAAATCAAGTCACCACTTCTAGTTCTATGTTAGGATGGTGCATGATGTGATGAATGTTTTATTTTATGATGTAGTATTTTAGACTGGATGGTAGGGTGTATGCTTCATAGACTAGATGTTAGGCTGCTCCTAGCCTAATCATGTTTTTTGCAGGAGATTATGCTTAAGGGGGTGCTTAAAATAAATATGAATGCTCTCTTTGTAAGTTTCTTAAGCCCCTAAGCATGATCCAAGTTAGGACATATGGGCTTGGTTACCCATGTGCAGGGTGCTAAGTCTAAATTATAAATATAACTAGTTGGGATTATATGTATGTTTAGATAACCTTTATTTTGCAAGTGTGGTTAGATTTACTTTTCCTATTTTTAATGTAATTTTGCATTAGGAATTAGGATTATTGCTATGGGGATTTAGGATGAGCATTGGCTAGAAGGCTTAGTCCTGGAGTGCCATGTGATGCCTTGAAGCCTACCAAATTAAAGAAGCAAGGAAGAAAGAAATGAAGAAATGAAGAAATGAAGAATGAAATAGTATTTATTCATTTATAACTTGTAATTATTCTTTCATATTCTAGTTAATAATTATCATTAATGAAACAACCCCCTAAATATAATAATCTCATGGAAAAATATAAATGCATATATATTAATTGCAAAATCTATAACAAATAACAAAACATTCAAGATAAACTATTAATTTTTAGTTAATTACATCTTAGGAAGGGTCTCTTCATAAGAATACTCTAGATTAAAGAAATAAGTGGTTATTCCTAAAGATTGCTAAGGTAGCCCCACAAAATAATTATCTTTAATGAAACAACCCCCTAAATATGATAATCTCATGGAAAAATATAAATGCATATATATATTAATTGCAAAATCTATAACAAATAACAAAACATTCAAGATAAACTATTAATTTTTAGTTAATAGTTTATGGTAGTACCCAACTGCACGAGCCTCTTATTGTTTTATGGTAGTTTATAAAATATTTGATGTTGTGTTTACATTATGCATTAGAAATTGCATGCCTTTTCATAGTTTCTTTATGATTGATGCTTTAATGTGTGGCCTGGATATGATTAGTCTCTTAGAATAAAAATTAATTTTTTACCCTAATTAATCTCTCATAACTAAAATTTAAATAACTCATAACCTCACTTTAAAGCCTAGGCATTAATAAGATAAATAAAAGATTTAGCAACCCCTTAAGTGAATGGTTAAATGTTTCACAACATGCATATCATGTTATTTCACTCTTGAAAATAGGGGATTTCCATCCTTGCACCATACTAGAATGATTGACCTGTGAGGGAATCCCTTATGGTGGAAAACACCCCTTCTTATTGATTTAGCCGACAAGTTATTTTCATCATGCATATAGACAACAAAATCCTAAGGCATTTGTCAAAATGACTTGTCCAAAATGAAATTAAAATTTAAAAAGATTTTGCATTTATAGATTAAGTCATTGCTCATACCACTCATGTTCTAGTCTCTCAGGGAGTGGGTTTAAGGACTTCAGTCCCTTTCTGAATAATAATAGCCCAACTATCTTGCAATTTCATAAGACCATACCACATGGATTTAAAATGTAGGAGGAGTTAACTGGCTACCACTCTAGGCGATTGTATGTCCAACAGTCGAATGATTTATTATCTATTATGGAGGTAAACCATTATGCCCACTAGTCGCTTAGATTTAGGTCGTGCTTTAGCTCTTACTAAAGCTCCCTAGATTTAGGATCCGAGGTAGCTATTTTTTTTAAGCTACAAGCATAAATTCTCAGCTCATATGCATTTCTACAACCTTATGTTGGTGGATCATAAGCCCTAGCAATCTAATAAGATTCAACTCAAACATACAAGACTCTTCAATTTCAAAATTATAAGGCCCAACCATAAGATAGATTGGAATGCTCACTAGGCTTCTTAGTATCATGAGCATTCCATACTCATCTCCTTTGTCCTCCAAAATAAGTCTTCCATTTGATCTATCTTGATTGATTTTCCAAACATAATAAATCCTTTGATAGTCTTAACCTTGAAATATTTGGAGACCATAATTATCTACTTTAATTGAGAGTATTCTTTAGGAATTTCATTTCTTATGATATAATTAACTATGGAGGCTTGCCTCTATAGAGAACTTTAGAACCTGATTTAATATATACCCTGCTTTATTCATCCATGTAAAGCTGGGGAAAATCTCTGGTATATTCAAAGACTTATCATGCCTTAGGAGTCCTTATTAGGTGATTAGGTCTATTGAAAGGTAATGTCTCTATCTTTTGAGATAGTACATATGCATTATGTACCCCATACATCCAAAAATAAAATAACACATACCCCAAAGATTTTGTGCCACCATCTTTCAAAGTATTCGATGGCAGTGGGAACCTTAAGCAGCATATAACACACTTCAGGGCCAGTTGTTGCTACGCCAATGGTAGTGATGCCCTATGTTTCAAGCAATTTTTTAGTAGCCTTTCTATAGAGTTACCTTTCATTGGTACATTGAATTTCCCAATAGTTTGGTGAAGTCTTCTGTGGAGTTAGAGCAAATTTTCATTAAAAAATTCACAAGAGCTCAATAGAGAGTAACTGTAGGAATCCTCATTGTAGAAAAACAAAAACCCAATGTGTCCCTTATTAATTATATTCTTAAGTGAAAAAACCTGAGTATGAAATGCGAACCACACCATTGAAATGCTTTTCAAGAATATTCATAGCCCGATCGCTTTCATGCTCAAGGGATTTACTATCAAGACATTTGAGAAGTTAATAAGAAAGGAAACTAATCTGAAAGAAAAAGCCAAATAGTTACCCTACTTAGACTAATCATCCAATCTTAAGCCTCAAAAACTATTTAAGAAGAAGCCAAGAATTATAGTAGTGGTGGACAAGGGGAAGCAGCTAGTGAGGGCACAGTTTAAGAGGCCTAGAGTTCAACAGCCTCCACCTCTACCTCCTCTTCTGCTACCTCGTCCACTACAAAGGCCACCTCAGCATCCTACACAACAACTATACCAATATTCATGGCCATGTAGCGATTATCCACCAACACTTGCCAATAAGCTCAACAAGCCATATTTAGTCAAGAGGGAGGTAGTCAAGTAAATATTTAAGAACCTCCTTAAAAAGCCTAATTTCCATCTAACTAAGCCTAGAAAGCTAGAGGAAGTGGGTAGGACTGATGATCCTAACTATTTCCCATACCATCACATGTTAGGCCATGTCTTAGAGGATTGCTTTACATTCAAGGATTGGCTTGAGTGTAGCTATAAGTCAAAAGCCTTAGTCATCCCCAAAGAATACCTAGTGGAATAACCTTCTGGTTCCATTAAAGTAGTCTTTGGGGAGACATCCGATCCTCTTAAGATAAAAGAAGGTTGGGATATTTCTTTATCATGTACCTCTAAAAAGAACATCTCTAAAATCAAGAGACTTTCTTTATGGGTGCTTGATTCAACTCGGACCACCAACACTAAGGAAGGTCTGCCAGTTGTGAGGGACAACTCAGGGAGGATTGAAGCCTAGCAGCAGCAGCCACCATGTGCCCAAGATAGTTCCATAGCACCACCACTATTTGAGTCTAACATTCTCTCTCCACCATTGCAGCTACAACATCTACTAGCTCCATCACCACTAGCAAGAGTATTGTATCTGCAGATGAGGGCTCCAAGCCACTCATCCTGCTTACTTTGCTTGACTTTTATCATGAACCTCTAAAATTGAAGAAATTAATAAATAAGAATAATTTCACTTAGATTCAGTCTACTTTTGAAGAACTCAGTGATTTCATTCCTATTGATAGCTCTCCAAATCATAATAATAATAATTTAAATAATTTTGATCAATTCAATTCTTATTCAGAAATAGATTACCCTTTTATGAATCTCCAGGGTCCACCACTTGAGCTTGATTTGGAGTCATCTGACTCCAATGATCCTTTAGGAGAAGCTGTAGGTATACTTAATAAGCAAGTAGAACTTTTCATAAGCTTCTCATCGCAAGAAGCCATTGAAGTTAACCTTCTTAGTGTCAAAGTTCTACCTCTTAGGGTAGCACCTCAAGATAAAAGGTAAACATGTCATTGGTTCCAATGAGCAGATAGCCCCTCCACAAGATGCTCCATCTTGGATATGCTTATGGAGGACTAGTCTAAAGTTGACTACAACATCTTGATGCATCTTAAAAAGTTGCCAGCTAAGCTAAGCATATATGATGCCCTCATTTTATCTGAAGAAATGAGGGAGTCACAAATCGAAGAATAATTAAAATATTCTTAGCTCAGTCGACCACTTCTAATTCAACTGGAGAGGAGGCATGTTTTTCAAAAGAATTCTTAAGAGTCACATTCTCAGATGAAAACCTGCTACTAGGAAAAATAGAGCACAACCACCCCCTCTACATCATAGTAGATGTTGACAAGTTCAGGCTATCTAGAGTATTGGTTGATTAGTGTGCATCAATGAACATTATAAGTCTAAGAACCCTTGTTTACTTGAGGATCAACATCTCTAAACTTTAATCTAAGAAGATGTTGTTTAAAAGATTCAATGAACAAGGCGAAAGGTCCTTAGGCTCCATAATGTTTCCTTTGGGGGTAAATGATTGGAAGACTGAAGCTAAGTTTCACATAATAGATTTTAATACATCCTTCAATGCTTTGGTTAGGGGAGAACCTGGATTCATGAGAACAATGTGGTTCCATCCTCCCTACATCAGTGCATCAAGGTCATCAGGGTTAGGATTGAATATTATGTCAAAGGAGATCTCAAGCCATTTGTGATACATGAGGTTAGGATTTATGAGGATGCGACCTATTACATCCTTAAGAAACAAAATATCTTATCTTGTGAACTTAATCAAATTGAAAAAGAGAAAGAAAAGAAAGAAAAAGATAGAATAGAAAAATAGAAAGAGAATGAAAATGAAAAGAAAAGTCAGTGAGAAGAAGACAACGAAGAGGAAATAGAGCTTGATATTAGATTCCAATCACAATTTGTTACTCCATTCGAACAAGTGGGGAGGATGACCCAAACTCCCCTAGGATGAGGAAGAGGTCTAGAGGAAGGTCTAGAGTGGTAGACCTCCATACTTATCGCCTACGAGAAGGTTCATTATAGCATCCAAGAGTACACCTGGCATCTACATAGACTTAGAATCTAGTTTAAAAGATGAGTCCTATGTAGTGAGCACACCGGCTACTTATCTACATTAGTACACTTTATTGGAGCTGACATTAGAGCCTAATAGTGATGACGATCAGGTCCCTAAGAAAAGCATGAATGTATCTGAGCCATCTTTATATGAAATTTTTAGACAATATGTTAGCACCTTAGCTCTAACCCCACTTTCCTCATAAAAGATTGAGGCTTTAGTAGTTAAGGAAGCTCCTAAACATATACAAATGTTAAACATCAAAGGTTTTATTTAGGAGCAACATCCTCAAGTAGGAAAGTTGATGTAGAGCTTGCGGTTGAATCATTCCAAGAATTAATGAAATTATCATTTGATTGGTACTCTCCTTATATCATTATTTAGCCAAGAAAGGTTTAATTCCACATACATAGTCTAAGCACAGGTCAGAAAACTTTAAAAAAATTATGGGACAACAAATGCAAGAACTCTCAATTAAGACCCAAACTTAGCTTCGACACAATAGGCCAGATGAATGATGATAATTACTACTTGGTCATTACCAATCATTTGGAATCTAATAGGTTCTTTTCAAATCACATTAATTCATATGAGGAGATGTATTTAGAAACTTAAGATGATCCAGATAATCTCCAAGTTAAAGATGCACCCTAAGAATTCGAAGAAGAAATCAAATTAACCATCGATGAGTTCAAAGAAATCAACTTAGGCACTGAAGACGATCCATGCCAGACATACATCAGTTCTTTGTTGAATGAATCTAAAACCAATGACTTAGTTAGGCTACTCATTGAGTTTAAGGATTGCTTCACATGGAGTTATGAAGAAATGCTTAGATTAGCTCCTAAAGTAGTAGTTCATAAGCTAGCATTATAGCGTGATGCTAACCCCATCACGCAAGCTCGTAGATGCATGTGATTGAACATTGAACAATAAGTCATTTTCAAGGTCAAGAAATTGATCGATCCTGGTTACATCTAGGAGTAAAAATATCTCACTTGTTTGGCCAATATCATCCTAGTTAAGAATAAAAATGGTCAAATTTACATATGCATCAATTTTAAAAATCTTAACAAGGCATATCCAAAAGATGAATTTTCACTACCACTACCAAAACTGATGGTGGACATCATCTCATCTTATGTAGTATTCTCTTTCATGGATGGTTCACCTAGGTATGACCAAATAAAGATGGCACCTGAAGATGAAAGGAACATTGCTTTTAGAACCGCGATCAGAATTTATTGTTATGAGGTCATACATTTTGGCCTCAAAAATGCTAGCGCCACATACTAGTGAGCCATGACTCAGAATTTTGATGAACTCATTCACCATAAAGTTGAGTGCTACATTGTTGATCTCGTGGTCAAAAGGAAAGAAAAGGAAAACCATCTCTATGACTTGAGAGTAGTTTTTGAGTGATTGAGATAATATAATCTTAAAATAAACCCTCTGAAGTGTGCATTTGGGGTAACTTCAAGGAAATTTTTAGAGTTTGTTGTTTGACATCGTTGGATAGAGATCAATCGGGAGAAGATCAAAGCTATTGGGAATGCCACCCCTAAAAATATTACAAAAGTCATATCATTCCAATAGAGGTTGGCATATCTAAGATACTTTATATCTAACATATCGAGTAGATGTCAACCATTCTCAATATTAGTCAAAAAAGTCACCAAGTTCAAGTGGGATGAAAAATCCCAACATGCATTTGAAAGTATAAAGCAATATCTTATGACATTGCCAATCCTAGCTGCCCCTATCCCAAAAAAACTCCTCATACTCTACACTATTGCATTAGATGACTCCTTTGGCACCTTACTGGCCCAAGCCAATAATGAGGGAAAAGAGAATGCACTATACTATCTCAGCCATCATCTGATACCTGCTAAGGTGAACTATCTACCCATTAAGAAGCATTGCTTAGCCTTGATCTTTATAGATAAGAAGCTATGATATTATATGCTTTCTCATAAAGTAAACTTAATTTCTAGAGTTAATCTACTACAATATCTCATGACATGACTGATGCTATCTAGACGGTTGGCATGATGGTCCATGATTTTATCATAATTTGATATCATATTCGTACTCCTCTGTGTAGTGAAAGGATGAGCACTTATGGACTTCCTAGTAGCACATTTGGTTCCTGCAGATTCCCTGCTCACTGATGATCTTCTTATGAATAAATCATGAATCTTGGGGATGCAAATATTCACCGTTAGGAGATGTACTTTGATGGTGCGCCTTCTTTTCAAGGAGGAGAAGAACCATAATCTACAATTCTAGGCAAGGCCGAGGTAGGGATAGTCCTCTTAGCACTAGACTGTTATGATGAGATTCTCATATCTTTTGTCCAAATCCTACACCAATAATGAAACTAAATATGAGGCTCTAATCACCATCTAGAGTTAGCCATCTCATTATGTATCCAAAGTATCAGTATCTTTGGGGATTCACAGCTAATCGTCAACCAAATCATTGGGTTCTACAAGGTTCTGAAGGCCAAGCTCCATACTACCACAAGTACACCATGGAGTTACTAGGCTAGATCTTAAAGGTCACAATCTATAAGATCTCTCGAAGAAAAAATTCCATAGCTGATGTCATAGTCAAACTCGTCAAAGAGTTGGCATGTCCGAAAGATGAGTCCATATCAATAGAGGTTCACAATAGACAAGTCCTACCTCTTATTGATATTGAACTCATCAACAAATAACTCTTGGAGGAGAGGTTACTATTGCCGAAAAGGATGAAGAGCTAGATTGGAGGCAACCCTTCATTAATTATCTAAATAAAGAAAAACTACCTCAAGAAAAATCTCAAGCTCATTAAGTTAAGCAGAGGGCACTCTCTTATGCCCTCATCAATGGTGTCTTATACCGACGATCTTCATTCATATGTGGTTACATTATTTAGACAAATATGAAGCCTATAAGATCATGACTGAAGTGCACTCAAGACTATGCATAGCTCATCAATCTGGTCCTAAGATGAAAGCCAAAATCAAGAGACTTAAATATCATTGGCTAACGATGATCACAGATTGCATGCATGTAGCAAAGTACTGCCACCAATGCCAAATGAATGGAGTAGTTCTACATCAACCACCTAACATTATACATCTAATTTTAGCCTCATGGCCATTCGAGTGTTGGGGGTACCGATATAGTGGGTCCAATTGATCCTCCATTGGCTAAGGGTCACCAGCTCATTTTAGTAGCTACGAATTATTTCTCCAAGTGGGCTGATTCTACTCAGGGAAGTCAAAGCTTAGCATGTTCTCCAATTTTTTAGGAACCATATCATGTATAAATTTAGAGTACCCTATAGAATCATATCTGATAATGGTACTGCTTTCAAAAGCACCATGATCAATAATTTTACCTGAATACACAACATAGATTGGAGGTACTCTACCATCTACTATCCATGGGTGAATAGTTTAGTGGAAGCCTTTAACAAAACTCTAATCTAAATACTTAAAAATACATTTGATGATAAATAATGGCAGTGGCATGAATAGTTAGTTTAAGCTTTATAGGCTTACCATACTACCTATAGAACTCTAACACAATCTACACTATTCTCCTTAGTGTATGGATCTCAATCCATTCTTCCCTTAGAAGTTCAACTTCTACCATTAAGGATAACTGTGGGTAGTAAAATCACAACCAAGTAGAATGCTAAACTTTGATTGGAGGAACACGAGGGTCTGGAGAAGAGACACTTGCGAGTGTATCAGAACCTCGAGTTGTATAAATCTAGAATGGTTCAAGTTCATAACAAGTTGGTCCGCCCTAGAGATTTTTGAGTTGGAGAGCTCATTTTAGTTCTAAGGAGGCCAATTATGGCCCATCATAAAATGGGAGGCAAGTTTGAACCTACTTGGGAAGACCCTTTCACCGTAAAGAAGAACTATCAAGGTGGCTCCTATCAATTGATCAACCATAAAGGAAAATGGCCAATGGTCACAATCAATGGGCTTTATAAGGAAATATTATGCATAAAAAATATCCTAAATAATCTTTCCAGCAATAAAAATTTTATTTTAACCAAGTTATTCTCTAAATTAGAATATTTTTTATTATTAAACCACTAATGTGTTTACGATAAGTGTAAAAGAATTCGAGTGGCATTCTAATCCTTGCTCACATAATACAAATATAAAGCTACACATAAACACAAATAAATCAAATATAAATCCAATTACTTCAGGCTACTTTAAGCTGAGATAAGACCCCCAATGACTCTCACTTAGTAGCTGCTCAAGATTAGGTTTGATTCACTACTTGGCTAGTGGGTTTCACAATGGTAAATTTTCTTTAGGAGGATGTGAGTCCCTTTGCTTTTTTCTTAGCTTGACCCTACAAATTTATGGGTGCTTTGTTAGTTCAGTACATTTTATTGCATGACCAATAAGCTACTCTGATTGTTGCCTTTACTTAAGAAGATGTGGTCCCCGAGCTTTCTTCTTAAGCAAGCCATCATGCATTGACCAGGTCTAAAAATATATTAGAGAATTAGGGTAAGACCCCTAGTGGCTCCTTTTTTCTCTTAACTATTTGAAGCTCGGGTTCAGTCCTCTTTTATGACTGCCCACTTGGTAGTTGCCTTAGGTTTGATGGTATCTGTCTAGCTGATGACAGACTGTCCCGACGATCAATTATGCTTAAGAAGATGTGAGTTCCCGATGCTTTCTTCCTATTTTGTCATCATAAACTGATAGGAACCTTAGGTTAGTTGGTGTTTTCCTTGCTGATGGCAATCCATCTGGTGGATGACATTGCTCAGGTAGATGTGAGTTCCCATGCTTTCATCCTGAGTTGACTGCCATATACCTACAAGATTTATATATATTTCAGGGATTAGGATAAGGCCCCTAAAAGTATCTTCCCTGTAGGTATTTTATTTGGATCACGTCCTCATGACCCCATCTAGATATGACCCAGGTTACTATCGGATTGGACACTTCCCCATTCCTAGTAGCCACCCCTTTGGTTAGAAGCTCTATACTGCAGATGTACGAACTATCCATTGGGCTAGTAAATCTAAGATAGGCCAAAGCCCCATGGCTCCTTCTTAGTATGTCCCCTAGCAAATCAACAGGGTCCATGCTAAAAAACAAACAAACAAAATATAATCTCTTGTGGATTAGGATAATATCTCTAGCGACACCATTTCCCAAACGGGCATCCTATTTCTTTTGGGTAGTGTTAGCAAAACTCCCTATAGGAATCTCCTTGGCTATTCCAGCTAAAATAAGACCCCCTGAGTCCCTCACTTAATATTCACCCTAGGTCAAGTTCTACTTATTCTAGTGATCAGCAGGTCACCCCGGTGGTTGATTCCACTTTGGAAGATGTGAGTCCCTATGCTTTATTCCTAATCTAACAAACACAAATTGAATGGCAACCCATAGGTTGGATAGTCTCTACTGCACGACTAGTAGATTATTCCTTTGAGCCAGTAAGTCTAAGGAAAATCTAGGTTTTTATAACCCCTTCCTTAGTGTGACTACCCTAGGTTTGGATTAAGCCATCATGGCCCCTCTTCTAGTGGTTGCCCCTTTAGGTTGAGTGGTATCATCCAACAGATAAGCGGATTACTCCTTTGGGCTGGTAAATATAACATAGGTATAAGCTTTTGTAGCCCCTTCTTAGTGTGATCCATCGCAAAGCAACAAGGTCCATATCCTTCTAACAATCAAATATAAATCAAAATTAATGCAAATTACCAAATCAATTAAAAATTCATCAACTAAACTAATTAACAAAACTAAATCAATCAAATTAAACCAACTCTAATCCAAATCTCATTCATTCTTAACAAGTCCTCATTCACGCCCTTAGAATGATTCAATCCTCAAGAAAGTCTTCTTTGTGTACTCAACACAAAGATAAACTTCAAATAATCATTCTTAGCAAATCTTCATGCATGCCCTTAGCATGACTTGATCCTCGGCATGATCCTTCTTTGTGTCCTTCATATGAAACCAAACCACAAATAAATCAAACCAAATTCAGACAATCCTCCTCCCATGCCCTTGACATGAAACAAAATGAATCAAATTACATTAAGATCTAAGTTCCTTATACCACTCTATTTAGGTATAAATAGTCATCATTGTTGTTCATGAATTTCTTGAATGTATTTTGATCACCTCGATCAACGCCAATATGTGCAATGTGCCTTGTCAATTGGACCTCACCCATTGGGGGTCCTTTTGTTGACCTCTCTTTTGGAGTGAGGATTGATCCCTTCCATTATAGATCTAGGAGCCTTCTAGACACTTAGACTTTCTAAGTGCTATGACACTTCTAGTGATTAAGAGAATACTAAACATAAGCTTAGAGACTTATAAGGCATAACCCTAAGCCCAGAGTTTACCTTAGGATAAGTAAGTTTCACTTACCCTGAGGCCTAAAGCAAGGCTCATGCTAATCCACTCATTCAAACTTAAGCTCCTATGATTAGAGCTAAAATAACTCAAACATATTCAATTAATCTTAATTGAATTTTGTTCTCCAATCCAAGCTCTAAGCTAAGTCAACTTGGACCTTAACATGAGTTAACCCACCATAATCTTATAACTCCATTCAAACTCATTCAAGCAAACTAAACTCAATTTGATTTTCTCAATCACTCTAATTATTCAATAGATCATTTCAAACTACTCAAACATTTGCAATTAAGCTCACTAAACTAAGTGAATTTGGTCAATCCCAAGTTAGCCTAATTGACCTAAAAGGTTCAAATGAGCCAAAATCCAATCAAGCTCAAATCAATTACAATCAAAGCCACCAATCAACCTCAAATTTATCATTGAATGCATCCTAACCATCCATAACTCAAGTTGGTCCAAGTTGTCTTGACCAACCTAATTGATCCATAGTGACATAAAGGGCCTAATTAATCCAAACTCCAATCAAACTCCCATCGGATCAAACCAAGATTTCCAAACACTTCATTGATGGTTATAGGTCACTATTAAACACTCCACTATAATCAATTGAACCTAATCAAGCCAATTTATCCCTTTTACCCAAGTTTACCCAATTTGACCCAAAGGGTCAAATAAAACAAAATCAAATCCTAGACCAAATTAATTGAAACCTATGCTTCAATTAGTCACCAATTGAATATTGAATATAATCTAACTTTCAATTGGGTCAACCTATCCCAATTGACCTACTTTTCCTAATTTGACTTAAAAGGTCATATTGAACCAAATCATTTTCTAATCCAAATCAATTAAAATCAACTCTTCCAATCAATCACTGTTGGTAGAAAAATTTCTAGGAGTCGCCTTTCAAATCTATGGTCAGAAAAGAAAGATAAGACTATAAAAATTAATCTTTTTGGTACGCCACACAGATCCACAGATGTACTTATTCAGGTGATCGAGTACATCATCAGGGAATAGTGTACTATCTCGAAAGATAGAAGTCACTACCCTTTGACGATGGGTCTGCATATGTACCCGAGATTCTTCCTCTACTTTACATGGAAAAGTAAAGCAGGGTTAATTTTAAATCGAGTTTGTTAAGTTCTCTATAGGGGCAAGTCCCCATAGTTAATTACATCCTAAGGATTGGGGATTCTTTAGAAAAACTCTTAATTAAGGTAAATGATCATTATCTTCAAAGATTTCAATAGGAAAGGATTATCAATTGATTGGTTCATTTTTTGAAGATCAAATGGGATTGACTAAAGAGAGGGAGTTATTATTGAATTCAAAATGGAAGATAAGCAGGAGATGCCCATGATGCTAGAAAACCTAACGAGAATCTCAAACTATCCTATCGTTGGGCTTTACATTTTTGAAATTAATTTAATTTATTTGAGTTGCATTTTTCATTAAATTTTTAGTACTTATGATTACTTAACACAAGATTAAGGAAATGCCTAAGAGGTGAGGAATTATGCTTATGGCCCATAAAGGGGAGAAGCAACCCTAAAACCTAAATTTAGGGAGCTTTTGCGAGGGCCGAAAGCACAACCTAAATCTAAGGCAAAAAGTGGGGATTTGGTTTGCCTCCACAAGAGAGGAAAAACCACCTGATAGCTTGGGCTTACAACCGCCTAAGGGTGGACACCAACAAACTCCTCCTATGATTTTAAATACATGTAGGCAAGCCTTTATGCTTATGCAAGATAGCTAGACTATTATTTATTTAGAGAGAGACTAAGTCCTTAAACTCACTCCCTGAAGAGACTAGATCATGTAAAGGGCATGCTTCAAATGACCTAAATATAATGAAATTCAAATTTCATTTTTTTTATTTTTGGACAATCATTTTGACTCAGGATAATAGGATTCATATGACTAATGCATGAGAAATAAAATTATTGGCCAAAATCAGCGAGAAGGGAGGAAGTGAGTTTCCACCATGGCTCTCAAAGGTCAAGCCAAATTTCTCTAGCAAAGGTGGAAGCCCTCTAATTAAGAGTGAAATAAGATGAATTTGTGCATGTT
Source organism: Cymbidium sinense (assembly GCA_021442155.1). Taxonomy (NCBI): domain Eukaryota; kingdom Viridiplantae; phylum Streptophyta; class Magnoliopsida; order Asparagales; family Orchidaceae; genus Cymbidium; species Cymbidium sinense. The sequence continues at coordinate 80,793,743 of CM038227.1, forward strand.
ATTACAAAAGAAAAGCTCATCCAGCTAAAGGGGTTGCTAATTCTTTTATCTTGATTTTAAACCTAAGCTTTAGGTCAGGTTATGAGTTCTTTATTTTTAATTTGTGTTATTTAAGTTTGGTAAATGATATATTTTTCCTAAAGAGCCTAATCCACATACAGGCCATACATAAAGTAAGGAAGAAACTAGGAAAACTATGCCACTTAATGCAAAAGCTAAATAAATCATCAATCAATTTATAAAGCTAATCGCAAAAAGAATAAAAGGCTGTTATGGCCAAGCACCACCGCATAAACCTAAAAATATTAAATTGGGTAGTCGAGCTCTACCCTTATACAATCCATATTATAAATGAGTTAAATTATAATTAAGCAAGAAATTCATTATTACGGAGGTCTTCAAACTTCATTCTTCTTTCTTCTTTTCTTTTTTCTTCTTTCTTCTTTGGCTCCTTCTTTTGGATGGTTGGAAGTTGGATGCTCTAAGAATTCACATGGTGCATAAAATAGGATCTTATGACCAATGCCATCCTAATCCCCATAACAATCTTTCCAAAATCCTAACTGCATAAATTTACATGAAAAGGAAAAGTGGAAATCTAACTAACACCTGTAAAATAAAGGTTAGCTAAAACAAACCACACAAATCCCAAGCATGTTTGTTGGACTTATCACCCCACACATGGGTGACTAAGTACACCTGACCTATTGGATTATGCTTAAAGATATAAAGCACCTGCAAACAAAAGCATTTAGATTTTTTTTATTATAGTGCTCCTTAAGCATAATCCCCTACAAAAAATAATGATTAGACTAAGAGCGTCCAACCATTCATTCTACGAGCATACACCCTAACATCTAGTCTAAAAACATATATAAAAAAACAAAACAAAACATCAAACCATGCACCACCCTAACCTAAAGATAGAAGTGGTGACTTAGGCTAATGTGTGTGCATTGAAGGTTTGTGTGGTATGCTTAGCTATATCTTTAGGTTCAAATTTCCTAAGTGTGAAAATATGTTCAACTAAGAGGAGGGTTTCATTTAAGTTGTTTAATTATTTTGGATTGATTATATTTTATGTATTTATTTGGTTCAAGTGAATCATACAATGAATTACTAAGTTATGAAGGGAGGGAAAGAGAAGAGAACTTTTCTTTCCTTCCCTAACTTAAGAATTTCTAAAGTAGATTCACATTTTAGTTTTGTTTAGTAAATGTTTTGATTAAATCTTTTAATTAAGCCTAAGTTTAGATGAACTCTAAACAAATCTATTCGAAAAGAAAGATATTTTAAGATTAAAAATAATGAATCAAAATTTATATAACACACATTACTTCATTTCTTTCCCAACATGTATAGCATGCATGTGAATGAGTCGTAAGAATATCTATACATACAAATGAGAATATTTAACACACTTTATGATGCTTGCTAACTAATCCATTTAAGAAAATTTAGAAGATTAAGATGCATGATTTTCTTTAAGTAGAAAAGGGTTTTTTTTATCCAATTTTTCACATACACACATAAAAGTAAGAAAGGCATAAGTGAGTACTATGCCATTGTTAACCAGAGGTGTAAGGTACAAGACCTACTTAGGGTTGCTTAAAGCCTCAGAACCTCAGGACTTTCGAGACTAATATACCACTTTCCTTATATACAAACATATTTATAAAAGAAATGAAATGGAAAATAAGAATGCAAAAGTTATATTAATTGATTCATTTGGCTTATGCAATTTATTTATGCAAATATAGGTATCTCTTCTTAGGTGATAGCATAGGGATGAATAGGATGTGAAATTAGGTAAGTGTTAGGTTCTTTTCAAATGAACTCTACATCTTACCAACTCCCATTCAAAACTATGCTAGCATAAAAGAGAAGAGAAACCTATGTTAAGCACACCTTTATATTCTTCACATGAAAGATTCTCATTAAAGTATAAGTAGCATACTTTTAGATTGGATAATTGATTAATATGTTTGAAAATAATTTGGATTTAGTAGTGATAATAACCACTCACATTTCTACTTTAACCAACACATGCAAATTTGACATAAAGTAAACAATTTTATTTTTAAATTTGAATTTGAAAAATATGAATGCATGAAACCACATGATATATAAATTTAACATGTTGGGGGGAAAGACTCAAATTAATGAAAGCATGTAAACAAATTCACTTTAATTAAATCCTAAAGATATTTTTGTGGAATTAGAAAGTTTAAAATAAATCAAAGTGTATTTAATGTGATTTTTGTTTAGCTTTAAGTTTGATTTAATTTTAAAAAGGTGAGTTGAGTTTGCTGTTCCTAACTCACTCCCACATGTGTTTGATATTTTGTTTAATTTTTAGATGATTAGATTCATTTTTATGTATTAATTAGGTTAAGGTATAAATTAAGCAAATTAATTAACCCTTACCTACACCACCTTAGCAAACTTAACCAAATAATTATGAGCCAATGTGATGACATAAAAACTCACAAGGTATTTAAACTTACAATGCACTTATTATGAAAAGGCCTAATGCAATTTGGCTCATGATTAATGGTTAATTAGGCTAAGGGTCTTTATCTTAAGTAATTTCAAAGCACCCTTTCACATATGTGAATTAGGTTTTGATTTCCTTAATTGAACTTATGCTATTAAACACCTAAGCATCTACCCAAGGTAGATTAATTAAGTTTTTAAAGTTTTTAGAATTTTTAGAAATTGATTAAGGGGATAATTAATGAATTAACCCTTAATTAAGAGAAGATTAAGGAAATAAAAGGTAGTTTAGGAAATAGCTTAGGGGAAATGCCTCAAAATTATTCCCTAAACCTCCCATCTACTGGATCTGACCTTAATCAACCCTAACACTAGATTAAAACTACTAATCACTCCTTAAATATTCTTAATTACATAAGAAGGGTAATTAAGAAATGCATTTGCAATTCCCCCAATGAAACCTTCAATAAATCCCAAAAAAATTAGGGGAGGTAGAAGTCATTCTCTAAAATATACCCAAGAAGTTTGGGATTAATGAGAGCTTAATTAAAAGGTAATTAACAAAATGAACGTTATAATAAAACCTAAAATCAGAGAAAAGAATAATTCAAAATCCATTGAAATTAATTTTAAAATATTCTAGGTTGAATTATTTTTCTATAGGATTTTATATCATTTTTTTCTAAATTTTATTAAAGGAGATATGAATTTTAGAAGTTCCCTAGATTAATCAGAATTAATTAAGCATCCTAACTAATCTCACTACCACGTGGTAGCCGGCTTTTATATCGCCACAGGAGCATCCCACTTAAACATATCGTCAGGTGGTGGTGTGGTTACGAAATGCACTTTGCTCTTTGCCGTCCGATCAGAGATCGGATGGTCAGGGATATCCCTGAGATTTTAAAAGGGATAAATCAAATTTTGAACATGAGAATAAACTTAGACGTCAATCCAAAATTCACGGATGGATGGCCAAGATCTCTCCAGTTCTTCCCCTTAGATCAACAGAGCCCATCCATGATCTAGGGGAAGATCCAAGCTTGATATTGCTTGGATTGAAATCAAACTTAACCCACACACATCCAATAGTGGGATTTGCATGAATTGGAAATTTCTTTCACAAAGGACCAACACCTCCTATGCTAGGTGGTCAGAAAATCCCATACCTCGCTATAGGTGATCATCGATGATCGAGATCAATGAGGTAGCTTCGTCTAGTGGAAATGAAGCCTAGTTGAAATTCTTAGGCCTTGGGATTGAGTGGCTTGCTCTATGGACCAATACCACTTGATGCTCCTTGCAGCTTTGATCCAATTGCTCCTCTCCTTGCTATGGGAACTCCAATGGAAGCTTGAGTGTTCTTGGATTGGTTCTTTGAAGAAGTGTGTAAGAGGAATTGGGATGGTTTTCAATGTGGAGAAAGTTGGGAGTTCAAGTGAGCTCCCCTATTTTCACATTGTGCAAACCCGAGAATATGAAGTTTGATTTCACTCTAGGAAGCTTGGGGAGGCTGAGGAATTGCTTCTCTCAATTCCCTAGGTTCAATCAAATTAAGGAATGATAGCTTTGAATTCAATTAGGGGGAGTATATCTCCCCCTTGAAGGATCGAACGATCGAGCATAGGCTTATCATTTTGATCCAATTGATCATAATAGGAGGGTTGTTTGATCAGTTAGATGTTTGCACATGATCGGTTTGAGGCCATGAGTGGATTGCCAACCTTCCATGTGTTTAAAATTGAGTGGGAGATGGATTTTGAATTTGTTGTTTTAACCCATGGGGTCGAATTTGGCCTTGGGGCCAATTGGGCTGACCCAAACCCATTGGGTTGGGTGCACCACTCTTCATTAGGCCCCCTTGAGCTATTAGAAAAGCATCAAGTGGATATGAAGAGGGTATGACCAAATTATATATAGATTAGATCAAAATTTATTCTATGGACTCGGGGGAGGATGGTCATTTTGCTGATTCTTCAATTTGGATATGTTGGGTATGTGGAGAAACTAGGTTTGGGCAAGTTTCATGAGATTTGGAATTCATTTGATAGGGTTTGGCTCATGTTGACCCATTTAGGTCAAAATGGGTCAAGTTTACCAATTGGTCAAATTGGGTCAAACCAAGCATTGGGTCAAGTTCATATGACCATTTGAAATGTTTTGGTGGCTCTGGTTTGATTCAATTTGGTATAGATTTGAATTTGGCTCATATGACTTCATTTAGGTCAAATGGGTCAAGTTGACCTCTTATTTGAGGTATGTCAGGTAGGTTTAGGTTAGGTTAGTCATATGGAGTGGATTGGTATCTTTGTTTCCAATCAATTTTGGCTATGTTCAAATTTGGCTCAACATGACCTCTTTAGGTCAAGTTGGGTCTAAGGTCAATTGGGTTAGGTTGGGTCTAGTTGGCCAATTGAGGCTTTGGTCAAGTTTCATAAGTGATTTGGAATGAACTTGACCCATTAGTTCTAATCAATTTGGCTTAGATCAAGTTTTGACACATTTTGACTATTTAGGTCAAGTTAGGTCAACTTGGGTCAAGTGGCCAATTGGGATAGGTTAGGCTCAAATGTTGGCTTGGTCAAGTTCAAACATAGGTCATGAGTGAACTTAGATCAATGGTTTCAATCGATTTGGCCTATGGTTGAATTTGGCTATGTTAGGTTCCATTTTGGGCTAAGTGTTGACTTGGTCAACCCTTGGGTATGACTTGGTTTGCCCCAATTTGATTGATTGATCATCCCATTATGATTGTTGATCACGATGAGAGGTATAGATGAGTTTGGTTCAATCCAAATTGGATAGGATTAGAATTTGGCTCATAAGGGTACTATAGGTCACTTTGAGTCAAGTGAGCCTAAGTGGGTCAAATGGCTTCATCAAAGCTTGATTTGAGCTTGATTGAACTTGTATATGGACTCATGATTGAAATATAAATCCATTAACAAGTGATTTGAAGTCAAATGGGTCTTAATCTATTTAACAATTTCATATTCAAAGGAAGAATACGAAAGGGTTTTGGCTTTGATTTTTGACTTGGGTTTTGCTTGATCGATTGAAATTTGTATTTATATATGGGCTCAAGGTTGTAGGGTTGATTGAATCATGAAGGAAAATTAAGTGTTTGGCATGATTTGAAATTGATTTAGCTAAGTTCAAGATTTTTTACTTGAAAGGCTTAGGTTAGATTTTGATTTTCGGAATAAGTTTTGATTGTTTAAATTTATACTTCATTTATATATGTGAATATAAATGAGAATATAAATAGATTATGAGAAAATTTCAAGGATTTGAAGTGGTTTAATCATGATTTAGGCTAAGTCCATTAAGAAGGATTTAAGGGACTTAAGAAAATTTTGGAGTTTGAAGTTTGAATTTTTGAATTTAGTTTGATTGATTTATATTTATATTTCATTTATATATGTGAGTATAAATGAGAATATAAATGAATTATGAGAAAATCCCATGAATTTAAAGTGAATTAATCATGATTTTGGCAAAGTCCATTAATGGAAAATTAAGGGACTTAAGGAATTTTTAGATTGAGAATTTAATTTCAGGATTTGATTTAATTGATTTATATTTATATTTTATTTATATATGTGAATATAAATGAGAATATAAATAAGTTTTGAGAAAATACCATGAGTTTGAATTGATTTGATGATGATTTAGGCTAAGTCCATTAATGGAAAAATTAAAGGACTTAGGAAAATTTCATGAATTGATTTTGAATTTTAAGTTTAGTTTGATTGGTTTGAATTTATATTTTATTTATTTATATGAATATAAATGAGAATATAAATGAATTATTAGAAAATCTCTTGAGTTTGATTTGGTTTTGATCATGATTTAGGCTAAGTCCTCAAGGGAAGATTAAGAACTTAGGAAAATTTAAGCTTAGGAATTTTGATGGATTTTGATCATGGGTTTCAATCATAGATTTCGATCATGGATTTCAATCATATAGAGTTGATTTGAGTTTGGATCAAATCAATTAAGATTGATTTGGAGTATGACTTGGAGGAAGGAAAGTGAGGAATGGTTTAAACTAAGGGTAGGAAAAATTTCTTAACACTTCTAAGGTAGGACCTATTCATATGGCTAACTCTTCTAAGTCTCTAGGGCTAGGTTGAGTGTCCACCTAATCACTAGATGTGTCTTAGGACTAAGGAACTCTTAAAGTTTAAGAGGAGTCCAATGCCTAAGCTGGAGGGGTTGAGAGCTCATCCTAAAAATGAGGTCAACAAAGGGCGCTCAATAGGTATGGTGTGACTGACAAGAAATACCGCACATATTGGTGTTGACCAAAATGATCAACAACACTGAAAGAGCACAAGCACTAATTGAAATAATTTATCCTCAACCTAAGGAATAGAAAGAATATAGAGCTCAGTGCAATGTGGCTCTACTTATGCCCAAGAAATAAGAGAGAGGGAAAATGCACTAAGGGATATAGTGTGAACCATTTACTAGGGAAGCAAGTTCAAGTCATCGACAAGGTGATGAGAGGTTTGATTTAATTTAAGTCTCACTGAGGAGAAATCTCCACTGGGGGAGAGAGTTGAATTTATTTCAATTTTTGTTACCTTTGAATTTTTGAGATGAAACCTGTTGGTTCGCGATGGATCGCATTGAGTAAGAGCTATGAAGGCTGAGACCTAACTCAGATTTACCAATCCAAAGGGGTAGTTTACTAAACATATGGTAGGACTAGCCAACCAAAGGGATGTTTTTTGATATGTAGCAGCTGTACTAGGAAGAAAGCGTAGTAGACTTAGATCCTCCAAAGTAGAGACCAGATGCTAGGGGTAATCTATTGGCAAGATAATAGATTGAAAACCCAACTTACGGCTGTCTATTGAGTGAATTCCACTAGGGGACTTAAATCAGCTCAAATATAGTCAAAGATTAATTTCATTTTTTAGATTTATTTATTTTGATGGATTTTGTTGGTTTACAATGGATCAAATTGAGAAAGAGCTTATATCAGCCTAGACCTATCTCAAATTTACTGAACCATGGGAGAATCTATGCATCCGCTGAACAAATTCTCCAACTACAGGGGTGGTTACTAGGAAAGGGGAACTGTCCAATCCAAAAGCAACTTGGGTAGTGTCTAAATAGGGTCACAATGGGCTTGATCTAAATAGAATGACTGCAGGGGATGGGGTCGCTAAGGGCTTAATCTAACACCCTGGAGAAAATTACATGACTAGTCATATATCAAATAGATATTCGGTGTCCAACTCAAGGAGAGAGCGCGGGGACTCATATCTACCAAGAGTGGTGTATTCACCGGGTGAGTCGCTGTCAGCATTGCAAACATTAGACAACCTAAGGTGCTTATCAGTTTGCAACAATCAGCCAAGGAAGAAAGCTTGGGGACTGACATCGTCCTATAGTGGAACTAACTGCTGGGATAGTCTGTCTTCGGCTCGATAGGTGCTTTTCGACCTAAGGCGACTACTAAGTGAATGCCACTAGGGGACTTGTATTAACTCAAAAGTAGTCAAGAGGAAAGGAGCCTCTGGGGGACATATCCTAAACCTCAAATATACTCGACCTAGTTAGAGTATGATGGCTAATTCAAGAAGAAAGCACGGTGACTCACATCTTCTTAAATGAAGTCAACATGAGGTAGCTTACTGCCTGGGTAGTGAAGACTACCATACTAACAAGGCACTCATTGGTTTGGAATGGTCAAGTTAGTAAGAAAGTGCGGGTACTCATATCCTCCAACAAATGACCATTGGGGTGACATACTAGTGAGGTATCATGTAGATCCAACCTAGAGTAGCTAATGAGTGAATGCCACAAGGGGCTTGCTCCCACATCAAGTAGCTCGAGACAAAAGATTTGTGTTTGTTATTGTGCATGTGTTAAAAGGAATAGGATTCCTCTGAGGGACTCTTACACCTACCTTAAACACACTAGGGGTTTAATGAAATGGTGCCACAGATGGTAAAAGGATTCCCACTAAGAAAGGATGCCATTTGGGTTCTCTCACACCTAACTTAGTTGTGCTAATCGAAATAGGATGCCTCTTGGGTTCTCTTACACCTAATCTAACAATGTCAAGAGATTTTTTTGTGTTGTGAATGAGGGATAAGATGGAACTGAGGGACTCTTACACCTACCCTAAACACATCATGGCAAATTCGCAAGACAAGCAAACAATGCTTCGAAAGAAGAGAAGATTTGATGAATGGAATCAAATTTTATTCTTTTTTTATTAATGATTGTTTTTAAATATGATTTATTTCATGGGTAATATTTCTCTAGATATAGTCCATTAATTGGAAGCATCAGGTGTTCCCCTTTATAATCAATAAGCAGATAAGTCCTCCTTGGTAGGCCTTCTCTATGACATAGGGGCATTCCCAAGTGGGTTCAAACTTGCCTCCCATCTTTCGATGATCAACAATTGGAGTCCTTACAACTAACACAAGTTTTTCTACTAGAAAAAATCTAGGGTAGACCAGCTTGTTGTGAGCTTGAATTATTTTGGCCTTGTACAACTCGAAGTTCTGGCACACTCGTAAGTGACTGTCCTCCAAGCCTTCGAGCTCTTCTAACCTCAACTTTGCATTTTAGTCTATAGTGATCTTGTTACCCAATGCTATCCTTAATGATGGGAGTTAAACTTGCACCTAGAAAGAAAAGGCTTCGGACCCATATACTAAGGAAAATTAGGTAGACTGAGTTGGAGTTTGGTATGTGGTACGGTAGGCCCATAAAGCTTCAACTGACAGCTTATTTTATTTTTATTTATTTTCATCAAGAGTCTTCATTAGTATCTGGATGAGAGTTTTATTGAATGCTTCTACTAAGCCATCTTCTCTGCGATAATCGATAGTAGAGTATCTCCAATCTATACTATGTCTTCTAGCAAGCTATTGATCTTTGTGCTTTTGAATGTAGTGCCATTATCAGTTATAATTTGTCGAGGCACCCCGAACCTATATACGATATGGTTCCAAAAAAAATTGAAGCATATGGTGAGCTATGACCTCTCTGAGTGGGATGGCTTTCGCACACTTGGAAAAGTAGTCGGTGGAAGCTAAGATGAACTGATGCCCCTTGGAAGAAAGAGGATCGATCAGACCCACAATGTCGTTATCCCAACACTCAAATGGCCATGAAGCCAATGTTGGGTGTAGAATGTTGGGTGGCTGGTGGAGGGCCACACGGTGTACCTGACACTGATGACATCTTCTAGCTACATCTATATAATCTGTAATCATTGAAAGCCAATAGTATCCTAGTCTCTTGAACTTCATCTTCATCTTCAGACCGGATTGATGTGCTCTGCATAGACTTGAATGTACCTAGATTACAATGCCATAGGCTTCGTGTTTGTCTAAATAATGTAACCACATTTGGTCAAAGGACCGTCAGTACAGGGTGCCATCAAGAAGAGTATAGGAGAGAGCTCTCTATTTCACCTGATGCGCTTATGACCTTTCTTAAGGTAGTTTACTGGTGTTCAAGTAATCTATGAACAGTTGCCTCTGATCTAACTCCTTGTCCATTTTGGTAATGACAACCTCCCCTTCAAGAGAAAGTCTCTCGATGAGTTCAACATCAATAAGGGATAGGGCTTGTCTATTTTGAACCCTTATTAAAATAGACTCATCTTCCGAACATGCCAATTCATTGGCAAGTTTGGCCAAAGCATTTGCTACTACGTTCTCTACTCGGGGAACCTTGTAGATGGTGACTTCAAGAATTTGGGCCAACATCTTCATATACCGTAGTAATGACAAGCTTGAGGACCGGCAATGTTGATGACCAACTGAGAATCCCCAAAGATGTTGATTCTCTTAACACTAATAGTGATGGATAGCTCTATACCGGCAATCAAAGCCTTATACTTAGCTTCATTGTTGGTGCAGGGGTTGAAAAGATAGTATGATAATCTTATCACATCACAGTTTGGAGTTAGAAGAACTATTCCATCCCTGCCTTTTTGGGAGAATAGATCATGGTGCTTCACATTTAAGAAAAGAAGCATCACCATCAAAATACATCTCCCATTGATGGTTGCTAGTCTCCCCTAAGTTCATGATTAGTTCATCAGGGAGATCGTCACTAAGTGGAGAATTAATAGGAAGTGGGTGTGCTGCTAAGAAATCCGCTAGTGCATATCCTTTTACTGATGGAGGGGTACAAATACGATATCAAATTGTGAGATATCATGGACCAATGAGCCAAACATTCAAAAGCATTGGCGTGTCATGAATGAGTGGATTTATTGATCAAGTTCACCTTATGAAAGCATGTAAGTGTCATAGCTTTTGGGCAAAGATCAAAGCTAGGTAATACTCAATAGGTGGATAGTTTGCTTTACAGGGATCGAACGATGGGAGTAGTAGAGTGCTTTCCTTTCCTTCATCATTGGCTTAGCCAGAGCCAAGAGTCATCCATTCTGGCGGTAGGATGAGTGGCCTTCTATATGAACGCTTCACCAAGTACTCTTTGATGTCTTGAAAGAATGTTGGCACATCCATGACTTGGCATCCTTTTGATAAGTGCTAAAATGGCATCCCCAATAAGATTGAGATAAAGCATCTTAGATATGCCCTATCCAAAGGATCTGGGATTCTCTAACTAGATCTCTTAAATATTAGGTACAGAATCTCTCAAGTCAAATATCTTCCTTTTCTAATCTTTTGACTACTAGATCATCAACATAACACTCAACTTGATGGATGAGTTCGTTGAAGATGAGTCATGTTGGTATGTAGCACCATTTTTTTAAGGAAAGGCATGACCCTATAACGAAGATTTGGGGTTCAAAAGTAGTGTTTCTTTCATCTTCAGGAGATATCTTGATTTGGTTATAGCCAGATGACCCATCCATGAAAGATAACACTGCATGAGATGAGGCAATGTCTACCATTAATTCTAGTATAGGAAGAGGAAACTCATCCTTAGGACATGCCTTATTTAAATCTCTAAAATTGACGCATATGCGAATTTGGCCATTCTTCTTCTTAACTAGGATGACACTAACTAACCAGGTAAGATATTTTTCTTCCCTAATGAAACCAGCATCGATCAGTTTCTTGACTTCAGAAATAACCTATTTTTCAATTTCTAATCGCATGCATCTAGGAGCTTACTTAATAGGGGTAGTGTTAGGGTCTATTGCTAGCTTGTGGAATATTACTCCAGGAGATAATCCGGGCATCTCTTCATAACTCCATGCAAAGAAATCCTTAAACTTAGTTAATATCCTAATTAAGGCATTGGTTTCTTCTTCATTCAACAATGAACTGATGTATGCCGGGCATGGATTTTCTTCTATCCCGGTTGATTTCTTTAAGCTTATTGAATTTACTCTGAAACTCCCTTCATCTTTGAATTGGAGATCATTTGAATCATCTAAGGTTTCTAAACACACATTCTCATAAGAGTTGGGGGTGTGTGAGAAGAAACTATCAGATTCCAAATGATTGGTAATAATTATGCAGTAATCTTCATCATCGATGGACTCCAATCTAGTCTTACTCTTGATTTGTGCTTCCCCATATTGTTCCATAGCTTTTCGGTATTCGACTATGCTTGGACCATGTGTGAGGAACTAAACCTTTTTGTATAAGATTTTGAACACAAGGCAAGTAAAAGTCAAAAGGTAATTCCATTAATTCTTTAAAAGTATTTTCCTCAAGCTCTACATCAACTTTAGGGTTTGAGGATGATGATCCAAAAAAACTTCTTACTTGTAAGACTTAGGGACTTCCTTAACTACTAAACCTTCAACTTTGAGATGTAAGTGAGGTAAGAGCTAAGGTTCCAACTGCCTAATAGTTTCACATAAACTAGATTCAAATACTTTGCTTTGCTTGGAGGCTTGGTCTTTGTCTCTGTCTGGATCAAAAGTCACCTCCAATGGAACCCATTGAGAGGGTTGGTAGTATACTAATCACATTAGACTCATCCTCAGCTAGATTCCAAGTCTATGTGAATAGTAGGGGTACTCCTATGAGCTAGAACCTCTATTCAAGGCCAACTAGGGGGTCCACCCACCTCACAGGTCTGTTTGCCTGCCTCTACCTAGTGGAGGTTGTGCCATCCCACCCACATGTCCATATGATGGAATAAACTGTGGGTGGAATGTGATATGCAGATCTATTTCTTCTTTAATTTCCCTTTCTTTTTCACTTGGACTTTTATTTTTCTTTTCTTTTTCTTTTATCTTTTCTTTTTATTTTGTGTTTGCATTTAAAGTTTGTCCAAGTTCAAGAGAAAGGGTGTTTTGAGGAAGATAATAGGTTGCATCCTCATGAATCTCAACCTCTCTAATTGAAAATGGTTTTTCATCTCCATTGACACAATATTCAATTCCATCTTTTCTGAACTTGATGCACTGGTGAAGGGAGGATGAAACTATCTTGTTTTGATGTATCCAGGCCTACCAAGAAAAGTAGTGAATGAAGTATTTGAATCAATGATATAGAACTTAACTTCAGTCTTCCAGTCACCTATCTCCAAAGGTAACACTATAGAACCAAAAGCCCGCTCACCATGATCATTGAATCCTCTCAACATCATCCGATCTCCTCGGAGTGTAGAGATGTTGATCCTCAAATAGACAAGGGTCTTTAGACTCATAATGTTCACCGATGCACCTGAATCCATGAGAACTCTGGTGAGTCTGAGCCTGTCCATGTCAACTGTGATGTATAAGTGATAGTTGTGCTCCAAGTCCCCCAGAAGAAGGTCTTCATTTGTGAAGGCGATCCTTTGGGCTTCTTTCACATAATGTGCTTCCTCACTTATAGCGATCAGCTGAGCTAAGCATATTTCAGGATTAAGGAGAGCCGTGATTAGGGATTCCCTCATCTCCTTGGATAAGAAAAAGGCATTATATATGCTTAGCTTAGATGGCAACTTTTTTAGATGAGAAAGGACATTGTAGTCTACCTCCAGCTAGTCTTCCACAAGCATATCCAAGGGTGGAGCATCCTGTGGAAGGGCTTCTCGATCTTCAGTACTAATGACTTATTTCCCTCTATCTTGAGGTGTTGCCTTAAGAGATATAACCTTGCTGCTGCGGAGGTTGACTTCGGTGATCTCTTGTTGCAGGGTAGTGGAAGGTTCTACCTGCACATCAGACTCACCTAGAACTTCTTCTATGGGACCTTCAGAATCAGATGATTCCAAGTTTATCTCAAGAGGTGAACCTATAGTATTCAAAATTAGAAAGTCTAACTTTGAATCAAAAAGAGGAAGATTGGAATTATTATAATTATTTAGACTTGAAGAGTTATCGTTAGGAATAGAAGTAGACAACCCATCAGAAGTGACATAGATGTAATTCAAACTAGCTTTATTCTTCAATTTCTTGGGATTATTCAGAGGTACAAAGTAAAAGTCAAGTAAAGTAAGTGGAGTAAGGGATTTGATGCCCTTATCTGTTGATACAAGAGTTCTAATAGTAGAAAAAATAGAAGAGCTAGTTGAAATGGAAGAAGTCATCAGTGTGGAAGCTGCAACTGTAGGATGGAGGCTGGACACAATCGGTGGCTATGCTAAAGGGCTATCCTGACCTGGCACATGTTGCTGCTACTATTGAACTCCCACTTTCTTAGAGTTGGCACTAGAAACATGCATACATTCCTTGGTGTTGGAGGTTTGAGCTGACTCTGGCACCTTTATGGAAAGCTTCTTGATCTTTTAAATGATTTTCTTAGAGATTTTGGATAGAGAAATATCCCAACCTTCTTTAGTTTTGGTAGGATCACATGTATCCCCAAGGATTACCCTAATGGAACTAGAAGGTTATTCCATAAGGTATTCCTTTGAGATAACTACAACATCAGTCTTGAAATTGTGTTCAAGCCAATCCTTGAATGTGAAGCAATCCTCCAAAATGTGGCCTAGCATATGGTGGAAAGGGAAAAAGTTTGGATCATGACTTTTACCTACTTCCTCCGATCTCTTAGGCTCGGGTAGCTAAAAATAAGATTTCTTTAAAAAATTTTTAAAGATTTTCCTGATTACCTCCCTCTTAAAAGAATAAGGTTTTCTTAACTTATCTAAAAGAGTAGGTGGACCATAGCTACCAGTATGGATATGCATGTACTATTCTTTGTATGGATGAGGTGATGGGCTAGCCATGGAGGCTACGGTGGAGGCCGGTAGGGTTGCCTCGATGGTGGAAAAGGAGGTGGAGGCTGCTGAGGTCATGGTCTCTGATCTCTATCGGTTGCTTCCCTATCAACTTCTCACTACTCACGGCTTCTTTTCATAGAACTTTTGGCGCTTAGCAAGATCTTGAAAAGGAAACTGTTTGGCCTCTCCTTGTAGACTAGCCACCTTATTGATTAGCTTCTCAAATGTCTTGATAGTGAAGCCCATAAGCATGAAGGTGACCAGGCCATCGATATTCTTCAAGTGAATCTCAATGGCATGCTGTTCAGACAACTATGGTTCACTTCATACTCAGGTTATTCCATCGAAGAATATAATCAATAAGTGACTCTGAGGTCTGTTGTGCTATAACGATCACTAGTAACCCAGTTCCAAATCTATTGATGAAGAGTTTCTCTAACTTAGCAAATGTCTCTACTGAATTGTTGGGCTGTCCAGCATACTAATTGAAAGCAATATAGGCTAGGATACTAACAAAAAGGTGGAAGAGCAAAGCATTGCTGCCATCTACATTGCAATAACTGACCCTGAAATGTGCTATGTGCTTCCTTGGGTTTTCACTACCATCAAAGCTTTTGACGGAAGGAGACACAAAACCCTTGGGATATTAGATAACATCGAATTCCTCTGGATAGGGTCTACCTATTGGAATTGATGATCCCCCCCGGGCATGAGCCAAAGCTTCCTTCACCTACGGCTCAACCATAGATTTTATGTCTTTTTCTTGTATGGAGTTATCTTTTACTCCCTTCCTATACATGCTAGTGCTACCTTGCACAACGGGAGGTAGAGTTTGGTCAAGAAAACAAGCACTAACTGTCTGTTGAGTAGGATGAACTAAAGGGGCTTATTTCTGAAGTATTGAAATTACTGTTAATAAGTCCTCTAACATACATGCCATTCTATCAATCTGCTCACCCTTCTACCTCAATTGATGTTAGAGGTGTTGGGTTGATGCTGCAGTGTCTTCTGATCAACCTCATCACCTTCCATGGCTTATTGTTCCCTAAGAAGAGATCCTCTAGTGTTAAACATGCAAACTCCAACTGAGTCTCCCAATAAGTCATCTTCGTTGGGATTTAAGCTGACTTTCTCTTCATCTGATAGTCGTACCCCAAGATCTCCTTCTTCTTCATGAAATAATGTGCTACTATCTCATCTAAAGAATGATCCATCTCGGTAAACAACAATCTAGTTTGATCACTGATCTATCGCGAGAGGCCCTAGACCTCTATCCGAGAGTCAATCCTGTGTGGATTGTACTCACTGGATGAATGACACTCTTGACTGCTACTGGCTATGAGAGGGGTAACAATCCTAGGATGTTCCACTACCATTGGTGCAGCTAGACTATCATGTGTCATATGTGAAATCACTGTCACCATCTCCATATCCTACTGTATGGGCAGAGTTGGTGAAGGGACAACCACGATGCTTCAGGGTCGCCACTCCTTCCGCACCACCACTAAAGGTTGAGTGGGAGGCTACTATAATGGGTGGTGTAGGGGTAGGATCCCGGTCATAGGGATCACCAAGGATCACCAGCAGGGGTGCACTTCCCATGGATGGCCTTAGATGGAACATGGGATGCTATAACCTGAACTAGTGATGGCGGATGAGGGGTAAATTGGTGGGGTGTAGACACCACTAACTCTCTATGCATAGAAACTACCCTCTTATGGTGTCTTCCCCGAGAAGGATCTTGTCGTATGATGGGTGCGTAGCATGGCTGGAAAATTCAGGCGGATGCTACGGCGATGGCTGAACCTACATCTCTCCCTACTAGTAATATGTGTTGTATGGGCCTCTCGGACCCTCTCCCGATGAATCTGATTCCCCATGCTATGGGGGATGATGGATGAAACATTAAACTAAGTGTTGAACTCGATATGCTCTACACCTGGATGAAGCAGGCAGTGCGGCTTCAGCTGGTACCACTAGAGGAGGTGACGAATGAATCCTCCTAACATTCTCCCTATCTGATCCAGAGAGAGGATGGAATTGGTTTTTTGTAACCAGTGGTGAAGTAACAATGGGGAACTCATTTATAGCTGATTAGGCTATTGCCTCTAACTCCCTAGTGATCCTGGTGTGGTACTGCTTGATCACGCGGTTCTTATTCCTACACTGTGTATGGGTAGGGTGGGAGGAGTGCAAGCTAGACCCATACTCAAATGTAGAAGAGGCAAGCCCTGAAACTAGAGGAGCCTTACCCTTAGAGGGATGGTAGGGGTACTACCTTGAGGCGACATGAGAAACTACAGGCTGACTGTGTCGGGGCGATGCTAGCAGCGATATGATTGAAGCCTGTTGGACTACCACCACATTTCTCTTCAGTGAGAAAACATCAAAGTCAGAGGGTAAGTCAATCCTGATGACTGGCTTCTGTCCGGTCACCATGGTCTTGCTAACTGTAGTGAGGGGAGTGCTCTCACAAGTAATCTTGGCTTCCTCGAATCCCTTACCAAAGTGAATTAGATGCCTATGGTCTGGTGGGGGAAGTTGGCTTGATCCAAAGCCAGATCCATACCATGGGGGAAGGTAAAAATGAACTTCTGAGAACCGACCATTTCAATAAATATAAGAGACTGAACTGAACTGCCACTATACTAACTGTAGGAATCTATAATGAGAAATGAGTTTGTATCAGATTTCTGTCTTTATAGATTTTTGAATTTGAATTTAAAAATTTTGAACCCACATCCAACAACTTGGAAGTGTTAAGTGGGGTTCAAATAGATTTAAGAAGATTGATTGAAAGAGGAATTTTGAATGTGAATCCAACTTCAACAAATTTAAGTATGTTGAAAGATGGATTCAAAATTTTTGAGAAGGATGCTTCCATAGGTTCATGTTTGTTTGAATTTGGATTTTTGTTTTTTGAAGATCCTTTCCTTTAACAAATTTGGGTATGTTAAAGTGAGGGTCAATTGGTTTTGTTCTTGATTGATGATTTTTGGAATTTTACTTGCTTAGCAAATTTGGGTATGCTAAGTGAAGTGCTTTGAAGATGATTGTTTCATTTTGTGAATCTTTGTTTTGATTTTGGAAAATTTGGAATTCCCACTTAGCAAATTTAGGTATGCTAAGTGAAGAATCCAAGTGTGTTTTGTTTGATTTTTTTTTTTAAATTGGATTCCTTGCAAATTTAGGCATGCTAAGAAAATCCTAAGTGTTTCATTTTTGTTTTGATGTTTTGATTTTTGAAAAGGGTAGGATCCTTAGAAAATTTAGGTATACGAAGGAAATCCTAAGTGTTTCATTTTTGTTTTTTTTGATGCGATTTGAAAATGGAGACTTAACTTTAGCAAATTTGATATGCTAAGGATAAAGTCCCACTTAAATTTATGAAATGGATACTTCACTTAGCAAATTTGAGTATGCTAAATGAAACTCCAAATGGTGTGTTCAAAATTTTTATTTAATTTGTTTTTTGAAAATGAAAACTTCTCCTTAGTAAATTTGGTATGCTAAGGGAAGAAGTTCCAAAAGGTGCTTGAGAATTTTGGTTTTGACTTTGGAAACTTCACTTAGCAAATTTGAGTATGCTAGGTGAAGTTCTAAAAATATGTTTTGAAAATGTTTGATTTTCGATTTGAAAACTTCACTTAGCAAATTTGAGTATGCTAAATGAAGGTCCGAATATATGTTTGAAATTTTTTTGGATTTTGAATTTGGAGACTTCACTTAACAAATTTAAGTATGTTAAATGAAGTTTCAAAATGTGTTTTGAAAATTTTGAGTTTTGAACTTGGAGAATTCACTTAACAAATTTGGGTATGTTTAATGAAGTTACAAATGTGTTTAAAAATTTGAAAGTATGATTGTTTAAGTTTTAATTTGTGAAATAGAGGACTTCCATTCAACTCATTTGGGTATGTAGAATGGAGATCAATCTTAATTTTGAAATATAAATTTTTTGTTTTGTGTGTGATCGTTGCTTTTCAAAAGAGAGGAGTGCCAACTTGAAACATATGTGAGATATGTTTAAGTGGGATTTCCTAAATGATATTTTTATTTTTAGTTGGGAATGAAATCGTCATTTAATGAATTTGAGTATATTGAATGAAGGTGTTCTTGTGTATTTTTTGAAAAGTTTAATTTTTTTTACAAATGATACTTCCATTCAATAAGTGTGAGTGTATTGAATAGAAAGATTCATGTGTGCTTTTTGAAAACTTTATGATTATGATTTTAATTTTTGGAAAGATGATTGTTCATTTTATTTTGAAAGTGAAATCTTCATCAAAGTGAACTGAAAGAAGATGTTCATTTGTGCTTTCTGGAAAATTTAAATTTATTTGTTTTATTTTTGAAAACTCTTACATATAACAACTATGGGACTTGTTAAATGAGGGCGATAAAATTTTGCAAAAAATATTTTATTAAGTGCATTTTTGAAAAGGTGCTTTTTTGAAAAGCAAAGTTCTTATGGAGATATTATTTTGTTTTTATTATTTTAGGAATGAACCTTTCCTTATCATGAAAATGATAAGGAGGAACTCTTTAAGATGTTTCTTTTTATTTAGATCTTTTCATTTTACCTATTGGAAAACCCAACGGGGGTTTTAGGACCAACAAGGAATGCGGTCCTAAAACCTAAAGATGTTGGCTAACTCAACTTAAGAATGAAATGGGCTAAGTGCCAATGGAAAAAAGGATAGTCTTGGATTTATACCTAAGTACAAACCCACTATCGATACTCAAAGAAAATGATCATTTACTAAAGATGGAGAGAGGAATCTTCCCCAACAGAGTCGCCAGAAAAATTTATTGGTAGAAAAATTTCTCTAGGAGTCACCTTTCAAATCTGTGGTGAGAAAAGAAAGACAAGACTATAAAACTTTGCCTTTTTAGGATGCCACATAGTTATCAGATGTACTTATTCATGTGATCGAGTACGTCATCAAGGAATAGTATACTATCTTGAAAGATAGAAGTCACTACCCTTTAATGGACCTAATCACCTCAATAAGGAGTCATAAGAACGATGGGTCTGCATATGTACTAGATATTCTTCCCTTACTTTACATGGAAAAGTAAAGCATGGTTTATTTTAAATTAAGTTCATTAGGTTTTCTATAGGGGCAAGCCCCTATGGCTAATTACATCGTAAGGAATGGGGGTTCTGTAGGAAAACTCTCAATTAAGGTAAATGATCGTTGTCTTCAAAGATTTCAATAGGAAAGGACTATCGATCAATTGGTTCATTTTTTAAAGATTAAATGGGATTGACTAAAGAGAGAGAGAGAGAGAGTTATTATCAAAGCCAAAATGGAAGATAAGTTGGAGATGCCCATGATGCTAGAAAACTTAGCAAACATCTCAAACTATCTTATAGTTGGGCTTTATATTTTTGAAATTGATTTAATTTATTTGAGTTATATTTTTTATTAGAAATTTAGGACTTATGATTCCTTAACACAAGATTAAGAAAGTGCTTAATAGGTGAGAAATTATGCTTATGGCCCACAAAAGGGAGAAGCAACCCTAGAACCTAAATCTAGGGAGTTTTAGCGAGGGCCAGAAGCATAACCTAAATCTAAGGTGAAAAGTGGGCATTTAGTTTGCCTCCGCAAGAGAGGACAAACCATCTGATAGCTTGGGCTTACAACCACCTGGGGGTGGCCACCAACTAACTCCTCCTATGATTTTAAATACATGTAGGCAAGTCTTTATGCTCATGCAAGATAGCTAGGCTGCAATTTATTAAAAAGAGACTAAGTCCTTAAACTCATTCCCTAAAGAGACTAGATTATGTAAAGGGCATGCTTCAAATCACCTAAATCTAATACAATTCAAATTTCATTTTTTATTTTTATTTTTGGACAATTATTTTGACTTAGGCTAATAGGATTCATATGACTAATGCATGAGAAATAAAGTTATTGGCCAAAATCAATGAGAAGGGAGGAGGTGAGTTTCCACCATGGCTCTCAAAAGTTAAGCCAAGTTTCTCTAACAAAGGCGGAAGCCCACCAATCAAGAATGAAATAAGATGCATTTGTGCATGATATTACAAAAGAAATGCTCATATAGCTAGGGGATTGCTAATTCTTTTATCTTGATTTTAAACCTAAACTTTAGGTGAGGTTATGTGTTCTTTATTTTTAATTTGAGTTATTTAAGTTTGGTAAAAAATTTATTTTTTTTCCAAAAGAGCCTAATCCACATCTAGGCCATACATAAAGCAAGGAAGAAACCTAGAAATGCATGCCACTTAATGCAAAAGCTAAACAAGTCATCAATTAATTTATAAAGCTAATCGCAAAAAGAATAAAAGGCTGTTGTGGTCCGTCACCACTGCACAAACCCAAAAATATCAAATTGGGTAATCGAGCTCTACACTTATACAACTCGGATTACAAATGAATTAAATTACAATTTAGCAAGGAATTCATTGCTTCGGGGGTCTTCAAACTTTATTCTTCTTTCTTCTTTGGTTCCTTCTATTGGATGGTTGGAAGGTGAATGCTCCAAGGCTTCACATGGTGCATAAGATAGAATCTTATGACCAATGCTCATCCTAATCCCCATAATAATCATTTCAAAATCCTAATTTCATAAATTTACATGAAAAAGAAAAGTGGAAATCTAACTAACACTTGCAAAATAAAGGTTAGCTAAAACAAACCACACAAATTCCAAGAATGTATATTGGACTTATCACCCCACACATGGGTGATTATGTCCACCTAGCCTATTGGATTATGCTTAGGGGTATAAAGTACCTGCAAACAAAAGCATTTAGATTTTTATTTATGTAGCTCCCCTTAAGCATAATCCCCTACAAAAAATAATGATTAGACTAAGAGCGTCCTGCCATTCATTCTATGAGCATACACCCTAACATCCAGTCTAAAAATATATATCACAAAATAAAACAAAATATCAAATCATACTTCACCCTAACCTAAAGCTAGAAGTGGTGGCTTAGGCTAATGTGTGTGCTTTGAAGGTTTGTGTGATATGCTTAGCTATGACTTTAGGTTCAAATTTTCTAAGTGTGAAAACTTGTTTAACTTAGAAGAGGGTTTCATTTAAGTTGTTTAATTATTTTGGGTTGATTTTATTTCATTTTTTGATTTGGTTCAAGTGAATCCTACAATTAATTACTAAGATATGAAGGGAGGGAAAGAGAAGAGAACTTCTCTTTCCTTCCTTAACCTAAGCAATTTCTAAAGTAGATTCACATTTTAATTTTGTTTAGTGAATGTTTTGATTAAATCTTTTAATTGATCCTAAGTTTATATGAACTCTAAACAAATCTATTCAAAAAGAAAGGAATTTTTAAGATTAAATAAAATGAATCAAAATTCACAGAACACACTTTACTTCATTTCTTTCCCAACATGTATAACATGTATATGAATGAGTCCTAAGAATATCTATACATACAAATAAGAATATTTAACACACTTTATGATGCATGCTAAGTAACCCATTTAAGGAAATTTAGAAGATTAAGATGCATGATTTTCTTTAAGTAGAAAAGGGTTTATTTATCCTATTTTTCACATACACACATGAAAGTAAGAAAGGCATAAACTAGAGGTGTAAGTTACAAGACCTACTTAAGGTTACTTAAAGTCTCACAACCTCAGGGTTGTCCAGACTAATATATCACTTTCCTTAAATACAAATATATGTATAAAATAAATGAAATGGAAAAGAAGAATGAAAAAATTGTATTAATTGATGCATTTGGTTTATGCAATTTATGTATGAAGGTAGCCCTTCTTAGGTGATAGCATAGGGATGAATATGATATGGAATTAGGTAAGTGCTAGGTTCTTTTCAAATGAACCATATATCTTGCCCACTCCTATTCAAAACTATGCTAGCATAAAAGAGAAGAGAAACCTATGCTAAGCACACCTTTATATTCTTCACATGCAAGCTTAAAATTAAAGTATAAGTAGCATAATTTCAGATTGGATAATTGATTTATGTGTTTTAAAAATAATTTGGATTTAGTAGTGAGAATAGCCACTCATATTTCTACTTTAGCCATCACATGCAAATTTGACATAAAATAAACAATTTCATTTTTAAATTTGAATTTGAAAAATATGAATGCATGAAACCACATGACATATAAATTTAACATGTTGGGAAAAGACTCAAAGTAATGAAAGTATGTAAACAAATTCACTTTAATTAAATCCTGAAGACATTCTTATGGAATAAGAAAGTTTAAAATAAATCAAAGTATATTTAATGAGATTTTTGTTTAGCTTTAAGTTTGATTTAATTTTGAAAAGGTGAGTTGAGTTTGCTATTTCTAACCCATTCCCACCCGTGTGTGATATTTTTTTTAATTTTTAGATGATTAGATTCATATTTATGTATTAATTAGGTTAAGGTATGAATTAAAAAAATTAATTAACCCTTACCTACACCACTTTAGCAAAGTTAACCAAATAATAATGAGCTAATGAGATGACATAAAAACTCACAAGATATTTAAACTTGCAATGCACCTTGGAAGAAAAGGCCTAATGCAATTTGGCTCATGATTAATGGTTAATTAAGCTAAGGGGTTTTAGCTTAAGTAATTTCAAAACACCCCTTCACACATGTGAATTGTGTTCTGATTTCATTAATTGAACTTAAGCTATTAAACACCTAAGCATCTACCCAAGGTAGATTAATTAAGTTCTAGAAGTTTTTAGAATTTTTAGAAATTTATTAAAGGGATAATTAATGAATTAACCCTTAATTAAGAGAAGATTAAGGGAAGAAAAGGGGGTTTAGGGACTCTTAGGGGAAATGCCTCAAAATTATTCCCTAAACCTCCCATTTACTGGATCTGAATTTAATCAACCCTAACAATGGATTAAAACCACTAATCATACCTTAAGTAACCTTAATTACATAAGAAGGGTAATTAAGAAATGCATTTGCAATTCCCCCAACTAAACCCTCAATAAATCCCAAGAAAATTAGGGGAGGCAGAAGTCATTCCCTAAAATATACCCAAGAAGTTTGGGATTAATCAGAGGCTTAATTAGAAGGTACTTAGTAAAATGAACTTTCTAATAAAACCCAAAATCAGTGAAAAGAATAATTCAAAATCCATTGAAATTAATTTTAAAATATTCTAGGTTGAATTGTTTTTCCATAGGATTTTATTTTATATTTTTTTGAATTTTATTGAAGGAGATATGAATTTTAGAAGATTCATAGATGAGTGCTCCTTACTTATCTTCCCGTTGACTCAACTGCCACGTGGGTCTTTTAAATAGCCTATCCCATGGCACCACATGAAAAGCTTCATTACGTCAGTTCCCGCATGATGCCGATGGGTTAAGGGATTAATTAGAGGATTAAAATGCCATTAATTATCTAGAACTTCAAAAGATCATAACTAATTGTAGAAAAATCCTAAAAATATAAGTAATCCCATTTTGGAAACGGTAAAAAAATGGAGAATTTAACAAAAATAAAATCCATAAGTTTTGATTAATAAATAATGCTTAATTAAGGTTTGAAGTTTTTATTAATTATTTTAATTAAGCATTAATTATTTGGTCAATTGATCTCAAATTGGATGTGTCGATTCCTCAGGATGTTCTCTACCTCCCATAATTGTCTTGAGATTTATTAGCTAGGTAATAAAGAGAATTTGAAATGTTAACCCTAATTACCTTCTTTAATCAATTTAATAATTATTAAAATTGCTAAATAGTAAAAATTAAATTATTGATGATGGTTAAGCACTATTAATAATTGGAATGATGAGGGAAAATGATTGAGGCCTCTTCGTTAGTCATTTACCTAAATATGTTTCTATAGGAGGGCTAATTAATTTATAGTTTAATTAAAGATTAATTAGGCATTTAATAATGAAATTAAATAAAATTGAAATGATAATTATTTTAGATAATTTAAATTGAATTAATGGGTTTCGATAGTTTCCCTAGGTAGAATAGTAGGTATCTAACTGACTACAGACTATCCCGATGATAAGTTCCATTTAAGAAAATGTGAGCCCCTGAAGCTTTTTTCTAGATTGATTATCACAAACTAACAGAAAAATTAGGTTGGTTGGTGTTTGCTTTACTGATAGCAACCCCCCGGTGGATAACACCTTTTAGGCAGATGTGAGTCCCCATGCTTTCTCTCTAAGCTAGCCACTATATACCTACAAGCTTCATATTTTAGGGATTAGGATAAGACCCAAAGAGGAACCTTCCCCGCATTCTATCTGGATTACATATTGGCTTTCTAGTATGATGAGTGCTCCTTACTTATCTTCCTTTATAATCCTAAAATAAGTCTCTCCAAATTGAACTTTCTCACCTGATTTCCAAAAATATCGAATCCTTGAATAGTCTAACTTTGAAGTCTTTGGAGATATTATCAATTACTTTAATCGAGAGTATTTTTAGAAAATTCCCATTTCCTAGAATATAATTAATTATGGAATCTTGCTTCCATAGGGAATTAAAGAACTCGACCTAGAATAAGCCCTGTTTTACTTTTTTCTTGTAAAGTAGGGGAAATATCTCTGGTATATACGAAGACCCATCTGCCTTAGGAGTCCTTATTAGGTGATTAGGTCCATTGTAAAATAATATTTTCATCTTTCGAGGTGATTTATCATACCTTAATGTCATACCAGATTACTTCAATAAGTACCCCTTAAGATTTGCGTGGTGTCCCAACAACTCCAAATTAAAACACCATAGATTTTTCTATCGACTACGCTGGGGAATAGTTCCTCTCTCTATCTTTAGTAATCAATCATTATCTCCAAGCATTGATAGTGGAATTATATTTTATATAAGTCTGAGATTATCATACTTTTGTTGGATACCTTGCTTATTTCATCCTTAAGCATTGTGGCCAACATCCTTTAGGTTTTAAGATCTCACTCCAAGTCTTAAAACCCCTATTGGACCACTCATAGGTAAAATAAAATAATTCAAAGAAATTATCCAAATAATGAATCAAATAAAATTAAGAACCTCTTACCAGTAGCTTGGTAAAGTAAGGTTCATCTGACATTTTCAAAATTCCAATGAAGTTCAAAAAGAAAGAAAAGCAAAAGATTCTTCTCCAAAAGTTTCAAAACTCTCCAACGTACACATGAACCCCATTTAACATAATAAAATTTGTTAAGTGAGGGTTCCAATTCAAAGTTAAAATTCAAATAAAATAAGAACAATCTAAAGCAGATGTCTAATCCAATTCTCCTTTCCAATAGTGAAGCAGAAACTCCATCCCCCTTCTCTTTTCAAGCAACTTAGCATGATGTATTTCGATAAGCTTATTTTTTTCTTTGCCTCTATTGTGGATTAGGCCCTAGATCAGGCCATACTCACCTCCGTTTGTGTCATCATGTTTGGTCTTGGCTTTGCACACTTTAAAGTAACTTGTGAGGGACCTTCCCTCACCACAGTCAGTAGGGTGGAGGTGACTGACAAGAAACCACTTCTACAATTTGCACTATAGTCAGACTCTAAGTTTCTCTCTTTGAAGAAGAATGCTTTAGAGGTTCCCCTGTGACGAGTGACAGTTGTGCCTGCCGTAATTTTAGTCCAGACTAGTACCACTTCTACAGTTTCCCTAATCTTAATGGGGAAGTCTATCTTAGCCTCTCAGATAGTCTCCCCCATATTTGAGGTTAGTTCTAGCTCCCGTACTGCTCCACTAA
The DNA here is from genome assembly GCA_021442155.1 of Cymbidium sinense. Taxonomy (NCBI): domain Eukaryota; kingdom Viridiplantae; phylum Streptophyta; class Magnoliopsida; order Asparagales; family Orchidaceae; genus Cymbidium; species Cymbidium sinense. Next base: position 80,820,063 of record CM038227.1, read on the forward strand.
CCAAAACCCAGTGCCATAATAAGAATAGGAAAATCATGAGACATTATGAGCACTTGGCTAAGGAAGTTGAGGAAGCCTCCCATGTGGCTGAGGATGGTTCCCCTCATGAGACCTCTCTCCCTCTTAGTGGAAGTAGGTTTTCTCCCTCTTGACTGTAGAGGGAGAGGAGGACATCAAAATGATAGCTACATCACCCCTATGATCTATAAAGTATGAGACACCATATAGGGAGAGGAGGAAGTCCTATGCTAGTTTGAGGCTCGTGCTCAGAGGAGCTGGGAAAGGTCACCGACACTCAGAGTTTGCCATATTGCATGATCTAAGAAGAGTGATCCCTAAGAGTGTTAGGGATCAGATCTATAGGGAAAGGGCCATGGAGGCCAAAGTTGTAACCCAAGAGAGAAAGAGGGATTGAAGGAGGTTTGCCAAGTAGTTTGCAGCCTCCGCTCTGATAGACCATTTTGATCAACAAGCTGATAGGGTTGACCTGTTAGACATGATTACACTCATTAGTTCCAGCCATAGAAGAAGATCTCTGGCAGAGAGGTAGCCAGTGCCACCCCTATTACATCGCCCCACTCGTTAACAGCCATTACCTGTTCATGTTCCACCATTTGAAGTCCCTACCAAGTTCCACAAGCCAGCACTGTAGAGAGAACATCCCCCTTAGTGATATGGCTACATCATAAGGACCACACTTTATTTACTCCACCCATTGAGGTGAGACCGAGCTCCCCTGCTCGACCTTTCATCCCATGGTGGAGAAGGAGTGGCGGCCCAAGAGTTTCATGCTCGCTCCACCACCACAATTGGATGGGAAGGAAGGAAAGGATACTGAGGTGACCCCAATGATTATTAAGTCAGTTAGTGAGAGAACTCCACCTATCCAGAACATTCAGTGCATTACTTCTTTAGAGCTCAGTCTAGTCATAAGTCACCTTTTAGCCTATGTTCCAGTAGCACCGAGTCGAGTGGATGATTGGTCTTTGGATGATATTTTGGAAGACTATCATGCCGCAGTGAGGCAGATAGTCATGGATGAGTAGTCTGACCAAGAAGAGGGTATGGTTGATTTCAATGCCAATGAAGATGACCTATTGGATGATATTGTAGAAGTCTAAATGGTAGATACCTGAGGATCCTTGCATAAGGAGTAGTCTAGCCAGGAAGGCGTTATAGTTAAGGAAGCTGAGGCATAAGACTCAACTCAATGCCTCCTCAAGAAAATCAAGCATAAAGATGACCAGATTGATAGGATGGAGAAAAGGGTAGAGGATTTCATGGCAATGGTCTTAGCCTTGTAGAACCAAGCCCTAGTTTTACAACCCACTCATAGGGAGACTGATCGACCTAAGCTAGTACACATCCTAGATCATCCCAAGAGCACTCCTATGGATGAGGATGCTCGTAGCTTAAAAAGGAAGGCAATTGATAGCACCTCCATGCATAAAAAAGGCATCAAGTAGATGGTTGAGCAGCAAATGAAAGAAGCATTGGTGCAAGCCCAAGGGAGTTCATATGTTCCAAAGGGTAGACCCAACATAGAGAAATTTGATGTAGTTCAATACCCCAAGGGTTTTGTGCCATCATCCTTCAACATTTTTGATGGCAGTTGGAACCCAATGCAACATATAGAACACTTCAGAGCTAGTTGTTGTAATGTCGGTCGTAGTGACTCATTACTCTTCCAATAGTTTGTCAATAGCCATACGGGGTTAACTTTTGATTGGTACACCAAACTTCTCAATGATTCGGTGAATTCCTTTGTAAAGTTAGAGTAGGTCTTCATCAAGTGATTTGCAAGAGTTCAGTAATGGGTAACTGTAGGGGACTTTATTGTAGATAAGCAAAAGCCTAACAAGTCACTTGTTGATTATATTCTTAGATGATACAACCTAGGCATAAAATGCAAACCATAATTGTAAGAGTAGTATTCCATTGAGATTCTTCTTAAGAATATCCATGGATCAATCACCTTCATGCTCAAAGGTTTTACTATAAAGACATTTGAGAAATTAATCAGTAAGGTAGCTAACCTACAAGAGAAAGCTGAACAGTTACCCTTCTCAGACCAGTCATATAAGCCCAAGCCTCAAAAGGCATTTGAGAAGAAGCTAGGGATTATAGTGGCAGTAGATAAGGGGAAGCAACTAGTGAGAGCACAGTTTGAGAGGCCTAGAGTTCAACGACCTCCACTCATGCCTTCTCTTCCACTACCACGATCGCCACAATGGCCACCATGAAAACCTACATAGCAGCAATATCAGTATTCATTGCCAGGTATCTATTTTCCACATACTTTTCCTGACAAACTCAACAAGCCATACTCATTCAAGAGGGAGGTAGTTTGAAAGATCTTTAAGAACCTTCTTAAGATGTCTGATTTTAATTACTTGAGCCTAAAAAGCTAGAGCAAGTGGGCATGAGTGACGATCCTAACTATTGCCTTTACCATCACATGCTAGTCCATGTCATAGAGGATTATTTCACCTTTAAGGATTGGCTTGAGTGTAGCTACAATCCAAGAGCCATAGTTATCCCTAAATAATACTTAGTAGAATAACATTCTAGTCCTATTAAAGTAATCTTTTGGTATACATCATATCCTCTTAAGACAAAAGAAGGTTGGGATATCTCTTCATCCCGTACCTCTAAAAAAATAATTTCTAAAATCAAAAAACTTTCTCTACAGGTGACTGACTCAGCTCAGGCCTCTAACATCAAGGAAGGTTTGTGAGTTGTGAGGGACAACTTGAGGAAGGTGGAAGCCCATCAATAGCAACAACCATCACTTGCTCGAGATAGTTCCATAGCACAACCACCATCTGAGTCCAACATTCCTCCTTCTATAGTTGCAGATACCACATCTACTAGCTCCACCATTACCAACAGGAGCATTATATCTATGGATGAGGGCACCAAACCCCCATACCACTTACTTTACTTGATTTCTATCATATACCACCTCAAAAATTAAACAAATAATTGAAGAAGAATGATTCAGCTTACATTCTGTCTACCTTTGATGATCTTAGTGATTTCATTCCATTTAATATCTCTCCAAGTCATAGCAATAACAACTTAAATAATTTCGATCAATTCCACTCTGATTCAAAAATGGATTTCCCTTTTCTGAATCATTAGGGTTCACCACTTGAGAGTGATTTGTTGTCATCCGACATCGATGATCTTTTAGGAGTAGCTGTAGGTACACCTAATGAGCAGGTAAAACATTCCATGAGCTCCTCATCTCAATAAGTCACTGAAGTCAACTTTCATAGTGGCAAAGTTCTACCTCCTAAAGTAACACCTCAAGATAAAGGTAAATAGGTCATTGGTTCTAGTGAGTAGATAGGCCCTCCACAAAATGATCTATCCTTGGATATACTTATGGAGGACTAGTCCAAAGTTGACTACAATATCCTGACACATCTTAGAAAGTTATTAGCTAAGTTAAGCATATATGATGCCTTATCTTATCCAAAGAGATGAGGGAGTCATTAGTCAAAGCCTTGCTTGACCCTAAAATATGCCTAGCTTAGTTGCCTACTATTGGAGAAGAGGCATGCTTTTTAAAGGAGATCCTAGGAGTCATGTTCACAGATGAAGACCTACTTATAGGGATGATAGAGCACAACCGTCCCCTCTACATTATAATAGATGTTGGCAAGTTCAGACTGTTTAAAGTGCTAATTGATCCAGGTGCATAAATAAATATTATGAGTCTAAGAACGCTTGCCTACTTGAGGATTTACATATCTAAACTCCAAATGGAGAGGATGATGTTGAAAGGATTCAATGAACAAGGTGAGAGGGCCTTAAGCTTCATGTGTTTTCTTTGGAGATAGAAGATTAGAAGAAGGAGGCTATGTTTCACATAATATATTCTGATACATTTTTCAATGCTTTGCTAGGGTGACCTTGGATACATGAGAACAACATGGTTCCATCATCCTTACATAACAGTTCATTACTGCATTCAAACAAGTGGGGAGGATGATCCTGACCTCCACCAGGATGAGAAAGAGGCAAGTCCAAAAGGAGTCTTAGAGGTGGAAGACCTCCATACCTACCACCTACCTAGAGATTCATTCCAGCATCCAGGAGTACACCTGGTATTTACATAGACTTAGAATTTAGTTCAAAAAATGAGTCCTATGTGGTTAGCATGCCGGCCAGCTCTTCTCAATAATAGATTCCATTAGAGGTGACACTCAAGCCATATAGTGATGAAGACTGGGTCCCAGGCAAGCATGAATGTATCCAAGTCTCTATATGTGAAAATGTCAGACATCAAATTAGAACCTTAGCTCTAATACCACTTTCTTCACAAAAAGGTGAGGATATGGTAGTTAAGGAACCCCCCAAAGCGTATGCAAACACTAAGAACCATAAAGGTTCTATCTAGGAGCAACATCCTCAAGTCAATAAGTTGATGTAGAACTTGAGGATGAATCTTTTAAAGAATTAATAAAATTGCCTTTTGATTGGTACTCGCCTTATGTTCATAATCTAGCAAAAAAATGTTTAATTCCACATACATGGTCTAAGCATAGGTCAGAGTACTTTGAAAGGCTAATTATCAATCAAGACCCAAATTAGGTTTTGGTACAGTGGGCCCAATCAATGATGATTATTACCTGGTCATCACCGATCATTTAAAATCACATATGTTCTTCTCAAATCACATTAACTCATATAAGGAGGTGTGCTTAGAAACTTCAGATGATCCAGATGATATCCAAGTCAAAGATGGACCCCTAGAATTAGAAGAAGAAATTAATTCAATAATCCACGAAGACAATCTGTGCCTGATATACATCAGCTCCCTATTGAATGAATAAGAAACCAATGACTTAGTTAGGCTACTCACTGAGTTTAAGGACTGTTTTGCATGGATTTATAAAGAAATGCTCATATTAGCTCCTAAAATAGAGGTTCATAAGCTAACGATACAGCCTAATGCTAACCACATCAAGCAAGCTCCTAGATGCATGCGATTAGACATTGAATGACAGGTCATTTCTGAAGTCAAGAAATTGATCGATGTTGGTTTCATCCAGGGGAAAAAATACCCCACCTGGTTGACTAGTGTCATTCTAGTTAAGAAGAAGAATGGTCAAATTCTCATATGCATAGATTTTAGTGATCTCAATAAGGCACGTCTAAATGATAAATTTTCACTACCAATATCAAAACTAATGGTGGACATTGCCTCATCTCATGCAGTCTTCTCTTTCATGGATGGTTCATCTGGATATAACCAAAAAAAGATGGCACCTAAAGATGAAAGGAACACTACTTTTAGAACCTTGATCAAAATCTATTGTTATAAGGTCATGCCTTTAGGCCCAAAAATTGCTCGTACCACATACCAGCGGGCCATGACTCGAATCTTTGATGAACTCATTCATCACCTAGTAGAATGCTACATTGATGATCTAGTGGTCAAAAGCAAAAAAAAAAAAAGAAGACCACCTTTTTGACTTGAAAGTAGTTTTCGAGAGATTAAGGCAATACAACCTCAAAATGAACTCTTTGAAGTGTGCATTTGGAGTATCTTTAAAGAAGTTTCTTGGGTTTGTTGTCTAACATCGTAGAATTAAAATTAATCCAGAGAAGATTTAAGTGATATTAGAAATGTTACCTCCTAAAAGTCTAACTTGACTCAAATCATTCCAAGGGTAGTTGATGTATCTGATATGTTCTATATCTAACTTATCAGGCAGATGTTAACATTTTCAGCATTAGAAAAGATGGACACCAAGTTTAGGTGGGATGATAAATGCCAATATACCTTTGAGAGCATCAAGCAATACCTCATGACACTACCAGTCCTAGCTTCCCCTATCTCGGGCAAACCTCTGATACTCTACACTACCGCATTAGATGAATCCATTGATGCTTTATTGGTCCAAGCCAATGATGAGGGGGAAAGAGAACACACTCTATTATTTTAGCCATCATCTGATACCTGCTAAGGCAAACTATCCACCTATTAAGAAGCATTGCCTAACTTTAATCTTCACAGCCTAAAAGCTACAACATTATATGCTCTCTCATAAAGTAAACTTAATTTCTAGAATCAATCCACTACAATATCTCATGACACGGTCGATGCTATCCAGATTGTTGGTGCGATGATCCATGATTCTATCACAGTTTGATATCATATTCCCTCCTTGTAGTGAAAGGATAAGCACTCACAGATTTCTTAGCAGCACATCCAACTCCTGTAAATTTTTCACTTACTGACGATCTCCCCAATGAAGAAATCATGAACTTGGGGGATACTAGCATTCATCACCAGGAGAAGTATTTTGATGGTGTGGCTTCCTCTCAAAGAGGAGAATAGCGACAATCTACTCTCTTAGGTAAGGCAGGGGTATGGATAGTCCTTCTAATGCTAGACCATGATATGATGAGATTCTCATATCATTGATCCGATCCTTGCACAAAAAATGAAACTGAATGTGAGTCTCTAATTATCAGTCTAGAGTTAGCTATCTTGCTAAGCATTCATAATATCAATATCTCTGGGGATTCACAGCTAATTGTCTACTAGATCATTGGGTCCTATAAAGTCTTGAAGTCTAAACTCCATCACTATCAAAAGTATACCATAGAGTTGCTAGCCCAAATCTCAGAGGGCATAATCTACAAGATTCCTTGAGGAAAAAATGCCATAGTTAATGCCTTAGCCATGCTTGCCAAGGAGTTGGCATGTCTAGAAGATGAGTCCATATCAATAGAGGTCCACAATAGACAAGTCCTCCCTCATATTGATGTTGAACTCATCGATAAATTCTCTCTTGAAGGTGGTGGGGGGCCTTGCCATTGCAAAAAAGGACAAATATTTGGATTGGAGGCAGCCCTTTGATCACCTAAATAAAGGCAAACTACCTCAAGAGAAGTCTCAAGCACATTAGGTGAAGCAAAGGGCACTCTCCTACGCCCTCGTGGATAGTGTCTTGTACCGACAGTCCTTCGATCATATGTGGTTACATTGTTTAGATAAACATGAAGCCTATAAGATCGTGATCGATGTCCACTCAGGACTATACAGAGCTCATCAATCCTATCCCATAATGGAAGCCAAAATCAAAAGACTTGGGTATTACTAGTCGACGATGATCATGGATTGCATGGACACAACGAGGCATTGTCACTAATGCCAAGTACATGGAGTGGTCCTTCACTAGTTTCCCAACATTCTTTATCCAACCTTGGCCTCATGGCCATTTGAGTATTGGGGCACTGACATAGTGGGCTCAATTGATCATCTTTTGTCCAAGGGTCATCAATTTATTCTCATAGCTACAAACTACTTTTCCAAGTGGGCTACTTAGGGAGGTCAAAGCTTAGCATGTGCTCTAATTCTTCAAAAATCATATCATTTATAGATTTGGGGTACTTCACCGAATCATATTTGATAATGGTACTACTATTAAGAGTACCAAAATCAACAACTTCACTCGGAGTCACAACACATATTGGAGATATGCTACCATCTACTGCCCATGGGTGAATGGTTTGGTAGAAGCCTTCAACAAAACCCTTATCTAAATAATCAAGAAGATACATGATTACAACAAGCGCTAGTGCCATGAGTAGTTAGTTGATGCTTTGTTGGCTTACCATATTGCTAGTAGAACTCCAACACAGTATACCCCATTCTCCTTAGTGTATGGGTCTGAAGCTGTTATACCATTAGAAGTCCAACTCGCATCACTATGGATAGTTGTGGGTAGTAAAATCACAACCGAACAGAATGCCAAGTTGTAGCTAGAAGAACTTGAAAGTTTGGAGGAGAGGTACTTACGAGCATGCCAGAATCTCGAGTTATACAAAGAGAAGATGGTTCAAGCTCATAACGAGCTAGTTTGCCCAGAGCTTTTCAAGTAGGAGAGCTTGTTTTAGTACTAAGGATACCAATTCTTATCTGTTGTAAGATGGGTGTCAAGTTTAAACCCACTCGGGAAGGTCCTTTCACAAAAGAAAAGGCCTACCAAGGTGGATCTTATCAACTCATAAATCATAAAGGTGAACACCTAATCCTTCCAATCAATGGGCTTTACATACAGAAATATTATGCATAAACAATGCCTAAAATAATTTTCCATCAATAAAATTCTATTTTTAGCTAAACATCTCTTTAAATTTAAATGTTTCCAATTGCCAAATTCTCTTGGTGTGTTTATGGTAGGTATAAAAGAACCTGAGCAACATCTCATACTTCATTAACACATCATAAACATAAAATTACACATAAACACAAATCCAATTCTTTCGGGCAATCTTGAGTTGAGATAAGACCTCCAGCGGCCTTCACTCAGTAGTTGCTCTAGGTTAGGATAATTCACTACTTAGCTAGTGTGACTCCCAGTGGTTTTTCATACTTAGGAGGATGTGAGTCCCCATGCTTTCTTCCTAACATAACCACTACAAATTAATGAGTGCCTTATTAGTGTGGTATGCCTTATTGTGTGACCAATACACTACCTTGACGGTGGCTTTGTTTAAAAAGATGCGAGTCTCTGAGCTTTCTTCTTGAACTAGCTGCCATGCACTAACTCAATCCAAGTTTATATCTAAGGATTAGGGTTAGACCGTAGGGGCTTCTCTTCATCCTAACTACTTCAAGCTTGGGTTCAGTCCTTCTTTGTGACTCCCCACTCTGTAGTTGCCCTAGGTCAGATAGTAGCTGTTTAGCTGACGATAAACTATCTCGATGATCAGTTCCATTTAAGAAAATGTGAGCCCCTGAAGCTTTTTTCCTAGATTGATTATCACAAATTGACAGGAAATTAGGTTGGTTGGTGTTTGCTTTACTGACAGCAACCCACTAGATGGATAACACTGCTTAGGCAGATGTGAGTCCCCACGCTTTCTCTCTAAGCTAGACACTGTATACTGACAAGCTTCATATTTTAGGGATTAGGATAAGACCCAAAGAGGAACCTTCCCCACATTCTATTTAGATTACATCTTCATGACCCCATCTTGACATGACCCAAGTTATTATCAGATTAGACATTTCCCCTTTCTTAGTAGCCACCCCTATGGTTGAAAATTATATACTGTGGTTGTACAGACTATCCCTTAGTCTAGTAAATCTAAGATAGAACAAAGCCCTATAGCTCCTTCTTAGTGTGGTCCCCTGCAAACCAACATGGTCCATGCTAAACAAATAAAAAATAAAATGAAATCACTTGTGGATCAAGGTAAGACCCCTAGAGGCACCTCTTAGTATACATCTGATCTTTCGGGTAGTGTCAGCAAAACTTCTTATAGGAAGCACCTTGATTATTTTAAGTTGAGATAAGACCCCCAAAGACACACACTTAGTAGTCACCCTAGGCTGAATTTGGCTTGTTGTACCAACAGCAAGCTACACCAAAGGCTAATTCTACTTTGGAAGATGTGAGTCTTGAACTTTCTTCTTAGTGCAGCCATTGCAAATTGACAGGAAATCCTTAGGTCGGATAGTCTCTACTGTATGGCCAGTAGACTACCCCATTGGATTGGTAAATCTATGGTAGGTCTAGACTCATGTAGCCCCTCCTTAGTGTAGTCCACTGCAAACTGATAGGGTCCAAGCTAAATTGATCAACAAAATCAAAATCAACATCATCAAATCCAAATAAAGTCAATCAAGAAAATCACGGTCAAAATCAAACAAATAAAATCAAAATAAAAATAAATCATCAAATTTGAACCAAATTAGTCAACATAATCAAATAGAAATCAAAACTAATCAAACATAACATAATCAAATCAAATCAAAACCCAAGTTTAAACCAAAACTAATCAACATAATTCAAATGAATTAAACAAACTCAATCCAATCTCAATCCCTAGCAGATTTCCTTCTATGCCTTGGGCATAAATAAATCTATTAAATCAAACAAATTTAATCAAATCTAAATCCTCAGTGGATCCCCCTTTTATGCCCTTGGCATAAATCAATCTATAATCCAACCAATTTCATGTGCAATCCCCAACGGATCCCTATTCGTGTCTTTGGCATGAAGTTATTTCTTAATAAATCATACTAAATCTATTCATCTCTCTTATGCTCTTGGTATGATGATGAGCTGCATCACATTAGGATCCATGGTTCCATCTACCTCTTCACTTGGATATGGATGGCCATCATTAGTGCTTGTGATCTTGCCAGATGCTATTGATCATCTCGATCAATGCTAATATGTGAGGTATGTCTTGTTAGTTACACCACACATATTAGGGGTCCTTTTGTTGATCTCACTTTTGGAGTCAGGACTCATCCTTCCTTAGACTTAAGAGTCTTCTAAGCATTAAGATACCCCTAGTCATAGGACACTTCTAGTGATTAAAGAAACATTAAACCCAAGGCTAGGGACTTAGGGTGGCATATCCTAAGCTTATCATATGCCTTAGGTTAAATAGGTTCTACCCATCCTATGGCCTAAATCATAACCCATGCTTATCCATTCATCAAAAACCAACCTCAAGCCAACCAACCTCAATTGAATCTTGTTTCATATCAAAGCTCCAAGCCAAAATAACTTAAACCTTAACCCAAACCAATTACACCATCATCCTATGGATCCAACCCAAAGCCTATTCAATTGAAACCAATCTAATTGATTTTCACAAAAGTACTCCAATCACTCAATACTCTATTTTAAACCCTTCCAAGACTCATAACCAAACCAATTCAACTAAATCAATCCAAATCAACCCAAGTTAGCCCATTTGACCTAAAGGGTCTAAATAAGCAAAAAATCTAATTAAATCCAAAATAATTGTAATAAAAGACATCAATCAACTCAAAATTCATCATTGAACTCTTCTTAACACCCAATTCAATCCAATCCAACTCAATTAGCTCATTGGGTCCACATGTCACAAAGTGACCTAAAGGACCAATTTGATCTGAACTTTAATCAAACCCAAATTGAATTGAATTAAGTCATCTAAAATCTTCTACAATGATTGTTGATCATCCTTGATTTTCCAATTGCAATCAATAGGGTCAAGCCAAGCCAATTTGGTCACTTGAACCAAGTTGACCCAATTAACCCATGCAGACCAAAATGAACCAAACTTCATCCCAACCTCAATCGATTACAACCAATGATTCCTCTCAACTATAAATTGGCCATTGAACATAACTCAACCACCAACTGAATCAAACCAAGCCAACTTGGGCTCTTAACCCAAGTTGACCTAATTTGACCTAAAGGGCTAAATTGGGCCAAATCACATTCTAAACCAAATTTATTGAAACTAATACTTCTAATCAATTATAAATTGATTATTAAACATGATTCAACCTTCAATTAAACCCAATTTAAACAAACCAACCCGATTGACCCATTTAGCCCAAATTGACCTAAAAGGGTCAATCTGAACCAAATCTTTCTTAAATCTAAATTAATTCAAACCAACACCTACAATCATTCTCAACTAATCAATTGAACCTAAATCAACCCTCTGCCAAAACTAATTTGGTCAAATTGACCAAATTGGTCAACTTAGCCCATTTGACCCATATGAACCCATATGAGCCAAATCCAAATCCAATGCAAATCCAAACCAATTGAACTAAAATATTTCAAATGATCATTTAAACATACTCAAGCCATCAATTTGACCCAATTTGACACAATTTGACCAATTGGTTAACCTAACCCAAGTGAACCCAATTTGACCCATACGGGTCAAATTGAGCCAAACTCATCCAAACCCAACCAAACTTGCGTGACCCATCCTTGGGTCAGCACAAATTAACCCAACCAATGGAGGTTGAGTGAAAACCCATTGGACTAACCCATCCAAATGAGACAAAATCCCCATTTGGATGGTCTCACCCACTCACCAACCCATGGAAGCCCCCTTAGCTCAATTTGGACATTAAGACCACTGACCAACCTGACCTAAGGCTGTTGGATCAAGAGAGGGTGAGTTCACCCACGGTTCCCCATTAGAACAATTGGGGGAGGAGGTACACACCTTGCCAACCCTTGCAACTACCTCAACCCCTTAAGAGCCTCCACCTTATGCCCTCACTAACATCTCCAGCCACCTACCCCAGCTAGACGACTACCAAAGGCTGAAATCATCCCAACCGTCAGATCACTTTGGGAGGAGGGTATAATCATCCCCATCTAAAGCAAACCACATAGAGAGTTTCTTTGAGTGATTTTGAGCATCCCTAGAGTTTTGCCTAATCCCCTCATGCTCCTTATCTCTAATGAGACCTAAGCCAAATGAAATCGAGCCCTTTGTCCATTCAACCTACCTAAAACTCCACCAGAATTTAATTAACTCTTTCCACACCTTTCCCAAGCTCCAATGACTCCAAAAGAATCAATTCCCAATGAATTTGATCACCGACAGACACTCCTAGACCAACTCCAACAAACTTCATAGTGGAGTTTTGTCCACAGAGCTACCAGTAGGGAGGTAACTCGAGAGCTTCTCAACAGGGCTTCATCTCTTCAAGATGAAGCAACATTAGTCATTGGACTACTGGTCTTGAGCTTGGATGAGGTTAATTCTTTCAAACCATAGAAAAGTTACATTAGGTGTTGGTGTTTTGTAAAAGAAAGTGTAATTACATGCAATTTCCATCATAGGATCTCATTAGGTCTCTTTCTCACACATTTTTGAGTCAATCTCGATGTTCAATGAGCTTCGGTGAGCTTAGATCGAGTAGAGGAGGGTAGACGGTGTCCGTCTTCTATTGCTGGGGAATGAGGGATCATCGATCATCCATTCCACGTGATTAGAATAAATGACGATGATTTAATCCACTAGAAATCTTGATTTAATCCACTGGAAATCTTGATTTAATCCAATAGGAATCACGAGATTAATCTTTGCCGTCCGATCCAAGATTAGACACCAGGGATAAAATTGTGTTCGCCACCGCTGACTCAACTTCCATGGGGGATGTTTTAAATTGCATATCCTATGGCGCCACATGAAAAGCATCACCACGTCAGCTCTCAGGTGGCGCCGACTGGTTAAGGGGTTAATTAGGGGATTAAGATGCCATTAATTAGCCAAAACTTGAAAAATTCATATCTAATTGTAGGAAAATCCTAAAAGTATGAGTAAACCTATTTTGAAAATGGTAAACATAAGTGAATTTAATAAAAATAAAATTCAAAAGGTTTGATTAATGAGCAATGCTTAATTAGTGTTTGATATTTTTCCTAATTATCTTAATTAAGCCTTAATTACTTGGCAATTGATCTTAAATTAGGTGTGATGATTTCTTGGGATGTCCTCTACCTCCCATAATTTCTTGGGATTTATTGGCTAGGTAATTAAGAGAATTTGGAATGTTAATCTTAATTACCCTCTTTAATTAATTTAATAAATATTAAAATTACTAAATAGAAAAAATTAAATTATTATGATGGTTAAGCACTATTAGCAGTGAAAATGATGAGAGAAAAATGATTGAGACCGCTTCCTTGGTCATTTACCTAAATATATTTTTATAGGAAGACTAACTAATCTATGGTCTAGTTAAGGATTAATTAGGTAATTAATGATGAAATTAAATCAAATTAAAATGATAATTATTCTAGATCATTTAAATTGAATTCATGGGTTCCTCTCTATGTGTTTAATAACATAAGACCCTTAAAGAACATTTGGTTAACCCATGGGTGTGGAAAAACCATATAAGTACTTAATTAGTCCTTTCCTAATCAAATTAACTCTGAAGCTTGAGCCTAATTGCATTAGGTCCTTTAGGAGCTATGCAAATTTTAATTTCTCATTTTCATATCATTGGAGGCTCATGATTAAATGGTTAATTAAATTACAGAAGTATAGGAAAGAGAAATTAAATGATTTACTTAATGATTTAAACTTAATCAATCCATAAAATTCACTTAATTGCTTTTCCTTAAACACAGTAAGTCATTCACATGGGATGGGACAAAACAAAAAATTTTATTTCTCTTCTTTAGGAGTTTAATAATTCAAATCCAAAATCAAACTTTGGATAACCTTAAGTGATTTTATTTAACTTGATTTCCCTTAGTAAGTAATGTGATTGAATGTATTATGTGATAATGTTTAATTATTCCTTTTTCAACCATTATAAATTTGTATGTCATTTGATATCATGCATTCATATTTTTTCCAAATAAAAGAATCAAATGACATATGTTGATTTATCCTATTATATGTGTGGCTATTATCACTAATAAATTTCAAAATTATTTTCAAAGTTATAAATTAATAATGAAGACTTAAATTGATGTTGGCTATGAATATACTACATGATTTACATTTGTTTATAGATTAAACATATTAAAGTATCACATTATTCTCATTATTCATGTGTATGTTTACATGTATTTGAATGTTAGTAAATATATAGTCTAGACGTTCTAGAAATATGAGGCTTTAAGTAGCCCCAAGGAGGTCTTTGATTACCTCACTTCCCTAGTTTAAATAACAGAACGAACTTACTTAATTTCATTCACATGTTTACATACATTAGAATTTGGATAAAGCTTTACTTTACATGAGTAAATAAATTTGTTAACATATAATCTTTTGCATGATTTTCACTCTCATGGTTGTATATACATTCATATGTATTTAATATAGCAAGTATATAGTCTGGAGATCTCGAGAATATGTTGCTTTAAGTAGCCCTAAGGAGGTCTTAGATTACCTCATTTTCCTAGTTTAAATAATGGCATGTACTCGCTTAAATCTTTAATACATGTGTATGTGTACTTAGCTAAAGAATGGAATCCCTCTTTTCTACCAAAATTATTTGCTTTAACAATCATCCAAGTGTACCAAAAATACATTACATCTATAGGTGTGTTAAGTTGAAAATCATATGCATGTTAGTGATGATGAAAATGAATGATGTAACATTATCCATGTGATAGTAACTCAATTTTGTTAATCTTAATATACCTTTCATATTTGAATAGGAATCTTTAAGATTAACCTAAATACAAGATTAGTAAAAATTTTTAATAAATCATTTACCAAAAGAAACCAAACTATAATAACATGCTTTAGAAAATGACTTATGATAGGGATGAAAGAGGATCAAACCTCATTCTTCTCTTTGAAACAATTAGATGATAAGTAAATATCAAATGAAATAGAAGAAAATATAAATTAAACTTTACTAGTCCTATTAATAACTTGAAATGAAACCACCCTCCATGTTTAACATGTTTAACTTAAATAATTCCAAACCTTAGACATTTATAATTCTAAAGCCTAATAAGACATACCACACTAAGCTTATGCACAGATATTATAATACTAAGTCACCACTTCCAGCTCTAAGTTAGGATGGTATATGTTATGATATTGTGTTTTATTTTATGATGTAATGTTTTAAAATGGATGTAAGGATTATTTATGAGTAGACTGGATGTTTTTCCATTGTTTGCCTAATGAAATTTTCTACAGGGGATTATGTTAAAGGGGTTGCTGAAATAAAATAAATATAAATATTTTTGCTTGCAGGATTATTACTTATACCCCTTTGCATAATCCACCTTAGGATAGGTGGGCTTAGTTACTCATATGTAGGGTGCTAAGTCCAAATTATGGAATATAACTGCTTGAGTTTGTATGGTTGATTTAGTTAGCATCTATTTTGGAGGTGGTGTTAGATTTTATTTTCCATAAAATTATAATTTTTGCAATAGGGAGTAGGCTTAATGCTATGAGGTTTAGGATGAGCAGTGGCTAGAAGGCAAAGTACTGGGAGGTTCTGTGAAGCCTTGGAGGAAAACCATATCAAAAGAAGGAAAGAAAAGATGAAGAATGATGACCCCCATAGAATTTATCAAATTATAATTATAATATTCTTTTATAATTCAAGTTGTATAACGGTAGAGCTCGGCTACCCATTATCTCTATTTTTCAGGTTGTGTGGTGGTATCTGGTTGCATCGGTCTCTTATTCTTTCATGAGATCTAAAAATATTTGATTGTTGTGTTTATCTTTCACAATAGAAATTGCATATTCTTCATACGTTTCTTAAGCTTGATGATTGAATGTGTGTCCTGGATGCAGTAGGCTGTTTAGGATAAAATTAATTTTTTTACCCTCATTAATAACTCATAACTAAATTTTAAACTAAATCATAACCTCAATTTAAAGCTTAGGTTATAATCAAGATAATTAAAAGATTTAGCAATCCCTTAGCTGAATGATGTATTCTCTAATATCTGCATATCATCTTGTTTTGTTCTTAAATAAGGAGGGTCTCCACTCTTGCACGATAGGGGCTTGACCTGTGAGGGCATCCCTTGTAGTGGAGAGCACCTCTTCCAGTTGATTTAGCCAATAACTATATTTCATCATGCATTTAGGCATAATTCTCCTAAGCCTTTGTCCAAATGAATGTGTCAAAATGATATAGAAATTTATAAAATTTTGCATTACTCTAAGTCATGTCTTCATGCTAGTCATGATCTAGTCTCTTAGGGAGTGTGTTTAGAAGTTTAGTTTCCCTTCCCAACTAAAAAAATTTGCTATTTACAGTTACATAAGACCGACCTACATGGTTTTTAATTGTAGGAGGTGTTAGCTGGCGACAACTCCAAGCAGTTGTAAGTCCAGAAGAGTTGGGATAGGTTTACCCTCTCTTGTGGAGGTAAACCATTATGTTCTATTTTTCATTTAGATTTAGGTTGTGCTCTTTGCTCATGCTAAAGCATCATAGATTAGGGTCTGAGGTTACTTCTTTCCTTTTAGCTATGAGTATAAATCCTCACCTCTTAGGCATCTCGATAATCTTATGTTGATGGATTATTAGCCCTATTATTCAAATAAATTTTCAACTCAATCTAAAATAAACCCTCTCTTTCAAATATATAAAGCCTAACTATAGGGTTTACTGGAGTGCTCACTAGCCTTCCTAGTATCACGAGTGTTCCCTACTTATCTTCCTTTGGAATCTAAAAATAAGTCTCTCCAAATTGAACTTTCCCACCTGATTTCCAAAAATACTCAATCCTTTGATAGTCTAACTTTGAAGTCTTTGGAGATATTATCAACTATAATCGAGAGTATTCTTAGAAAATTCTTATTTCCTAGGATGTAATTAACTATGAAAGCTAGCTTTCATTGGGAACTAAGAACCCATCATGAAATAAATCATGCTTTACTTTTCAATATAAAGTAGGGGAAAGATCTCTGGTATATATGAAGACTTATCTTCCTTAAAGTCTTTATTAGGTGATAAGGTCCATTATAGAGAGATATTCCCATCTTTCCAGGTGGTATATCATACCATAATGTCATACCTGATTACTTCAATAAGTATCCCTTAAGGTATGTGTAGTGTTCCAATGACTCCAAATTAAAATACTACATATGCCTAACACCTAATTCATGAGTGAATTATAACCTAGTGAGCAATTCTTTGCACTCTATTTGATTATTCATTGCTTGAAATCTAAAGTTCATTAATTAACTCATAGTGCCACATGGGTTGATTGGGACATTATACTAGTCTTTGAAATCCACAAGAATATCTTTGAGTGTTAATGCCTTAATCATTGTTTGAGGTGAGTATGATATATCAAACTCGCTCAACTCTACTAACCATTTTAGTAACCTCCTCAAATGATCCAGATTGATGAGCACCGATTTAAGCTGTAGATTAGTGACAACTTAAATTGAATGAGACTAGAAATAGGTTCAAAGTCACAAGAAAGATATGATAAATATGAGTTCAAGTTTTTCCATAATAGGATAATGCAACTCAACATGCCTCACTGACTTGCATATTTAGTAGGCTAACCATTGCCTTCCCCCTTCTTCTTTGATAAAGATTGTTCTCACTGAATCTTTTCCATCTCCCAAATATAATTGTATAATTTCACATTCCTTTAGTGTTTGTAGTAAAGGTGGCGAGGGGAGTAGATTTTAGAGATTAATAAAAGCTTTGTCTCATCATGCCATCTATTTGAACTTTTTTTCACCCCTTAATACTTTAAAGAATGGTGAGAAGTGTTTACTTTTTTGGAGATGAATCTATTCAGTCTAGAGACTTGCCTAGTAAGTTGATATACCTCTTTAGTTGTTCTCAGTGATGGCAAGTCATGTATGGCTTCAACTTTATTAAAATTTAACTTTATTGCTTCAAGAGTGATCAAGTTACTTATTACAACACTAAATGTGCACTTCAAGTGGTAAAGGTGCATATTATACTTCTTTAAAAAAGTGAAGGTCTCTTTTAAATTATTATTATGTTGTTCAGATGACTTGCTTTTAATTAGCAAATCATCCACACACACTTTTACATTTATCCCTTTTTATTTGTTGAACACTTAATCATTCTTCTATAATTTGCCTCTATATTCTTTAGCCCTAAGGGCATTACTCTTTATAATAGTATAATCCTTCTCTAATGATGAAAGCTATTTTCTTTAAGTCAGTAGGATACATTTGAGTTTGATGATACCCTGAGAAGGCATTTAGAAACCTTATCACTAGGTAATGCACCACTAAGTTGACTAATGCATCTATTCTAGAAAGTGGGTACCCGTTCTTGGGAAAAGCCTAGTTTAGATTGGTGAAATCCATCCACATTCTTCATTTACCATTGGATTTTTATATGATGACTGCAATAAAAATCCATTCAGTATATTGGACTTCCTTGATGTAGTCAACTTTATGGGAAAAATTTGTGACATCGCATAGGTTTTAGGAATTTCTTATTGAGATGATAAAATATGTCATCAAGGAGTAAACATATTATCCCATAAAATAAATATGTTATCCTATAATGGACTGATTCATTTAATAAAAGGTTCCTAAGGCTAATGGGTCTTTAATGTACCAAGGAGTTTTCTCTTAAAACCATAATGGAAGTAGAGCATGTTTTATTTCAAACTAAGTTCATGGTTCCCTATAAGGGCAAGCCCTTATAGCTATCTTAGGAATGAAGGATCTCTTCCTAAGAATTCTCTCGATTTAAAAAATAAGCTATTATTTATATGCATTTCTAAGATGGTTTCTAAAGGAATGATACTTTGAAATTTCAATTAAGAATGATCCAAAGTGGAAAGACTTATTTTTGGGAGCCAAACAAAATTAAGTAGGAAATGCATGTTGATACTAGGATTCTGAGTAGAAATTTCAACTATCCTATAATTGGGCTTTATATTTTAGAATTTAAATTGAATTTTGAGTTATCATTTATCTTAGAAATCTATGGCTTGTATTCTAGCGGCACAAGACTACAGAAATGCATAGGGTTGAAGATTTATTCCAATAGGATGCTTTAGATCCTAAGTCTATAAATTCTTTTAACAGAAGTCGGATGCTTGACATAGTTTTATTTCTAGGAATTATCAGCCATTCCTCTAACTTGAGGGAACTAACTATCCCTGACTTTTTTTAACTTACAACTCGCCTGGAAGGGCTGCTAGCTAACACCACCTAAGCACATTTTAAATCCAAGATGCCAAGTATCATGTATGTAAGATTATGTAAGAAAGAATCTAAGAACTTAGACTAACTCTTTAATCCCTAAAATTATGTAGGATATGATATACACTAACTAATGCATAATTTCAAGCTTTTAAATATTTTGACTCATGATTTTTTAAGGCTTTATGGTATGCATCTTATGCCTGAATGACATGTAATTAAAAGTGGTCATGGGCCAAATCAGTAAGAGAAAGCAGACTTTTCCAAGAAGGCGGTCATCCTCATAGGTCAGATGCCCCTTATGTGTAATGAGTGAAGTGTCTGATTCAAGAGTTGAAAGTAATATGATAGTATGGTTCACAAGAGCTAATTATTTCTACTTAATTTTAGGTTATTCCTAGGGCTTTATTTTATATGAAGTTTCAAGTTTCTTTATTTTGTGTTTAAGTTGATTAGATTTAAATTTGGCTGAAAATTTAGTTTTTTCTAAGAGATTAATCATCCAAGCATTCATCACAGAAAACACAACATAGAAAAAAAACTTAGAAAAGTAGGTTAATTCAATTGTGCATCCAAAATAAATCAGCCCAATTTAAATTAAAGATAGGCCAATGTAGCTGGGTACCACTGTACACGCCAAAAAAAAAAGAAAAAGAAAATAGGTAGCCGAGCTTTGCCTTTATATAACCTAGCCTAAAACTAAAGTTTAGATTTATGGGTGTTCTTTACATAATCGTCTCCTTCTTCAAGTACCTCCATTGGGCTTCATAGGGGACCTCTACAACCATTTGTTGGTAGGGTTTGCTCATGCTAATCCTAGACCCTATAGATCCTAATCTAATTTTAAGCTCAAATTTACATTTCAAATTCAAAAATAAATCTTAAGCCCTATAAAATAGATGTTAGGAAAATACAAACAACACACAATAGTTTTATTTTATGAACATACAGGCTTAGCATTAGTTGCTTGCCAAGCTTATTTATCCTATTGGGCTATGCTTAAGGACTTAAGTATAACTACAAGAAAATAGCATTTATAATTTATTTATGATAGTAGTCCTTTTAAGATATCCCCAGTAGAAGACATTGTAAGTTTTAAAAAAAACATCTTACCATCTAGTCTAACGAGGAAATAATCCTAGTCTTGCAGTATAAAATAGTACACCACAAAGACATACATGACATTACAATACAGAGTATCACAGAATATCACAGATTGACCTTAGCTAAGTCTA
Source organism: Cymbidium sinense (assembly GCA_021442155.1). Taxonomy (NCBI): domain Eukaryota; kingdom Viridiplantae; phylum Streptophyta; class Magnoliopsida; order Asparagales; family Orchidaceae; genus Cymbidium; species Cymbidium sinense. The sequence continues at coordinate 80,840,735 of CM038227.1, forward strand.
GGGTCTATGACCTAATGATGTAGTGTGTGATGGAAATAGGCTTGTATGGCAAGACTTTGCTAGGATTTTTTAGTTCAATTTTCAATTTGGATTTTGAAGTTTGTTTGTTTTTAACCTTTAGATGGTTTCAATTCAAATGATTTAATGATTTAGAATTTTTTTTATCATTTTAAAATCATTTTTATGTTAAAATAAAATTTGGGATTTAAAAATAAAGAATAAAATAGATTACACTTTGAGTTAAACTCATTCGATTCAACATTCTAAATCATAATAGAATGATCCTATGTATCTTAATTAGCTCCTTCTATATTCATTTAAATGATTTAGGTTTGAGATTAATTTTGATAAACATTTTAATTTTATCTTTGACATTTAATTCTTCTTTTCATTTCTTTGATTGGTTTAATTTATTTTCAATTTGATTTGTTTTTTTTTTTGCTTGGATTGATGTAACATTTGTTTCCTTTATTTTGATTTAATATTTGTGTCCATAATGTTCATTTGGTTTGAATTATGTTAACCTAACACATTTAGGTTAATTTTTTTATTCATTCTTAGCTTGCATTGATTATGGATTAAGATTTTCTTAATTTGTTGATTATGAATTTAATGAATTATTTATTTTGATGTTTAATTAAGTTTTGTATTTTTAGTGATTTCCATTAAACCCTAAGTATGTAATTAACAAAATTCTCTGTCATTAGAATATTGGAAAATTATCCTTAAATGTTCGGATGTTGATGAAGATGTTTCAAAATACTTTCGTGAATTTTTTGATTTTGTGACTTTTTTTAATTTTTATTGACTTAAAGACTTGGAAATTCAATAATTCCTAATCTAAAGGTTAATTGAGTTTGAAATTTTTCTAACAAGTGGGGTTCCTTGCCAACTTGATATTACTAAGATTTTATTTTAATCAGATGCATAATTAGGGTATAATTAAGGTTTTAATTATTTCATTAAAATCTTAATTAGGCTTAATTTAGAAGAAATTACTTAGATATTTTATTTTTCCTAGATTCCTCTCTGACAAATGCATCCATAGAGGGTTTAATTGCCATATGAATTTTGATAAAAAAGTATTAATCAATTTTATATCCAAGTATATAAAATTTTTATTTATTATGATTTCCTTAAGTTCAGGTTAATTATTTGAATTAATTAATTCAATTAATTACCAAATTAGGCCATTTTGTGATTTATTAAGTTTTATTGGGTTTCATTGATATGTTTAAGTTCCGTTGGTTTATTATGGTGACTTAAAGTGATTTGATCAACTTTCATGATTTATTTTATTTAAATTGAAGTTTGGAGTTTAAAATTTAATATCTTTTGATTTACTTACAGATAAATCATGAAAACTTTTCTTGAAGTTCATTTTAACCTCAATTTAGTTTCCCAAAGTTTTATTTTAATTAGATTAATGGTTTGTGATTAATTTGGGCTTAATTAATTTTATTTAAAATCAAATTAATCCAAAATTAAATGGGGATTTTGGGTTGAATGGATTCTACTCATTGAAATTAATCCATAGAGGCCTCATTTGCATTTTTTGGATTTATATTTTATTTTTATTATTTTTTGAATTTTTAGACATTTTTTATAATTTTTAATTATGAAAAACAAGAAATTTCATTTTAAATTGCATCACCGATGTGGCGCCATTGCCACATGGCATGGCGCCATTGGGCTAAGTGGGATCCACACAAATCCCACATCAAAAGTAGTGATCACGGGGATTGATCTTGACTGTTGGATATTTGATTGAATGGTCCCAATTTTGCTCGCAATTTTTAAATGGATTTAATCAGACTATCCAGCTAAATCTTGACTGTCTATTCCAAATAGAGGAATGGATGGCGGAGATCATTCCTTGTTCTTATCCAGTGAGAGATGGATGTCATCCGTCAAATTGGATGAATTTATGATGATCCATAGTAAATTTTGATGCAATTTTGATTGCAAATCGATCAATTATGGATTTGCAATCAATCAATACCATTTGATTCCCTTTGGAATCAAATTCTCTTCACAAAAGACCAAACAAATTTTCCAAAAGGGTCTGTTATGAGGCATACCTCATCGGCGGTGATCCCTAGTGGTCACCGTGTTCAGACCACCTTCGCCTCGATTGGACGAAGCTATGGATGTGATTTATTGGCTTGCCTCCCCATCAAACTCCTTGGAGACCAACACTTGGTCGTTTGCTGTCAATTTTGGTCATTATCTGGCTCGTTGGTAGTGTAAGGATAGGCAAAAGATTAGTTTGAGCTCACATTAACCACTAGAACATGCAGAGATATCCAATTTGAGTTGAAATTCCCTCCCTCTCACTTTTCCATTAGAGGCTAAGAGGTTGGCCACTGGCCAGCTTGCCAGTGGTGATAGGTCAGTGGAATGCTTCATTTCTTCTTCTCTTTACCTTCTGGATGTTTTGGATTGAATATATGAAGAGGAGAGGGTCATTCTCCTCTCTTTCCATTGATGGTCAAAAGATTGGTTTTGGGAGCTTTAGGTGGCTGAAATTCAGCCACCAGTGAGGAGGGGCTTGGCCAATGGGTTGGTTGGCCCCTCTTGACCTTATGAATGTGTTTGAATGAAAGGTTTGAAGGGAGGAAGTATTTTCCTCCCCTTTTCCTCCTTGGCCAAGATCCTCCATGAGAAATCATCTCTTGCTCTTCATCTTTGCTATCCCATGGAGATAGCCACCTTATCCCCCTTGATTTTCTCTTTTCGAGGTTGTCAATTAATTGGAAAGAAACCAAATTAATTGAATTCAAGAGGTGGATGAGGTATGGAGGAGGGGAACTAAAATTTGAATTCTCTTCATGGTTCACTTTATTTAATCATTTCCATATCATTCATAATATTTATTTATAATTTTTAGTGCATGAAAATTGAATTAAAAAAGATTATCCTTTTTCCTCTTATGCTCTCTCATATTATTCTTTCTTCTCTCTCTTATTATCATTTTCATCTTAACATTGTTTTGGCCGAATTTTTTAATGCATTTTTTGTAATAAATTGTGTGAAATTCATTTGAAGTCGTTTATGCGTGACATGTACTTGCTAAATCAAATCAATTTTTTTTATGGAATACGTTGAACGTCCCAAGAATGATTAATTATGATAGTTCAGAGCCTAATTAATCTATTTCAAGTTATTTTAAATTTAAATTCAAATCAACCCTCTTTTTCAAAATAATTCCTTTCCTTTTTCCAATTTGACTTATTTTAGGAAAGTTTAAGGGAGGCTGGCCACAATGCTTTAGCTTTTTTAAGTTTTTATGTTATTTAAACATTCAATAAGTATAGAATACAATCAACTTTGATTTTAAAATTAATCCATGAATTATTTTAATAATTTCCTATTTTAGGAAACCGCTTTGGTCGAATTCTTTGAAGTGGGTTTTAATGGATCTATTTTATTCAAAACTCCCTCCTTCATATCTAAACTTCCTTGGCCGAAATTTCTATGGGATTTTCTCCATCCTTGTCCATGAATCACATATCGTACATTCCATATTGGATTTAAACAAATTTGTAAAGGAGTATATGGAAGATCTCTTCGGTTTATCCCTTGTCTTTTGGATTTGAAATTCAAATTGATGCAAAATTAATTTCCCTCTAATTGGTTGAATTTTTGGCGAACCCTAGACTCCTCCCTCATCTATTTAAGAGCCTTGTTCTAAAAGTTAAAAACTCTTTCTTTCACTCTTGCTGTCTTGCTCACCCTTGGTTGATTCTTGCTAAAGCATCTCTTGGAGATTTTTGGTGATTCAAGTGCAAGCATTCCTCATCATTCTTCCCTTTTCCTTGGTCTTGAAGAAAAAAGGTGTGTTTCATCAACTCCTTGATGTTTATTTTCTAAGGTGATAAGTTCTTAAACTTCTTTTATTTCTTCTTGGCTTTTGAGTTTACAAGGTTATGTAAATTTTCTTATGCTCATTTCATGACATAATCTTTAGATTTTGTTTGGCCAAGAACAAAGAAAAGAAGATCAATTTGTGTGGACTTTACCTACTTGATAATATTTTGATCTCTTGTTTGGCCTAAAGTTAACATAAGGAAATCAATTTATTTTGTACTTAATCATTGAATATTCCTTGTATTTCTTATTTGGCTGAAATGTTTGTAAGGTTATTAATTTCCTAAGTGCTTAATCATTTTAATATCCATTATTTATTCCTTAAGCTTAAAGTTTCATATAGGTTGGTTAAATTTGATTGTGCTTAAAATCTTATTACCTCTCTTTTTCATTTGGCCGGCCACATCACATCTTGCATCAATTATTTTGTGCTTATTGATTACTTGTATTCAATTAGTTTATGCATATGTTATGTGACAGCTTTCATGTGACATTATTCAAATCCTTATTCAAGTAATGGGAGAGTTGTTCCAATTACACATATATTTATCATTTGAATAAAAGTTAGCTTGTGTGAAAAAGAATTCAAAGTAAATTGTTTGGTGATTGGGATTTAGTTTGCATTTCAATGTCTTTCAAGAAAATCATTTCAAACCTTTTAAAGATCACTCAAGCAACATTAAGTTACTTAATTGCATTAAATATTTGATTGAAGATCTTATTATAATTTTAGTTTAAATTAAAGTGAGCTCTATTTTTCATTAATATTCAATTGCCTTAATATTAGTATGTATTGGGTTGTGAGTGAAAAAAGAATTTTAAAATTGAGAGTTAGACTTGTAGCTTTCTCTTTGCTTTGTCTTGATTTCTTGTTGAGTTGTACTTGCCCATTAAGAAAAGTATGTGTTGGGTTGTGCTTGCCCGTTAAGAAAAGTATGTGTTGGGTTATGCTTGCTGTTAAGAAAGTATGTGTTGGGTTGTACTTTCCCGTGAAAGAGAGTATGAGAGATTTTTTATAATCTAAACTTTGGTTTAGTGAATTCCTAGCCTGGGTAGTTAGGCGTGGACGTAGGCCAGTTTTTGGGGTTTGGCCGAACCACGTAAAAATTTCTCTCTCTTTCTTTACTTTTCAGCACTTTAATTTTCTATTGCTTCATTTCACTAAAGCATTATTATTAAATATTTAAATCTTTTATAAAAGGCAAAATTAAAATTTGTTGAATTTTATTTTTAAAACCCAATTCACACAATCTCAATGGCTTAATCCAACTTAAATAGCTAAATGATAGGAAAGTGGTTTTGGTGAGTTAATCCACTTTTTAAAAGTTTGGCTAATTGAAAATGGATATTCCTATTTTATTCCTAACCTAAGTAGACTATATGACATGAAAGGGGTCTTAATGACTTAATTCTATCATGTGAATAATAGGAATTGTGCCATGAAAAGCTTGCTCTAAACCTATGGGAAGTTATAAGAAGGGTGCCACAAATGGGCTTATTCCCAACTTAAGGAAAGAAAGAGTTATGCCAAAAAAGGCTTACTTTAAGCTTATGAGAATGGTGCACAAAGGCTTACCCCAAACTCATAGGAAAGACATGAGAAAGGTGCCATAGAGGGCTTGCTCCTAACTCAAGGTATATATAGAAAATTTGCCACAAAAGGCTTGCTCCTAACCTATAGATGATATGAGTGAGGAAAAGGGGTCATAGTGACTTAATTCCTAATCTTCAAGTCTTTTAACTAATAAGCAAGAGTCACATGGACTTAATTCTTACTTGATTAGTCTGACTAGTAATAGGTATTAAGAAGGTTTGCCTTCATTTCTCAGTGAAGAAGTTTAGTGAAGAAGGTTTCAAAGAGTTGAAGTATATTTTTGAAAAAGGATTTGGGTACATTTTGGATCCAATGCTTAATATGCCATGAGCATAGAATTTCATCATTTTTTCTTTTTCTCTTTTTTTTTTTATCTCAAGGTTACATATGGCCATGTTATATGTCAACTCCACTTTAAGCAGGACATCATATAGAATTAACTTGAGAATTTTACCTTTTGAGCTTGCATGTGACTTTCTAGTTCTCAGATAGCAAAAACCAAAGTTAAATAATGCTTTTCAGAAGAAATTTTCTCTTCTTCATGGTGTAGATGTGTATTTCATTTTTTATTATTTATTTGACATGAATCAATAGCTTATAAGGCCTCTTCTTAGATTCAATAAAGATCAAGAGATTCTTTTAAAGCTTTCAAAAGTGACTGAGAATCAAGGTAAGGAAACTCTTAGATTCTTTTAAAAACATTCTTTTTATTTTTTTATCCCTAATCAATACAAAAATTAAGAGGGTTAATTTGTTCAAGAATTAAAATTCTCTTGATAATTTTGAAATAAATATTCTTAAGTTGAATTATTGTTCTTTAAAGGTTTTATTGAATGGTATTTCATAGATGGCTTTAATTAATTCTTATTTTTTTTCTATTTTTTATCCATCTAAATTCCACTACAAGTTCTTTGAAATTACCTCAAAATTATATTTTAGGAATCTGTATGTAGTGATATGATCATTTTTAAATCATAATGAAATTTCTTTTCTTTTCTTTTCTTCATCCATTCATTTCATTTTCATTTTTTTATTTTTTAATAAGACTTTCAATATAACACTTCACTTAATCAAAAGTGAGGTAAACAAAAATCTTGATCATGACCCTTTGAAAAGTTGTCCCAATATTTTGTGACTGGTTGATCCAACTATGTAACAGAACATTCTTGTAAGGATTTTGAATATCATATCATATGTTTTCAATTCACTTTTCTAGAATTATTTTGATTTGATAATATTCAGATAAGTTATCCTTAATGAATATAATCTTATGCATGAAAGGTTTTTATTTTAAAATGAGGTATGGGTGATAGGAACCCATCTTCAAAGTAAATGTTTTTTCTAGTCCCAAGATGTGGCACATGCGGATTTAATTTTTTTCTTTTCTTCATCTCTCTTTCCTCTTTTTTTTTTAATTATTATGATGTTATCCAACCAAGAAGAATATTTTCTTCTCATGCAAGGCTATCATTGACTAGCTTTTAATATAGTAACATCTTGCTTTTCTTTTGAAGTTTAATTGCATTCATCAAAAGACTTAGCATATTGAAATGACATCAAGCCTGAGCTTATAAAAGCTACATCCGGAGATCATTTCATTTTATTTTTAAATAAAGTAGTCTTTAAACTCTAAGAATAGCTTGATTAAGTCATTAATATCTGACCCATCAAAGAGTTAGATTATTGATATCAGTTGCAGATCAACTTGTATTTGTAAGTTTATTTCTTTTAGCTTATCAATTGTTAATTTAGATTCCTCTTCAAATTCTAGGGGTGCATCTTAAAGTTGAAGATTATATAGTTCTTTGAACACATCTAAATAATATTTATTTAATATGTTAAAGTTCCTTTGAAGAGAAAGTTAGGACCCTTACTATTTAATAATTGTCATCTTGCAATGGCTCTATAATACTGAATTTTAAACCAACTTATGGTTTGAATATTTTGAATGGTTCATAACTATTATTGCTTATGAGTTTTATTTATAGGCCACTTGCAATGGAATCAAATTATACTCAATTGAATCTTTGACATACAAAGAATAAGGGTTCTTGCAAAAGAAAATCCATTATCTCTTTGACCTGCCATGTGAGCGCACCCAACATAACAAAGGCCATGACAATAAAGTATCAGACATCTAATTATTTTTAAGGTAGGGACAATTCTTGACTTCTAACCCTACTACTTTATTTTGATGTGGAGGAATTTAAGGTTAAAATGCCCACAAACTCAAAAATTATAAACTTCATCCTTTTGTTCTTGAATATAATCTTTCCATCCCTTTTATTTTCTTACTTTCTTTCTTTTATCAATATTTCAATAATATTTCAACTCATAAAATATTATATTTGGCATTTTTCTTAGATACAAGATTTACTAGGACATTGGACACATTTGACTCTTTGTCTGAATATAACATTTGATGTGACTCAATTCTTTATTTTGATTGATTGTTCATATTATATGATATGACACTTTCTAATTGTTTGATCGAGTATAAGACTTTGTGAGGTTATTTAAGACTAACAAAATGGCATTCCTAAAGACTCTACATGCATGAATACATAATGGATATAAACATCCTTTCACAATAATTATTATTTTCCTTCCTTTTCTTTCATTTTATTTCATTTATTTTTTTTATTTGAGCTAGATACGACCATCCAAGAGCATTAATGATGTTCCTAAATTCCTAAGACTCTTTTTTTATGTTTGAATTCTCATCTTCAATCAATAAACTGATTGAGATTAAATTCTTCTTTTAAATAGAGTTTTCAAGATTAAATTTTCATTAAACTGAAAACTTCTTTATTTACTTGATTGAATATACACGACACCATCGCATCAGGATTAGATTAGAATTGGACATATGCATATTCACTTTCATATTTACAATTGATGTTGACCGATGCACCCAAATCAGCAAACATCATGGAGATTTTTATTTTGAATTTTCCAGATAGACTAAGATGTTAATAAGTTCTTAGTAGTATATCTTCATCACACAAGATAACCCTAGAGATCTTCTTTAATAGAATGTCACATCAAGAAGTCACTTATAATTTAAAAATACAAATTATAGAAATATATAATGCCTTGATTAATGGTCATTTTTATTTTCCTTCTTTTTATAGAGCATTATGATGCTCGATTTTGCAAGCAACTTCTCTAAGATGGGCAAAACATCATATCTAAAATTTTGAAGTGAATAAATTTTATCATTTTCTTTTATTTTCTTTTAAGATGACTTATTTGTTATTTCTTTTCAATATTATTTAAGGCGGTATGACTCTACCATTTTGAATTTAATTTCAATAATTACCCTTTTGATATGAAGGGAGGGTAGGTCCAATTTTATCCTTAATGGGTCAATAGACCTCATGATGTCAATACCCCAACTCTCAAAAGGGTCTAGAGATAAAGGTTTAGACAACTGATAAGAATACCTTATCATTCCTTTGTTTGAGATTATGAAAATCAATCTAATACCTGCATTCCATGGGATAGATGAATTCAATTCTTTATGTTACTTTGATGATACTACATCATCAAAATATAATTCCTAGGTGGCATTAGGTTCACCTTCTAATGTCATGTTATATTCATTTAGAATATCATCATTTGAAGGAGAACTATCAGACAGAGGATGAGCTATTAGGAAGTTAGCTATGACTAGCCCCTTTACAACATAAAGAGGGATAAAGGTAATATCAATTTGCAATAAAATTATTGACCAACATGCTAAACCTCTAGACAATGTCAAACGTGTCATAAGATATTGCAATGGATTTACCCTTAAAATAAGATTTACTTTGTATAAAAGCATTTAGTGACTTAGTTTTTGAGCAGAAAAAACCAAAGCCTTCTTTGTTAATTTAGGCTAATAAAGTCTCAAGTGATTTATCTATCAGTCTAATAGAAGTTTCATATTTTTTTTACTTTAAGAGATAAAAATATCACCCTTAGGACCTAATCTTAAGGTCATGTTTTTTAGAAGGATTGAAGTCTTCATTAATTTTTAGGATTTATCCTTGAAACTAATTAAGGCTATTTATGAAATAACAATCATTGAATGGGAGAAGACTCCCATTAAGAAAGTTGATTTCAATTTATAAGGTTTAAATTTCATTCATTTCAACTTTATTAGGAGAATTTGAATTCTCTTTCATTATCCTCTCTTTTCTTTTATTGATTAGGAGCAAAAGTGAGATTTTATCATGCCATTTTTTTGTTCACAATATCATGTCATCTTCCTTTTTTGACTCCCTCTTAAATTAATGATTCAGGGTTCCTGGAGGGTCTAAAAGAGGGTTACCTCCAAGTCTCTCGCTAGAATTGGCTAAATAGCTTGAACAATTAATTTTCTAAAATTCAAGTGGACATATGGAGATGAATTTTAAAATGATTAAGATTAAAGCTGATTTGCATTTATAAAAATTGCTTTAATAAGGATAGAAGGCTCACATTTAATTCTTTAATCAACCTCTGCCCAAGGTCAATAAGGCTTTCTTTTGGGATTATTCTTAATACTTGTCCCTCTTTTCGTAATTTTCTTTCAAATTGATTCTTTTTAGAATGCAATTCAAGCTTCAATCATGATGGTAAGTGGCAATAGGTAAGAATATGCCCACTTTCTTTGATTTCTTAGATTTTAAAATTTGAAAGAACTCCTTCATTTCAATATACATTCTCAGATGTTTGTTACCTTTGAATGTATTAGAATAAAAGGTATTAATGTAAGGACCTTCTCCTAATTCTCTTTAGCTTTAGTATAAAGCTAAAGTTAAAATCAAGGATAAATTTAACTTTGAGATTTACTTTTCAAAATTTGAGGTAATTTTAAAAATTTATTAATATAACATTTCGTTTCCATTGTGGAATGACATCAAATCCATTTTTCCTAGAATCAGGTCTAACAGAATTGATTTTATTTATTTATTTATTTAGTTATAAAAAGGTTGGTTCTAGAACCCAATCATTTAATTATGGAAAACCAAGAGTTCTAGAACCTCAGTTCAGGAAGTTGGATGAGCTCAACCAAGGATGAAATGGAGAGGCATCCAATGGAAAGAAAGGCAGTGCTAACCTGTGAGTGGCACAAGCATACTACCGATGTATAGAAATAAAAGCCTATTTCTAAAGACGAAGAGAGGAACCATTCACTAGTGGAGTCACCAAAAGATATCTTTGTGGGAAAATTTTGTGACACCATATAGGTTTTAAGAATTTCTTATTTAATTGATCAAATGCCTCATTAAGGAGTAAACATATTATCTTGGAAGATAAACATGTTATTTTATAATGGATTTGATAATTTAATAAAAGTTTCCTAAGGCTAATAGGTTATTAATGTACCAAAAACTTTTTCCATAAACTACATTGGAAGTAGAGCAGGATTTATTTTAAACTAAGTTCATGGTTCTTTATAGTTAATTACATCTTAAGAATGGAGGACCTCTTCCTAAGAATACTCTCGATTAAAGAATTAAACTATTATTTTTAAAGATTTCTAAGCTGGTTTCTAATGAAATGATATTTTTGAATTTCAATTGGGAATGATCCAAAGTGAAAAGACATATTTTTGGGAGCCAAATAGGATTAAGTAGGAAATGTTTGTTAATACTAGGATGCCTAGTAGAAATTTCAACTATCCTATCATTGGACTTTAAATTTTGGAATTTAAATTGAATTTTGAATTAATATTTTCTTAGAAATCTACGGCTTAATTTCTAGCAACACAAGATTGCATAAATGCTTGGTTGAAGACTTACTCCAATAGGATGCTTCAGATCCAAAGTCTATAAGTGATTTTGATGCATGGGATGCTCAACCTAGTTCCATTTTTAGGAATTATTAGCATTCCTCTCACTTTAGGGAACAAACTTGTCCCTAACTCTTCTGGACTTATAACCCACCTGGAAGGGCTTCCAGCTAACACCACCTAAGCACATTTTAAATCTATGATGCCAAGTCTCATGTATGCAAGATGGTTGAGTTGTTGTATTTTAGGAAAAAATGTAAGAACCTAGACTCACTCCCTAATCCTTAAGATTATGTAGGGTATGATATGCACTAATTAATTCACATTTTCTAGCTTTTAAATGTTTTGACTTGTGATTTATTTAAGGTTTTGTGGTATGCATTTTATGCCTAAATGGCATGCAATTAAAGTGGCTATGGGCCAAATCAATAAGAGAAAGAAAACTTTCCCAAGAAGGTGGGGCATCCTCATAGGTCAGATGCCCCTTATGTGCAATGAGTGAAGTGTCTGATTCAAGAGTTGAGAGTAATATGATAGTATGGTTCACATGAGTTAATTATTTTTAATTGTAATAGTTATTCCTAGGGCTTTAAGTTATATAAAGTTTCAAGTTTTTTACTTTTGTGTTTAAGTTAATTAGATTTAAATTGGGTAGAAAATTTAGTTTTCTCTAAGAGCCCAAGTTTCTATGCATTCATCACAGAAAACACATCACAGAAAGAAACCTAGAAAGAATTTTAATTCTATTGTGAACCCAAAAAAAATTAAGCCAAATTTAAATTAAAGAAAGGCCATTGTGGGGTACTATTGTATAAGCCTGAAAAAAAAAGAAAATAGGTAGCTAAGCTCTGCCCTTTTATAGCCCAACTAGAACTAAAGTTTTGATCTATAGGTGTTCTTTCTAGGATAATCTCCTTCTTTAGGGACCTCCACTAGGCTTTACAGTGGATCTATGCACTCATCTGCTTGTAGGGTCAACTCTTGCTAGTCCCAGAACTCATAGATTCTATCCTAATTTTAAGTTCAAATTTACATTTCAAATTCAAAAAAAAATTTTAAGCTCTACAAAATAGTTATCAAGAAAGATACAAAAAAAACACAATAGTTATATTTTATAAATATACAGGTTTAGCATTAGCTGCTTGCCAAACTCACTTATCTTATTAGGTTATGCTTAAGGACATAAGAATGCCTGAAAGAAAACAACATATATAGTTTGTTTATGACATCAATCCTTTCTAACATACCCCCCTTTAGAAGATAGCATTAGCTCTAAAAAGAACATCATACTATTCTGTCAAACGAGCAAATAATCTTAGACATGTAGTCTAAAATAGTACACCATAAAGACATACATCACATCACAATACAGAGTACCACAGAATATCATAGATCATCCTAACTTAAGTCTAGAGTCTATAGCCTAATGATATAGTGTGTGAAGAAAATAAGCATGTGATAAGACTTTGATAAGGTTTTTTAGTCCAAGTTTTTATTTAGATTTTGAAGTTTATTTATTTATTTTACCTTTAGATGGTTTCAATTTAAATGATTTAATGATTTAGGATTCCTGTTTGCATTTTTAAGTTTATTTTTATGCTAAAATGAAGTTAGGTATTTAGAAATGAAGAATAAAATAGATTACACTTTTGAGTGGAACTCATTCCATTCAACATCCTAAATTTTAATAGAATGAAATCTTCATCCTAAAGATCTAACTAAGATCCTAAGTATCTTAATTAGCTCCTTTTAGATTCATTATCTTCCAATCTTCCTCGTAGTTTTCCAAAGGGATTTAATCATACTATCTAACTAAATCTCGACCATCTATTCCAAATAAAAGGAATGTATGATGGAGATCATTTTCAATTCTTCTCTGGCGAGAGACAGATGCCATCCATCAAATTCAATGAATTTTTGATGATCCATAGCAAACTTTGACCCAATTTTGATTGAAAATAGATCAAGGATGGATTTGCAATCAATCAATATGATTTGATCCCCTTTGGGATCAAATTCCCTTCATAAAGGACCAAATAAATTTATCAAAAGGGTCAGTTGTGAGGCATATCTCATCGGTGGTGATCCCTAGCGGTCGTCATGCTTAGAGTACCTTCGCCTCGATGGGATGAAGCTATGCATGCAACTTGGTGGCTTGCCTCCCCATCAAACTCCTCGGAGACCAACACTTGGTCATTTGTTGTCAGCTATTCTCTGGCTTGTTAACAGCATAGAGATCGAAAGAAGATTAGTTTGAGCTCACCTTGACAACTAGAACATGTAGGGATATCCACTTTGAGGTGAAATGCTCTCCCTCTCATTTTTCTATTGGAGGCTAAGAGGTTGGCCACTGGCTTGGGTCGAATTCTAGCTTACTGGTGGTGATAGGTCAGGGGAATGCTTCATTTCTCCTTCTCTTCATCTTATGGATGTTTTGGATTGAAGATATGATGAGGAGAGGGCCTATCTCCTCTCTTTCCATTCATGGCTAAAAGCTTGGTATGGGGACCTTTAGGTGGCCGAAATTCAGCCATTGATGAGGAGGGGCTTGGCCAATGGGTTGGTTTTGTCCATCTTGACCTTATGAATGTGTTTGGATGCATCGTTTGAGGGGAGTACATCTTTTCCTTCTTGTTTCCTCCTTGGTTGAAAGCCTCAATGAGAGATCATCTCTTGCTCTTCATCTTTGCTATCCCATAGAGATAGCCAATTTATCCCCCTTAATTTTCTCTTTTTGAGGTTGTCAATTAATTTGAAAGAAGCCAAATTAATTGAATTCAAGAGGTGGATGAAGTATGGTGGAGGGGAAGTGAAATTGGAATTCTCTTCATGGGTTCTAACCATTCATCTCTCATGATCCCACCCCATCCCTTTGATTTTTTTTATTTTATGGCTTTTGGCATCACCACCACAGCCCTTAGGCTGGTATTTGGCTATCCACATCAATCTCAATGTGAATTTGAGGTTGAATCCAAGTCCATTTGAGTTAGATTGGAGGTTTGAACCTAATTCATGCCATTTGTATTTCAAAGTGTTTTAATTATGTTTTTTATTTAACTCATTTAAATTAGTGTTCAATTATCTTTCATTGAAAATTTATCAAGTTTTAATTTGATTAATTCCTTTAGGATTTGGGTTTATTTTGGATTTCATTTCACTTTAACCCATTTGAATTTTATTTGGACTCCAATCATGTTTGATTACATATATGGAGTGATTTAGAATGATTGATTTCATTTGGTTCGAGGTTAATTTCAAGTTTGACTCGATTAATTTCAATTTTGACCCATTTGACCTATATTGGGCTTAATGGGTTTAATTTGGGTTCATTTGAGTCAAATGATCAATTTGATCAAATTAGACCCAATGATTGGTTGGATTATGTTTACTGATCATTTCCAAATGATTTTGAATAATCAAATTGAATTGACTTCAATTTGATTTGGGTTTGTACCCAATAAGACTCATCTAGGCCCATTTAGACAAAGTGGTCTAATTAGCCTAAGTAAGGCCTTAAAAATTTTAATTTTATTTAGATTTATGATTAAATATTTTTATTTTATCACTTAAACCATTTGGAGTGATTTTATTTGGTCAAATTTTGATGGGTCAACCTTTGACTTGGTGTGACCCACAAAAAATTAAATCTATGATAAAAGGGTTGACTAGATTTGACTTTAATTTGAATTTAGATTCTTTCATTGAATTTATTTTAGTTTATTTGGATTTATTTTCATTTAATTCATGTTTGGAATTTGGGTTGAGTCTACTTAAATCCATTAGGTTAGATCAAATCTAAGGAGGATGCACTAGGTCACTAGATATATTATCCTAAGTGTTAATTAAGAATCTCCTAATCAAGGATTAGGTGTCCTAACTACTAAATTTAGAAATGATGCTAGCCTCATCCAAAAATGAGGTCAACAGGCTTCAAGTAGCTCAGTGACTTCTTCTTTAATCAGTTCAGTAAGCTAAGCTACCATTTTCTTCATCTTTAGCTTAATCAACCAAACATTCTTTCTTAAATTGAGCCTATGGCAAACAACAATGATATCAATACTTGGCATCTTGGCTATAGTCCATGAAAATATTTCTATATCCTCTTAGAGGGCTTGAAAAAGGGCTTCTTTGTGCTTGCCTCTACAAGTCAAGCTAATTCTTAACACTCACTTCAAATCCTGAATGGTTGACACTTCCTTAATTTTCTTAGTGATTTTAAGTATTGTATGTGTAATTTCTAATTGTAGTACTTTTTTCACACAATGCGACTCACTAACTGTTCACAGGTAACATGCATTAGATTAACTCAAGTTCCTCTTAATAGTGATTTCTTCTCCTATTGCTTGGAAATTGACTGCCATGTGAAAAGTTGACACCACTCCTCTAAATGTGATGAGCAGTAGTCAACCAAAAATAATGTTATACATTGTAGTTTGTTCTAATAAATTCAACCATAGCTACAAACTGCTTCCCTTCTTTACCCCAAGTTATTGGGAGAGTGATGACTCCCATCGGTAAGCTTGAGAACCATCTGAGGGCTACCTCCTTGAAAAAGGTAAAAAATAGTTAGGACTTCATTGCATCATCTAGGTCTAGTAGAGACCTAGTGGAATTAAAATATGGTATATGATTAATGTGATTGGTGTGACCTTTATATCATTTTAAGTATGAAATCTTAAACTTTAGTGGGGGTGAGCCTCTATGATCCTCATATAGAAGTTAGTGGGATTATTATTTTCCTATCATCTAGGGATTTCTTTCCTACATGCCTAGCAGGACTCATTAACAATATTGGGCTTCCCTGATAATCATCTCTTACATCATATTTGGTGAATCATTGTAGTAGAGGTCCCTTCATTTTTTTATGTGCCTCATATTTTTATTCCTTACTTTCTTCAAAACCACCTGAACTATGTGAGTGATCTAGTCTTTCATGTCCTTCAAATTATGTTGTGTAATAAGTTATTACACATTCATCCCTATGATTACAAAGTTCTCTCATGTTTACGGGCCTACTTTATTAGGCACCTAATGCTTTGTCTTCATCATCTTCCACTCTTACCGCATCTAAAAAGATGTATAATCTAAATATTTTGAGTGGAGTGATTGACTGATCAAGAAAAATATATTTTTGAAACTCTCCACCATCTTTATTGGGATGTGTAGAAATATGTTCTTCATAAGATAGATTGATATATATATTCAACCAAATTTCCCCTAATAGTATGTTAGGGTTTATTTAGATCTATGTTATACTTTTTATGAACCAAACATTCATAGTTAATTACCCCTCTTATCGTAGTAAGAGAGAACTCTAGATTAAGGTTGGAAATATACATATCTCTCTAATATGAATCAGTGTCTAGGGGCGTGTGTGGTGTGGAATAGATGACTATCTAATGAAAAAATGGAGATAGTCTCAATCAAGATCCCATGGTTCTATCATCCTAGGAATACGTTATTCCAGTCTACAAACATCAGAGGGCATTCCACGTAATGTTTGGGGAGTCTGATTAATAGTCATGGGTTACCTCATTTCAGATATCCTGAGTAGAATAAAGTTTTAGTGTAGGGATTGTAGTATAAAAATGTTTACATGGAAAATAGGTAAATAGACTAGGCTTACATTTATAGAAAAGCTAATATAAGGGTGTTTGCATGGCGGATAAGTAGAATAGGCTTACATCCCTTTAGAATGCCATATGGATATAGATTGTTTGCTTAAAAAATATATAGATTGGACTTACATCCCTTTGAAATGCCAATATAGTGTAGAGGTTCGCATAGTGAAAAAATAGATTTATCAGATGTTTTTGTAGAAAACATATGGTTCTAAGGGTTAGTGCATCAACACTAGAAATATAGTGCCTAGGCTCTATCATAGTATCACCTTGATTTCATTAAGATAGCACCTCAGCATTGGGTACATATAACTATAGCATCATAAGGTATAAATTCATGTGTTAAAACCTAAGGGCATAGTGCCTTGCATGCTATAGCTAGCATCGTGGTGCTATCAACAACATGAGATTAGGATAGT
The DNA here is from genome assembly GCA_021442155.1 of Cymbidium sinense. Taxonomy (NCBI): domain Eukaryota; kingdom Viridiplantae; phylum Streptophyta; class Magnoliopsida; order Asparagales; family Orchidaceae; genus Cymbidium; species Cymbidium sinense. The sequence goes on from CM038227.1 coordinate 80,858,000, forward strand.
AGGACCTAGTTAACTTGTTGAATGGCACCTAAGCACTGGAAATTTGGTGATGTGGTGCTAGTCAACGATCGGTTAAGTAAGGGTGGAAGATGGAAAACACTTTTAATGAAAAGGATAAACTTTTTTTACTAGCACTATGACGCTGTGTCAGAGCACCATGGAGCTACATCAATGTCCAGCTTTGCTTCTTATATGACATCAATTATAGAGTTAATTATCATTAATGTCATTCATGTCTTTTTTGGCCAACATAATAACCATTCTGGTATGATGTCCAACACTTTGGTGTGGATGTTCTGCACCACAATGCTAGCTGTGTTTTAGAAATTGAGAAGCTAGCGCTGCGGTGCCTAATTGGCGATGCCTTGGTGTTGGGTGGATAGGACTTAGAATTTAAATTTGGAGAAGTCTATATTCTAAGTGTCAAAAATTATAAAATTAATGTAGCAGCTCAATGCTTCAAAGATAGTACTATAACATTATAATTTTGATCTTGGAAAACCCAAGAGGTCAACACTGTGGCACTGAGTTTAGCTCCTCGATGCCATATAGAGCGATGTGGCACCATGATGCGGGATGCTATATGTTTGATTTTTTGAGAACTTAGTGTCGCAATGCTATTCCCCAAGCATCGATGGGCTATGAGTTGAGAATTCCATTTTTAGGTAGTTTTCTTATTGGAATTCAACAAGTTTTAGAAATTTTAGTAGCATAATGGCTTACCAGTGTTAGATTTTTACTTTTTTAGTGAAAGATCACTCTTCTATCTTATTCTAAATCCAAGATCAATGGAGGGAGGGTCTTCTTCTCATGCTAAAACCAAGTTCAGTGGCAGAGGTCTTTGAATTTTAAGATTCTTGGGGGTTTTGAGTTTCTGGCCTCTCTTACTTACTCCAGATCCAAGATTAATAGAGATAGGATTATTTATTTTTCATCTAATCCACTATCAATGGTGGAAATCTTCTTTTAGAGTTAGAATTATATAAAAGAATATTTTTAAGAGTCTTTACTTAGAGATCATGATGGCCAGCTTTGATCTTCTCTTGTGCAAGAGGAGAGTGCTCTCGTATAGTGATGAGAAACTCACTATGAAGAGAGAGAGAGAGAGAGAGAGAGAGAGAGAGAGAGAGAGAGATTGGGAATAAGAAAGGGGAGGAAGTGGAAGTGAGTGGGAAAAAAGGGAAGAGTCTTGAGTGGGAATTTTCCATATCTTTTTATAGGTGTTTGGGTAACCATTCCTATGCTTCTTGGGTAGTTTTCCCATCCTTTAATTGTTCCCCCTCTTCTTCCTCCAAACAGTTATCATTTCTTGGGAAGTAATTGGTAGGAAGGGTTAGTTTTCATGATTCAAAAACTAATGGCCATTGCCACACTACCTAGGCGTTAGGATTACAACACCATGATACTGTGTTATTTAAGTAGACAATTGATGGGGGGGGGGGTGGTTATCCTTCTTGAAAGCCATGAGAGTGCCTAGGTGCCAAGATTGTAGCACCATAAAGCCCAACAATAAGATAGTTTTAAATTCTTATTGGGCTTCCCAATATCTAAGAGTATTTTCTACTTATTTTTGATTAGCTTCCAAAAAGAACACTTCTTCCTTGAAGTGTTCCATTTTGAATTTCTAAATTTATAATCTTTTTAAGACATGCTTTAAAATTCATAGAGATAAATGTTAATATCTTTAATTGAGAGTATTCTTAAGAAAAATTTCCTTTCTTCTATGATGTAATTAACTATAAGGGCTTGCCTTTATAAGAAACTACAAACCCTATACTAAAATAATTCTTGTTCTACTTCTCCATGTAGTTCAGAGGAAAAGTCTCTACTATATCCAAGATCCATTAACCTTAAAGTCCTTATTAAGTAATCAAATCCTTTATAGGATAGTATATTTATGTTTCAAGATAATATATTTATCCCTTAATGATGCATTTCATTACCAAAATAAGTACCCTTGAGATTTGTGTGGTGTCATAAATTTTCTTTATAGAACTACATAGAAGAGATTTATGTAAGAATGTCTTAGTCTATGTGTGGTTCTAACCTTATTAACTCTTAAAAAGGATGGTACATGGAGGATGTGTATTGATAGTCAGGCTATTAATAAAATCACTATGAAGTATAGATTTCCTTTCCCTTGGTTAAATGATATGTTAAATTTAATTTCAAGGAATAAATTATTTTGTAAGATAAATTTAAGAAGTGATTTCATTAAAATATGTGAAGTAACCTGTGATGCTTTAGGTATTGGAATTGGCAAAGTATTAACTTTAAAAAATCATTCTATTATTTTCTTTAGCGAGAAATTGAATGACACTTAACAAAAGTATTCTACTTATGATCAAGAGTTTTATGAGATCATTTAAACTCTTAAGCATTGTGACATTATCTTCTTCATTAGGAGCTTATTCTAAACATAGATCATCATGCTATAAAATTAATTAATTTCCAAAAGAAATTGAACTAAAGACATGCCAAATTGATTGAATACCTTCAAGAATTTTCTTTTGAATTTAAACATAAACTTTGAATAAAAAATAAACTTGTAGATATTTTATTTAGGTTATCTCTAGCCATTTCATCTTAAAAATTTCATAACCCTAGATTTGAGACTTTAATGAATGATTATAAGGTTTGCCATGACTTTCAGATAATTTATTTAGAAAATGAATCCGAACGCTTTACATTAAATAACCCCTTTATCATCATTGATGGTTATCTTTACAAAGTTAAGAGGTTATTTATCCCTAAAACATCCATAAGAGAATCCCTTGTCTTTGAACATCATTGAGAAGGTATAATAGGACATTTTGGTAAGTTAATGACCTATCAAGTCATTGTGGAAAAGTTATATTGACATCTCTACGATGGGATGTTGAACGTGTCTAAGCCTAGTGTTATACTTATCATCGAGCTAAGATACATAATAAAAAAAATCGTTACATATCATTACCTATTCTTGCTTGACTATTGGAAGACCTATCCATGGATTTCGTGTTAGGATTACCTAGAACACCTTGAGGCCATGTTAGTATATTTGTGGTTGTGGATAGATTTTATAAGATGTCACATTTCTTACCATTTTCAAAATAAAATGATGCATCTCTCATAGCAAGGTTGTTCTTTAAAAGGATAGTTAGATTACATGAGGTTCCATCCACCATAATTTTTGATAGAGATGTTAAATTTATATATTAATTTTGGAAGACTCTATAGAAATTAATGGGAATAATATTGAAATTCACCTTGACATTTCACCCATAGACTGATCAATAAATAGTAGTGAATAGGACCTTAGGGAACTTATTGAGATATTTAGTTGGGATGAACTTAGGAAATTGAAGTTTAACTTTACCCGCATTTGAATTTACCAATAATAGTACCATTTCTAGGTCAACACATAAATCATCTTTTGAGATAGTTTATGGGTAAAATCCTAAATTATCCATTTACTTAATAGCACACCCACTCATGCATTTTTTTGATTCAGCATATACATTTGCAAGTGATTATCATAGCCTTCATGGAGACATAAAAAATAATTGAAAATACAAAATTCTAAGTATGTTGAACAAATAAAATAAAATAAAATTTTTAAAGAATATAAGGTAAGTGATTATATATTGGTACGTATCCACCCTAAGAGATTTTCTTCCACCAAATATAAAAAGTTACAAGTGAGAGCATTTGGACCATTTAAAATCATTAAGTAACTTAATAAAAAAAATGTTACATTCTTGAATTGTCCCCTCACATGTTTAGTAACTTTACTTTCACTGCGAAAGATATAATTTCTTTCGAAAAAAGTTACCCAATCACCAAATTTTCAGGATAATTTTATAGGAGGAGATAAAATTCAATAGTGGGTACCTATCCACCCAACATTCTTTGAAGTGGAGGATGCCATTATAGTTGAAATACTATTAGATGGTAGCATTATTCAAAGCTTCTGAATCATATGAAAAGGCAGATCCCCAAGTGGGTATACTTGGGTGACCTTGGATGAGCTGCAATGCCTTGTCGTAGAACTTCATAAAGACCACTAGAATTCTAACCCTTTGGAGAAGAGTTTTTTTGGGTCCAAAGGAATTAATGTAGCACATCAAGGGAGAAAGAAATAAAAAAGACTCATTGTAAGGTCCCAAGACAAAAGCTAATGCTTATGTGACTTTATGTTGTGTTCATTTGTTGTATTAACTATTAGATGAGGTGTTTTATTATGTAAAACTATTGTGATTAAAATTATGTAATTTTATGCATTAATATGTGCACGTGTCAGTCTGGAACATAGGTGCTAGTCATCTACCACCTTGAAATTGCATTTTAAGGTATTTTATGTTTTGAAATAAAGAAATAGCGCCTAGGTGCTCTCCATCTGGCATTATGGTGCCATTATCATAGCATTTAATGTCCTTGGCACCTAGGCATCATGAAATGACAGGTTTGATTTTTATGTCAATTTTTTATTAGTTATTTGAAATGGAAAAAACCTTTAGAGTCTTGTAACCTATATAAATATGCATTTATGTGTAATAGATATTTTTGGATTATTTTTGTCAAAATTTTAAGTGAAAAACTCTTGGTTGGAGTTCGGTGGCAACCTTCTTGGGAGATTTTGTGATGTCACTTCGGTGAATGGAAGTTCCTGAGCACTTCTTTCTCTCCCCATTATGACTCAACACTATCGCACCATAGTGATTCCTAAAAATTACATAATAGAATCTAGAGTGGGGTCAATTAAGGTAATCTTTAGTGAATCTTTTGATCCTTTGAAAAATAAAGAAGGCTGAAATACTTCATTATTTAGGACCTCTTGATCTATTATTTTTAAATTAAAAAACTTTCTTTATAGGTACTTGAACAAGCTTAAATCTCCAGTCCACTAACATGTCAACAAGTTTCAAAGGATAAGTTAGAAAAGGAGGATACTAGGTGCAAACCTATAGTGGAAACCTAAGGAGTAATAATTGCATCTATTAATATGAGCATCTTTACTACAGATGAGGGCATTAAGTGCTCATATTACTTTCCTTGTATGAATTCTAATTTTTCCCATAAGAATTTGTAAAGCAATAAAAAAGGATTTTGTATGTCTTATCGATTTGCAACTAGTATGACTCATATGACTTAAATAGTCAATCTCCAAATAAAGACAACTCAAATAATAACCCTCATAAAAATAACTCATAGGATAACTTCCAAAATGATCATGATCAATATATCCCTTGTAGTGCTTCTAACTCTTATGGTGATGCCCCATCTTAAATTTTCTGGGTGCCCATATCAAGATAGAGTGGAATCTATAGATTCAAAAGATGTCATAGGAGAAGCTTCATGTACCACCAAAGAGTAGGTAGATACCACTATAATACCTCCATCTAAAGAGATCGTAAAAGTCAACCATCATCGTGGTAGAGTCTTATTATTTAGGATGATACCTAAAGATAAAGTAAAATAGGTCATTGTCTTAAATCAATAGATAGGCTAACCACTAAATGCTCATCCATAAGATATGCCTATGAACAATTAGTGCAAAGTGGACTATAATGTATTAGGTCATCTCAAGAAGTGTCCAGCCATACTTAGCATTTTTGATGCCCACATCCTATCCAAAGAGATCAAAGAGTCATTGAACAAAGCTCCATGAGATCCAGAGATTTGTTTAGCCCACCTAACAACTACATTTACAACCCAAAAGGAAACATACTACTTTAAGAAAATTATGGAGTCACTTTTTTTTGATGAAGATTACTCTTATGGACTATAGATCTTAAGTGTCCACTTTACATCTTTATAAATATGTATAATTTAAAACTTTATAGAGTATTAGTTGATCTAGGAGTATTGGTCAACATAATTATCCTAAGAACCCTCACCTACTTAAGGATTGAAATTAGTAGGCTTGATTTAGATAAGATGATGCTGAGAGAATTTAATGAGCAAGGAAAAAGGGCCTTAGGTTCTATCACCTTATTATTGCAAATAAAGGATTTAAAGATAAAGGAAAAATTCCACATTATAGACTTAGACACATCTTTTAATATTTTTTTGGGAAGCCCATGGCTTTATAAGAATAAGATGGCACATTCTAACTCTACAAAAGAATAAGAGGCTAGTGCGATTGAGTATCGCCGTACATCCCAAAAAGAGAAAAGATGGGTAGCCGTTCTCTACCCTTGTACAACCAAGAATATGAAAGAATAGTTTTATAAGTAAAATGAATACATGCTATGGGGGTCTTTATTCTTCATTTATTCATATCCTCCTTCTCTTTCATTTTGATTTGATTGTGCTCATTCTTTGATTTGGTTATATTTTCTTCAAAGGCATCATAGGGCACCCCATGACAAGGCCTTCTAGCCATGGCTCATCCTAATCCCCCATAGCACAAATCCTAATTTCTATTGCAAAAATACATTCATATATGAAAAGTAAATCTATCTACACCTATAAAATAGAGGTTAGCCAAACATACATACAATGTCAAGCAGTTATATTTATAATTTGGGCTTAGTACCATGCACATGGGTAACCAGGCCCACTTGTCATAACTTGGATTATGCTTAGGGGTTCAAGCAACCTGTAAAGAGATCATTTATATTTATTTTTAAGCAATCCCTTAAGCATAACCCCCTACAGAAGGCATGATTAGGCTAAAAGTGACCTAATATCCAGCCTATAAAACATACACCCTAGCATCTAGTCTAAAATATTATATCACAAAACAAAACATACATCATACATACAATATCCTAACTTAGAGCTAGAATTGGTGACTTAGTTATAATGTGTGTGCTAAGCTTTATGTAGTATGTATCATCTAAGCATTAGAGTTGAGATTTGTCTAAGTTTTAGAAATTATTTAAGTTAACCATAAATATTAATTGCATTTCAAGTTATTTAGTTGATTTATAAATTTTAATTTATGTTTTGATTCATTTTATTTGATTTACACTTAACATCTAAGTGTTATAAAGAGAAGAAAGAGCCTTACCCTCTTTCATCCCTATGCTAAGCCATTTTCTAAAGCATATTTTGATAACTTAGTTCTCTTTAGTGAATGGCTTATTAAATTTGTTTATTAATCCTAAGAGATTTGACTAAGTCCACAGAGTCAAGTCATGGTCTTAGGAAATATTTGGGCTATTGATTTGATTTGAAATTGGTTTGGTGGCTTGAATTTGATTGTTGATCTTGGTGTGTTGATTGAAGGGTTGAATTAGTTTTGAGAAAATCAATTAAGTTTGGCTTGGATTGTTAAAATTTTGGATAAGTCCATTGGATTAAATCATAGGGCTTAGTAAAGGTTGATTTGATTTGAGATTTGATTAAAGTTTAATTATGTGGATTTGAGGTTGGATTGAACTTGGATGAATTGAATTTGAGGTTTAGCTTAGGCTAAGGAGGTAGTCATATGATGGGATTAGGCTATAAGGTAGTAGGTTATCCTAATCCCTAAAGCATGATCTAAGCCCTATGGTAAATCCTCCTAGGTCTCTAGGCCCAGGTTAAGTGTTTACTTAGTCACTAGAAGTGTCCTAACTAGGGAGTTCTTAGTGTCTAGAGGACTCCTAAATCTATGATGGAGGATTGGACCCTCACTCCAAAAGTGAGTTCAACTGTAACCCTCAAAGTTGTATCAAAGTTCACCATCATCGGGTTCAATAGTTGATGTTAAAGTCAAAGATGAATCATATAAAGAAGTAATAGAATTACTTTTTAACTAGTACTTGCCTTGTGTTTAAAGACTAATAAGTTGGGATTAATACAACATGCATGGTCAAAACAAAAGTCTAATTATTTTAAAAAATTGTAGAAGAATAAGTGCAAGAAAGCTCATTCATGACCATAAATAAGATTTAGCATAGTTGGGCTAGTGGATGAAGATGAGTACTACTTAGTCATCACAAAAAATTGGAATCCATGACCTTAGTTGAAAAAAATATATTTAGAAAGTTTAGACAATCTAGATGATCTCCAAATTAAGGATGCACCCTCAAGACTGAAGGAATCAAATCAACTATATGTGAGCTAAGAAAATGTTTTATTATTTATAAAAAACTAGTAATAAACATAAATTCCTTACATGTTATCTTTTCATTCATGGACATCTAGTTAAAAACAAATTAAGATGGAACTTGAAGACAAGAAGCATAATGCATTCAAACTCTAATTAGAATATATTATTGCAAGGTCATGCCTTTCTTAATGCCCAAAGTAGCAAGCAGGCCCAAACGAGTCTAGTTATCAAGACAAGTGTACTCGCATAAAGGATAGTTGACAATAAAGAATTAGTATCCCCATCAAAATGAATAATCAACTTAATCTTGTGAGCTAAGAACTTAGAGAATTACAGTTCAAAGGATAAGGAGATGAGTCAACTCACTAGCAGTAGTTGACTATTCAAAAGAACGAGATGATTATTCTCCTCAGCCCCATCCCAACTCATATACTCATTTGACAATGGGTTACTTTCCCCCATCAACTAATAGATCTATACTTGCTCACATGCATACCATTAATAGCTTCAGTAGGAATTAACTTGTACTAGATCTACCTTATATGTACTTTCCATGTATGGTCACCCCTTGACATTATAAAAAGGGGACTCCTTTCTTACAGATGGACCTTTGGGCTCTCACTTTAGACCTCTATACTTTGTATGTGGATTTTGAGCAATAAAGATTATTATTTTCCCTACACTTTTCTACTTTTATTTCCTCCTACTTATAGGTTTTTTGCCTAACCCTATTTCTTATGTATCTCGAAAGATTCTTCCTCCATTCATGGGTTGATTTAGATTCAACATCCTTTTAGGTGCGGTGAGCATGAATGAGCATAAGGACTAAAAGTTAGATACAAAGCAAAACATGACCTTCAACATGAGATTGCTCGGCTGACTTTGAGTAAAATGACCAATAATTCAACACTATTAAGACTTGTGAGACATGGAAGATAGGATCTCTCACCTGGTGCAGACGACCATCGAGAAGTCACACCATGAAGAACCCATTGCAAAGGAAAAATGAAGGATCCACATGATCAACTACTCACTTTGGTCAAAGGGAAAGAAAGCACCCTTCTAAGGTCCCTAGCTTTCATCCACACAAGATCTATCACTTTGATGATGAATCATATTACATTAGTAAAGAAGAGGGTGTGTCAAAGAAGCATGCACATAAACTAATGCTTTCTCTATGAAGATTTATGAAGCTCTCTATTCTTATAGGTTCAAGATCACATATCTTAAACCATACAAGGGTTGGACCAACCCCACCAACCATATAACATATTTTGAGTCAACCACATCAGTACTAGACTTAGATGATGCAATGAAGTGATAACTTTTTTTCACTGCTCTCAAAGAGTTGGCCCTCATGTGATTCTCGCACCTTCCTTTAAGAGTCATCACATCATTCACTAACTTTAAAAATATGTTATCCATGCAATTTGCTAATGCTAAAAAATCACAAAAAGTTTTTAAGCTCTCTTTCATATGAGGCAAGAACCTGGTGAGTCCCTAACGAAATTCATTACTCTCTTCTAGCGAAAGGTACTAAAAGTCAAAATTCTAGAACCCACACTAGCTCATGCAACACTCACTCTAAGCTTGAAGGAGGGGCCTTTTAGGTACTCCTTGGGGCTCCAATAACCTAAAACACTTAATGAACTACTGGAGCTGGTAAATAATCATGTCAATGCTATAGAGTATAATAAAGTAGTCCAACCAGTACCACTGGCTGGAACTAAAGACTTGTTGAAGAGACATTCAAAGAAACTGCTCAGGGATGGGTATCAAAGATGGAAAAAATATAGGAGAAGGTGACTAGAAGTACCCTAGAGAGGTTTCAAAAATTTAGCTACTCATTATCCAGAAGCAGACTATGAATAACTTGCTTTAGCAACCTTTCTTAGAGTGTTAATGGCTAAGGGCTGAGGTAGTAAAGGTAATTCAAAATAAAGATTATTTCAAATGCCCACCAATAATGAAGGTTGATGGAGTATGTGGTTGATCAAGTTATTGCACTTATCATCATGATCACGACCATGACACTAAGGATTGTTGTCATTTGAAGAGTTTAGTGGATGAGTTGATAAAGGCCAGGAAACTCAAGGAGTTCATCAAGAGGAAGGATAAAGAAGCCATTAAAGCTGACAATAAACTCATACCCACACATATTTTTCATATTCCTAGAGTTATACCCACAATCTTTGGGGGCGATGCTGAGTCCTTCAAGATGGAAAGTACAAAAAGATTATAATTTGGAGAAGTAAACTTAATAGCTATGATGCAAGCACCATCCATGACTATCATACCAATAAGTTTTTTAGAAAGGGATAAACTTGCTACTAGAAAACCATGTAATGACAAGATTGTAGTAATAACTTTCATCACTAATTATCAAGTGGGAAGCATTTTGATTGACTTGGGGAGCTTGGTCAATATCATCTTTAAATTAGTTTTTGAAAAGTTGGGACTGGCAAATTCTAAACTCACACCCATCTGTGGACCATTGTATGGTTTCTTAAGAGAGCATGAAGAAACTAAAAGGATGATAACTCAACCTATCTCCTAGTGGAAAGGTAAGAAATAGTTTATAGCAATAGCCTACTTCATCATGGTAGAGGCTCCTGCTACTTACAATGCTATTTTGGGTCAACCTTTACTCAATACATTTAGAGTGGTGGTGTCAACGTATTATATAGTCTTCAAATTTTCCTTTAGAAGAGAATAAATTACTATTAAAAAAAATCTCAACCAATCCTGCATGAACTATTTGAGGGATGTTGGTAAGGCAAACAAAGAAGATGAGGTATTACAACTAGATATTGCATGATTAAGAATTGAAATCCTTGAAGAGATAGAGGAGATTCCCACTAGAAAAGGAATTGGACAAGTACTAAGGGTCAGCTCAACTTTTATCCTGAGCATAAGGAATCACTCATCCAAACTCTCCTGAGCAATTTAGATGTACTTACTTGGACTAAAATGAGATTCTGGGCATAGACATTAGCATTACTTTCAATCGCTTGAATGTTCACATGGATGCGCAACCCATCAAGTAACAAATGCAAAAGATAGTAGCTATACTCACCACACTCTTCAAAGAAGAGGTCACAAAGCTGCTTGAAGCAGATTTCATTAGAGAGGTTTGATGCTCAAAATGAGTGTCAAATAGAGAATGTTTGTTAACTTCACCAACCTAAACTTAAGAAGTCCAAAAGATGGGTATCTTTTATCATGAATACATGAGCTCCTAGACTTTATGGTTGGATTCTCGGTGATGAGTTTCTTAGATGCATTCTCAAGATACCATTAGATTCTGATACATTTTGTAGACTCTGAGAAAATTACTTTCATTACTACTGAAGTATTATACAGCTATAGAGTTAATTAGGCTACAAAATGTAGAGATAACCTATCAGAGGCTAGTGAATCGAGTGTTCAAAGAGTAGAAGGGAGAAATGTGGAAGTCTATGTGGATGACATTCTAGTCAAGAGCAAGTTGCCAATGCAGCATATCCAAGACCTCAAAGAGATATTCACTAAACTAAGAAGGTATAACATGAGCCTTAACCTGCTAAAATGCATTTTTGGTTTAGTAGGAAAGTATCTGGGGTTTCTCATTTCCACTGAAGGAATAAAGGCCAATCTAGATAAGGTGAAGGCTATACTTGACATGCCCTCAACCAAAAATGTGAAAGAGGTACAAGGGCTTATTTAGCAAGTAGTAGGACTAAATATGTTCAACTCAAAGGTAGGAGAGCAGTGCATACCATTTTTCAAGGTTATCAGAGGACCGAAGAAGTTTGAATGGACTCTAGAATGTGAATGGCCTTTAATGATTTGCAGAGTCTACTCACATCACCTCCTTTGTAGTAGAGCCCAAAAGAGGAAGAAGTCCTATTGTTATGCCCAAGCTGGGAGAGGAGTCATTCATCTCAGTCCTAATTAGAGAAAAAGGTGAGAAACAATGCCTCATTTATTATATCAATAAATTTTTGTGAGATGCCAATCTACATTACTTATTCATGGAGAAGCTCACACTCATGCTAATTACCTCAGCTAGGCAATTGTAACCTTATTTCCAAGCACACTCCATTCAAGTTTTCACCAATAACCCACCTAAATATCTACTTGCTAAGCTTGACCACTCAAGAAGATTACTAAAATGGTCCACAAAACTAAGCAAGTTTAACTTATCATACTCACCTCGAATTGTGATCATAGTTTAAGTAATCATGAATTTCTTTGTTGGCTTCAATAGCTTAAATATGCTTATCAACTTGGACCCTTTGCAGCAACTACATGTTGATGGTTCTTCTAACCAACCAGCCATGCATGCACAAATAGTGTTCAAAAGTCCAATAGGGATCACAATAACATAATAATTTAATTTTGGGTTCAAGGTGACAAATAATTAAGTTGAATATGAAGCTTTACTCACTGGATTGAGATTTTTTAGGGAGCTTGGAGCCACACATGTGGTAGCTTATTCAGATTCACAACATACGATGAAGTAAATAAATGGACACTATGAAGTCCAACATGAATCTCTGATGAAATACTTGCTTAAAGTAAAATTAAATATTGGGAAACTATAATATTTTAGGATTGCACAAATCCACAGAGAAAAAACTAACTCACTAACCTATTATCCTGAGCTAGCAGAGTCAAGGACTGCATGGTAATTCAACTCACTCAATTGAGTACTGAAGAAGAAGATGTAATGCAAATATACAATGAATACTTGTCAAGCTGGGTCAACCCCATCAAAAATTACTTATAGATTACTGAAATTAAAAAATTACTAAGGATTTAAGGAGTTCAAAATTAAGGTAGCCTAATACAGGTTGACAAGAACAGACTTACACTAAAGATTGGTGACCTCGCTCAACCTCCGATGTGTGAAAGATGTTGAACAAAAGAAAGTCCTAAAGGAAATATGTTCTAGTGAGTGTAGTAGCCACTTAGGAGGAAGGTCACTCACCCATAGAATCCTAAGGTAAGAATATTTCTGGCCCACACTCAGAAAGTATGCTTAGGAGTTCACGGGAAGATGTGTACAATGCTAAAAATTTGCAGGAGTTGTCACAACCTCTGCAACCCATCACCAGTCCTTGGTCATTTGTTGTTTAGGGGATAGACCTGATAGGATAATTTCTAGTTGCTAGTGAGTAGAGAAAGTTCATATTAGTCATGATTAACTAGCAAATCCACTCACAAAAATCACTTCCCAGCTAGTAATATACTTTATTTGAACTGACATTATTTATAGATATGGGTTTCCATTTGTGATCATTATTGATAATAATCCTCAATTCATTAAGAGATGCCTAAAGGATTTCTACAAGTCTCAAAGAATTAAGCTAAAATTCACATTAGTTGATCACCCATAGAGTAAAGGACAAGTGGATGCCTCCAACAAAAACATCCTCAACTTGCTCAAGAAAAAAGGTCAAAGGTGCTGAAGCTAAATTGATGGACACACTACCTGCAATACTCTGGGCACTCAACACAACTTTTAATAATGTAATAAGATACTCACCCTTCACATAGCCTGATGACACAGAAGCTATTTAACCAATCAAGTATGAAGTCCAAAGTCAAAGTGTAGTAATAATGGAAGGAATGGGAGATAAAGATGGAGAGTGGGCTTAAGAAGACTCAGAAGCCATGAAAGCTATACTTGACATGCTTGAAGAACTAAGGATTGAGGGATAACTCAGATAAGAAAAAATAAAAAGGAGAATGGCTAAATAGTATAATCATTATGTGAGGGAGAAGAATTTCAAAATTGGTGACCTAATCCTAAAGAAAGTAGATGTCACTAATCAAAAAAATGTTCTAGGAAACTCGCCCATAATTAGGATGTACCTTTCATAATCAAAAAGAAAGTTAATCCTGATGCATATCGACTACAATCTCATTCTACTGAAGACATACTAAAAATATGGAATGCTAGAGACTTGAAAAAAATTTATCCATAAGAAAAAGTTTCTCTAATTTTTACTCACTTAACTAATTTTGAGCATCATGTACCTTCCTATTTTCAATAATAAACTTGTTATCTTGCTCCATAAATAAGTTAACATGTAGGATAATGATGTCTATCAAAGGAGCATACTCAAAGGTTTAGAAGTGAAACTTGTACTTGTGGAGCTATGTGAGGACTCAAGATTCTTGATGTGTCATTTATGGGCTAACGAATGCTCCCACTTGGTGAGTAAAAAAATCCAAATAGGAGATCTGAATACTTAGCACATCACTCTTGGCCAGAGAAATGTTGGTATTGAACTAAGCAATCCTTTAATTTGAGAACACTTGGGGAGTTCAATGATGACTCAGTCGTGTGCCATTTTAGCTCAAAGAAACGTCCCTCCTGGTGAGCAATGAAAGCCCAAGTAGCAGATCTGACTATTGGGATTTTCACTCTTGGCTTAAGAAATTTAGAGCCAAACAAGCTATCCTCAAGTTTGATTGACTCTACAATATCTATAGTATATGACTGACACCCTATGTGGTTTAAACTAAACTTAAAAAGGACCAACACTCCATGTGGTTGTCGACTATAGTGTAAGACCAACACCCCATAAAGTCGATAACTAAACTCAAAAAGACTAACACTCTATGCAATTAGTGAATACAATGTAAGATCGATACCCTGTGAGGTCTATGACTAAACTTTAAATGAACAACTATCCTAGTTGGCAACTAAAAATACCAATACTATGTGTGGTTGATGACTATAGTGTAACACCGACTCACCATGAGGTCGGGGACTAAGGAAAAAAATAATTCTTCTAATTGGAAAGTCAAAGTTAACTATCTAAAAAGGGGAGACTAATGCATAATGCAACTATGTGGGATGGATGCTCTCATTTGATCAGTGACTTAAAATATTCTAAGTCACATATATAATTATACAACAATAAGCAAGTAACTATTTGAAGAGGTATATCAAACTAACCATTATAATGTGAGTCTATACGAAGGATATTTCCTGTGATCAGTCTCTAAATGTTCTAAGTGATAGGAAAAGTTATTTGTGTATTAATGAATAAGTATAAATATGATGAGTATATATAAATTCTCAATGTAAAGGCAACCACCCAAAGAGGTTATTTATATTGATTAATGGATCAAAATATTCTAAGTCACAAACATATTTATTTAAATATCAGTAAGAAAACATCATCCTAATGACTATACATAGACTAGCTATGCTAGAGTGGCTATCAAGGGAAGATTTTCTCAAATATTCTAAATAATGGGCAGAGTTATCCATGTATCAATAAGCGAGTATCAATCTAATGAGTGTGCACCATCTTAGTATACCAACATGACTATCGAGGGAAGTCTTTTTGTTAATTAGTGATTCAAAATATTTTATGTTATAAATGGAGTTATTCATAAATAAACAAGTGAGTATAGGCTCAGTGATAAAGCATTTACTCAAAAATACTCAATAAAGAAATAATTCCAGTCACTACTTAGATAAGTATACTCGACTAAAATTGCACTTAGAAATTTTGTTTCAAAAAATAAACATTTTTGCAATTAAGTGAGTAGGATACAGGAATCCTTATCATCAAAAAAATTTATAAAGAAATGAAAGGGAAAAACATATGTCAATTCAAACTTCCCTAATCGTTGTCATCATCAGAGTCGTGAGTGCGAGTACATTTAAGAAGTCTAAAAACTTGGCATCAAGGTGGCCATGTTACACCAACTTAGTGATAATAAAGCGGCCATTATCTTTAAACTTCTAATGTAAAAGCTCTTGGTACTCATCATAATCAAGAAACCCAATGAACTCAACTTCTTTCTTCTAAAACTCTTTAGTTCAATGCAAGAGATTCTCCTCCAATTCTTTCTTCACCTCCATAATGCGAGTAAGCTCCATGGTCACTCTCTTTTTCTCTTCTTCTAAGCGAGTAGCCTTGGCCTAAAGATCCTTGTGCTTTGCTTCAAGAGATATTAGCTTCTTATTTATACTTGCCATCTAGGACTTATTCGTATATGCCTCCTTCATCTTCTGAAAAAATTTATGGCAAACCTCCCATGCCAATTGTCATGCCATCGTCTGAGTAGTTATAATAGCATGTGGCAGGCAAGCATTTAGAAGGTCACCAAAGTGTTCATTGAGATACTATGAGAAGATGGAAGAGTCAAGCTTGTAAGCTTCACGGGTGGGCTAGCATAAGTTCGCATAAGAATCCTTCCTTTTATGAGGAATTAAAGAACATCAAGGCCATATTCGGGCGCAGTGGAGTCCCCTCTTCTATGAGTAAATAAGAAGAGAAACAACTAGATGAAGGCAAGTTGCCAAAGGTACAAAATGATTAGCGAGCAATATATATATATATATATATATATACCAAGGATGGAAGAAACCTTGTTAAAGTGAAAGTTGAGAGAGATGCTTATGGTGTGACCCTGTGGCCTCACCACAACCTCCTCCTCCTCCTATAAACGTAACTTACCAAGCTTGGTCACCCTACTTGACTGATAAGCAAGAGGAACAATCAACACCAACCACTGTGATGTGCTCTTCATAAAGAGAAGCCACGAGCACCACCTTATTTTGCGAACCACGAATTTTCTGCAAAGTCATTGAAAATTCTACGATCCTATCCTGGTGGCCTTTCACCATGAATGCTCAATGAAAGAGGTCTACACTCAACAAAATGCCCTTTTCTCACAAGCATAGGATGAAGGTAGTGATGCTTGCCACTGAGTTGGGAAGGATTTAGACAATCACTGCTTCAAGAAATTGAGAATGTCAGTCTACTCACAGGGAAGAGGAAGTTGGAACCCAAGACTAAAATGGGTGAGTGGAATACATAACTCATGCATCTTGACCGAGTTGAGGTGGTTTCTCTTCTTAGCTACTCGTATGGTAAAGTTTGGGTTGCCCCCATAATATTTGTAAAACATGGAGGTCATGATGGAGGAATCTAGCTCGAGGAATTGCTTGATTGAAAGTTGAGGTTGCCTTCTTCAGTAAAGGCATACTCACTGGTGATGAAAAGGTGATGAAGGTATACATGCAAATAAATTCTACTCTCATGTCTTAAGGAGAGAAATAAAGTCTCAACTACTCTTGTCAGAAAGAATTTATGGAAACATTAAGAAAGGCATGGTAACATTGATGTGACATTAAGCATTAAATGAAAAATGGTTACTTGAACCCTTAAAATATCTCAAGCGATAGGGACTATAGAAAAATAATTAATACATAATAGTAAAAGAAAAGGAAATAATATTTGTGAGCATATAAAACACAAAATATTTATTATGGTTATTTCAAGTAAAAAAATACAACACTTGAGAAAGAATTTCACTGATGGATTTACTATAGGTCCAACCCTTGAGAAAGGAAGCCACCTATTAAGTAAGTGGAATTCCTCTTTACTCAAAAAATGGCATAAGAAATCACCTATTGATAAGTGATGTAACTCTATGAAGCTACCTGGACTATTAGAGGAACTGACTTGGAGAGTTGGTGAGTGTCCCTCATCATTCTCTACAAATGCTTGAATACTAGTAATGCTCAGTTGCGATGAAAAAAGTTTAAGACATGGATATGAAAGTTTCATAGTATGTGATAATAGGCAAAAATCACCTTAGTGAGATATTCTTCTATAGTCACCTTCACTGTAATTGGTCCAATTATTTGACTAACCAACACCTTCCAATGCCAAAGTAGAGATACCTCTTCTCCTTATTCTTTCTCTCCAAGAATACTCGTAGGACACACACTCACCACAACAACTCATTCCTCAGAGGGGAGAGTGCTAACTTCTCCTTGCTAGTTCGAGGATGTGATTTGGAGCCATAGTTGTCATGATCAGAGTAGCTAAAATGTTCTTCATGGCTATAAGAATGACAATGACCTATTTTGACTTCTTTGCTTTCTTGGCCTTTTTACAAAGGTCTATCCATAGAGTCATAGAATTAATGTCACCGCAAGGCCTCTTAGCATCCATGGAGATTTGGTTTTAGTAAGACTTGACCCTTATAAGTCAAAGGGTCTATCCGAGTGAGTAGTTGAAAAAATGTTAAGCATGTTAAATATGAAAGAAAAGATCCATTTATAACCTCTGGTGCGTTGAAAAATCAGATCCGTCCAAAGGTGATGTGCCCTCTCAATAATTTGAATTTTTTTAATTCATTATATGTTTATTGCTAATCATTTTATTCATTATTTTATCTTTTTAATGAGGTACCTCTACATGGAGTAGAAAATTGAGGAGCTAAATGTATACCCACATAGTGCATACGACTAAGTGAGTCTATTTATCAAGATAAGTGTACTTGCATAATGGGTACTCGGTAACAAAGAATAAGTATACTCGACAGAAGAAAAGATTGACTTAATCCGACAAGATAAGCACTTAGAGAATTATAGTTTAATGAACAAGGTGATGAATTAACTTGCCAATAGTGGGTCACTATTTAAAAGAATGGGTGACTATTTTCTTCAACCCCATCCCAACTCACATACTCATTCAAAAATGGGCTACTCTCCCCCATCAACTGATAGATCTATAGTCACTAACATGCATACCATCAATAGTTTATGAGAAAATTATATTATATTAGATCTACCTTATATGTTCATTTCATGTATGGTCATTGCTTAGTATTCTAAAAGGAGGACTTCTTTTTTATGGAGAGGCCTTTTGGCTCGTACTCTGGACTATTGACCTTATTTTTGAATGAGGTTAACATCAATTTTAAAATTAGGAATTAGGACTCCTAATTCTAGATTAGGAGCTTCTTGATTTAAGCAGTAAGATCATAATGCTTAGTGACTTAGTGAATTCTCCTAGGGCTTGACTCAACCTAATGGGATTAGGTGAATATAAACTCAACCCAAATATAAACAAATAGTTATTTTGAACATACTCAAATTGAAAATTAAATTTAATTGAACTTAGGCTAGGGTAATTGGGATGGCTAACCCAACTAACCTACTTAAGCTAAAAATCGCTTGAACCTAAATAAATTCTCATAATATCAAAATAAATTCAAATCATATCAAACCAAAAGTATAAAATTCATTTTATGAATATGAATGCAGTCCAATCCAAATGAAAGTCAAATGAAAGTTAGCCATTGAACATAGAGTTGACTTAAAGGTCAACCCATCATAATATGACCAAACTAAATCATTCTAAAGGATCAAAATAATAAAATAAATATGTTTAAACATGAATCAATTGAATCTAAATCCAAGAAGGCCTTAATTAGGATAGTTATACCATTTGACCTAATGGGCCTAAATATTGAATTCAAATTCAAATTAAAATGAAATCAACCTAAACTAATTATTTAAAATCATTTAAAAATCATTATTAAACATAAATTAAATAATTATTGGGACTAATTTGACTAATATGATCATTTTACCCAATTTGGCCAATCTTAATCCATTAAGCCCAAATTGGGTCAAAGTTAATTTTAAAATCAAAATAAATTATAGTAAATTGAATTAAATTATTCCAAATACTTAGATTAACACAATAAAAAGCTAAATATATTACAATTGAGTCAAGAATGTTGTTTGACTCAATTGGATTCAACAAAATCCATTTAATCCATAATTGATTAATTGTTGAAGAAAGCAAGCAAACAACTATAAATTTCATGAAGCCCATTAATTGAGGACATCATAAATAATTAAATGAACATAATTGAAGCTTAAATCTAGCATCAATTCATCAAATGGAATATGTTATTCAAAGTCAAGAGGGAAAATGCCTAAGGTGGCATAATTCAAAGTATTTGAACATGAACCTAGGCTATTCACTTTGGTACACATTTAAACTTATCCTAAAATGTGTTTAAGTGAATTAAAAATAAGATTAAGCATCTTAACAATGTCAAAATTAGTCCAAGAGAAATGGAATATGCCATGGGAGAGAAAAAGGTAAAATCAAGCCAATGCCCTCCTCAAGCCCCAAGATTCCCTCCACATGTTCATTTCTAGTTGGTCCAAAGAATTTAAAAGGAATCTTTGACCTTCTCACCACCTTTAGCTCTATTATTTGGAATCCAATTTTTTATGGCCAGAGGCCACCATCAAAATCCAATGAGAAAGCTTTTGGCCAAGCTCAAAAGGAGGAAGGAGATCAAACTAAGACTTTTGTTTGACTCCATCACCTTCTCCAAGTAAAATAAAATCTAATCAGACATTTCCCCTCCTCCCAAACTTCATCGATTGCTCCTCACACCAAACTCTAGTGAATCATAGTGGCCATCCATCTCCATGTCGATCCAGAGGGAGGCAAAGCTCATTTCTTCTTCCGTAGGCTTTGTTCCAATTCCTTGAGTGTTTCCAAAATGCAAATCACCATAGAGACTCCATGCCAACAAGGTATAGCTGAAACTGACCTCCTTTGCAATTAATGTTGGATGTTTATGAAGTGAAGTAAATCCTAGGATTGATCAAACCATATATATCCATTTTAAACCATACCCTGGCCATCTTGCAATCAAAATCTTGAGATTTCATTGCATAGATCACTGGTGATTAGCCACAAAAAGTGAATAGTGCTTAGTCATCATCGTGAATAGAGAAAATGAAATTATGACCATCTGCCCTTTCTATTTGGAATGAATGACCATTTGTTAGATCATTTGATTAAAATTCCTATAGGAAATCATGGGACGATCCAATCCATCTAATATTAAATTAGATGGTCCGGATCAAATCTCATACCACCACCAAAATAATGTAGAATCTACATCACGACATGGTCGACATTGTTGTCGCAAAAGACAATGCCAATGCCACACAAGTAAATAGGAAATCCAAGTTTTTTAGATTTACAAAATTATAAAAATGGCAGAAACTTCAAGAATTCATAAAAAATATAATAATCAACCAGGAAATGCAAATAAAGCCTTTATGGATTCATCACAGTGAAGAGAATCCATTAAAACTCAAAATCCTCAATTTTTATTAGGTCTTTTTGTATTAATTTAAGTTTAAATGAAAATATTCAACTCAAATTAAACATAAACCATTAATCCACTTAATTTAAAACTTTTGGAAATTGAAATTAAGGTTAAAAACACACCTCAAATAAAATTTTCATGATTTATTGGCAAATAAATTCAAAATACAAAATTTTCTAGTCCTAAGTCTTAATTTAATTAAAAAATAATATTAAATTTAAAAAAAGTAGGTAAAATTATAAAATTAAGTTAAATCATCATAATAAACTCTAATGAACCTAAATATATCATTAGTACTCTCTCGAACCTTATAACCCCTAAAATGGCCTAATTTAGCAATTAATTGAATTAATTTATTCAATTAATGAACCTGAATTTAAAAAAATCATAATAAATCAAGAAAATATCCAAAATTTTCACATAAACCCTCAATAGATACATCTTTTAAAGAAGAATATAGTAAACATTAAAACCCCTAATTAATTTTTCTCAATTTAAGCTTAATTTGAGTTTTAGTAAAATAAATTAAACATTAATTATGAGTCACTATAGCACTCAGGGGGGAGGGGGGTGAATTGGGTGATATTAAAAATTTTAAAACTTAAATCTTAAATTTCAATTTTTAGTAGAAAATTAAATTTTGATTTTATAAAGACAAGATACAATTCTTAATTTTTAATGCAGCAAAAATTAAAGTACAGTAAAGTAAAGAGAGACAAAAGACACAATTTTTACGTGGTTCGGCCAAACCCTAAACTGCCTACGTCCTAGCCACCCGCTAGAATCCACTAAATACAAAAATAGTTACAAATAGTACTCTCCTATAACAGGGCGAGTACAACCCCTACAATAATATGTACTCTCCTACATAGGGGCGAGTACAACCCCAATATAAATTTTACAACTCAAAAAGAAAAATACAAAAATAATAAATTTTGATAAAATAAATCTCTCACAAATATACCAAGCTATCCAATTCAAAAAAAAATGATCTCACAACTTATAAATGATCACTTAAAAAATTTTGGCAAGATAAAATGCTCACTTAATATTGATAAGAAATAATAAGTGATTTATTATACAATAGACTAATATAAAAATTATTTCAAAATAAATTCACAATATTCTTTTGCACAATAAAATAAATTTCAGCAAAGAATAATTTGTTTTATTTTAACCAAAAAGAATCTTTCAATTAAAGATAATGATCATAAAATACTTAAATAAAATGAGTATATGATAGATCTAAGTAAGCTAGTAAGCTTTTAATTAAAAAGAGAGATCTAACAAATATAAAAATAATTTCAGCATAATAATTGAATTTAAAATGCTTAAAATATACTTCTAAAATAGATATAAGAATAAATGATCTTTCAAAATAAGATTAATGAAGAAATATTTCAAAAAACCAAAAGAAATTTGTAGGAAGTTAAAAATTTTAACAAGTTGAAATAGATCCTACAAATTCACAAGAAGAGTTTTTCACAAAAGATGATTGAGAAACTTTGATGTGAAAAATAATGTCCAAAGACTAAAAAGTATAGATTGGAAAGAATAAATAGATGGTGAAAATAGCATGAACAAAAAAGGATTAAGATCAAGAAAACAAACTCAAGTAATTTGAGAAAGCTTGCTTAGTTGAAGATATTGAAGCTTCCAAACCAAGGATTTGATCTTGCAATATTTGGAGAACACTTGGAAGGAGAATCTAAGAAATTTTCTCTTAGATTTGCTGGAGGGATTTTGAATTTTGAATGAGGAATACTTTGATGAAGAGAATGAGGGCTATTTATAAGCAAGAAGGTCATTATTTCAAAAAAAATATATTATTCTAACCTCATGCTATCATGTGACAATTTAATATTCAATAAAAATATAATTTATATTAAATAAATATTAAATTTATGTAGCCAAAATTTGGCTATTCACATGGGCAAGCAAAAAATAATCAAATATGGCTCTTAATATATTTAAAGCATGTAGCATGCATTCATTATTAAAATCAGCTAATGTTTGAAAAATCATAATAAATTCAATTTTAGTAAAATGTGGGTCATGTGACCTATCAAATTAAAGGAAAAAAATCCAAGAAATCCAATGGAGATGAAATTAGATATAAATTCCTTGATTATAAAATGACTTTGGCTAAAATACAAAATTATATATATATATATATATATATATATATATATATATATATATATATATATATATATATATATATATATATATATATATATATATATATATATATATATATATATATATATATATATATATATATATATTTGAAATGTGACATTTAATATTATAATATAATTTATATAATCATACATATGTTAGTTATCATATAACCATCAAATTAAATTAAAATATTTAATTATATTAAGTAAATAAAATAATTACACTTAATCATTATCATTTATTATTTTGACAATTCAAATGCTATGTATGAAACATATAATTGAATGTTAATTAAATAGAGATTTATATAAGTTAACCTCATTAAAATAATATGTTAAGTTGTGATCAAATTTATTCATGCCAATGAATAAATGTATATAACCTAAAATATTATATTTTGAGCTTCAAATTATCCAATTTGATCTATCTTTCATTCTTCTCCTCTTGCAATTTCCTCAAACATATTATGAGATGTATTGAATATGTAATTAGCAATTGATATATCTGAAATACATAAAAATATTCATTAGAACATCCAAGCATTCATTTATTATCATCAAAATTGATCGGATTAAACATGAGGCTCATTAAGCCAACATTAATCAGTCTTAAATTATGCATTTGATCAAAGGGAAAGTTTAGAGAATTAAGAGTAGCATGGAACCCCACTTACATTAAAAATTTTAGAGGTAAATTTCTAATCCTTAGGTTAATTTAAGTGAAAATTTTAAATCAAAAAATAGAAAAATTATAGAAATTTATAAAATCACTTTAACTCACTTTCACTAATATTTGAACACTAAAAATAATATTCCCCAAGTCTCTCAAGTTAAAGAACTCAATTAATAAAATATTTAGGGTTTAAGATTTAGTTAAATAATTACTAGATTCAATTAAATAATTGAAATTCAGCATTAACCAATCTTTGAAGTTCACATTAAAACATGAAATTCATTAATAAAAAGAAACCTTTAAACTTATGAATAGCAAAATTCAAAGTACAGAATAAAAGAGGAATTAAAAATAAAATGATTCATCAAGTTAATTAGATTTAGAAAAACCTAAGGAACTAAAATGGCCTAGAGTTGAGCTGGGAGCTCAAAGTCAATCAATTTCTTAGGTTTCTTAAATTAAGATGAGTAATAAAACTCCATCATAATGAACTAAACTAAATTTTAACATGTGATTTTTATTAAAATTAATTTAAAAATAATAATTTAAAATACATAAGAAATGCATTTTTTAAATGATGAAATTAAGATTTCCAAAAATTAATTAGGATCAATTGAATCAATTTACCTAAATAAACATAAATGAATGAATGAAATCATAACTTGAAGATAAGCTCATAACATGAATAAATGAAACCAAAACAAAAATCAAATAATTGAAATATACAAATAAGAATTAAGTTAAAATTTAATTAAACTGAAAAGAATATGCAATTAAACATGGATAAAGTAAATTATAATATACAACAACATAAAAGAGATATAAAGCAAATCAGCTTATTATTCAAATCCATAATATTAATAAAATAAATAAATGAAACTAAACAAAATCTAATAAAGCAAGTGATTAAAATATTTAAGTAAATCAAATGATTGAGATACATAAGTAAAAACCAAATGAACACTTAATCAAATAAAAAATTGGGAATAAATGAATTAAGTCAAATCTATTTAAAAGAAATAAAACTAAAATTAATTAAAATTCATCGTGTTAATTTTAATGATGATATGAACTTCTACTCAAGGATTAAAAAATATCTTAAAATTTAGGGATAATTAATAAAAATAAAATAATTAAAACAAAATTTTTAAATCAATCTTAATAGAATTAAATTATATAAAATCCATATCTTAAAAAGAAAACATTAATTAAAGTCAAATCCAAATTGAGAATGAACCATTGAAATCAACTTGAATAAAACCAACTAAGATACTTAGTATATTAGCTTTGTCCTTTAGAATGAATTAAGACTTCATTCTATTATGATTTAAGATGTTGAAGAGAATGAATTTCATTCAAAATGGGATTTGTTTTAATCTTCATTCTTTAAAACACAAATTCAACTTTAACAACAAAAATAAATTCAATAATAAAAATGAAATTTTAAAATCATTTAAATTGAAACCATCAAATGGTAAATAAACAAATCTTGAAACCTAAATTGAAACTTGAACTTAAAATGCCTTGTAAAGTCTTACCACACAAACCACTTCTTCACACACTAGATTATTAGGTCACCAATCCTAGACTTAGGTTAAGTCGATCTATGATGTTCTATAATGTGACGTGAAATGCTTTTCTTATTTTGTGGTGTACTATTTTAGACTAGATGGCTAATATTATTTGTACGGTAGTTTGGATGATAGAACGCTCTTTTAGGCTAACACTATTTTTTGTAGGGGTTGTGCTAAAAGGGACTGTCGTAATCAAATTTAAATAATTATTGTTTGCTTATAGGTGTTGCATAAGTCCCTAAGCAAAACCCAATAAGATAGGTGGGCTTCACAAGAAACTAATGCTAAGCCCGTATGTTTGTAAATATAACTATTAAAGTGTTGTTTGTATTTCCTAATGTTTATTTTGTAGGGTTTAGAAATTTTACTTTTAAAAGTTTAAATTAAATTTGAACCAAGAATTAGGTTAGGATCTATGGTATCTAGGAATAACAAGAGTTGAGCCTATTAATTGGTGGTCCCCTATGAAACCCGTAGAGGTCCCTAAAGTAGGAGAAGATCTTGGAGAAAGACCAATAGATCTAGACTTTTAGATCTATGCTGGGCTGTATAAAGGTAGAGCTTGATTGCCTAGTTCTCTCTTTCTTTTGGGGTGTATAGTAGTACCCAGCCACATCATCCTTTTTTATTATTAATTAAATTTGGTGTGATTTATTTTGGGTGCATAATAGAAATTATCTACTTTTATAGGTTTCTTTCTGTGTTGTGTTTCTATGATGAATGCCTAGATGTTAGACTCTTAGGAAAACTAAATTTTTTACCCAACTTAAATTTAAAAAATTTAAACAAAAATAAAGAAATTCATAACTTCATACATAAATTAAAGCCTTAGGTGAAACTTAAAAGCAAATAGAAATAATTAGCTTCTGTGAACCATGATAACATTTTGTTCAAAATCCTTGAATTGGGCACTTCACCCATTACACATAAGGGGCATCTAACCAGTGAGGATTACCAGCTTCTTGGAGAAGTGTGCCTTCTTATTTTGAATTGTGCCACAATCATTTTTAACTACATCTCATTGTAGGCATAAATTTCATACCCTAGAGGCCTTAAATGAATTATAAGTCAAAATGTTTAAAAGCTAAAAATTATTGCATTTGTTAGGTGCATATCATACCTAACTTGATCCTAGGGACTAGGGAGTGAGTTTAGGTTCCTAGATTCTTTACTAAAATATAACAGCCTAGCCATGTTGTATACATAAGACTGGCATCATGAATTTAAAAATTTGCATAGGTGGTGTTAGCTGATAACTTTCTAGGTGGATGATAAGTTTAGAAGAGTTAGGGATAGGTTCCTTTTTTCTAGTGAGAGAAAGAGATGATGATTCCCAAAAGTTGAACTAGGTTGAGCCTTTAAGTTATGTTATAAGCATTAGTAGACTTAGGTTCTAAAGCATCCTTCTAAGAATAAGTCTTCAACCATAGGCATTTCCATAATCTTGCATTGGTAGAATCTAAGTCATAGATTTCTAGTAAAATATCAACCTAAATCTTAATAAATTTTATCTTAAAAACATAAAGCCTAATGATAGGATAGTTGAAATTCTTACTGGGTATCACAATATGTATAGACATTTCCTACTTTATCCCAATTGGCCTCGAAAAGAACTTCTCCCACTTTGAAGTGTTTCCTCTTAAAATTCCAATTTAACCATCCTTCAAAACCAACTTTGAAGTCCATTTAAATAAGAGCCTATTTTTTTTAATCAAGAGTATTTTTAAATGAGATCCTTATTCCTAAGATATAATTAACTATAAGAGCATTCCCTTACAGGGAACTTTAGGAGTCATTATTTAGGTAATCAAATCTATAATACAATAACATGTTCATGTTTTGAGATAATATATTTTTTCCTTAATGATGAATTTGATTACCTAAACAAGAAATTTCTAAAGTCTATGTGTTATCATAATTTCTCTCCACATAGACCCCTATACTTTATACTTGAATCTTAAGTAGTAAAGATTATTATTTTACTAGCATTTTTCTACTTCTCTATCCTCTTGCTTGTATCTTTCTACCTAACCTTGTTTCCTCGATATCTTAGAAGTATCCTTCTTCATCTATGGAAAATTTATATCCAACACCTTTCGATCTTAAAAATTTTAGAGCCACATAATTGAGAGTCATGGCTTGGATCTTTAATGGGCTTATCCATCACCTAGTTAAATACTATGCTAATGATCTCATGGTTAAGATAGAGTAAAGGAAGTCTATATATACAATTGGAGAATAGTCTTTGAGCAGTTGTAATGCTACAACATAAAGCTGAACTATCTGAATTGTGTTTTGTGGAGTGACCTCAAGAAAGTATTTAGGGTTTGTAATATGACACATTAAACTTAAAATTGATCTAAAAAATATTAAATCAATATTAGAAATGTCACTCGCTAAAAGTATAACTCATCTCAATTTTTTCCAAAGGAGGTTGGCATATTTAAGAAGCTTTATATTAAACCTCTATGGTAGGTATTAACTATTTACTATACTTATGAAAAAGATGCGAAATTTTAATGGGTTGATAAGTGTTAGCAGGATTTTGAAAGCATAAAATAATATCTCATGACATATTCATTATTAGTTATTCCTATCCAAGGTAAACCACTCATCTTTTATATTATAGCATTAAATGACTCCTTAAGTGCATTATTAGCCCAAGTCAATGAAGAAGAGATGGAAAATGCACTAACTTAATTCATCATCTTATACCTAAATAATTAAAGTATCTTCTTATGGAAAAAAATTTCCTAGCCTTAATATTTGTAGCACAAAAGTTAAAGAACTACATGCTCTCTCATAAATTAAACTTGATTTCGAGGTTGAATCCACTATGATCTCATGACACATCAAACACTATTTAGATGGTTGACACTTTGGTCCATAATTTTACTGCATTTTAACATTACTTTCATTCCTCTTTATGTTGTGAATGTTCTGGTGGTTGTTAACTTCATGGCAGCACATCTTATTTCTACTGACTTAACTTTGAACGATGACCTCCTTGGTGATCTTTTTGGAAGATAAGGAGAACCAACTAGATATCATTAGAAGATTTTCATATCACTTATCTGAGCATGTACTAATAATGAGACTGAATATGTATCTTTAATTGTTGATCATGAATTGGCCATTATAATAGAGATTAAGGATATTATGATCTTCAATAATTCATAATTAGGAGTAAACTAGATTGCGAGAACTTATATGGCTCTCAAGCCTAAACTTCATTATTACTATATGTACATGATGGAGTTAATGGTGGAGTTACCATAACATATCCCAAATGTGACTTTGTACTGAATTCCATGTTGAGAGAGCTCCATAGTAGATTCTTTGGCAAACCTTGCTAAAGAGATTGTTTATTTGAATGATGATTTAATTTTAATTGAGGTACGTAACCATCAGGTTCTATCCCCCATTAACATGGAACTCATCAAAGAACATCTCGCCAAAGGTGAGGCTTCTCCTACCAAAGATGTTGAAGATTTCAATTGGAGACACACATTCATTTAGTATTTGCAAGTGAGTAAACTACTTCAAGATCGGCATCAATCCCATCAAATAAAAAAGAAAGCATAACCTTATGCTCTATTGATGACATTTTATATCAAAGGACATTTGATCACAGGCAGTTATATTATTTAGATGAACATGAATCTTGAAGAATTATGATTGAGATGTATGTAAGATTATGTGGTGCTAACAACACAAGTCTAAAGATAAAAGCTAAAATCAAAAGACTTTGGTACTATTGACATTCTATGATTAATGATTACGTGGATGTTGTCTACCACTTTCATTAATGCCAAGTATATGGAGTGGTCCTACATCAATCACTCAATGTCCTTCACCTAATGATCACTTCATGACCCATTGAGAGTTGGGTATCAACATTATTGGCTTAATTGGTCTACCATCCTCTAAGGGTCATAGATTCATTCTTCGAGCAACTGACTACTTTTCTTAATAGCTAGAAGTGGTTTCACTAAGAGAGGTTTTGGGCCACCATGTTCAATAGTTTTCTAAGATCCATATCATATATAGATTCACCATGATTAATGGTATTTCCTATAAGAGCACCAAGATTAACAAGTTCACTACGCCTAAGCTAATTGGATAACTAAGGATTTTAACAAAACTCTCATCTAAATCTTGAAGAAGACACTTAATGAGAATAAACAATAGTGGCATGAGATGTTAGTTGAATCCATGTGGATTTATCACACTACATACGAGACTCCAACTTATTCCACATTTTCTTCTTAGTCAATGGGTATGAGGCTATTCTTTCTCTAAAGTATAGCTTTGCTCCCCTCATTAAGAATCATTATTAGCAACCAAATTACAGCCAAATAAAATGCTAGGCTTCAATTGGAAGAGCTTAAGGTCTTGAAGAGAAAGATCTCCAAGCTCAATAAAATTTCAATTTATACAAAGCAACAATTGTTTAAGCTCATGCCAAATTAGTGTCCATTTAATTTTAAAGTTAGAAATCTAGTCTTAATTCTTAGGAGACCAATTATAACCCTTCAAAATATGGGAGGCATGTTTGAACTTATGTGTGTGGGATCTTTTATTATTGCATAGGCTTGTCAAATAGGATCATTTTAGCTGATTGATTGCCAGGGTGAGTACTTGATGATCTCTATTAATGGGCATTATCTAAAAAAAATTTATGTGTGATTGTACTCTAAAACCAATTTTTTTAACAAGATTGTGTTTTCAGGCTACATTGTTTACACATCCATTGTTAGGTCCAAACTCTTTAAGAAATAAAACTCTATTCTTAGGTCTGCTTTCTTTCTTACAAAGCTACTAAATATAGCTAAATCAAAATTAAACTTTACAACCATCTCCAAGCTCAAATAAAAATAAGATCGCCCTTAGATCACACAAAAGAAAATTGGGCCCTTTAGATTTAACTAAAATTAAAACTAATGTCAAACCTCCAAATTGTCTCTAATTTATGAAGTCAAAGCAAATCTTTAAATAAGACCTTATTACCCCCAACTTGTTATTCTTCTCTACTATTATGAGTGAGGTTAGGTGGAGGGTGGATTAATTTCCTACTTTCATTATGCTATTTTGAATGAGGTCATGCCGATGTCAGTATTTCCTTTGTCCTTCTATTTCGAGCAAGGTCAAGCAAGCCTTAGTCTTTTATTTTGCACTTATTATTTTAAATAAGGCTAGGCAAGTGTAGAATGATCCCTCTCAAGTATTTTGAGTGAAGTCAAGTAAAGGGTGGATTCTTTTCTTACTTTCTTTCTATTATTTCGAATAAGGTCTAGCAAATATCAGCATTTCTTTTATTTTTTTGTTTCAAGCAAGGTTAGGTAGGCATAGCTCTTTTGTTTTGCTATTTTAAGCAAGGTTAGGTAGGCAAGGTCAGGATGAGGTCAGGTAGATGTCAGTATTTCTTTTGTCTTATTATATCAAGTGAGGCCAAGTAGGAATTTCTCTTTTGTTCTTCACATGGTATTTCGAATGAGGTCAAATAGATGTTGAATGATCTCTCTCTATTATTTTGAGTGAGGCCAGGTAGAGGGTAAATTGTTTTCTTACCTTCATTCTAATATTTTGAATGAGGTCAAGTAAATTTTAGTATTTCTTTTGTTCTACATTTTCAAATGAGGTCAAGTAGGCACTGATCTCTTATTCTTCACTTATTATTTTGAGTGATATTAAGCCATTGTTGAATGATACCTCTTTAATATTTTGAGTGAGTTCAAGTAGAGGGTGGACTTCTTTCTTATATCTCTAGGGTTTGGAGTAAGCCCCTATGCACCATCCTTACACTATTTAGGTTCTGTGTAAGTCATCATGACACTAGCCCTAGACTATTATGGTTAGGTAATCACTAAAGAAAAAACACCTTTGAGGATGCGCTCTACCATCTTTGGATGAGATGGGTAGGAGTATACTTTTTGTGAGGTATATTGACATATATTCAATTAGATTTCCCCTACATCATGTTTTGGTTTATTTAGATCAACCTATGGATGCAAGCCTCCATAGTTAATTACCCCTCTTACCATAGCAAGAGAGCACTCTTGATTAAGGTTGGAAATAAGCATATCTATTTGATACACATTAGTGTCTCAGAGGTGAGGTATAGTGTGGTTTAGATGATTGTCTAAAAGAAAATATGAGTATAATCTTGACCAAGATCCCATAGCTTCATCATCCTCGGATTACGTGATTCTAGCCTACCAACATTAGAGGGACATATTTGCGATGTCCAAAGAATATTAGCAGCATGGGTTATCTCATTTCAAGTATCCTGAGTAGACTTAGAATTTTTGTGTAAGAAGTATAAAGTGTGTTCACGTGGTGAACAAATTATAAGGTGTTCACATGGAGAATGGGTAGATGTTTAAATGGTGAACGAATATAAAGCTGGGCTTAAATTCATTTGGAATGCTAAAATTAGGGTTGTTCACATGGTGAACAAATATAAATTTGTTCACATGGCGAACAGATAAATGTTCACATGGTGAACGAATCGAAGGCTGGGCATACATCCCTCTATAATGAATATAAATTTGTTTGCATGGTGATTGGATAAATGTTCACATGGTGAACGAATAGAAGGATGGGCTTACATTCTTTTGGAATGCCAAAATTAGGGTTGTCCACATGGTGGACGGATGTGAATTTTTTTGTGTGGCTATCAAATAATAGGGAGTTTACATGGTTAACTGATAAATATTCACATGGTGAATGAATAGAAGGATGGACATACATCCCTTTGGAATGCCAAAATTAAGGTTGAAGTCCCTTTTTTTATTATTATATTTTATTTAAGGGAGCAGCGCCTATGCGCCAGAATATGATGCTTATACGCCGGAATGCGGAGCCTAGGCACCATTGCTTAAGTGTTAGTCTAGGTGTGCATGTGAGCTGTGAGGTTCAGAACCTCGGCACTAGCATTATTGGCTATTTTGACTATTTGAACAGCACATCGGTGCCAATCAAGATTCTTCACATCTATGCAGTCAATTTAAAGAGAAATGACAACCTTATTTTAATTAGTGATGTGGCCCTAGGTAAGAGCATCGTGACACTGCAATGGGTGCCACAGTACTAGGTTTGATTTATAAATAATACCCAAAGCTGTTAAGAATTTTTATTTAGTGATTTTCATCCTTAAAATTTTTTTCTCTCTCTTAACTCTATTTTTTCTCTCTAGTAAACATATGAGCAAGAAAGGGCATTCAGTGATGCTAGCAGATTCATCAATGCTTATGCGAAAGAGTGATATGAACACGCCCTCATCTACAAACACTTGATCCCGTAGTGGAGCTTCCAGGATCCCGATAGAAGTGTCGAAGGGGTCATAATGAGATGAGGCTGGGCCAAACTGGCCTATGATAATAGCTCATGCATTATCCCAGTGGTGCACGAGTTCTTTATAAATGCATGAGATAGCTAGGACAACAAAGCATAAGTAGGAGGAATACTAGTAAGTTTTGATAGTAGTGCTATTAACGCATATTAGAATCTCTAAGATATTGATTATGATAAATATCTTTCTTAATATTACAATCATATCAATTTTGAGGTGATTCTCTATTTTTTCTAGTGGAAATGCAAATGTACAATAGAAATAATGAGAGGAAAAAATTATCAACTTTTTTATCGTCGATCTCACTGCTAATCTAAAGTTTGGTACTTTTCATTTTCGCCAAGCATATGCCCACTGGTAACATTAGTGAGGTTACCAAAGATAGCGCTATTTTAACTTTTGTTATTTATAGGGGATTTATGATTAATATCAAGAAGGTTATTTATAATTTTATTTGTAATATGCTGAAGAGGAGTACTACTGTCAGTTATGGTGACCCTTCTTTGATTTATGATTTATGTGCCACAGAGAGAGTAGTAGTGGGGATTGAGGAATAAATACTATTTAGAATGCTCCCCTGATAATAAGGGTAATTGGGAAATTTTGGTCAATGTTTGAACTAGGGGAAGGCTTACATGCTCCATGACCTCAACCCTAATCTTCCAAGTCTCTGGTTGAGCAAGTCCAATAAATTGGTAGTCAGGTCATAGACTTAAGAAAAAAGGGTGGACAAGAGTAGTTATAGTCAGGAGATTCTAGAGCACAAGTTTGATCATCATATGGGTCAATAATAGATAAAATTCTCTTACATGGTCTAGTTCAACAATGCACTGGTCAACATGTTTCGAAATTGCAATCTTGTAGATCCAAACCGGGTCTCCTTCCCTATGACACCTTAATATCAGTCTTGCATAAATACCCAGCCAGTATTAGGTGCGGAGGAGGAAGAAGAGGGTGATGAGTATGATTATTAGTTTTCTCCATTTTAGAACTTTGTCTTTTTTCATAATTTGTAATTTTATTTTGAATTTAGAAATAAATTTTCTCTTTTATTATTTTTATGTTATATATTTGTATGTGATTAGAATTATTGATTTATCACTCCAGGATTAAATAAAAATATTCAAATATATCTAAGAAAATAAAATCTGACTAATAGTATCTCTGTGCTGTACATAAAATGAAAAACCCAAGCACTTGGCACTGTGGCACTGATCTTATGGCATCACAGAGTTGGGGTGATATTTCTTCCCCTTAGCAAAAATTTTATCATTTTTACTTATGTTAGGGAGATATAGCATCGCGGCGCTAGTCCAATAGCCCTGTGGTGCTCGAGGATTTTATCAAAAAAATATTCTAAGTCATATTTCTTGTACCAAGTGAGCAAGGTGTTGTTATGTGATGCCATAGAGATATGGCACTATGATGATTTTAGTAGGGCATCATAGCGCTGGTTCTTGGGCATCGTGGCATTGCCCATTATAATAGGATTACCCGAGAGCACAGCTCTATGGTGTTGATATTTTATTCTGAGGTGTTGTGAGTTAGAAATTGAGT
The DNA here is from genome assembly GCA_021442155.1 of Cymbidium sinense. Classification (NCBI taxonomy): domain Eukaryota; kingdom Viridiplantae; phylum Streptophyta; class Magnoliopsida; order Asparagales; family Orchidaceae; genus Cymbidium; species Cymbidium sinense. The sequence goes on from CM038227.1 coordinate 80,892,315, forward strand.
TTCTTGTGAGATTTTAAGAAGGTTTTTAAAAATTTCAGCAGCATTTTGCCCTAGTATTGTTAGATTTTAAAATCATAATGTGAAGCGCTCTTCTCTTTTGTTCTGGATCTAAGATCAACGGATGGGAGGGGTTTTTATATCATGCTGGAACAAAGTTCAATGGTGGAGGTTTTCAAATCTATAATCTTCTTTTCCTCACTGGATACAAAATCAATGACAGAATATGATTTAACATGATTTTTAAAGGTAAAATGGCATAAATCTTTTGCTTGAAGTGAACAGAGTGTCTTAAAACATAGGAAGATCACTGGGAGTGTGAGTGTAAGAGTGGTTGGAGAGAGAAAGAGGGAAAGGAAAATAGTGGACTGAACATTACTATTTATAACAGTGTTCCTTATAACTATTCCCTCTTAATGACTGATGTAGCACTTCAGTTCCAAGATCAAAATGATGTAGAATGTACCATAATTTTGACACCTGGCTCTAAGCAATTATCCTTCTAGAAGGCCAGGGTAGCGTTACGAACACGCTTACTGACGTGCCTAAGAACAAAATTATATATTTTTTAAATTGAACATTAAGCTCAAGCCTTTCTATACCCCTCTCCTAGTGTACCTGAGCCTCATCACTTTATTCAATAGGATTAATAAGCTTAAGTAGGACTAAGTCATTCAGGCCTTTCTTGGTGTGATCTTTTCTCAAATAAGTTTAAGTTGACCTATAATTAGGTATTCTTTATCTATGCTCTCGACTTAAGTTTTAGTATATTCAAGGTTAAATCTATAGCTTGTGTAAAAACCCAATGCAACCTTTCAAAATTAACTTACATCTTAATGTGAATCCAAAACTTCCAAAATTGATAGCCAAATATAACTCAATATGCAAAATTATTTTCAAATGTCGTTACATTCAATCTTGGGATCTAGTTGGTTAGCTTGATTAATGCCAATATATGCAGTGTACTTAAGATAGTCCAGAACACCTATTGAGAGTCCATTTATTGAAGTCACTTCTAGGGATGTTAACGTACATTGTTCAACTAATCTTTAAGAACCTATCTTAGTAATAGGATTCCTTTGTATGGGACTTTATGATGCTCTTAATGACCAAGGGGACAACAATTCCAAGACCAAACTAAATAGGATAGATACCTAAGGTCAATCATGTTAGGCTAATGGGCCCCACTAAACCCTTTATGGCCAAATAAACCAAGGCATCCTCAAACCAAAATGAAATTGAATCAAATGAAACTTAGAACCAAACCTAATTTCATTAAACCAAAGCATAACCCAATTTATTTTTAATTAGGCTAATTGGATTAATGGGCATATTTAACTTATTTAGCCTATTTAGGTTACCATGGATCCAATTCCAAATTCAATAAAAAAAATGATTCAAACTAATTAGCTCTAATGCTTACAAAACACCAACCACACTCAATATAAGCTTAATTGAAGCCCAATTTGCAAATATATCCCAACTAAACCCAATGGCGCCTTAATGTGACAAATCAAAATTAAACCCAAATCAATTAAAATTGATCTTTCCTAAAGTCTTACAAACTTTTCTCATACACATTTGAAGCCCAATTGGGGTTCAACTTGACCAATGGTTCCACATAACCCAAGTTGACTTAAAGAAACCCTATAAGATCAGAATAAAATTAAACTTAAACTAAACTAAATTGAGCCAATCCAAAACCCTAGAACCATTACCTATACTTGATTAAACCCAACTCATGCTCAATTGAGGGCCAACTTGACCAATTAGATCACTTGACCTAGATTGACACAATTAAATCACATTAAGCCAAATCTAAATTAAAGTCAAATTTAATCATTCCAATTATTCTAAAATACTTTAAATTGATAAATGAACATAACCTAGAAGCTCCTTGAGCCCAATATGGCCAATTAGGACATTTGAACCAAGTTGCTTGAAATTGACCTAAATAGGCCACCATGAGCCAAACCAACCAAACCAAATCCTAACCCAACCAAACATGGTTGGATAATTCCTTGGGCTCGATGGGTCTATCCAAGTGGGCTTGACCTAGTTTTGGTTAGTCACAAAATAGATAATTCCTTCGGCTCAATGGGTTAGTCACAAAGTTTTCAAATAAGGATAAAAGCTCAAAATAGTAAAGTCCACTCCCTACCTTTAGCTTGGGCAAGGGTAACCACTGAAACACCACTTGAGCTTAGTCAAGCTAACCCTACTACTTAACCCAACTTGCTCAAAGTTAACTCACCTGACCATTAACTAAAATAAGGGAAAAACACACACACACCCAAACCTTCATTCACACCCCATGAAGAATATCTTTTATATCCTTGCTCAATAATTAGCAAGCCTATATAGGACCTCCACATCATCAATCCAAGCCATCTTAGTCAAACCCTTACACCACCACTTCCTCATGGCTTAACTAAACCAAATCCTTAGTTTAACTTGGGAGAGCTATAACATTTGAATTATAGGGTTTTTAAACACTAGAAACTTTTACTAGAGTGAGGCAATAAGTCACATACAATCCCTAAGCTCACCAAGTTTAAATTTATTAAGTCTTTCAAGTGTAGCTCACCTAGTTGGGCCATTTGGTCACATAAATATATAGCTCACCATGTTAGGATTTATGCTTGTGCCAATGGTAGCTCATCAAATGAATCTTTTTTACTTAGACTAAATGTAGCTCATCAAGTATCTTGAGTCAACACCCAACTCCATTTGTTATAATAAATTTAAGCTAAAAATATCTGACCCTATAACCTAGGCTAACATAGCTACCAAATAACTTGAGCAAAAAATGTTGCTCACCTAGCTATATGGGATAGTACATAATTCACCATATTACTTACTCTAATGTAGCTAACCAAGTTATTCAAGCTAGTGTAGCTCACCAAATTACACGAGCCATTGTGGCTTTGTTGAGTTATGTTATTCAGTTGGTCCAATATGTGGCTCACCGAGTGTAGCCTCATAACACTTATAAGTTTATGCCACATTAAGTAATTCAAGAATTTCTCTACGTCTATTAGCTTTATCTAAGCAATGAAGAAATTTTGTAACAAAAAATTTTATGTTTAGGCGTCTACAAATAAAAATGTTTAGTCAGTAAGAATTTATTATATATAAAAATTTTACTTACATGCACTTAAATAAAAGAAAGGATATTAATTTATTTAAAGAACACATAGCTACAAATGTAGAGCTTCCATTTGATTTAATTTGATTTTGGTTTGGGAGTGCCTAGGTTTATTTAGGCCATAAAGAGTTAAGTGAGGCCCATTAGCCTTATGTGACTAACCCTAGGACTCAATCATTTATATTAATTTTAGACTTAATGTCCCCTTAGTCATTAATAGTGTTCTAAAGTCATTGCAAAGGAATTTTATTGCTAAGATAATATTTTAAAGACTATGAGATGAGTGTTTGATAATTCAATATAAGTAAGGTCAAAAGTGTTGCTCTATTTTTTTCTATGTTTAAAATTCATTGAGCATATTCCTGAGTGATGATTCATTTTTACTTATGTATCTTACCTTGGTTACATTCTAATATGTTCCTCTTAATCACTATAATACATTAGTGTATGAGTTGTTTAAGTTTTCTAGGAAAATAAGTTGGAGTGTTCATAAGTTGGACTTTCCCCTATGGGATTGTAGCTTTATTAAGTAGTCTCATCACTATTATACCTAACATTCTGGCAATTTAAACTCTATACACTCAAGATAAAGATAGCTCACCACGTTTATGTTTTTCATGTGATCCAAGTGTAGCTTACCTAGTTGGGCCATGTGCTCGGGCCACTACATAGCTCGCCAAGTTAGGCATTATGCTCAATCCAAGGGTAGCTTGTTAAATGAAGCTTTTTTTACTTGGTATAAATGTAGCTCACTAAGTGTTCTGAGTCAAGATGTAACTCCCTAAGTTCTATTAAATTTAATCCAAAATAGCTCATTATATAACCTGGGCTAACATAGCTCACATAATGACTTGAGCAAAAATTTAGCTAGACTTATGACATGGGCCAGTATGAAGCTCACTGTATTACTTGGGATAATGAAGCTCGCCAAGTCAATCGAGCTAGTGTAGCTCATCAAGTTATTCAAACCATTATGGCTTTGTCAAGTAAGGTTAATCACATAAACCACTAAGTGGTTCACTGAGTTAAACCTCATAACTTTTTTAAATCTATGTCACCATAAGTGTCCAAATTTTTTTTGAAATCATTATTAATTTTATCAGAGTAATAAATATATTTTGTAACAAAATTTATATATCTTTAGGTGAGCACAAAAAAATGTTTGATGTTTATTTTATATAAGAAATTTACTTACATATATTTGAATAAAGGAAATGATAATAATTGATTAAAAGAGCATATACATATATATAGCTTCCATTTGACTCAATTTGATTTTGGTATGGGAGAGCCTAGGTTTATTTAGGCCATAAAGGGTTAGGTGGGACCCATTAACCTAATTCAATTAACCCTAGGGCTTAATCATATTTGGTATGGTCTTAGACTTACTATCACTAAGAGTTTCCTAAAGTCCCACACAAAGGAAATAATTACTAAAAATCCTAAAGATTATGGGAAGAGTGTATGTTAACTTCACTAGAAGTTCCTAGTTATTTTTTTTACCATATGTACCCTTGGATACTTTGTGAGAAGTTCCTCTTAATCACTACAATACATTGGAGTATATGCGATTTAAGTCTCTAAGGCAAAAAAGTTAGAATGTTCATAAGCATAAATTTTTCACTATGGGGTTGTAACTTTCTCGAGTAGTCCCATCATTATTGTGCCAAATATTCTGGTGAGTTGAACTCTATAAAAATGGGAAAAAGGTAGCACACCAAGTTTAAGGTTTTCATTCGGGCCAAGTGAAGCTCACTTAGTTAAGACACATGCTCGAGAAAACATATAGCTCCCTAAGTTAGGCTTTATGCTTAGGCTAATGGTAGCTTATTGAATGAAGCTTTTTAATTGAGCCAAATGTAGTTCACTGAGTGTCCTAAGTCAACATAAAACTCTTTGAGTTCTATTAAATCCAAGAAAAAATTAGCTTACTATTTAACCTAGGCCAATATAGCTCATCAAAGGGCTTGGACCAAAATATACCTCACATATTGGGCTAGTACATAAGACGCCACGTTACTTGGGCCAATATAACTCTCTAAATAATTCAAGCTTGTGTAGCTCACTAAGTTACTCAAGTCATTGTGGGTTTATATAGTATGGTTATTCACTTGGGCCAATATATGGCTCACCCACGGTAGCCTCATAACAGTTTTAAGTCCATTTTGCTTTAAGTGATCATAGAATGCCTCTATGTCATTATAAGTTTTTTCTTAGTAAATGAATAATTTTTGAAACAATATTTTTATATCTTTGGGTGAGTATAAATAAAAAGTCTAGTGAGTAGAATTTATTTAATATAAGAAATTTAATTGGATTCACTTAAATAAAATAAAATATAATAGTTGATTGAAAGAAGAAAAACACATACAAAAGTATAACTTCACATATGTATAGAACTTCACTAGATCATCGCACTCCATGTCCTAGGTACATCTTGTCTCGAGCCTATTTATAATTAGTAGGCTCTTTGTTGCACCTACTTCTTGATGATGTAAGGCTTGTCCCAAGTGTGGGCGAACAAGTATATTTTGTCAAGAGATTGCATCTTTCTTCAAGACTAGGTTGATGAGTCTGAATTATTTTTCCTTGATATTGTTATTATAGTACTTAACCATTACATCTTGGTATCTTCTAATCTTAGTGATGTTTCAATGCATAGCTCCTCCAATAGGTCAAGTATAATCTCTAGAGCATCAGCATTTGATCATTTCCACTTATCAATATCATAGCTAAGCTCAGTAGTCATCATGAGTCCTTAGCTATGTAACTCATTATCGATAGGTAACACTACCTCCATGCCATGTAATAGGATGAATGTGTCTACCAAATTGTAGTGTAGTAGCCATCTTAAGAGCCCAAAGTTTGATAGTTGTGGGGGGTGCCAACCCATTTACCCTAGTGCCTTTAATATTTTCTTAGTAGGTTTAGAATATTCTTGTTCACAACTTTTACCTCATCATTGGCCCATAGGTGATGAATTGAAGCAAATTTGAGATGGATTCCTTGAGACACATAAAACTCCTTTAGGTGCTTATCGATAAACAGAGGTTCATTATCTTTGATAATCATTAATCTACTTACTAATGCAGCCAACCATAATGAGTATGAATCTTATTTTCCCTTTAGCAATTGGTTGGGGCCTGTCAACAACATATCCCATATTGTAGAAGGTAGAGAGCTTAAAATTGACTATAGAGGTTACATCAGCTATAATTACATAATAACAAACTTCTAGCATTATTTACATCTTTTAATAAATTATTCTATGAGCCATTAAAGTCTATAAGGAAATTTATGAGTGCTTGCACTTTAATCACCATTTGAGACAAGTATAAAATAATAAATTCACTCAACTCCACTGACCATTTTAACAATCTCCCTTAATGATCTAACTTCATGATTATTGACTTAAGTGGATGGTTGATTACTACTTGAATCAAGTGGAAATAAGGTCAAATTCATCTTACCGGTATGAAGAGGGTGAGTGGGAGTTTCTCCATGATGGAGTAATGCAGCTCGACACCTTTGAATTATTTACTTACATAATAAACTACCCACTACTTTTCTCCTTCCTGTTTGATTAGAATAAAACTTACTACATCTTCCCCAACCCTTAGGAATAATAATAGCATTTCTCCTTCATTAGAACTTGATGTAGAGGTGATGAGGTGAGTAAAGTTCTAAGATCATTAAAGGGTTTCTCACACTCTATAGTTTGTTCAAACATTTTGTCACTCCTCAATATCTTGATGAATAGTGAGCTCCACTCACCCACCTTGAGATGAATCTGTCTAACCTAATGACATGCATGGTAATTCAAAGCACTTACTTGGTTGTCGATGGTGATGGCATGTCGAGTATGGCCTTTATCTTTATGTCTTCTAGCGTAAATAAGAATTCCTAAAATTTGCTTGACCAAACATTGAGTAAGCACTTCAATAGATTAAGGTGCAAATTATATTTCTTTAGTATGAAAATGGTTCCTTTATTTCAACAATATGTTATTCAAATGATTTATTTTTAATTAACAAACCATTTATGTAGACCTCCACATTCCTTCCTTCTTACTCCTATAATACTCAATCTATCATCTTCAATAAGTGGTGCATGTGTTCTTTATACTAAACCAAAAAGAATCACTTTGTCGCAATAAAGTCCTTTCATATGATAAAGGTTGTTGTAACCATGACGGCATTTAGAAAACTCATCACTAGGTATCTTACTATCGTGTTAATGAGTGAGTGGGTGTGGGGATTTTATTTGGAAAATCATGTAGATCTTGTGAGTACTTATTTAAGTAATCAAATACATTATTAAAAGATAAATTATTATCTCAAGAGACAAAAATATTACATTATAATATATTTGATTACTTAATAAGGACTCCTAAGGCTAATGGGTCTTCAATGTACTAGAGATTTTTCCCATAAACTATATGAAAAAGTATAACAAGGTTTATTTAATCTAGTGTTTGTAGTTCTGTATAAAGGGAAAACCCTTATAGTACATCTTAGAAGAATAAAAATTCCTTTTAAGAGTACTCTCAATTAAGAAACTGGCTTTCATCTCTACAAACTTTAAAGTTTATATTCAAGGAGTGGCTACTCTGAAAAATAAAGTGGAATTGATCCAAAAGGAGGGAGTTCTTTTTGGAGGCCAAATGGGAATAAGTAGGAAAATCTTTAAATATTAGGAAGTCTAGTAAACATTTCAACATATTCTAAGAATTATAGCTATTAAAAATGATGTTATTTTGATTTTTAGTTTGACATTTTATTAGAAAGTTAGGACTTCAATTCTGACAGTACATGATTATAAAAATGCCTAGAGGTGAAGACTTACTCCTGTAGTAAAAGAGAAACAAAAAGCTTCAAATCTTGTCTGAACAGTGCTTTAGACATAAGTTAACATCTTGACTTAATCTAATTACAAGAATTTTGGAGTTATTTGTTCTTTCTTACATAAGAATATGTACCTATACTGACTCTTTTGGACTTATATCTTGCTTTGAAGAAGTTTCCAACAAACATCTCCTAATAATTTTAAATCCATAAGTTTGAACTTTATGAATGCAAGATAGTTAGGCTATTATATTAAGGAAAGAAAATAAGAACCTAAACTTACTCCCTAGACCCTAAGATCATGATTGGCATATTATGTTTCTAGCTAATGCAATAATTTTTAAATTTTAATAATCTTTAAATAATTGATTTTATTTTAAGGTTTTGGGTATGCAAATCATGCCTATAATGAGATCTAGTTAGAAATGAGTTATATACTGAATCAAATAAGAAGACAAACTTCCTCAAGAAGAGTGGACATCATAGGTTAGATGCCCCCTTATGTGTAATAGGAGAAGATCCCAATTCATAAAGAACAAAAAAAATATGCAAGCATGGTTTAAAATTTCTAATGATTTCTAATTATTTTCAATATTTATCCATAAGGTTGTAATTACGTGAGGTTATGAGTTATTTATTTTTATGTTTGAGTTGATTAATTAAATTGGGTAGAAAAATTAATTTTGTCATAGGTTTTCTAGGTTTTCATATAAGCAAAATAATCATAAAAAAGACTTATGAAAACATGTTGTTCTCTTGTGCACTTTAATTTAAATCACACTAAAAATAATTAAATAAACAAACTGGTGTGGCTAGGTACCACTGTATACCCTGAAAAAGAGAAAAATAGATAGTCGAGCTCTGCCCTTATATAGTCCAGCTTAGTACTACAAGTTTTATTTATGATGTCTTCATTTGACTTGAGGATCATTACCTTCTTTAGAGACCTCCTCAGGCTCCACAAGGAACTACAAAATTGGTATAGTTAGCTCCTGCTAATCTTAAATCTCATAGATCCTAACATAATTCTAAAATAAAATTATAACTTAAATTTTGAAAAGATAATCCTAAGCCTTGTAAAACAGAAGTTAAAAAAAAATAAATAGAACTCCAACAATTTATATTACAAATATATGAGCTTAGCACTTGTGGCTGCCAAGCCCACGTGTCCTATTGGGCAATGCTTAGATACTTAAAGAAAAACACCTACAAGAAAGCAACATTTATAATTCATTTATTACAACAATTTTTTCAAGCACAACCCCTTATAGAAAATAGTTTTAGTCTAAAAAGATACCCTAACATCTAAACTAGTGAGCAAATTATCTTATCCATCTAGATTAAAATAGTGCATTATAAAATAAGAAAAAGCATCACATCACAATTAACATATTGGTCTAACCTAATTCTAGGGTGGATGACCTAGTATTCTAGTGTGTGAGGAGAGGACAAGTGTGGCAAGTTTGCATTAAGCTTTTTAAGATTAAGTTTTGATTTGAGTTTAAGATTTGTTTGATTTAACATAGGGTGGTTTTAATTTAAAATGGTTTAAATAATCTGACATTTTATTTTCATTTTAATTATTTTTATGTTAAGATTTATTTTAGGTTTTAAAGAGTGAAAAGAAGATTAAGCCGTGCTTATGGCAAGACTTAATCTACTTAACACTCTAATCGTAATAAAGTGAAATCTTCACAAAAGGATGAAGTTTCAATCTAACCTAAAGGTCAATGTATTTTATGCAATCCTTATTTTTATTTAAATGAATTAGTTAAATTATATTTAGTTTAATTAAATATTTAATTGATTTAATTAAAAATGCAAATTAAGTTTATTATAATTATTATGCTTGAATTTTGATTTTATAATATTCAATTTTATGTTGGTTATTAGGCTTTTAATTTGATTAAGTTCATTTCAATTTAGGGTTCAATTTAAAACTAAATTTGTTTATTTAGGTTTTATTCAAAGATTTATTAAATTCCTTAAGTTTTACTATTTTAAATTGATTTTAAAATATTATAAATTAACTTATTTGGATGATTTGTTTAAATTTAATTAAACTTAATCAATGTGTTGGTTATGTTGATTTTGATTAAGGTTTAGTTTGTCAATTTAAGCTAATTAAGATTTGATTAATAGATTGTTGCTTTCTTCTTTTATGTTATGATTTATATTTTTTTTAATTTGGTTAATTTTAATTCTTTTATTTAAATTTCAATTTGTTAAGTTTATTGAGTTTCATTAATTTCAATGGTTTATGTTGATTAATTTGGTTTGATTGTTGTTTGAATTTTGTATATTTGAATGTTAATATTTAATTTAAGTTGATTGATATACCTCAATTTGATTATATTTACTTCCATTTGAAATTTAGTTAATGCCTTTTGAAATTCAAATAATTAAATTGCTTTAATCTTTTATTTAGCTTCAATTTAAAAGTTTATTAAATTCATTAAACTTTATTGTTTCATGTAGTTTATGTTCTTTAGGTTAATTTAATTGTTGTTAGAATTAAAGTGATTAGAGATATTTTTGTGATTTTATTCTTTAATTAAAAATTTTTTATAATGATTATGATGATCATCTTTCGGTTTGATGATTCATTTTGTTTTAGAGTTTTATAAAGATTACTTAAGACACTAAAGGTGCGTTTGAGACAGCTTTTTTGGCTATTTCGTTTGTCAGAAAGTAGCCAGATAGTAACCATAACTGTATTTGGCTATCAATTTTTTTGGCTATTTTTCAAAAAATTTTATGTTGAGGAGTTACTTTGAGAACCAGAGCTGTTAAAGTGTGGTGGTTATTAAAAACTTACTATTTAAATTTTTTAAAAAAGAAAATATTTGTAACACCCACAATAATTTTTCAAAAAGTTGCTTTCACAAATGCAACTTTACAACTAGCTTTCAAAAAGCTACAGCTGCCCCAAACAAACTCTAATCTAAATTCCTTAAGGAATGCTAAGAGTAATTAAGTCTTCATTTTTTAAGTTGTTTACTATAGTTTATTTTAATCAATTTCATTTCAATTTATGTTGATTTTGTTGGATTTATTATTATTTGAATTTAGTAATTTTATATTTTGATTAAAATTGAATAATTTGATAATTCAATTAACATAATTTTAATTTAATTAAGAGTATTTAGTAATTTTGAAGTTTATTACTTAATTAAATTTTATTCTGATGATTAATATTTATTTACTTTACTTTGATAAATTATTTATCTAATATTTACTTTGATTGAGTTTCATTACATTCGATCTAATTATGTAATTGAATTCATTTTGAACTAGTTTGATTTGATTAATTTAATTTAATTTGTTGAATGACTAATTGAATATTTACATTTAGTTGAGTTAGTTGATATACTTAGAGTTTATTTAATTCAACTTATCATATCTAAGAAATTTGTTTGAGTTAATGTTTGACTATTTAGTTTGATTGAAGATCATTCAAGTTTTGTGTGATCAAATCAACTTGGGTGACTAATTTAATTAAAGGTTTGATTGAATTAATGATTTGATTAATAGTTTGATTACATATTATTTTGGAGGGCCTTGTTTAAAATAACTTATTTAATTAAATAATTGATTGATTTATTTAAAATTCAATTAAAGGTTTAAATGATTAAAGTTTAGTTAGATAATTTGATTTAGTTAATTCACTTGAATGTTTGGTTTAAATGATTGGTTCAATGTAATTGAAAGATGATTAAAGATTAAATGTTGATTATTGATTTATCTATTTGACCATCTTAACTAAAGTTCAATTATGTATCATTTAAATTAAATGATAAAGTTAATTAAAGCTAGACTAATAAATTAATTAAAGGTTCATGTTTAATTTGATTAAGTTAATGTTTATAATTAACTTGATTAATTGATTTATATAATTGAGGTTTGACTAATGATTAACTTAATTTATGTAATTTAAATTAATTTCTTCAAATTGGGTTATCCTAACTAGAAATTAATTAATGATTTGGCTAATCATGGTTGATTTGACTAAAATTTGATCATCATTTATAATTAACTTAATTAGTTGTTCGATTTAAGTTAAGTTTAACTTGAGAATTTTTTTCAATATGACTTATTTAATTTAATTTAGTTCAATTTGGTTTACTTAAGTGGCTGATTAACTTAATTTGAAGTTTGATTATTGGTTTGATAAAAGGATTTGTTTAAATTAATTAGACATTAACTAATGATTTAATTACCCATGATTGATTTAACTGAAGCATGATAATAATTTAGAATAAATTTAATTAAGAGTTTGATTTTAAGTTAAGCATGATTTTGACACTATTTTTTTATATGGTTTATTTAATTTAATTTAGTTTAATTAAATGATTAATTAACTTGAAGTTTGATTAACATGCTTAAGATTGATCATAGTAAGAAGTTAATGACCCAATTATGTTTATTTTGATTGGTATTAGATTAGTGATTAATTACATCTTAAACTTTATTTTATTAAATAATTTATTTGATTAAGAGTCTAATTAAAGGATTGAATTAATTTAATGATTAACTAAATCAATGATTATTTCAACTCGTTATTATTAGCTTATTTAAGGATTACCTCAATTAATGGTTAATTAATTTTTATTAAATTTATAATTAATGATAATTTTATTTCGCTATAGTTAATTTAATTAGGTATTTAGCTTAAGTGATTTATTCAATTAAAGATTGATTTCTTGATTTTAAAAATTTATTAAACCTTAGGTATATGATTTTGAGATTTATTAAATTTCAAAGGGTTCTATAATTTTCTTAAGATTTTCTAATATTAATTATGATGTTTTAAGGCATTTCTTAATGTTTCCCTAATTTTCTTGATTTAATTTTAATTATTTCATTAATTTATACCCTATAAATTGGAAATTTTGTAACTTTCAATATATTGATTAATAATTTTTGAATTTTTTATGTTAGGTTGGCCCTAACACTAATTTGTTTTTCTCAAACTTTTAGGTCAATTAGAACATTATTTTTATAGTAATTAAGGTTTTATTATTTACATTAAAATGTAAATTAATCCAAAATGACTCAAAACAGATTGGGGATTTTAGTTATATTGGATTCTTCTTTGAAATATGAATCCATAAAGATGTAATTGTATTTTTCTAATTATTGGTTGATTTATTACAAAATTTTTAAATTTCAACCTAATTAAATGAATTATTTAAGATTAATTAATCCATAATTAGGTGATTTTGGGGTTTAATGAGATTACGAGGGCTTAAATATTTTTCTTTAGTTCCTTGATATTAATTAAAGTGTTTTGAGCTTTTTTTTGGTAATTTACCATAATATTTTTTTATTTTTAATTATTCATTTTCTTAAAATTAGCTATTTGAACTTCAAAAATTGATAACTTTTATTCCATTACTCATTTTGACTTGAAAAGTTTATGGTAGGTGGATCAATGCCTCAATTTCAGTCTCTTAAAATTTTAAATCAATTTGATCAATATTTTAGGATTAATTAAAAAAAATAAAATTGTATTCAAACCTAAATTAATCTCAAAATATCTAACAAAAATTAGGGATTATGGGTTCGTTAGATTATTTCTGAAAAAAGGAATCCAATTAGGCCAGATTTGCAATTTTGTTGCGGATTTTTTTTTTATCAATTTTTTAAAGTTTTAGGTGTTCTCTAGCATTTTTAAAACTCATAAAATCTAGAATTTTCTATTTAACTTAGTCAACCCTTAGTCAGCATGAACTGGGCACACTTTTGCATCTATCAGTTGTGGATTGGGCCACATGGATTCTGTGTGGAATGAGTGAAAAATTATGGGTTTAGTTTGGATCATCGAATTAAAGATTGGATGGTCTAGATAAATCCCACGTATCTAAGGGATGGAATTAAATCTCATAACATTTTAATATCATTCATCTATCCTAATTAAATTGTATTAGATGGGTGATGTGTTGCCTTCTCCATGGATGGTGAACCAAGAAGGGCGGATGCCATTACCTCTCCTCTAAGCTATGATTTTTGATCTTCTTGGAAATTTTCATTTCTTGATTTGAAAGGGTTGAAAATCAAAATAGTAGTGGTTTTGTGAGGGTAATTCCTAATTTCCTGTGATCTCATTTCACAAATAATGGAGACCTAATGGCTGTCTATAGAGAGACTTAATTACTTTACTTAAGTCAACTTCGAGTGAAAATTTTTATTCAAAATGCTCCTAGAGTTAGAAAGAAGCATTATAATAAATATACCCACTTACCTCCTTTTCAAGCATTGGGGGCATCGACCTCCACCGCCTCTCACCAGAGCTTGATGTATTTTGGTAGTTTTGGGGTCAAAAAAGATGGGGGAAAGCTCTATCTCAATCCTTCGATGATGATGAAGGTGTGCAAAGTGCTCAAGGAGGTTGAAATGAGTTGGGGATGTGGTTTTATAGATGGTTAGCCTCTCCTACATTTAATGAGATTGGAGGTGCCTGCCATGGGGATTTGGAGACTGCAAATGGCTATGGGAGGTGGTTAATTAACTGAGGATCATCCTCAAGTCAATCAAGTGGGGATATCCATTGAAATTTGGAAGGATTGGAGGCTTTAGCTTCTTTTACAAAAAATTTTCATTTGCATTCAATCCTCTTCCATTTGACTTTTTATTCAGCCACCAAGGCTAAGAGATTAGTTTACACATGGAGGGTTAGGCTAGGGATTGGCTTGCCAAAGTCTAGTTTGTACTCCATGGTTTAGCTTTGATTTTTGGTCAACCCACGTTAACTAATTGATTTGGGTTGGGTTTAACAGATTGAGATAGATCATTATCTTTGGAATGAGGTTTTAACCATATCTTATTGATCATTTAATTCCCTTAAGTTCAGTCAATTTGAATTGATTTAGTTTTGGAATGGTTTGAACCCATTTTGACCAATATTGAGTAAACAAGGGAAAATTGGATTTATATGGCCCAATTGAACATTTTGGGCTTTAATTAGACTTCAATTGTGTTTAAATAATTACATAGAGTTATTTGAGTTGATTAATTCTTTTAATTTGAAATAATTTTTGGTTTGACCCAAGTTTGACCTAATTTAGCCTAAATGGGTTAAGTTGGATTCAATTGAATCAAATAGTCAATTTGGCTCAATCAAGATGTGTTTAGGCCTCAATCATATTTAATTAAGTGTTTGATATGATTTGTAGTAATTTATTTTAATTAATTTGAATTTAATTTTAATTTTGACCCAATTTCATTAAAATTGGGCTATGTAGGAAAAGATAGATTTATTTTAGTCAAATGACCAAATTGGTCAAATTATGCCCAAGGGAAGATTAGATTGTGTTTAAATATGAATTTAAAATGATTTAAAATATTTATTTAATTTTAATATGGTACAAAAGGTTTCCCCATTTGGGTTAAGTGACCCAATTGACCAACTTAAGCCCTCATTGGGATCAATTTTACTTAATTTCATATTTGATTATGTCCATATGATAATTCTAAGCCTTTGAAATGACTAAATATTAATAGGTTGGCTTTTAGCCTAGTGGGGCCTACATTGGTCAACTCTAGATTAAATGGCTTGGTTGACCACATTGAATCTCATATAATTTATTTTTTGATTTATTTATGCTTATATCTTGATTTTGCGTTTTTAATTTGATTAGATTTCCATTTATTTTTTTATTTGATTTTTCTTTGGATTTAAGTGATTTTGAGCTTGAATGAATCAATTGAATCAACCATCTCATTAGCCACAATTTAAGATCAATTAAATTTAGATTTGAATTCAGGCATATATTATTTTGTTAAACTTTAACAAATTATGACTTGACCGGGTCCACTTAGCCCAATTGAATTAGATCAAGTTCTAGTGGGATTTACTAAGCTCTAATTTAGGCTTGCAACCTAATGTGTTTGGTTATTGAGTTTGATTTAATTTTTTTATTTAATTTTGAATTTGGGTTTGGTTACACATCTAGCCACTAAATATAGTATCCTAAGTGCCAAATTAGGAAACTCCTAATCTAAAATTAGGGATCCTAATTACTAAAATTGGGTTGGATGTTAACCGCATCCAAAAATGAAGTCAATAGAGGGTACCTATCTTCTAAGCAAGCCAACGTCAAGTTGATAAAGTCTACACACAATTTCCAATTGTTGCTAAACTTTAACATTATAACTACATTAAAAATCCACTCAATATATTAGACTTCTTTGATGTAGTCAACTTCAAGTAATTTGATGAATTTATCTTTGGTAAGCTCATTTATCTTTCTTATCTTTTATTTAATTAAGTGAGCATCTTTCTTGATGTTGAGCTCATAACAATCAATGTTAATGCTAAAGCCTAACATCTTAGCACAAACCATGCAAACATGTCTATGTCTTATTGTAAAGCTTATATGAGATCTACCTTATACTCATTATTATAAGATGAGATGATTCTAAGTACTCACCCTAGTTCCTTAGTTGTTACATCATCAATTATTTTTGGCAGTCTCCAACCTAGTCCTTGTGACTTTTTACTATATTACTTCTCCTTTATAAGAGTTATCAGCTATTAGCAAATAACAAACTGGATTAATTCATGTTTTCCCTTACAATAATCTCTTCATCTCTTTCTAGGGAACTAAAGGCAACATGGTATGTTGATACAACTTCTTAAAGAGTATTTAACAATGGTTAGCCAAAGATGGCATTACAAGTGGTGGGGTGCTTCCACAATAACAAAGTCAGCTATTATTGTGAATTTTTTTCTCCATTCTCTTAAGTTATAAGGGGAGTTATTATTCATTCTATTTTCTTTCTTTTTCCAAAACATATATATAAATGACCTACTGTGGTTGTAACCATTAAACTCACCAAGTTTATTTCATTAAATATAGATTTGAATTTAATATCAACCAAGCTCTCCATGTCAATTAATATGCTCCTAATTTTATAGTTGGTGATTAACGCCATGATGACTACCACGTCATTATATGGTTTATTGATAGTAGGTAGGTTTTTCTCTGTAAACCTAATTGGGATAATTTCTATGTGCACCATAGCAACCAAGTTAACTACACAGTTTTTAGGTTAGCTTCACCTATTTGAAGTTGCTTGAGATTCATTCATCATAACAACTTGCCATCTCCTCCAATAATTGCAAGTACTACTCTAGCAATGTGAATCACGTGAGTAGGAACAGGTTCATTATTTGCCTCTATGACTTACTTTCCTAGCCTTCTCATAAATTCTTTTAGTTTTTCTATTTAATGAGTTCTTCTATCAAGCTACTTAATTTTTGAGGCTCTTCAGAGTCATGAAAACATTCATAGTGATATGCACAATACCTCAATTGGTTTTATATCCCATCAATTTTCATAGGCGACGGTCACTTGAAGTGTTTTTTTATTATTATAGATGGTCTTAACTAACTTGACCATGGAAACCTACAATGGTATGATCGGGGTGGTTGTATGTATTCACTTTGGGTGGAATGAGCTAGTGAGTTTTTATTATATTCGTGCTTATACATTTGCACTCTCTATGATGAAGTGCACTATCTTCTTCTTTCATTATGCCTTTGAATTGAAAATATCTCCTTCAAGAATCACTCCCGTAGCAACATCTTTCCTAATCTCTTTAATGGGTCACCTTTGATAATTGGGTGACTTCATTGTATTCCTCTAGATTTACATGGTTGTTGGTTAACTCCAATAACTTTGCCAACATCTCCTTTTGAATCAAGTAATGAACTTTCTAAGGGACTCATCTAGATTTTATCTCATTTCAAGAAGAGTATATAATAGACATTCTCATGAATTCTACAGAAGAAGTGATGACACTCACAAGAAGGCTTAAAAACTGTCGAAGAGCCAACTCTTTAAAAGTAAAGAAGAATAGTCAGCATTTCATCATGTCCTTAAGGTCCAATAGTGATTTGACAGAATCAAAGTATACAACATGATTGGATGAGTCGATGTGACCTTTGTAGGACTCCAAATGTAGAATTTTAAACATTAGTGGGGGATTTGCTTCTACAACTCCCTAAAAAAGTACTAATGGATGTCGCAATCATTACTCAGTCCCTAATAACCTTCTAATCACTTGCATGAAAAGACTCATTATCAATATTGAGTATCCTCGATAATGCTCTCTTATGATGGAGAGTTTAGTGAGTTGTTCAACTTGAAGATATTTCATTTTCATTGGCCCTTAGAACTTTATTTTCCACTGTCTCCATAGTCATTTGGACTATCTGAGTGATCTTATCCTCCATGACTTTCAAGTCTTATTATGTGATGAATTGCTTCATGGTTAGCCTCATAGCTACTGAATTATGCCATTTTGATGGGCCTACTATGTTGGGTACTTGACTTCTTATTCTTGGCATCTTTTGCCCTCACCGCACCAAAGAAAATGTTGAATCTAAATTTTGTTGTGAAATAATGTAGGACCTTAATTAAATATGTAAGAAGTAGAGCTAAATTAGACAAGACTAAATAAAAAAATGTGTAAAGTATGAGAAAATCCACTATCTAGAAATATCATTACAATTAGGGAACTAAAGTACAAGCCCCAGCCATCTCTTTCTCAAGAATAGTAAAAATTTGGAAAATGATTCTCCACCCCTTGAAATCCTTATTTTTATAAGATTCTAGAGTGATTATAAAATAAAAGTACGTGTTGGTTTCTAGAAAAAAAATATGTCAAATATATTATGAAGAGACTCACCCATATTTCTAGAAGTTAGGTGAGTGATATATGGTTAATTGGTGAGTCCTCTAGTGTGGTTTCATGTACGAGTCAAGAAGTTCAACATCGACTACTTGATTAAGGCATATTCCTTCATGTACTCACCCTTGAGGAGGCAAGTCCTCCTGAATGGCCAATAAGTGAGTTCTTATCTAGACTCTAGTACTCGCCACCATGTGTTCATCGTCTAAGTCTTGCTGTTAAGTCCTTGCATGCTTATTGGGGATACATAGAAAATAACAAAACCCTAGCTTTAGGCCTACTTAACTCCATTTATTCACTTAAGATGTTTTAAAACTCATAATAACTTATATTAATTGTGAAAATATATAGAAAATTTATTAAAATAAATTAAACCTTAAAACTAATAAAAAATAAATAAATTTTAAATGAGAAAATTAATAATTAAAATTTTCTAATCAAATAGTTAAATATATCAAATAAATTATTAAAAAGTAAAGATAGATAATTAACTCCAAATTCTTATAAGAATCTTCTTCCATAATCTTTGAAAATATTTTTTTTGAATATGGAGTTGATTTCATGGAAAAATAAAAATTTAATATCTAAATAGTTAAAATCTATAAAAGAGTTTAAATTAATTGGAATAATCTTAAATTTTTATATGGTTGTTCTTCAACTATCCTTGGTCTCTAAAAATTTTCTCATGATTTTTAGATATTACATTTTCTTAAATTTTCATAAATAAAATGATATGTATACATACATATATATATATATATATATAGAGAGAGAGAGAGAGAGAGAGAGAGAGAGAGAGAGAGAGAGAGAGAGAGAGAGAGAGAGAGAGAGTGAGATCCAATGAATTTAAAATAATCTCAAATTTTAAGGAATTGTTTTTTACTATTTTCAATATTTGAAAATTTTTCTATAATCATTAAAGATTATTTTACTATTTTATAATTATAAAATTTAAAAATAAAAAAATAATATAAATATTAAAATTCATAAAATTAACCTAGGTTGTTTTGAAGGTCTTATGAAGTGTCACTAAAATCCTTGAGTAAAGGGAACAAGCATGGTTTAGATGACAAAGCTCATGCATACAATGAACTTTGTATATCTTTGTTGATTATTGAAACATAAAGATAAAAAAATAATTAAATCAAAAATTCAAATAAAAAGCTTAAAATCATTAATCTCTTATTTTGAACCCCCTCCCTAGCAAAATTAATCTTTAAAATAATTTAAACTTTTGAAATAAATAATATAATCTTATGATAATACACTCTCACGACCTAGAACAAACTAGAAGTTGGATAAGACATATTATGCCTTATACCCTTTAGGTTAAGTTTAGATGATTGTTGTCTTTTTTGTGTTGTGATGTGAAATTTATGAAAAAAAAAAAAAAAAAAAACATATGTGCATAGTAAGGGCCATCCAACCTATTTCGATGACTGTCACTTTTTAAGAAATTCTATCCTATGCATTTAATATAAGAACAGCATATAATCAAAATAAATGATAGAATTGAAAATAATGCACAGCTAAAGCATTATGTGCGAAACATGGTTGGGAAACTTTACTTTTAGTGGTTAAGTTGTATGTCCCATTTTCTTCTTTAATAAATAATAATCTTACCCATCTTGAATTGCATAAAATTAGACTTCATGGTTTTAAGATGCTTAGATGAGTTTAGCTAGCTGTCTTCATAAGTCCTCACTTTCTAGATATTTATTTTAATCTTTTAATGAAGAAACATAAGTCCCATATTTCTATTAAAATAAATAACCTAAACAAATAAATTTAATTTTTAAAATATTAAAGTTCAACTATATGATAGTTGGAGTGCTTCTATGCTTCTCAATTTTTAGTGCTTCCTACTATCTTTCTTTATCCTCCATAAAGAATTGCTCTAAATTTGAACTTATCCCATTTAAAATACTAAAAGTGCCTTTCTTAAAAATAAATTTTAAAAATCATAAAAAAATATATACGACTATTTTAATTGAGAGTTTCTTTTAATTAGGAGTTCCTTTATCTTAAGATGTGATTAACTAGAGAAGCTTGCTTTCAAAATAAAATAAACTCTATCTTACCCAAATTACATAATTTAAAAATCTCTCAGAACGAAGACAAACACCTTTTAAATCTTATATATTTTTATATTTGAATCCACTATAGAATAAAATTTTTATCTCTCAAGATAATATATTATTATCAATCATATGCAATCATAAAAATAATATTCTCAAAATTTCTGATTTAATATTGCCATAGTTTTATTATATATTTTCAATTAAGATATCTTAAATCCCCTAACTCTGACCTCTCTTGGTGTTATGATTGCTACACACAATTCAAGATAGTTAAGTGAGTAAATATCATCTACCTTTGCTATTTATGATATCATATAAATAACTAGTTAAGTATAGATAAAGCGAGGCATTGTTTTTCATAAAATACCCTTAAAAGGGGAAAATAATAAAGCCTAGCTATTTTAATGGCATCAACTTTTTTTTTTTATAAAAAAGGCGGGTACGCCTGAGTAATTGAAACGAGCTTAATACAAGAAGTTCCATGGGTAATTAGAGAAGAGAAACTCAAGGGAATTAGGGTTGATCTTCACATGCTAGTTATGAATAGATGTTTATGATAACAGTAGTTTTAACATGTTTAAAGTTGGTTGTGGAGAAATCCACACTGATAGTTATGACATTGTCTAATTATAGACAACTATGATGTGGACTGTGTGGTGAGACCTCTATGATGTTTGTTTTTAAGTTGATGACTACAACATATTTGATGTTAAACTTAGGTCAAAAGTGGCAAAGCTTATGAAATGAGTGGGGTTGTAGTTCATGTTTTAAAGAAAACAACTATGGTGTAAAGTAAAATGGTTTCATAGATCATGAAACAGATAATAATGATGCATGTGAGATTGTAGCGCTTGCATGCATTAAAGTCACCATGATTATGGCACAACATAACACTTTTAGTAGAGTTAAAAATTCATATTAATTTCTTATATAATCCATGAAAAGCATATTTATTTTAAAAAATATTTTTTAGTTGCAGTACATCTAAAGGTAAAAATTGAGCTAAAAGTAATTGATTTTGAAATTATTTGCAAGATTAATATGTGTGTATGCATATGCATATGTGTGTTTATATATAATTTGATGAATGAAATTGGTATGATTTATATATAATTCAATTAAAATCTAGGAAATAGAATTTTAGCATTGAAGCATATCAACAACAATGAACCAATCAATTACTGCCTTGGTTCAAGCTATAGCTTCCTTAATTTTTATTGCTTAGATGGTGAGTTCAAATACTTTTTCTTATTTGTTTGACTTTTAGCCAAAAAAAATATCTTATCGAATCTCATGCACATTGTATTATTAATACAAAAGTGAGAGATTTGCATACATATCACACCATTCTTATGGATTTACATATCTAATATCTAAATTTTATTTTTTACATATAATACTTCAATCTGCAATATCACATTAAGTAACTCACTTTTAAAAAGTAGAATCCACATTAAATAACTCATTAAATTCTTATTAATTATTTTTTAAATTTTATTTTCATTATTTCTACTTCTCTTGATGACTACCACTTGTTTCTGAATCTATGAGCAAGGAGAATCTATACACAAACAAATTATCACTAAATCATGCATCGCTAGTACAGGCCTCTACTCATCAATGTCAGGTGCTTTTGATTTATCTGAACAAATCGACAAAGGCAAAAGCCAAACGCTTGCTGTAAAGTTAACGCGAAAACATCTTTGCGACCCACCAAAAGAAAAAGCTTATCCTTGATTGAGCTCATCGCGTCCTATGCCAGGAATCCCGGCCAAAGCTATTCAAAACTAACGCTCATTATTACTTGATCCTTACGACGTCCACACCTCGGATTCCTCAATTTCTAATCCTCATAATATTATAAAGTTACTGCAGAGTTTTGACAGCTCAAATCAAAAAAATAATTATGATTTAATTGGATTTTATTGTTTCGAGAAGAAAGATTTTTCTTGAGACATTTAAATTAAATTAATATCAAATTCACACATAATATATATATATATATATAATATGAAGAAATTATCTTTAATATAAAAAGGTTATCCTCCAACAAATTAAAAAAAAATTGTGTTACCTAGTTTAGTTCAGGTAAAAATATTTTAGCTCTTTTTTCTTCTAGTTTTTTTGTTAAGACTATAGTACTAATATATCATAGGAAATTTTTTTAACCAAACATATGTCTGTGTCAAAATTTTATTTTAGAGCAATGTTTTTCAACTAAGGGGATTAAAGTCATAGCTGCCTCTTCCAAAAACACCTCTAATTAAAATTGTGAAAAAATATGGATCAAATGAGATTAGATTTGGGTTTAATACACCGTGTTTAAATCTATTTTTAGTTCAAAGCTTAATTAAATAGCGATATGTGATGATGAACTCAACACTCTTGCATGTGTTTTAATATAAATCTATCCCTTATATAAAATCTCTAAAAATTATTTATTCTTTTTTCATAGAAACAAATACACTAAAAACTATTGCATCATACAATGGTTATGACAAGGACATAAATGATAGGATCAGGTGTCTTGACATATATTGCATTTTATCTTAGACTTATTTGAAACTTTATTTGATCTAGTTTATTATGATTGTTTTTGATTCACCTAGAATTTGTTTTAGAAGGATATATCGAACATAGGCAAGAATCATATCGTGTTTAAATTATGAATTCAAAAGCAATATTTTGGGCAATAAAAATTATGCATTTAAAGGATTTTTTATTTTGACGATTGATCGTGCAAAAAAAAAATTCCTTAGAGGATACGCTCCACCATCTTTGGATGAGATGGGTGTATGTTTTTTCATGAGGTAGATTGACATATATTTAATCAGATTTCTCCTAACATCATGTTAGGGTTTATTAGATTTCAGTTCTACTTCCTATGGACACAAAGCTCCATAGTTAATTACTCCTCTTACCGCAGTAAGAGAGCACTCTCGATTAAGGTTGGAAATAGACATATCTATCTGATATGTATTGGTGTCTTAGAGGTATGTGCAACATAGATGATTATTATATAGAATTTACATAGTGAATAAAGAGATTAGGCTTACATCCCTTTAAAATGCCATTAGGATAGAATTATTATTCTATTTTAAGTTAAAGCATATATTTGGGGGATGATGACATCCCCAATAAAGATCCCATGGTTCTATCATCTAGGGCTTCCCTTGTCTACCTAGTTAAGAAATTTATCCCTGACCAAAGAATCTTAATCAATAGCCATGGGTTGCATTATCCAAAGTATTCTTATAGACCTCGGTGGTATTTATTTAAGAAGATAAATTTAAGTCAACATTAACTAACAAAAGGTTTTGTTTTCTATTAAATATATTCCAGGATTTATAGCTCAAGGAGCAAAGCCAATAGAAAACAAATAGGCTATTGCCACGACTGAAATATAGTGGAGTTGTAAAGATGCCAAGCCACCCGCTCAAAGGGTTCTACTCGTATCCACATTTTTATGTGGTGTCATTTAATGACAAAAATCATGCAGATATAGGACACATGCCATATCCTTACAAGTATGAGATTATTTGAGTTTGAATATAGATGTATATTTAATTTTACATTAGCTCTTTTGTAAGCTAAAGTTTTCTTAATTTGTCATCTTTGATAAATAATGTTGGATGGATGGATTATTATTTACTTTAAATTAATTTGAATGATAAACTTCATTTAATTTTAAAGATTTATATTCTCTCTAATTATAATAATCAATCAACATGGGTCTAATTAGGGAGAGATTAGGTTTTGGTAACTTGGACCAATACATTAGACCCAACCTAGTTACTAACCCAAACACAATCCTCAAAATTTAAATTTAAACTTTTAATGTGTGTTTTGGGGAACATGCGAGTAGAATTATCATTGTGCATGTGGTGATTGTGTAGGTTGAAGTCTTATTATTATTATAATTATATTTTATTTAAGGGGCAAGCTCCTAGGCATGAAATATGGTGCTTAGGGGCCATCATGATGATGTCGCTGCTGCTTAGATGGCAGTTTATATGACAAGTGTATATATGAGATGTAAGACCCAGTGCTTAGTGCTGCATGGGTAGCACTAGCATTATTGGTCTTTTGACCATTTGAATAGCATCGCAGTGTCACATTATAGTGTCGCGGTGCTAGTCAAGATTCCTAACATGTGGTACAACGATTAAAGGGGGAAATGACAAGTTTGCTATAATTAGCACTACAACGTTGGGTCAAAGTGCCACGACTCTACAACACCTTTGCACGCATCAGTCATGCAATTTAATTTATCTTTTTGATCGCATAGTAATGGATGGGATGGGTTGACCAGGGCCTTGATGCTATACTGGGAGTTGCAATGCTAATGTTGTGTTCTACAATCTAAGAGGCTAGTTCCTCAGCGTTGTAGCATTGGGTTTGATTTATAAATAGGACCTAGGGCTATTAAGGATTTTTATTCAATGGCTTTTTTTTCTTAAGAACTCCCTTTCTCTTTGAGCTCCATTCCTTATTAGTTCTACATTTTAAGCAGCCTCTTAGAAGAGTAGTGAATAGGAAGAGGGCATCCAATGATGCCAACAAGCATCACTGATGATGTTGAGGAGTGATATCAGCACGTCATCATCCACAAGCACTTTATCTCGGAGAGGAGCTTCGAAGATCCCGATGGCAGTGTTGAAGGGGTGATCATGAGATAAGGCTGGGCCAAGCTGGCATACGATAACAACTCATGCATCATCCCGATGGTGCGTGAGTTCTTCATCAATGCATGGGATAGCTAGGATGTTTGGGAGAAACTAGTAAGTTACGATAGTAATGTTATAAATGCTTATTACAATCTCTACGATATTTATTATGATCAATATCTTGCTTATTATAACAATCATCCAAATTTTGATAAAATCCTCCATTTTATTTGTTGTGGAATGCAAATGTGCAATAGAAACATCGAGAAAAAAGAATTGTCAACTTTCTTGCTGCCGACTTGATAGTCGCATCTAAGGCTTGACACTATTTTAATTTCTCCAAGCTTATGATTGCTAGTAACATTAGCAAGGATACTAATGATAGGGCTATTTTAAATTTCTCTATACATATGGGGTTCATAATTGATATCAGGAAGGTCATTTATAATTCTATTTGTAATATGCTGAAGGGGAGTACTACTGTTGGGTAGAGTCACCCATCTTTGATTTATAGTTTATGCACCACGGCGGGAGTGGTAAGAGGGCTTGATGAAGAAATACTCATTTAGATGGTTCCTCTAACAAAAGGATGATTGGAGGATTTGGTTCGAAGTTTGAAATGGGGAGATTTCACATACCCCATGGCTTCGACCCCAATCTTTCATGTCCCTAGCAAACAAGTCTAAGAAATTGCCTAACGATCACGGACTTAAGAAAAATGGTGGAAAAGAGTAGTTCCAAGTAAGAGGTTATGGAGTGTAAGTTTGATTATCATACGAATCAATAGCATATGTAATTCTCTTACATGGCTCAGTTCAACACTATACTAGTCAACATGTTCCAAAATCGTAATCTCATAATCTAAATCAGGTTTCCTTCCCTATGGTGCCTCAATATTAGTCTTATGTAATTACCCCATTGGAATCAAGCGTGGAGGAGGAAGAAGAGGGCGATGAGTATGATTATTGGCTTTCCCCCATTTTTAATCTTTTACCCTTTTTTTTTATAATTTTTTTGTACTTTTAAAATTTAGAATATAATTTTACTTTTATTATTTTGTGTTGTATGCTTGCATAAGTTAATTTATCATTCTAGGATTTAAATAAAAATATTTAAACACATATATAAAAATAAGATATGAGTGACAGCTCCTCCACGCTGTGAACAAGATGAAAAACTTGAGAGCTCGATGCTAATCCTATGGCATCAAAACACTGGGCTGACATTGCACCCCTTATCTAAAAAAAAATTTATGTCCTTTTACTTGTGTTAGTGTGACATAGCACTACGGCGTTGCGGTGTTGAGGGATATTATGTCTCTTTACCCAAAAAATATTTCAAGTCATATTCCTAGTGCTAATTAAGCATGGTGCCACAATGCTGATGCCATGGCACTATGGTACTAACGTGATTTCATTAAGGATGCAACACTTGTTCTTAGAGTTGTGGCGCTGCCTTTATAACATGAAAACCAGAAAGTATAGCATTGTGGCACTAATATCCAGCTCTGAGGCATTGTGAGTCAAAAATTGAATTTAGTGTGAGAATTAAAAAAAAAAAATTTAGAAATTTTGGCAAGATTTTGCCTTAGCAGTGCTAGATTCTATAAATTATAGTTTAAAATAATATTCTCCCTTATTTTGGATCTAAGATCGACGAATGGGAATGATTTTCATCTCACGTTGGAATGAAGTTCAACAGCAGAGGTCTTAAAATATTTGATATTATGATTTTTCTTCCATTTTTCCTCATCAGATTCATAATCAATGGTGCAATTATAATTTAAACCCACTTTTTTTAAAGATAAACTGGCATAAAACTTTTACCTAAAGTGAATGGGGGAAGGTCGCCAGGAGCGTGAGTGTAGTCCAGGAATGTAGTGAGAGTAAGAGTGGTCGGGGAGAGAAGAAGAAGAAGAACCCCCAAAAAAGTGGATTGGACACTCTTATTTATATCAGTGTTTCTTGTAACTATTCCCTCTCAATAGTTAGTGCAGTGCCTCAACATCAAGATCATACTGCCAGGATACTGTACTATAGTTTTGATAGCTAGTCCTGAGTAGTTATCCTTCTAGAAGGGTAGGGTAGCTCCTTGGTGCCTTGAACATAGTGCTGCGGTGTTGTCGCCAGAAGAACAAAACTATTATTATTATTATTATTGATTAGGTGAAATGAATTGCCTCCCAATGATGTGCAATATCATTAGGACATGATGCATTCATTGTCTTACTTATCTATTAGTTGTAACACACACACACACACACACACACACACACACACACACATATATATATATATATATATATATAATTAAAAAAAGAATTGAAGCTGCTAATGTATTACTCTAATAATTTTCATGTATTACACAATAATAGAGAGACAGTTTACATGAGAAAATTTAATTACAATAGTTTGCCTGGATTTTTATAATGAAAATAGAAGCTGTATGAGCTCCATAGGCCATAGTAGCTTGCCTCTCTTATGCCTCATGGAGATGTTGAAGGGAAGCCTCTTCATTACACTCTAATGAAGAAAGAGTTTGCTCAGGTTTGGGCACCTAAGCATCTACCTATGAGCAATCTTCTTCTATGGATGTGATAGATTATTTAATCATAGATCTCCTTTTTAGAAAATATTATCTCCTATGTTGTAGTTCTCTTAATTCAGCAGAGATATTGAGGAGTTTCTTCTGTGCTCTAAAGAACTCTCTTTGGAAAGATCTCAAGGCTCTGAGACTGTGCTCCAGATCTTGGCGAATTAGGAAGACTTGATGTGAAATAGTATTAGCTGATGTTTCTATAGTAGTAAGTGTTTCTGACATGACCTCCTCATAGGTAGTGCACAAAGAGAATAGTCCAAATTCAACATCTCTATAGAGGGATTCTAATAATTGTAATTTTCTTGCTTCAAGATCTAGAGTGGCAGCGCAATCTAGCAAAGAATTTTCTTTTGTACAAAAGCTAGTGAGTTCAGACAAGACTTTTACATCAACACCTAGAAACAATTGGCATAGTGCTGCTACAATGTGATATAAGTTCTTTGAAAAACTATAATGTAGTGGAGTTAAAGTCCTAGGGCATATTCTAGAGATAAAACATGAAATTTGCAGGTTGGATAATTGCCTCTGAACTACATATTTCAGACTAGAGATAGAGTCATCCATAGTGGCACTCATCATCACCCAAATTGAATTTGATAAAAGTGGCTCTTGACTAATAGCCATAGTACCAGACTCCTCTATATGTGTATCTTTTATAGTATGTGCATAATCACAACTAGTAGATTAGGCAGTTGCTAGAGGAGTTGCACTAGTATCTGTAGATAATACCAATGTGACATCACTCTTTATCTATCCTGCTAATAACTCAATTATTACTAGTTAATTGAGAATATGAATAGAGTCATCTATAACTACAACTCATATATCATAATCAAGTAGTAAAGGGCTATGAGAGTTTCCATCATCCCTCTCCTGAATAACTGAAGTCTAATGACATTACTTCCTACTACCTTTTTGGTCATTTGATGGACTTTTAGAGCATTTGTCATAAGTCGTGAAGAGTGTATAGTTTGGATTGGTCTAGCTTTTTGCAATTTATGATCATATGTGTGAAAGCCTAGCTCCAGGAAGGAAGAGAAAGTGTTATTGATCTACATCAATCATAAATGATTTACTCCTGTATGAGTCTCCTATGTAGCTATATAGAAACTAGAATGGGTCCCTAGACAAAGTGTGAAGGCCCTTGCTAGTGATGCTACCACTAAACTGATTACTAATGAAAGTTTCCCTAAAGAATGGGTATCCACTATATCCAATATCAGTGGTAACTCATATGTAGGTGTAGCCTAAGTAAATTTGAATTGTTTAGCCATCTATTAGGGTTATAACTATCCAGGATTATAGATTCATGATGGCAATAGCATAGCTAAGTGGATCTTAGCATAATAAGATATTTTGTAATGTATTTATATTTTGGTTTCGATAATAGCAATCGTGTGCCTCTATCAATGAGAGAATCTATAAATTTTTGCACCATACTTTGAATAGATAGACTATAGAAGGATGATTTATGGATGATTTGAAAGTGATCTATCATGTGCACTGAGATGAACATGAAGGTTCTTATCTGATTTTTATCTAAAGAGACTCTAGCTCTATTCAATTGCATAATCAAGAAGAAATTTTGCTCTTTGAAATTGGATGGTGTCTCAAGATAATTGAAGACTCTTAAAATATGAGCATGAATCCATCCATGTAGATAGTGTTAAGGGGAATCCACATTGTAGCATCGTGAATCAGTCATGACACTTTCTACCTAATCCATGATATATGTAGGCCACTGCTACAAGCACGAATGATATTCTTTCACCATGAGCGAGTAGGCTAGCCATCAGTAATGGAGAAGGATGGAATAGTCTATTGTGCCTAGGGAATACAAAGTAACATAATCAAGTGGCAATGAAAGCCACTAAAGATAGCTCATCATCAATATCTTGTGCTAATATCTGATGAGGATTTACTCTTCCCTTCAGTTCAAATTTGGTACTAATAGATGTATGGAATCCATTGTCAAATAGATCCTCTAGCCGTGCAAAATGTGGTAGATGTACCCTTGAATGGAGGAAGCTTGCTGACAATGTATCTAGAGTGATGATATTCCAATGTTTGCAACCTGTCCTCCATTCTTTGGATAGTATTTGATAATGAGCTAATGTGTGATGCAGCTATGAAGAATATGTATAACTACCTCTCCCACACTACCCATTTGACTAGCATTGGAAAAGCTCATGATTTGGTGAGATGCATTCTTCATAGGGAGTGCCTATTACTAGAAGTCCTACTATATCTTGCATGCTTACCATAGTTATTATCATCTCATGTGGATCAATCCAACAAGTATTGGTGGCCATATCCCAGTGTTCTGCTATACTTTAGATTCATGTGAAAGGAAGGAAGTTATAATTAAAGAGTGATGCATAGATTGCCCGATATATGCCAGCCCTTCTGAGAACATCACCATACATCTACAAGTGGTGTTGAGCCCAATATATGTACCCATTGACAACTGATAATGGAGTGCCAAATACTAACTTTGGGTCCTAATCTTCTACATCAAGATGTAATATATAGTAACTCAAAAGCCTGACTATGCCTATAGTTGGAGCAGTGTCTTCAACTGGATGTAGCACATTCTAATTGCCAAAGTTAAGGTGATATGCAACTCAGTCTAAAGAGACATCATGAATATCTCTTAATTTTAAATTGATTATCCAGTCAATTGGGTCATAGTTAGCTAGAGATTGTGAGTCAAATAGTGGGAGACATGATGATCGAACAAATGAGTTTTTGAAAATATCTCTACCTCTTAACATATCTTGGTGCCATGATAACCTATCTCATATCCTAGCTGTACCACATGGACAGTGGGTTCAATAATGGCCCATATCTGCTATTTAGTAGGCTTAGTGGAAGGCATATCATATGGTATTTTCTAGATAAACATTATAACCAACCTATAAAATATCTAGAATAGAAAAGCACATAATTTTTAGGAGTTATAAAAATCAATAGTAATATTTGAATTTATACATGAGCTATGCTTGTGGGCTTTTTCAATTTAGTCTTTTATGCAAGTTTATATTTAAACTTGGTCCTGTTGGTTAAATTGGAATCTGAATTTAGTTTTACATTTGACCCCTTTGGACATGGTGGAACTTATCTGGTACTTTTGGGCATGATGGATCTTAGTTTAGTTTAGATGCAACTCCTTTGGGTATTGATCGCTGTGAAAAATTACCTTTAAGGATGCATCCACCATCTTTGGATGAGATGGATAGGAGTATGTTCTTTTGTCAAGTAGATTGATATATATATATTCAACCATATTTCTCTTAACATTTAAGTTAGGATTTATTTTGATATGGGTCTTCTTATGGATGCAATCCTTCATAATTAATAACCCCTCTTACTATAGTAAGAAAGCACTCTTGACTAAGGTTGGAATCTATCTTTTATGCAATTAGTGTCTTACAGGTGTGTGTGGCATAGATGACTATCTTGTAAAAAAATAGGAGTATAATCCTGATCAAGATCCCATGGTCTCGTCATCCCAGGATTACATTATTCCAGCCTACCAACATCAGAGGAACATAACCGTAATGTCTAGAGAATCTGATTAGTAGTCATTGGTTGCCTCATTTCAGGTATCTCAAGTAGACTTAAAATTTTAGTTTATGTGGTGCAAGAGTATTCACGTGGTGAATAGATTATAAGGTGTTCACATGGAAGCAAATGTTCACATTGTGAATGAATACAAGGCTAGACTTACATCTCTTTGGAATTCCAAAATTAAAGTTGTCCACATGGTAGACGGATATGAATTTGAATGAATTATGAGGTCTTCATGTGGCGAATGAAAAGATGTTCACATGATAAATGGATAAGAGGTTGGGGTTACATCCTTTTGGAATGCCAAAATTAGGGTTGTCCTATATGGTGGACGTATACGAATTTGTTTGCATGATGAATGACTTATGGGGTGTTCGGATGATGAATGAATTGATGTTCACATGATTAACGAATAGGAGGCTAGGCTTACATCCCTTTTGAATGCCAAAATTTGGGTTGCCCTACTTGGTGGACGAATATGAATTTGATCACCTGGTGAATAGATTATGGGGTCATGGAGAACAAATAGATGTTCACATAGTGAACGTATAGGAGGCTAGGCTTACATCCCTTCTGGAATGCCAAAATTAGGGTTGTACATAGTGGTGTTTGGGTAAAAAATAAATAAAAAATTAAATTTTATTTAAATATACATAAAATTATTATTTTAATACCCAACACATCGACGCTGGAATCTAGCGCTATAATAGTGGAGCTTAATGCTTATATGGAATGACATGGGCTAGATGAGCTAGAGGCTTAATGCCTTAATGCCACTATTATTGGTAATTTGATCATTTGAATAGTAATGCAGTGCTGCTCAAGATTCCTGATAGAAATGCATCAAATTTTAAGGAGAAATGATAACCTCATTTTAATGAGCATCACTATGGTGACTTTTTTTAGAGATTTCTAAAAGAAAAAAATATGTATTCTTCCATCTTCACTCTATGCAGAATAAAATGAAGATAGAAATATACTTTATTTTTATGCATTTTTGGACACCATGTAGATCCACAGATATTCTTATTGAGGGTGATCGGGTATGACATTGCGAAATGGTGTACTATCTCGAACGATAGAAGTCACCACCCTACAATGGTCCTAATCACCTTAATAAGGACTCTTAAAGACAATGGGTCTACATATGTATCAGAGATTCTTCCCCTACTTTATATGAAAAAGTAAAGTAGGATTTATTTTAAACTGGGTTCGTTAAGTTCCTTACAGGGGCAAGCCACCATAGTTAATTGCATCTTAAGGAAGGGGATTCCTTAGGAATACTCTCGATTAAGGTAAATGATCATTGTCTCCAAAGATTTCAATAGGTAGGACTATCAATTGATTAGTTTATTTTGGAAGATTAATTAGGATTGATCAAAGAGAGAGAGTTATTATCAAAGCCAAATGAAGATAACTAGGAGATGCTCATGATGCTAGAAAACCTAGCGAGCATTTCAAACTATCCTATGGTTGGGCTTTACATTTTGAAATTAAATTATTTATTTGAGTTGAATCTTTATTTGAATGCTAGGGCTTACAATTTCATAATGCAAGATTATAAAAATACCTAAGAGATGAGGATTTATGCTTATGGCCCATAGAAGGGAGAAGAAACCTCAGAACCTAAATCTAAGGAGCTTGGGTGAGGGCCAAAAGCATAACCTAAATTTAAGGTAAAAATGAGTATTTAGTTTGCCTCCATAAGAGAGGACAAATCACTCGACTGCTTGGACTTACAACTGCCTAGGGGTGGCCACCAACTAACTCCTCCTATGATTTTAAATCATGTAGGCAAGTCATATGCTTTATGCAAGATAGTAAGGTTGTTATTCATTTAGAAAGAGACTAAGTTCTTAAACTCACTCTCTAAGAGACCATCATGTACGGGCATGACAAATGGCCTAAATTTAATACAAAATATATTACATGTTCTTTTTAATTTTGGACAATCATTTGACTCAGGCTTATAGGATTCATATGCCTAATGCATGAGAAGTAGGATTATGGGCCAAAATCAATGAGAAGGGAGAGTTGTATTTCCACCATGGCTCTCACAGATCAAGCCAAGTTCTCTGGCAAAGGTGGAAGCCCTCCAATCAAGAGTGTAACAATATGCTTTTATGCATGATGTTATAAAAGAAATACTCATCCAGCTAAGGGATTGCTAATTCTTTTATCTTGATTTTTAGCTTAGGCTTTAGATGAGGTTCTGAGTTGTTTATTTTTAATTTTGAGTTGATTAATTTGGTAGAAGATTTATTTTTTTCTAAGAGCCTAATCGTCATCCAGGCCACACACCAAGCAAGGAAGAAACTAGGAAAACATGCCATCTTAATACACAAGCTAAACCAAACATCAAACATTTTATAAAGCTAACACAAAAGAATAAATGGCCATTTGTGGTCGGGCACCACCGTACAAACTCGAAAACAAATTAGGTAGCTGAGCTCTACTCTTATATAAGCCAGATTATAAATAAATTAATTACAATCAAGTAAGGAAAGTCATGTTATGGAGGTCTTCATTTCTTCTTCTCTTCTTTCTTCTTTCTTCTTTCTTCTTTTTTCTTTCTTCTTTCTTCTTTCTTCTTTCTTCTTTTGGTTCATTCCTTTGGTTCCTTCTTTTGGATGGTTGGAAGGTGGTTGCTCCAAAGGCTTTACATGGTACATAAGATGTAATCTTATGACCAATGCTCATCCTAATCCCTCATAATATTCATTCTAAAATTCTAATTGCAAAATTACGTGAAAAGAAAAAGTAAATCTAACTTATACTTGTAAAATAGCTAAACAAACTATACAAATCTAAAGCATGTATATTGGACTTAACACCCCACACATAGGTAACCAAGTCCACCTGGCCTATTGGATTATACTTAGGGGTATAAGCACCTACACAACAAAAGCATTTATATTTTTATTACAATGTCCCTTAAGCACAATCCCTGCATAAAATAATGATTAGACTAGATCATCCTACCATTCATTCTACGCACATTCACCCTAACATCCAGACTAGAAATAATACATCACAAAACAAAAAATAAATATCAAGCCATGCACCGCCCTAACCTAAAGCTAGAAGTGGTGACTTAGTCTAATGTGTGTGCTTTAAAAGGTTGGTGTGGTATGCTTAGCTATAGCTTTAAGGTTTAGATTTTCTAAGTGTGAAGATGTTCAACTTAGATGGGTAGTTTCATTTAAGTTGTTTAGTTGATTTGGGATGATTTTATTTTATATTTTGGTTTAGTTTAAGTGAATCCTATAATTAATTACTAAGTTTTAAAGATAGGGAAAAGAGAAGAGAACTTCTCTTTCCTTATCTACCTTAAGTAATTTCTAAAGTAGACTCATATTTAATTTTATTTAGCAAATGTTTGATTATGTGTTTTAATTAATCCTAAGTTTAGATTTTTTTTTTACTAAACAAACTTATTCAAAAAGAAAGGAATTTCAAGATTAAGTAAAGTGAATTAATATTACAAAACACATATCACTTCATTTCTTTCCCAACATGTATAACATGCATGTGGATGAATCCTTAGCATATTTATACATAAAAATGGAATGTTTAGCACACTTTATGATAAATGCTAAGAAATGTTACTTAAAAAAATTTGAATGCTTTATGATGCATGATTTTCATTCTTTTATCCATTATTCACATGCACATGTAAATGTATAAAATGCATAAGTGAGTACGGCACCATTGTTAGCACCAGGGGTGTAAGGTACAAGACCTACTTAAGGTTACTTAAAGTCTCGCAACCCCGAGGTTGTCTAGACTAATATACCAATTTCCTTAAATACAAACACATGTACAAAAGAAATGAATGGAAAAAGAAAGATGCAAAAAGTTTGTGTTTGTTTATTTATTTTATTTATGCAATTTATATGTACAAGTGTAGATATCCTTCTTAGGTAATAGCATAGGAATGGATAGGAATGGGGTTGGGCAAGTGTTATGTTCTTTTCAAATGAACTATACACTTTGCCAAATCCTATTCAAAACTATAATAAAAGAAGAGGGAAGGAAAGCTACACTATGCACATCTTCATATTTATATCCACATGCAAGCTTATAAATAATTATAAGTAGCACACTTTCAGTTTTGGGTGTTTGATTTATAGATTTTTAAAAATT
Source organism: Cymbidium sinense (assembly GCA_021442155.1). Lineage (NCBI taxonomy): Eukaryota > Viridiplantae > Streptophyta > Magnoliopsida > Asparagales > Orchidaceae > Cymbidium > Cymbidium sinense. The sequence goes on from CM038227.1 coordinate 80,928,064, forward strand.
AGTTTTGGATTTTATAGTGATAATAACCATTCATACTATTACTTTAGCCAAAACATGCAATTTGACATAAAGAAAACATTTTACTTTTAATTTGATTTTTGAAAAGCATGAATGCATGAAATTCATACGACATACACATTTAGTATGTTAGGAAAGAACTAAAGTGATGAAAGCATGTAAACACATTCACCTTAATTAATTTCTAAATACAATATTATGAAATAAGAAAAATTAAAGAAAATCAAGTTATTTTTGAGGAAGATTTGATTTTATTTTGAGTTTGATTTAATTTGAGAAATATGAGGTGAGTTTGCTGCTCCTAACCCATTCCCACATATGTTTGTTGATTTATTTGTTCTTAGGATTATTAGATAATTTTTATATGTTGCTTAGGTTAAGGTATGAATTAAGTGTGTTAATTAGTCTTTACCTACACTACCTTAGCATAGTTAATCAAATAATTATGAGTCAATGAGATGACATAAAATCACACAAGGAATTTAAATCAGTAATGCACCTAAGAAAGAAAAGGGCTTAATGCAATTGGGCCATGATTAATGGTTAATTAAACTAAGGGGTTTAACTTTAAGTAATTTCATAACACCTCTCACACATGTGAGTTAAGTTTTGATTTCCTTAATTATACTTAGGCTCTTGAACACCTAAGCATCTACCCAAGATAGATTAATTCAGTTCTAGAAAGTTTTAGAATTTTATAGAATTAATTAAGGTGGTAATTAGTGAATTAACCCTTAATTAAGGTTATATTAAAGAAGAAAGGGGGTTTAAGGAATATCTTAAGGAAGGTATCCCAAAATTATTTGCTAAACCTCATATTCACTTAAGCAAAACTTAATTGACTCAATTAGAGGGTTAGACTACTAATTATACCCTTAATTAAGCTTAACTACATTAAGTGAGTGATTAAGAAATGAACTAGCATTCCTTCTAATAAAATCACCAATAAATCCCAAGTAAATTAGGGGAGGCATGAGTCATCTCACTAATTATGCACAAGAAGTTTGGAATTAATCAGTGGAGTAATTAGAGGGTAATTAACAAAATAACATTCCCAATAAAACCCAAATAAAGAGAAAAGCATTAATCAAAATCCATTCAAATTATTTTTAAAATATTCTATGTTCAATTATCTATCCAATGCAATTTATTTCATATCTTTTTGATTTTTCTAGGTTTCAATATGAATTTAGGAAGTTTCCATGATTAATTAGTAATTCAATAGCCTAATTAAATGTTTAATCTCGTCGGCACCACGTGGGCTGCTGATGTGGCATGCACTTTCCACGTGGTGTGATGGGATTTGATATTTAAGTTATCACATCATAGCACCGTGTTAGTGGCAGCGCTATGCTCTTTCTCCTTATCTATCCGATCAAGGATCAGACGGCTGAGGTTAAAGCTGCGGATGTAAGGGATGAAATGTGGGATCCTATCCATCTTAATCACGACTGTCCATCCAAAATGTGTAGATGGATAGCCTATGATCCTTCCTTATATTTCCATGTGAGAGAGGACATCCGTCCATCTTCTAGGGGATGATCCGAGCTCGATTGAGCTTGGATTGATCCCAAAACTAACCCACAGCATCTAAGCATAAAGACAAACACATCTAACTGCAAGAATTTCATGGGGTGAAAATCCACTTCACAAAGCTCCAAATAATATTGAAAATGTGCTCGGTTTAATAGCTAACCTCGCTAGAATTGATCACCAGTGCTCAATTCCCTTGGAGAAGCTCCGACTAGTGGAGACAAAGCTTTGTTGTGAGTTTGAGGTCTTGAGATTGGGTGGATCCTTTTATGGGCCAACTCCTCCTTCAAGTAGGCTCGGTCTTGGTTGAAGTAGCACCTCCCTTACCTTTGGAGCTTGAGAAAAAGCCTGGATGAGTTCGATTGAGCTCACTGATGGAGCTTGCAAAGGGAATTTGATTGATATTTAGTGTAGGCTAAGTTGGATTTTTAGTGGAACTCCCCTATTTTCAAGCTATGAAAATTGAGAAAATTGAAAATGGGAATTGCTTGAGAGAGCTTAGGAGGCTGGGAAATGACTTCTCTGGCTTCCTCTTGCTCAATCGAATTGGGGACTAGTGGAATGAATTCAAATTAGGGGGAGTATATCTCCTCCTTGAGAAATTGGATGGTCGAGCTTCTCCCCTCCATTTTGATTCAATTGACCACATTGAGTGGGTTTGTTAAGCCGTTTAGGATGTCCTTGCAATCGGATTGGCAAGAGGAGTTGAGTAGTGGAGCTTGCATGTGCTTAAATTAAATGGAGGAGGGATTCCATGTGCTTAATTTTATGTAAGTGGTTGGTTTTAGCCTTAGGCTAGTTTGGGCTGACCCAAACCCATTAGATTGGGTGCACCACACTTCCTAGTGTTCACCTGATCTACTAAGAGGGTGCCAAGTGATTATGGAGAGGATTTTACTAAATTCCAAGTGGATTTGGCCAAAATTTACCCTTTGACCTAGGGGTAAAAAGGTCATTTGGCTTGTATTTCAATTTGAATATGTTTGATATGTTTTAAAAATAGGTTAGGTCAAGTTTCATTGAATTTGGAGTTGGTTTGATATGATTTGGCTCATGTTGACCCATTTAGGTCAAAATGGGTCAACTTGGGTCAAGTTGACCAATTGGTCAAGTTGGGTCAAACCAATAGTGTGGTCAAGTTCATATGATCATTTGAAATGTTTTGGTGGCTTTGGTTTGATTCAATTTGGTTTAGGTTTGAATTTGGTTCATTTGATTTCATTTAGGTCGAATGGATCCGGTCGACCCATTTGACCCATTTGACCTATTTGGGTTAGGTCATGAGTTGGTTTATGTTTGGTTGGTCATATGAAATAGATTCATATCTTTGTTTCTGATCAATTTGATTTATATTTGAGTTTGGATCAATATGACGCTTTAGGTCAAGTTGTGTTCAAGGTCAATTGGGCTAGGTTAGGTCTAGTTGGCTAATTGAGGCTTTGGTCAAGTTCAACAATCATGTTAGAATCAACTTGACCCATTAGTTTCAATCAATTTGTCTTAGATCAAGTTTTGACATATTTTGACTTTTTAGGTCAAGTTGGGTCAAGTGGCCAATTGGGCTAGGTTAGGCTCAAATGTTGACTTGGTCAAGTTCAAACATTGATCATAAATGAACTTAGATCATTAGTTTCAATCACTTTGGCCTATGGTGGATTTTGGCTATGTTGGGTTTCATTTTGGCTAAGTGTTGACTTGGTCAACCCTTAGGTTTGACTTGGTTTGACCTAATTTGAGTGATTGATCATCTCATGATGATTGTTGATCATGATGAGAGGCTTAGGTGGGCTTAGTTCAATCCAATTGGGTTAGGATTAGAATTTGGCTCATAAGGATACTTTAGGTCACATTAGGTCAAGTGAGCCTAAGTGGGTGAAATGGCTTGGTCAAAGCTTGATTGAGTTTGATTGAACTCACATATGGACTTAAGATTGAAAAATAAATCCATTTGCAAGTGATTTGAAGTCAAATGGGTTTTGATTCATTTGACAATTTTAGGTTCAAAAGGGTGAACATGAGTTTGACTTAGGTTTGATTTTTGAATTGAGTTTTAGTTTAGTGATTGAAGTTTATGTTTATATTTGGATTCATGATTGAAGGATTGATTGAATCATGAAGAAAAATCAAGAGTTTGGCTTGATTTGAAATTGATTTGGCTAAGATCAAGGTTTTGACTTCAAAGGCTTAGGTTGGATTTTGATTGAATTTGAGTTTGATTTTTGGAGTTGGTTTTGGTTGTTTGAATTTATATTTCATATATATATATATATGTGAATATAAATGAAAATATAAATGGGTTATGAGAAAATTTCATGAATTTGAAGTAGTTTGAACTTGATTTGAGATAAGTCCTTAAGAGGGAATCAAAGTGACTTAGAAAAGATTTTTGATTTGGATTTGAATTTTGGACTTAGTTTGGTTGATTTGAATTTATATTTCATTTATATATGTGAATATAAATGAGAATATGTGAGAAAATTTCATGAGTTTGAATTGATTTGAACATGATTTAGGCTAAGTCCTTAAGAGGGAATCAAAGGACTTAGGAAAGATTTTGAACTTGGAATTGAATTTTGGATTTAGTTTGATTGATTTGAATTTATATTTCATTTATATATGTGAATATGAATGAGAATATAAATGGATTGTAAGAAAATTTCATGACTTTAAGGTGGTTTGAATTTGATTAGGCTAAGTCCTTAAGAGGGGATTGAGGACTTAGGAAATATTTTGAACTTAGAATTTCAATCACTGGCTTCAATCATTTGGAATTAATTATGGATTTCAATCATGTGGAATTGATTTGAGTTTGGAGTAAATAAATTAAGCTAGAATTGATTTGATTTGGAGTTTGACTTGAGGGAAGGAAGTAAGGAATGTGGTTCAAGCTATAGGGTAGGCAAATTCTTTTAACACCCATAAGGCATGGCCTATTCCTATGACTAACTCTTCTAAGTCTCTAGGGCTAGATTGAATGTCCACCTAATCACTAGATGTGTCTTAAGACTAAGGATCTCTAAAATTCTAAGAGGAGTCCTATGTCTAAGATGGAGGGGTTGAGAGCTCAACAAAGGGCGCCCAATAGGTGTGGTGTGGCTGACAAGGAACACTACACGTATTAGTGTTGACCGAAATGATCAACAACACCGAATGATCATAAGTCTAACAAAGATATTCTACTCCTAACCTGAGGTGTAGAAGGAATCTAGAGGTTAGTGCAATGTGGCTCTACTTATGTCAAGGACATAAGAGAGGGAAGGAGGAATCCACTAGGGGTAGAGTATGTGTACCTTCCACTAGGGAAGCACGTTCAAGTCATCCGTAAGGGGATGAGAGATTTGATTTGAGTCTCACTGGGGAGAAATTTGATTTATTTAATTAAGTTCCACTAGGGAGGCAAGTTCAAGTCATCTGCAAGGGAGGAAAGGTGAAATCCATCGAGGGATTAGAATTCTAAGTCCACTAGGGAACTAGAAAGACTTGCATCACTGAGGAGAAGTAAAAGATTTTTATTTATTTTGATTGATTATTTTGTTTGGTTTATTTCAGATTTTTAATTTTGGATTTTGAAATGGGCCCTATTGGTTTGTGATGGATTGTACTAAGTAGCAGCCATGGTGGCCTAGACCCAACTCAGGTTTACCAATCCAAAAGGGTAGTCTACTAAACACATAGTAAAACTAACTAACCAAAGGGAATGCCTTTCGGTCTGTACCAGCTGTACTAGAAAGAAAGCATAGTAGACTTACATCCTCCAAAGTAAAGACCAGTTGCTGGGGTGACCCATTAGCAAGGTAACGAATCGAACCCAACCTAGGGCTGACTATTGAGTGAATGCCACTGGGGGACTTAGATCAACTCAAAGATAGTCAAAGATTAATTTCTATTTTTAGTTTTATTTTGATGGGTCCCATCAGTTTGCGATGGACTACATTGAGTAAGGGCCATGGAGGCCTAGACCTAACTCAGACTTACCAATCCAAAGGGAGTAGTCTACCAACCACAAGGTAAGACTATCCAACCAAGGGGATGCCTTTCGGTCTGCATTGGTCAATTCTTAAGAAGAAAGCGTGGGGACTCACATCTTTTAAAAATAAGAAACCAATGGGGTGATCGATTGTTTTGGGAAATAAATCAAACCCGACCTAGGGCTGATTATTGAGTGAATACCGCTGGAGGACTTAAATCAGCTCAAAGATTATCAAAATTAATTTCATTTTAAATTTGTTTTGATGAATTTTGTTAGTTTGCGATGGACCATACTTAGAAGGAGCTCATATTAGGTTAGACCTATCTCAGATTTACTGAACCAAAGGTAGTAGCTTCCTGGCCGATGGAAAAACTATCTAACAAAAGGAGTGCCTTTCAGTTTGCAATGATCAATTTAAGGGAAGAAAGCTTAGGGACTCAGATCTTACACTACAAAAGACCACTGGGGTGATCGGTTGCTTTGGGCAACAAATTGAACCCGACCTAGGGCTGACTATTGAGTGAATGCCGCTGGGGGACTTTAATCAGCTCAAAGATAGTCAAAATTAATTTTATTTGTAATTTGTTTTGATGAATTCTATTAGTTTACGATGGATCATACTGAGAAGGAGATCATATTAACCTATACCTATCTTAAATTTACTGAACCAAAGGGAGTAACTTCCCGGCCGATGGAAGAACCATCTAACCAAAGGAGTGCCTTTTAGTTTGCAATGATCAATTTAAGGAAAGAAAGCTCAGGGACTCATATCTTCCACTACATAAGACCACTAGGGTGATCAATTGCTTTGGACAACAAATCAAACTCGACCTATGGCTGACTATTGAGTGAATGCCGCTGGGGGACTTAAATCAACTCAAAGATAGTCAAAATTAATTTCATTTTTAATTTATTTTGATGAATTTCATTAGTTTGCGATGGATCATATTAAGAAAGAGCTCATATTAGCCTAGACCTATCTCAGATTGACTGAACCAAAGGGAGTAGCTTCCCTACTGATGGGAGAACTATCAGACCAAAGGAGTGCCTTTTGATTTTCAATGATCAATTGAAGAGAAAAAAGCTCGGAGACTCACATCTTCCACTACAAAAGACCACTGAGGTGATTGGTTGCTTTGGGCAACAAATTGAACCTGACCTAGGGCTGTCCGTCGATTTGAGATAATCATGCTAGGAGGAATGAGTCATAGTCTTACATCCTCCAAAGCGAAATGACTACCAGGGTAACCTGTTTGTGGTAATACATATTGAACCCGACCTAAGGGTGACTATGGAGTGAGTACCGACCTAGGGATTTATCTCAACTCCAATAGTCAGGTAATTTCTATAGGAGTTCTGCTAACACTGTCCAAAAGATAGGATGCCTACCTGGGAAAAGGGGCCCTTTTGGGGCTTGAATTCCTAATGAACAAGTGAATTAATTTATTTGTTTTGTTTAGTTTATTTATCATGGACTTTGTTAGTTTATGAGGGATCAAACTGAGAAGGAGCTTATATCAGCCTAGACCTATCTCAGATTTACTGAACTAATGGAGAATCTGCACATCCGCTGAAAAAATTCTCCAATCACAGGGGTGGCTACTTGGAAAGGGGGATTATTAAATCTAAGAGTAACCTGGGTAGTGTCTAAACAGGGTCACAAAGGATGTGATCTAAATAGAATACCCATAGGGAGAGGGGTCGTTAAAGGCTTAATCCAAAACCCTAGAGAAGATGATATGTTTAGTCATATATCAAATAGGTATTCTGTGGTAAACTCAAGGAGAAAGTGCAGGGACTCACATCTGCCAAGAGTAGTGTATCCACCAGGTGAGTCGCTGTCAGCATAGCGAACATCAACCAACCTAAGGTGCCCGCCAGTTTGCAACAATCAGCTTAGGAAAAAAGCTTGGGGACTCACATCCTCCTATAGCAGAACTGATTACTAGGATAGTCTATCTTTGGCTCGATAGGTGCCATTCGACCTAGGGTGACTATTGAGTGAATGCCACTGGGGGACTTACATCGATTCAAAGGTAGTCAAGAGGAAAGGAGCCTCTGGGGGACTTATCATAAACCTCAAACATACTCGACCTAGTTAGGTCATGATGATTAGTTCAAGAAGAAAGATCGGGGACTCACATCCTCTTAAATAAAATCAACATGAGGTAGATTACTGGCTGAGCAGTAATGTCTACCGTGCTAACAAAGTGCTCATTGCTTTGTAATGGTCAAGTTAAGAAGAAAGCTCGGGGACTCACATCATCAAACAAATGACCACTACGATAATATACTAATGAGGTAGTATGTAGACCTGACCTAGAGCAACTAATGAGTGAGTACCATGGGGGGCTTGCTCCCACATCAGAGTAGCCTGAGATAAAAGATATGTGTTTATTTTTAAGCTTGTGTTAAAGGGAATAGGATGCCTCTCAGGTTCTCTTACACCTACCTAAAACATGTTGAGAATTTTGATGAAATGGTTCCATAGATGCTATGGGGATTCCCACTAAGAAAGGATGTCACTTAGATTCTCTCGCACCTAACTTAGTTGTACTAATAGAAATATGATGCTTCTTGGGTTCTCTCACACCTATTCTAATAGAGCTGAGAAATGTGTTTGATTGTGTTTGTATTGTGAAAGAGGGATAAGATGCCCCTGGGGGACTCTTACACCTACCCTAGACACGTCATGGCGAATTCGCAAGACAAGCAAATAATGCTTCGAAAGAAGAGAATATTTTGATGAAATGGAATCATATTTTTGTTGATTGATAGAATTATTTTTAAACTTGATTTTTATGGGTAATATTTTTTAAAATAGAGCCCATTAATTGGAAGCATCGGGTGTTCCCCTTTATAATCAATAAGCTGATAAGATCCTCCTTGGTAGGCCTTCTCTATGACATATGGGCTTTCTCAAGTGGTTCAAACTTATCTCCCATCTTTTGATGGGCAACAATTGGTCACCTTAGGACTAACACTTGTTCTCGTACTCCAAAAGACTGAGGGTGGACCAGCTTGTTGTGAGCTTGAATCATTTTGGCCTCGTACAACTTGAGGTTCTAGCATGCTCATAGGTAATTCTCCTCCAAACCTTTGAGCTCTTCTAATTGCAACTTTGCATTCTATTCTGTAGTGATCTTGCTACCCAATGCTATCCTTAGTGATGAGAGTTAAACTTCTAAAGGTAGAACGGCTTAGGACCCATACATTAAGAAAAATGGGTTAGACTGAGTTGGAGTTCAGTATGTGGTGCGGTAGGCCCACAAGGCTTTAACCAACTGCTCATTCCACTGCCGCTTGTTGTCATCAAGAGTCTTCTTTAGTATTTGGATGAGAGTTTTGTTGAATACTTCTGCAAAGCCATTTGCTCTAGGGTAGTAGATGGTGGAATATCTCCAATCTATATAGTGTCTTCTGGCGAAGTTATTGACCTTAGTGCTTTTGAATACAGTACCATTATCGGATATAATTCTTTGAGGCACCCCGAACCTATATACAATATGGTTGCTAAAAAATTGAAGCACATATTGAGATGTGACCTCTCTGAGTGGGATTTCCTTCACCCACTTGGAAAAGTAGTTGGTGGCAGCTAAGATGAACCGATGACCCTTGGAAGAAGGAGGATCGATCAGACCCACAATGTCGATACCCCAGCACTCAAATGGCCATGAGACCAATGTAGGGTGAAGAATGTTAGGTGGTTTGGGGAGGACAACACCATCTACCTGACACTGATGGCATCTCCTAGCTACATCCATGCAATTTGTAATCATCATAGGCCAGTAGTATCCCAGTCTCTTGATCTTCATCTTCATCTTCAGACCAGATTGATGCACTCTGCATAGACCTAAATGTACCTTGGTTATAATATAATGGGCTTCATGTTTATCTAAACAACGTAACCACATCTGGTCAAAGGACCGTCAGTATAGGGTGCCATCAATGAGAACATAAGAGAGAGCTCTCTGTTTCACTTGATGGGCTCGTGACTTTTCTTGAGGTAGTTTACCGGTGTTCAAATAGTCTATGAATGGTTGCCTCCAATCCATCTCCTTGTCCTTATAGGAAATGACAACCTCCCCTTCAAGAGAAAGTCTATCGATGAGTTCAGCATCAATAAGGGATAGGACTTGTCTATTTTGGACCCTTATTGGAATGGACTCATCTTCCATACATGTGAATTCTTTGGTAAGTTTGGCCAGAGCATATGCTATCACATTCTCTACTCAGGGAACCTTATAGATGGTGACTTTAGCGATTTGAGACAACAACTTCATGGTATACTCATAGTAATGGCAAAGCTTAGGTTTGAGAATCTTGTAGGACCCGACAATCTGATTGATGAGCAATTGAGAATCCCAAAGATGTTGATGCTCTTGACACTGATTATGATAGCTAATTCTAGACTGACAATCAAAGCCTCATACTCCGCTTCATTGTTGGTGGAGGGGTTGGAAAGATATTATGAGAATCTCATCACATCATGGTTTAGAGTTAGGAGAATTATTCTTACCTCTATTTTTCTTGAAAGAGTAGATCGTGGTACTTCCCCTTTATGAAAAGAAGCTGCACCACCAAAATACATCTCCCATTGGTGATTGTCAATCTCCCCTAAGTTCATGATTTGTTCATTAGGGAGATCATCATTAAGTGGGGAATCAGCAGGAAGTGGGTGTGCTGCTAAGAAATCTGCTAGTGCTTGTCCTTTTACTACACGAAGGGGTATGAATGTGATATCAAACTATGAGAGAATCATGGACCATCATGCCAAACGTCTAGATAGCGTGGCCATTTCATGAGATACTGCAGTGGATTGACTCTAGAAATCAAGTTCACCTTATGAGAAAGCATACAGTGCTACAACTTTTGGGAGGCAAAGATCAAAGCTAAGTAATGTTTCTCAATAGGTGGATAATTTGTTTCAACAGGAATCAGAAGATGGCTGGGGAAATAGAGAGCGCTCTCCTTCCCCTCATCATTGACTTGGGCCAACAGAGCACTGAGAGAGTTGTCCAATGTAGCAATGTAGAGGATGAGTGGCCTGCCCGGGATAGAGGCTACTAGAACTGTCGGCTTCACCAAATACTTCTTGATATCTTAAAAGGCATGCTGGCACTTATCAACCCACTTGAACTTGGCATCCTTTTTTGACAAGTGCAAAGAATGGCTTGCATCTTCCTGATAGGTTGGAAATAAAGCATCTTAGAAAAGCCAACCGTCCTTGTAAAGATCTGAGTTGAGTTAAACTCTTAGGAGGTGGCATTTCCAAGATAGCTTTAATCTTTTCTATATCTATTTCTATTTCCCGATGTCAGACAACAAACCAAAGGAATTTCCCTGAAGCTACTCTGAATGCACACTTCAGTGGATTCATTTTGAGGTTATACTGTCTTAATCATTCAAAAACTACTCTCAAGTCAAATAGATGGTCTTCCTTTTCTCTGCTCTTGACTACTAGATCATCAACATAACACTTAACCTGATGATGGATAAGTTCATTGAAGATCTGAGTCATGGCCCGTTGGTATGTAGCACCAGCATTTTTAAGGCCAAAAGGCATGACCCTATAACAAAAGATTCTGATTGGGGTTCAAAACAGTGTTTCTTTCATCTTCAGGAGACATCTTGATTTGGTTATAGCGAGATGACCCATCCATAAAAGAGAAAATCACATGAGATGAGGCGATGTCCACCATTAATTCTGGTATAGGAAGAGGAAACTCATCCTTAGGACATGCCTTATTTAAGTCCTTGAAATTGACGCATATGTGAATTTGGCCATTCTTTTTCTAAATTGATATGACACTGGCTAACCAAGTAGGGTAATTTTTTTCCCTGATGAAGCCAGCATCAATCAATTTTTTGACTTCAAAAATGATCTATTGTTCGATTTCTAATCACATACATCTAGGAGCTTGCTTGATAGGGTTAGCACTAGGATCTATTGCTAGCTTGTGGACTGCAACATTAGAAGATAATCTGAGCATCTCTTCATAAATCCATGCAAAGCAGTCCTTAAACTTAGTCAATAACTTAACTAAGTCATTGGTTTATTCTTCATTCAACAACGAACTGATGTACGTCGGGCGTGGATTTTCTTTTGTCCCGTGGTTGATTTTTTTAAGCTTGTCAATTGTTGAATGGATCTCCTCTTCAAATTCTGGAGGTACATCCTTGATTTGGAGATCATATCGATCATCTGAGATTTTTAAACACAAATCCTCATAAGAGTTGGTGTTGTGTGAAAAAAACTTATCAAACTTTAAATGATTGGTAACAACTAAGCAGTAATTGTCATCATCGATTGGACCCACGGTACTGAATCCTAGTCCAACTCTTGATTGTGATTCCCCACCTATGTTGTTCCACAGCTTCTCAGAATACTCTGACCTGTGCTTAGACCATGTATGAGGCACCAAACCTTTTTGTATAAGATTATAAACACAAGGCGAGTAAAAGTCAAATGATAATTCCATTAATTCTTTGTATGAATTCTTCTCAAGTTTTACATCAACTTCAGGACTTAAGGAGGATGATCCCAAAAAGAATCTCTTCGACTTCATATCATTAGAAGACTTAAGGGCTTTCTTAACTACCAAACCTTCAACTTTTTATGGTGAAAGTGAGGTTAGAGCTAAGGTTCCCAACTACTGTCGGATAATATTACATACATCTGATTCAAATACTTTGCTTTGTCTGGAGGTCCAATCTTCATCGCTGTCCAGCTCGAGTGTCACCTCCAATGAAACCCGCTGAGAGGGGTTGGCTGATATGTTAATCACATTAGACTCATCATCCGAGCTGGATTCCAAGTCTATGTGAATAGTAGGGGTACCCCTATGAACTGGAATATAACCCCTATTAGCTGATGGCCAACCAGGGGGTATTTCACCTCTAGAACTACCTCTACTTCTACCTCTGCCTTTGCTTGGTGGAGGTAGAGTCATCCTACCCACATGTCCGTATGATGGAATGAATTATGGGTGGAATGTGATATGCACTTCTATTTCTTCTTCAATTCCCCTTTCTTGTTCACTTGGATTTTCCTTTTTCTTTTTTTTCTTTTGCTTTTTCTTTTTCTTCTTTTTCTTTTGAATTTGAGTTTTATCCAAGTTCATGAGAAAGGGTGTTTTGAGGAAGATAGTAGGTTGCATCTTCATATATCTCAACCTCTTTAATTAAAAATGGCTTCTCATCTCCTTCTAAAGTACTCAATATCATCCTTCTTGAACTTGATGCACTGATGGAGGGAGGATGCAATTATCTTGTTCTGATGTATCCAAGGCCTAGCGAACAAAGCGATGAATGAAGTATTCAAATCAATGATGTAAAACTTAGCTTTAGTCTTCCAGTCACTTACCTCCAAAGGTAACACTATGGAACCTAAAGCCCGCTCACCTTGTTCATTGAATATTCTCAACATCATATGATCTGCTCAGAGTGTGGAGATGCCGATCCTCAAATAGGTAAGGGTCTTTAGACTCATAATGTTCATCGATGGATCTAGATCGAAGAGAACTCTGGCTAGTTTGAATCTGCCCATTTCAACTATAATGTAGAGGGGACGGTTGTGCTCCATGTTCCCTAGAAGAAGGTCTTCATCTGTGAAAGTAATCCTGAGCTTCTCTAGAATAATGTGCCTCCTCACCAATAGCGATCAGTTGAGGAAAGCATATTTCAGGATCAAGGAGAGCCTTGATTAATGATTCCCTCATCTCTTTGGATAAGACAAGGGCGTCATATATGCTTAGCTTAGATGGCAACTTTCTTAGATGAGAGAGGACATTGTCGTCCACCTTGGGCTGAACCTCTATAAGCATATCCAAGAGTGGAGCATCCTGTGGAGGGGCTTCTCAATCCTCTACACCAATGACTTATTTCTCTCTATCTTGAGGTGATGCCCTAGGAGGTAGAACCTTGCCACTATGGAGGTTTACTTCGGTAATTGCTTATGGCAGGGTAATGGAAGGTTCTACCTGCACATCAGCTCACCTACAACTTCTCCTTTGGGACCCTCAAAATCAGATGATTCCAAGTCTATCTCAAGTGGTGAACCTGTAACATTCAGTGTAGGGAAATTCAACTCTGAATCAAAAAGAGGAAGATCAGAATTGTTATAGTTATTTTGACTTGAAGAGTTATCATTAGGAATAGAAGTATCCAACCCATCAGAAGTGACATAGATGTAATTCAAGCTACTTTATTCTTTAATTTCTTAGATTTGATAGGAGGTATCAAGTAGAAATCAAGTAAAGTAAGAGGGGTAAGGGATTTGATGCCCATATCTGCCGATACAAGATGTCTACTAGTAGAAGAAGAAGATCTAGCTAAAGAAGAATAAGTGCTCGCTGATGTGGTAACTGTAATGGTAGATTGGAGGCTGGACTCGATTGATGGCTACACTACCAGACTATCCCGGGATGGTAAATGCTGCTGCTGCTGAGCTCCTCCTTTTCCCAAGTTGTCTTGAACAACTTGCAAACCTCCTTTGATGTTGGAAGTTTGAGCTGCCTCAGGCACTTGCAGAAAAAGTTTATTGATTTTTTGAACAATCTTTTTAGAGGTTTTGAATAAGGAGATATCCCAACCTTCTTTGGTTTTAGAAAGATCGCAAGTATCTCCAAGGATTACCCTAATGGAACTGGATGGTTGTTCCACAAGGTATTCCTTCAGGATGACTATAGCACCGGTCTTGAAGCTATGTTCAAGTCAGTCCTTAAATGTGAAGCAATCTTCCAAAACATGACCTAGCATACGGTGGTAGGGGAAAAAGTTAGGATCATGGCTTTTGCCCACTTCCTCCGATCTCTTAGGTTCGGGTAGTTGAAAATCAGGCTTCTTTAAGAGATTCTTAAAGATCTTCCTGATTACCTCCCTCTTAAATAAAAAGTCTTGTTAAGTTTATCCAAAAGAGTAGGTGGACCATAGCTACGGCGCAAGTGTGTACCTAAGATGATGTGGTCGAGGAGGAGGCGCAGGCCATGGAGGGGAGTACCGATAAGGTTTCCTTGGTGGTGGTAGAGTTTGTGGAAGTGAAGGTTGCTAAGGTCGTGGTCTCTCAGACTGATCTCTAGCTAGTTGCTTCCCCTTGTTTACCATTGTCACTGTTGCCGGCTTCTTCTCATATACCTTCTATGGCTTTGATTTGGGCAGCTGGTCCTGAAAAGGCAACTATTTGGCCTCTCCTTGTAGACTAGTCACCTTGTTGATTAACTTCTCAAAATTTTTGATGGTGAAGCCCTTAAGCATGAAGGCGATCGGGCCATGGATATTTTTTAGAAGAATCTCGATAGCATGTTGTTCGGACAACTGCGACTCGCATTTCATACTCAGGTTATGCCATCTAAGAATGTAGTCAATAAGGGACTCACCTGGGTGTTGTTATGCTATAATGAGATCACCAATAGTGACCCTTTGCTAAGCTCTAACAAACATCTTGATGAAGGGTTTCTCCATCTCAATAAACATCTTCACTAAACTGTTGGGAAGTTTAGTGTACTAGTCAAATGTTATACCCCCTAAGCTATTGATGAAGAGGAGGAATAATAAAGCTTCACTGCCACCGGCGTTGCAATAATTGGCCTTGAAATGTGCGATATGCTGCCTCAGGTTTCCATTTCCATTAAAACTCTTGAAGGAAGGTGGAACATTACCCTTAGCATATTAGATTGCATCAAATTCCTCCTTGTAGGGTCCATCCTTTGGAACTGATGATCTTCCTTAGGCTTGAGCCAATGCTTCCTTCACCTATTTCTCAGCCATGGCCTTTATATCTTTTTCTTGTATGGAGGTACTATCCACTACCTTCCTATACATGCTGGTGCAACCTTACTCTAATGGAGGTAAAGTCTTCACTGGGTCCAAGACATGCACCAACTTTGGCTAACTAGTCTCAGCTGTGGTAGGATGGACTGCCGGTGCTTATTTCTGAAATACTGAGACTACTACTAACAAGTCTTTGAGCTACCTCGCCATCCTATCTATTTATTTATTTTTCTATTTTAATTGATATTAGAGGTGTTGGGCTAATTGGGCTGTGTCTTCTTGCTCAGCCTCATTACCTTCCATAGCCTATGGCTCTCTGAGGAGGGATCCCCTGGTATCTACCATGCAAACCCCTACCGAGTCTTCCAACAAATCATCTTCATTGGGATTAAAGTTGATCTTCTTCTCATCAAACTAGTCATATCCTAGGATCTCCTTCTCCATGAAATAATGAGCTACTATGTCATCAAGAGCAATCTGTCAAAACTGGCACAAATAATTTCGGCTGATCGGTGATGGGATCAACATCGTGCACTATGAGGAACTGAACCTCCCCTGCTACTGGAGAATTAACCCTGTGATGGTTATACTTGCTGGAAGATATACACTTCTAACTATCATTGACTCTGTATGGGGTGACATTCCTAGGAGGTTCTATGATCATAGGTGCAATTGGGTTGCCACCTTCTCTCTCTGTAACTACAGTAACCATCTATAGATCCTACTGTGGTGGTGATGGTGAAGGGACGACCACTATCCTTCAGGGTCTCTATTCCTTCCACACTTCAACTAGGATAGAAGGTCAAGCAGGAGAGCTTGGCCTCGCCATAGTAGGCGGTGTAGATGGGATCCCAGGGCCATAGCCGGATCACCAACGGGGTCCTCCTCTCCCTGGATGTGGCCTTCATGGCCTTTGGAGGAACTGGAGATGCTGATACATGAATAGGTGATGGTGGACGGGGGGTAGAGCGGTGTGGTGGAGACACCATCGACTCTCTCAGAATAGGAGCTCTCCTCCTATGATGGATAGTCCTCGTAAGCATAACACTATCTATGTGATCGACGTGGGTAGCACGCCGATCAGGCAAATCAATGAGTGCAGAGGCTATTGATTATCGACCAAACCTCTTCCTCTCTCGACTAGTGATATGAACTATAGTATGGGCCTCCCTGGCCCTCTCCTGCCGAAGATGCTTCCCCATGCTATGGGGGATAATAGATCTCAAGTCAAATTAAGCCCCGAACTCAGATCGTCTGTAGGCTCTGACAACCTGGCATAGAACTAAACAGAGGCTAGCATATGACCTCTTACTTTGACTAACTAGGGGTTGAAATCGAACCATTGGTGGAGGTGAAGTAGGGATCCTCCTAGCATCTTCTCTGTTAGACCTAGAGAGAGAATGAAATGGGTTTGTTGTAATCAGCAAGGATGTCAAAATGGGCAACTCCTCAATAACTGACCGTGTAGCTACCTCCATCTCCTTGGCAATGCGTGTATGGTACTTCTTTATTAGTTTTTTTTCCTCCTCTGAGTCTTGGTGGGGCAGGCAGAGTAAGAGCTAGACCCGACATGAAAAGTTGGAGAGACTATTTCTGGGATCAGGGGAGCCTTCCCCTTGGAAGGTTCTAATGAGTTGGTGCTAGCCCTCACTAGAGCAGCATGGGAAACAACCTGATGCACTTGCATTGTCACAGACACTAGTACTGATGCTGGAACTATAGGAACTAGCACTATCTTCCTCTTCAGTGAGGGAATATCAGAGTCCGAGGGCATATCAATTTGAATGATTGGGCTTCTACCCGATCACTGTGCTCCAACTAATAGTGGTGAGGGGAGTGCCCTCACAGGTAATCCTTACCCGCTCAAAACTTCATCCAAAATGAATGAGGTGGGCGTAAGCAGAATAGGGGAGGCTAGCCTGATCTAGGGCCAAGTCCATCCCATGGGAAAAAGTGAAAACATATTTTTGTGCAACCATTTTCTGTCAACTGAAACTAAAATTGAACTGTAATCGAAACTGATGTTGAACAAAAGTCTGTAATGTTGAAAATAAACTTGAATCAGATTCCTGTTGACTTTGAATTTAGAATTTAGAATTTTAACTCATACTCAATAGTTTGAAAATGTTAAGTTGAGTTCAAATGATTTAGAATAGATTTTGAGATTTGATTGGAAAGAGGAGGAATTTTTGGATACAGAATCCACTTTGAACAAATTTGGATATGTTGAAGATGGGTTCAAATATTTTCATTTGAAGATGCTTCCATAGGTTCATATTTGAGTTTTAATTTTTGATTTTGAGGACCCTTTATTTAAAAAATTTTGGCATGTTAAAGTAAAAGGTCAATTTGTTTTTGTTTTGGATTTGAGATTTTATTTTGGAATTTACTCACTTAGCAAATTTAGGTATGCCAAGTGAGATGTTTGAAAATAATTTCTTCTTTTTGTTTCTTTCTTTATTTTGCTTTGTGAATCATTTTGTGATTTTGAAAAGAGAAATAGAATTTCTCCTTTAGCAAATTTGGGTATGCTAAATGAAGAAATCCAAGTGTGTTTTATTTTTAAATTTTTTGAAAGTAGGATTCTTAGCAAATTTGAGTATGCTAAGAAAATCCTAATGTGTTTCTTTTGATTTTGATTTGATTTTAAAAGTAGGACCCTTAGCAAATTCAAGTATGTTAAGGGAGTCCTAATGTGTTTCTTTTGATTTTGATTTAATTTTTGGTTGAAAATGGAGACTTCACTTTAGCAAATATGGTATGCTAAAATGAAGTTCCATTTAATTTTGTGAAATGAAAATTTCACTTAGCGAATTTGAGTATGCTAAATAAAATTTCAAAAGACGTGTTTAAAATTTTTTGTGTTTTGGTGTTGTTTTGAAAATGGAGACTTCACGTTAGCAAATTTGGTATGCTAAAGAATGAAGTTCCAAAAGTTTTTTTGAAAATTTTGTGAAATGGAAATTTCACTTAGCAAATTTGAGTATGCTAAATAAAATTCCAAAAAGTGTGTTTCAAATTTTTGTTTTGATTTTGAAAAGGGGAGACTTCACTTTAGCAAATGGGGTATGCTAAATTGAAGTTCCAAATATGCTTTGAAAATTTTTGTGGAAGGGAGATTTCATTTAGCAAATTTGAGCATGCTAAATGAAACTCCAAAAGTATGTTTCAAATTTTGTTTTTTAGAAAAGGGAGACTTCATTTTAGTAAATGGGATATGCTAGAATCAAGTTCCAAATATTTTTTGAAAATTTTTGTTTTTGTTGATTTTTAAAAAGGGAGATTTCCATTTAACAAATTTGGGTATGTAAGATGGAAATCAATTATATTTCATTTTCTAAAGACGTATATTTTGTGTGTGATTATTGCTTTTTGAAAGAGGAAATCCCAACTTAATCATATATGGAATATGTTAAGTGGCATTTCAAAATAATGTTACTTTATTTGTAAATGAAATTTTCATTCAATAAATTTGGGTATATTTAATGGAGATATTCATATGTGCTTTTTGAAAATGTGAAAGTTCCAACCTAACACATATGGAATGTGTTGAGTGGAATTTCAAAGTTATAATTTTGCTTGAAGATGTAATATCCATTCAACACATTTGGATGTATTGAATGGAAAGGCCCATCTTCAAATTTTATATTTTTAAAAATATGATTGTTGGAATTTTTTTCCTTTTTTTTTTTTGAAAATGAAGTATTCACCCAAAAATGAATTGAGTGAAGAAGCTCATTTGTGCTTTTAGAAAATGTGATTGTTGGAATTTTATTTTTGTAAAGATGATCCTACATATAACAGTCATGAAGATTGTTAGATGAAGGTGATTTAGGAAAATTGTTGTGCAAAATATTTTATTATGTGCATTTTTGAAAGAATGCTTTTTGGAAAGCATGATTTTTATGAAAGATTTATTTTGTTTTTATTATTTTAGAATGAACCTTTCCTTAACATGAAAATGGTAAGGAGAAAGTCTATAATTAATTCTTTTTTATTAAACATTTATTTTCACCCATTGGAGAACCCAACGAAGGTTTTAAGATCAACACGGGGTGAGGTCCTAAAACCTAAAGATGTTGGCTAGCTTAACTTAAGGAAGAAATAAGTTAAGTGCCAACGGAAAGAAAGATAGTCTTGAATTCATACAAAAGTACAAACCCACTATCGATACTTGGAGGTAACGATCATTTACCAAAGATGGAGAGAGGAACCATCCCCAGCGGAGTCACTAGATAAATCTGTGGTTAAATTTTTAGAGATTTTTAAAAGAAAAAAAATGTATACTTCCATCTTCACTCTATGTGGAATAAAATGAAGATAGAAATATACTTTTTTTAATGCATTTTTGGACACCACGTAGATCCACTGATGTTCTTATTGAGGGTGATTAAGTATGACATTGTGGAGAGGTGTACAATATTGAAAGATAGAAGTCACCACCATACAATGGACCTAATCACTTCAATAAGGACTCCTAAAGATGATGAGTTTGCATATGTACCAGAGATTCTTACCTTACTTTACATGGAAAAGTAAAGTGGGGTTTAGTTTAAACTGGGTTTGTTAAGTATCCTACAGGGGCAAGCCCCCATAATTAATTACATCCTAAGGAAGGGGTTCCTTAGGAATACTCTCGATTAAGGTAAATGACCATTATCTCTAAAGATTTCAATAGGTAGGACTATCAATCGATTAATTTATTTTGGAAGATCAATTGGGATTGATCAAAGAGATAGAGCTATTATCGAAGCCAAAGGATGATAAGTAGGAGATGCTCATAATGTTAGGAAACCTAGTGAGCATCTCAAACTATCCTATGGTTGGGCTTTACATTTTCAAAATTGAATTATTTATTTGAGTTGAATATTTATTAGAATGCTAGGGATTACAATTCCATAATACAAGGTTGTGGAAATGCCTAAGAGGTGAGGATTTATCCTTATGACTCATAGAAGGGAGAAGCAACCTTAGAACCTAAATCTAGGGAGCTTTGGTGAGGGCCAAAAGCACAACCTAAATCTAAAGTAAAAATGGGTATTTGGTTTACCTCCACAAGAGATGACAAACCACCCGACTGCTTGGACTTACAACTGCCTGGGGTGGCCGCCAACTAACTCCTCCTATGATTTTAATTTCATATAGGAAAGTCATATGCTTTATGTAAGATAACAAGGTTGTTATTCATTTAGAAATATACTAAGTCCTTAAACTCACTCTCTAAGAGACTAGATCATGTAAGGGCATGACAAATGACCTAAATCTAATGAAAAATATATTATATGTTATTTCCAATTTTGGTTAATCTTTTGACTCAGGCTTATAGGATTCATAATACTAATGAATGAGAAGTAAGATTATGGACCAAAATCAGTGAGAAGGGGGAGGTGTGTTTCCACCATAGCTCTCACAGGTCAAGCCAAGTTCTCTGGCAAAGGTGGAAGCCCTCTAATCAAAAGTGTAATAATATGCTTTTATGCATGATGTTATAAAGAAATACTCACCCATTTTTTAACTTAGGCTTTAGATGAGGTTATGAGTTATTTATTTTTAATTTTGAGTTGATTAATTTGGTAGAAGATTTTTTTCCTTAAGAGACTAATCATCATCCAGGCCACACCTCAAGCAAGGAAGAAATTAGGAAAACATGTCATCTTAATGCACAACCTAAACAAAATATCAAACATTTTAGAAAGCTAATGCAAAAGAATAAAAGGCCATTAGTGATCAGGAACCACCGCACAGACCAGAAAACAAATTGGGTAGCCGAGCTCTACCCTTATACAACCCGGATTACAAATAAATTAATTACAATCATGTAAGAAAATTCATGTTATGGGGGTCTTCATTTCTTCTTTTCTTTCTTCCTTCTTCTTTCTTCTTTCTTCTTTCTTCTTTCTTCTTTTAGTTCCTTCCTTTGGTTCCTTCTTTTGGATGGTTAGAAGGTGGTTATCCAAAGGCTTCACATGGTACATAAGATGTAATCTTATGAATAATTTTCATTATAATCCTCCATAACATTCATTCCAAAGTCCTAATTGCAAAATTACATGAAAAGGAAAGTAAATCTAACTAACACTTGCAAAATAGAGATTAGCTAAACAAACCGTACAAATCCCAAGCATGTATATTGGACTTAGCATCCCACACATGGATAACCAAGTCCACCTGGCCTATTGAATTATGCTTAGGAGTATAAGCAGCTGCATAGCAAAAGTATTTATATTTTTATTACAACGCCCCTTAAGCACAATCCCCTGCATAAAATAATGATTAGATTAGATCATCCTACCATTCATTCTATGCATATTCACCCTAACATCCAGACTAGAAATAATACTTTGCAAAATAAAATTAAACATCAAGCCATGCACTAGCCTAACCTAAAGCTAGAAGTGGTGACTTAGTCGAATGTGTGTGATTTAAAAGGTTTGTGTGGTATGCTTAGCTATGGCTTTAAGGTTTAGATTTTCTAAGTGTGGAGATGTTCACCTTAGATGGGTAGTTTCATTTAAGTTATTTAGTTGATTTGGGTTGATTTTATTTTATATTTTGGTTTACTTTAAGTGAATCCTACAATTAATTATTAAGTTTTAAAGAGAGGGAAAAGAGAAGAGAACTTCACTTTCATTCCCTACCTTAAGTAATTTCTAAAGTAGTTTCATATTTAGTTTTACTTAGAAAATGTTTGATTTTGTGTTTTAATTAGTCCTAAGTGCAGATTTTTCCTAAACAAACTTATTCAAAAAGAAAAATATTTTAAGATTAAGTAAAGTGAATTAATATCACAAAAAATATATCACTTCATTTCTTTCCCAACATGTATAACATGAATTTGAATGAATCCTTAGTATATCTATACATACAAATGGAAATGTTTATCACACTTTACTGATGAATGCTAAGAAATTTTACATAAGAAAATTTGAATGCTTTATGATGCATGATTTTCATTAAGTAGAAAAGAGGGGTTTCTTTTATCCATTATTAACATGCACATATATTTGTATAAAAGGCATAACTGAGTACGGTGCCATTATTAGCACCAGGGGTGTAAGGTACAAGATCTACTTAGGGCTACTTAAAGTCTCACAACCCCGGGGTTGTCCAGACTAATATACCTCTTTCCTTAAATACAAACACATGTACAAAAGAAATGAATGGAAAAAAGAAAGATGCAAAAAGTTTGTGTTTGTTTATTTATTTTGTTTATGCAATTTATATGTACAAGTGTAGATATCCTTCTTAGGTAATAGCATAGGAATGGATAGGAATAGAGTTAGGCAAGTGTTATGTTCTTTTCAAATGAACTATACACTTTGCCAAATCCTATTCAAAACTATGCTAAAAGAAGAGAGAAGAAAAGCTACACTATGCACATCTTCATATTTATATCCACATGCAAGCTTATAAATAATTATAAGAAGCACACTTTCAGTTTTGGGTGTTTAATTTATAGATTTTTAAAAATAGTTTTGGATATAATAGTGATAATAGCCATTCATATTATTACTTTAGCCAAAACATGCAATTTGACATAAAGAAAATATTTCATTTTTAATTTGATTTTTGAAAAGTATGAATGCATGAAATTCATATGACAAACATTTAGCATGTTAGGAAAGAACTAAAGTGATGAAAGCATGTAAACACATTCAGACTAATTAATTCCTAAAGATAATCTTATGAAATAAGAAAGCTTTAAGCAAATCAAGTTATTTTTGTGGAAGGTTTGATTTTGTTTTGATTTTGATTTAATTTGGGAAATATGAGGTAAGTTTGTTGCTCCTAACTCATTCTCACATATGTCTGTTGATTTAGTTTGTTCTTAGGATTATTAGATAATTTTTATATGTTGCTTAGGTTAAGGTACGAATTAAGTGCGTTAATTATCCTTTACCTACACCACCTTAGCATAATTAATCAAATAATTATGAGCTAATGAGATGACATAAACACACACAAAGAATTTAAATCAGCAATGCACCTAGGGAAGAAAAGGGCCTAATGCAATTGGCTTATGATTAATGATTAATTAAACAAAAGGGTTTAACTTTAAGTAATTTCGTAACACCTCTCACACATGTGAGTTGAGTTTTGATTTTTGTAATTGTACTTAGGCTCTTGAACACCTAAGTATTTACATAAGATAGATTAATTGAGTTCTGAAAAGTTTTAGAATTTTATGGAATTAATTAAGGGGATAATTAGTGAATCAACCCTTAATTAAGCTTGGATTAAGGAAGAAAGGGGATTTAAGGAATATCTTAAGGAAATTATCTCAAAATTAGTACCTAAACCTCATATTCACTTAAGAAAAATTTAATTGACTCAATCAGAGGGTTAGAACACTAATTATACCCTTAATTAAGCTTAATTACATTAAGGGAGTGATTATGGAATGAACTAGCATTCCCTCTAATTAAACCACCAATAAATCCCAAAAAAATTAGGGGAGGTAGGAGTCATCCCACTAATTATGCACATGAAGTTTGGGATTAATCAGTTGAGTAATTAGAGGGGAATTAACAAAATAATATTCCCAATAAAACCTAAATCCTGATAAAATAATTATTCAAAATCCATTCAAATTATTTTTAGATATTTTATGTTTGATTATCTATCCAATGCAATTTATTTCATATTTTTCTAATTTTTCTAGGCTTTGATATGAATTTAGGAATTTTCCATGATTAATTAGTGATTTAATAGCCTAATTAAATGTTTAATGTCGTCGGCGCTACGTAGGCTGCTAACGTGGCATATGCTTTCCACATGGTGTGATGGGATTCAATATTTTAGTTTTCACATTATAGCATCGCATCAGCGGCAGCGCTACACGCTTTCTCCTCATCCCTTTGATCAAGGATCGAATGACTGAGGTTAAAGCCATGGATCTAAGGGATGAAATGTGGGATTCCACGCATCTTAATTACGGCCATCCATCCAAACTATGTGGATGGATAACCTATGATCCTTTCCTGTATTTCTTTGTGGAAGAGGACATCCATCCATCTTCTAGGGGATGATTCGAGCTCGATTGAGCTTAGATTGATCCCAAAACATACCCACATAATCTAAGCATAAAGGCAAACACATGTAATGGCTAGAATTCCATGGGGTGAAAGTCCACTTCACAAAGCTTCAAATAATATTAAAAATGTGCTCGATTTAATGGCTAACCTCGCCGAAGGTGATCACCGACACTCGATTTCCTTGAAGAAGCTTCGTCTAGTAGAGACGAAGCTTTGTTGAGAGTTTGAGGTCTTGAGATTGGGTGGATCCTCCTATGGGCCAACTCCTCCTTCAAGTTGGCTTGATCTTGGTTGAAGTAGCACCTCCCTTGCCTTTGGAGCTTAGGAAAAAGCTTGGGTGAGTTTGATTGAGCTTACTGATGGAGCTTGCAAATGGAATTTGATTGATATTGAGTGTAGGCTAAGTTGGATTTTTAGTGGAACTCGCTTATTTTCAATCTATGAAAATTGAGAAAATTGAAAATGAGAATTGCTTGAGAGAGCTTAGGAAGGTTGGGAAATGACTTCTCTGCCTTCCTTTTGCTCAATCGAATTGGGGATTGGTGAAATGAACTCAAATTAGGGGGAATATATCTCCCCGTTGAGCAATCGGATGGCCAAGCTTCTCCCTTCCATTTCGATCCAATTGACCACCTTGAGTGGGTTTGTTAGGCCATTTAGGGTGTCCTTGCAATTCATTTGTCCAGAGGAGTGGAGTAGTGGAGCTTTCATGTGCTTAAATCATGTAGAGGATAGATTCCAGGTGCTTAATTTTATGCAAGTGGTCAGTTTTAGCCTTAGGCTAGGTTGGGCTGACCCAAACCCATTGGGTTGGGTGCACCACACTTCCTAGTGTTCACTTGATCTACTAAGAGGGTGCCAAGTGGTTATGAAGAGGATTTGACCAAATTCTAGGTGGATTTGGCCAAAATTTACACTTTGACCTAGGGGTAAAAAGGTCATTTGGCTTGTATTTTAATTTGAATATGTTTGATATGTTTGAAAAATGGGTTAGGCCAAGTTTCATTGAATTTGGAGTTGGTTTGATATAATTTGGCTCATGTTGACCCATTTAGGTCAAAATGGGTCAACTTGAGTCAAGTTGACCAATTGGTCAAGTTGGGTCAAACCAATGGTGGGGTCAAGTTCATATGACCATTTGAAATGTTTTGGTGACTTTGGTTTGATTCAATTTGATTTAGGTTTGAATTTGGTTCATTTGATTTCATTTAGGTCGAATGGATCAAGTTGACCCATTTGACCCATTTGACCTATTTGGGTTAGGTCATGGGCTGGTTTATGTTTGGTTGGTCATATGAAATGGATTGATATCTTTGTTTCTGATCAATTTGATTTATATTTGAGTTTGGCTCAATATGACCCTTTAGGTCAAGTTGGGTTCAAGGACAATTGGGCTAGGTTAGGTCTAGTTGGCTAATTGAGGCTTTGTTCAAGTTCAACAATCATTTTAGAATCAACTTGACCCATTAGTTTCAATCAATTTGGCTTAGATCAAGTTTTGACACATTTTGACTTTTTAGGTCAAGTTGGGTCAACTTGGGTCAAGTGGCCAATTGGGCTAGGTTAGGCTCAAATGTTGACTTGGTCAAGTTCAAACATTGATCATGAATGAAGTTGGATCATTGGTTTCAATCAATTTGGCCTATGGTGGATTTTGGCTATGTTGGGTTTCATTTTGGCTAAGTGTTGACTTGGTCAACCCTTAAGTTTGACTTGATTTGACCTAATTTGAGCAATTGATCATCTCATGATGATTGTTGATCATGATGAGAGGCTTTGGTGGGCTTAGTTCAATCCAATTGGGTTAGGATTAGAATTTGGCTCATAAGGGTACTTTAGGTCACTTTAGGTCAAGTGAGCCTAAGTGGGTGAAATGCTTGGTCAAAGCTTGATTTGAGTTTGATTGAACCCATATTTGGACTTATGATTGAAATATAATCCATTTGCAAGTGATTTGAAGTAAAATGAGTTTTGATTCATTTGACAATTTTAGGTTTAAAAGGGTGAACATGAGTTTGACTTAGGTTTGATTTTTGAATTGAGTTTTAGTTTGGTGATTGAAGCTTATGTTTATATTTGGATTCATGATTGAAGGGTTGATTGAATTATAAAAAAAATCAAGAGTTTGGCTTGATTTGAAATTGATTTGGCTAAGATTAAGGTTTTGAATTGAAAGGCTTAGGTTGGATTTTGATTGAATTTGAGTTTGATTTTTGGATTTGGTTTTGGTTGTTTGAATTTATATTTCATTTATATATGTGAATATAAATGAGAATATAAATTGTTTATGAGAAAATTTCATGAATTTGAAGTAGTTTGAACTTGATTTGAGCTAAGTCCTTAAGAGGGAATCAAAGTGACTTAGAAAAGATTTTTGATTTGGATTTGAATTTTGCATTAAGTTTGATTGGTTTGAATTTATATTTCATTTATATAAGTGAATATAAATGAGAATATAAATGGGCTGCGATAAAATTTTATGAGTTTGAATTGATTTGAACATGATTTAGGCTAAGTCCTTAAGAGGGGATCAAAGGACTTAAGAAATATTTTGAAATTGGAATTGAATTTTAGATCTAGTTTGATTGATTTGAATTTATATTTCATTTATATATGTAAATATAAATGAGAATATAAATGGGTTGTTTGAAAATTTCATGACTTTAAGCTGGTTTGAATTTGATTTAGGCTAAGTCCTTAAGAGGGGATTAAGGACTTAGGAAATATTTTGAACTTGGAATTTCATTCACAAGCTTCAATCATTTGGAATTAATTATGGATTTCAATCATCTGGAATTGATTTGAGTTTGGAGTAAATCAATTAAGCTAGAATTGATTTAGGTTTGGTGTTGATTTGATTTGGAGTTTGACTTGAGGGAAGGAAATAAGGAATGTGGTTCAAGCTATAGGATAGGCAAATTCTCCTAACACCCCTAAGTCATGACCTATGCCTATGACTAACTCTTCTAAGTCTTTAGGGCTACGTTGAATGCCCACCTAATCACTAGATGTGTCTTAAGACTAAGGATGTCTTAAAGTCTAAGAGGAGTCCTATGTCTAAGTTGGAGGGGTTGAGATCTCATCCTAAAAATGAGGTCAACAGTCACAGCTCTGGGTCAGACTGTTGAGGTGTTGCCTCTTTTCGTGCTTGTTGATTACAAAAATTTATAATAATTAATTATATCTTTTTGACCACATAATAATCGATGGGATGAGTTGACTAATGCATCGACACTGCATGTAGGTGTGGCAGCGCTAAGGATGAGTTCTTCAACTCGAGAAGGTAGCGCCTTAGCATTGGGTCTAGGCGCTGTGGTAATTGGTCTTGATTTATAAATAGAGTCCAAGACTATTAAAGAATTTCATTAAGTGATTCCTTCCCTTTAAGAATTTCTTTTCTATCTAGCTATTTTTTTTTTAATTTCCACTATTAATCATACCTCTTAGAAGAGTTGTGAGTAAGAAGAGAGCATCCAACGATGCCAACATCTATGTTACCATCGATGTCGAGGAGCAGTACTAGCACGCTCTCCTCCACAAGCACCTGAATCCAGAGAGGAGATTCCGGAATCCCAATGGCAGCATTGTGGGGATAATTATGGAGCGAAGGTGCCTCAAACTAGCCAACGAGAACAACTCGTGCATCGTCCCAGTGGTGCATGAATTCTTCATAAATGCATGGGATGGCCAGGACAATAAGGCATACATCTGAGGAAAGTTGATAAGTTATGACAGTAGTGTGATAAATGCATATTATGATCTCCCTAATATTGAGTATAATCAATATCTCTCCTACTACAATGATCATCCTGATTTCAATGAGATTATTATTTTCTTTGTGGTAGAAATGAAAGCATGCAATGGAAATAATGAGAGAAAAGGATTATCAACTTTCATGCCGCCAGAATGACAGCCGCCTCTAAAGCTTGGCACTATTTCATTTTTTCCAGACTTATATCCTCTGGTAACATTAGTGAGGTTACCAAGGACAGGGCTACTTTGAATTTTTCTATTCAAAGGAGGTTCTCGATCGATATGAGGAAGGTTATTTTTAATTATATTTGTAATATGTTGAAGGGGAGTACTATTGTTGGGTACAACTACCCTTCTCTTATTTATGGTTTGTGTGTAGTAATGAGTGCAATAGGGGGGCCTGATGAGGAGATACTCCTTCAAAAGGCTCCTCTAATGAAGAGGGTGATCATGGGTGTTCAGCAATAGATTTAAAGTGGGAGAGAGTTTACACTAGATCTCGAACTCCCAATCCTTTAGCTGAGCAAGTCAATGAAATCAGCAGCTAGGTCTCGAACTTGTGGAAAAGGGAAGATAGGAGTAGCTATATTCAGGAGATGTTGGAATGCAAATTTCATAATCATATGGATCAACAACTGATACATTTCTCGTACATGGCCCAGTTCAACACTACACGAGTTAACATGTTATAGAATACAATCTTCCAGATCCTAGCTAGGTCTCTTTCACTATGAGACCTCAATATCAGCACTGTGTGATTACCCTGCCAATATTAGCATGAAGGAGGAGAAAGAAGAAGAAGAGGAGGGTGGCGATGAGTACGACTACTAGCTCTCCCCTATTTATATTTTTTTCTTCTTTACTTTTATTTATAATTTATAATTTGTAATTTATACTTTTTTTAAAGAAATAAAATTTTTCATTTTATTATCTTTAGTGTTGTATGCTTGTATATTTTTTTCCACTATTGATGCTCTAGGATAAATAAAAATTTTAACACTTATATAAAAAAATGAAAAATAAATGAAATCAAGGTACATCAACTTGGCGTTGGCATGCCAGGGCCTTGGCGAAAGAGATAAACAAAAAGACCTGAGAGGCGGGTGCCACGATGCTATCCCACAGCACTACGATGTTGTGTGATATTATTTTCTCCCAAACAGAAAACTTTTTAGGCCCTTTTTCACATGCAGCAAGGAGACTCAGCTCTATGGTGTTGTCCACACAGCGCCACGGTTTTGTGAAATTCAATTTCATTTTTTATCAAAATATTTTAAGTCATATTTTACGTGCCAAGTGGGTATGGTGCCACGACGCTAATGCTATAGTTTCGTGGCACTATGAAATTTTATTCTAGCACTGCGGTGCTAATTCTTGAGCATTGTAGTGCTACTCTTGTTACATGAATACTTGAGAGCACAGCGTTGATGTCTAGCGCCTTAGTGCTATAGGCCAAATTTGAATTTAAAGTGCAAATTTTTTTAATTTTTTTAGAAATTTTGGTAGCATTTCACTTTAGTAGTGCTAGGTATCAAAACCTATTGTATAAAGTACTCTTCTCCTTTATTCCAGATCTAAGATCAACGGAGGGAAAGGGGTTTTCATCTCTCATTGGAATAAAATTAAATGACAGAGGTCTTCAAATCTCCAAGTTTTTCACACTGAATCAAAGATCAATGGTGAGATTTTTGTCAAACTAGTATGAAAAAGCACAAATTCTTTACCTGAAGTGAGAAACTTAGATTGAAGTGTGAGCATCATTTAGAAAGAGTAGGGTTAAATGGGGGGAAGTCTTTCGAGTGAACTGCTCACTCCTATTTATAGTAGTGGTTTAATAACTATTCCTTCTTAATAGTCGATGTAGCTCCTCAATGCCAAGATTGCAGCATAGTGGTGTTGTACCATAAATTTATAGCTGGACCGGACAGTTAAGTAGCACCTCAGTGCCAAGATACTGGCGTCGTGATGTTGTACTGTAATTCGATAGCTGGACCAAGTAATTGTTTCTTCTAGAAGATAAGGGTAGTTCCTCAGTGCTATAACTAAAAAAATAAAAAATTTATTATTTTATTTTGTTTCATTTATTTTGATGTAAACAAAATTTCTCCCCAATGAATGTATCATGTCATTAGGACATGATGCATTCGTTGTCTTGATCTTCTATTAGTTGTAGTATACATATATAGAGATAATTAAGCCAAAGAATTGAAATATCTAACATTTTAATCCAATAATATTCTTATATTAAACGATAGTAGAGACAATTATATGAGATAATTTTAGCTACAATAGTTGGCCTAGATTTCTCTAATATAAATAGAAGTTGTATGAGCTCTATAGGCCATAGTAGCCTGCCTCTCTCATGTTTCATGGAGATGTTGTAGTGCAACCTCTTTATCACACTCCAATGAAGAAAGAGTTTGTTTGAGTTTGGACACTTGAGCATCAACCTCTGAACAATCTTCTTCAATGGCTGTGACAGCTTGTATGATCATAGTTATCCTTTCTAGCAAATATTATCTCCTCAGTTGTAATTCTCTTAATTCAATAGAGATATTGAGGAGCTCCACTTGTGCTATAAAAAGCTCCCTTTGGAAGGATCTTAAGGCTTTGAGATTATGCCCTAGATCTTAATTCAACCTTTTGACTCACCATTACCCAAGTTGTATATGAGAAAGCCTAGCTCCAAGAAGGACTTAAGTAGGCTAATTAGATCATTTGATCTAAATGGGCTTAAATGAGCCTTTTTGAATTCAAATAAAAATCAAATTGAAATCAACTCAAATTAATTGTTCAAAATAATTTGAAAATGATTGTTAAAAATAAATAAACCAATTATTGAATTTAGATTGGTTAATAAGATAATTTAACCCATTAAGACCAAGTTAGGCCAACATAGGTTTTAAACTCTAAGTAAATGAAATTAATTGATCCAATACATCCCAAATGCTTAGATTAACATAATTGAAAGATAAATACATTTTAATTGAGCCAAGCAATTCATTTGACTTAATTCAATTCAACCAAACTCATTTAAGCCATAATGGGTTAAATAAGAAATAATCAAATAATCAATTTCAAATTTCATATAACCCATTGATTAAAAATATCATAAATGATTAAATGAATATAATTAAAGTATCAATCTAGTGTTGATCCATAAAATGGAGCAAGCTAGATCAATCCATATAAAAAAGTTCCTAAATGGCATAATTTCAAAATATTTGAACCCAAGATCCAATTAATCATCTTGGAATACATTCAAACCTATCCTAAGAAGATTTTAAGATAATTAACAACTAAGATTAATCCAATTAATGAAGTCCAAGTAATCTCGATTAATGAAGTCCAAGATTAATTAGGTGATTTCACTGGATAGATCATATGAAATCATCCTGTATCGGCAGACTACTCTTAGCTTTCGCCGCCATCAAACAAAGCATAATCTTTTCCATCCGTTCCTTTCATTAAGAAAAAATGGCTGAGATTTAGTCAAACCGATCGATTAAACTGCCCATAGAAAACCATGGGTTAATCCGAGCCATCAGATCTTCGATCTCATGGCCTAGATCAAACTGCATCCCATCGCCATTTTAACATGGGATCCACGTGGATCTAGCATGTACGGATCACGCAGCACCACACGTAAAGCGGCGTCATGTTGTTACCACGTGGCACCGACGTGTCTAAATAAGAAATTCAGTTTTTTAAAATTTAAAAATTATAGATAATTAATAAAAATTTTAAAAATCATAAGAAAATAAAGGGCTAGATGGACTCCTCTTAGTGAGAGGAATCGATTAAAACAAAAATTCCTAATTTTTATTGGGTAATTTTGGGTCAATTTGAGTTTGAATAAAAACATTCAAACCCAAATTAATCTCAAACCACTATTCCAATTGATTTGAAACTTTGGGAAAATGAAATTAGGTTTAATATACACTTTAGAAAAAAAATTTCAAGATTTATTTTGAAGTAAATAAAAAAATCTTGAGTTTCAAATCTTAAACCCTAATCATAATGAAATAAATAAATATAAAATTAAAAAATCATATAAAATTATAAGATCACCTTAAATCATTGTAATAAACTATAATGAATCTAAATAACCCATTAAAACCTTCTGAAATCTAACAATCCATAAAATCACCTAATTAAGTAATTAATTGAATTAATCAATTTAATTAATCAATGAGAACTTAAGAAAATCATAATAAATCTACCATAAATTCAAAATTTTCAAATGAATCCCCTATGGATGCATTATCCGTAAAGGACTCTAAGAAGAAGAAAACACCTAAATAATCTATTTTAAATTAGGCTTAACTTAGGTTTTAGTGAAATAATAAAAATCTTAATTAATCTTAAAGTACACATGTCAGAATGAAACTTTAGGAAACTCAAAGTAGTAAAGAATGCCATTTTCCATAAAAATTTCATGGTCAATTGAACTCTGGATTGTAAGTTATTGAATTTCAAATCTCTAGGTAAATTTAAATGCAATAATAAATTAAGAAATTATAAAAACTATAAAATTTGTAATATCAACTTGAAATATGTTTATCAACATCAAAACACTTATAGAAAGTTTTCTAACACTTTGAAGTCATGAAACTTGATTAATTACAAACTTAGGGTTTAATAAAATAATTAAGAATATAAAATTCAATTAAACTTCAAAGTTAATAATTGATTAAAACATGATAAATCTATTAATAAATTGAAATATAAGATTCAATAACCTCTGAATTTTATAATTTCTTAACATATGAATCCATTAGACCCATTTAAGTTAAGGTTAAATGTAGTCACAAATGTAAATAAAATAAATATAATAAGTCAAATCACTTAAACCTAAAATGACATAAAAAGTAAAAAAATGGCCTAGGATAGGTTTGATATCCAAGTAGCCAAGTCCTTAAACTTCATAGATCATGACTAGCAATAAAGATCCGATTAAATGAAGTGATAAAAAGAACCTTCCTAAATAATTAAAATAATATTTTCTCTAAACTAATTAAAGACAATTGAATTATTTTATTTAAGTTCATAACCCATGCATGTCAGTGAAATAAAAGAAAGAAATCATGACTTGAAACAGATTATCTTAATCTAAACTCATTAGCAAGCATAGGAATGTTAACTAAATAAATAAATGAAAAAAACAAAATAGAACCTATATAATCAATAAAAATTATACAAATGAAACAAATAGATCATAGAATAGAAATATAATGAAATGATAACATTAAAATTAAGATTGAATTTAAGATATTAATTAAGTTCATGAAAATGAAATGAACATAGACATTACTAGACATAAACCTTAATAAAATAATTAAGTCAAATAAACATAATCACTTGAATCAAATCATTTGAAGTAATGAATAAAAATCAAACAAATCAAATAAAACAAACATAATCAATTGAATAATGAACACAATATAAAAGGTTAAATATGGAATTAAGCTATAAGTTATAAACTAAATAATTACAAATGTGAATGAGTCAAGTTCAAACCTTCAAGTAAATTAAATTTTAAATCAAGAAGCATATTGAGTTCTAATAAAAAAAATTATAAATAAACAAAAATCTTCAACAAAGTAAACAAATATTTAATCCAATCAAAAGAAAAAAAAAGAATTAAATTCCAAGACAAAATTAAAACATTGATCTAAATTAAACTCAAACCAAATAATTATTTAAATGAATCCAAAGGAGGTTAATTAAGATACTTAGGATTTTAGTTAGACCTTTGGGATGAACCTTCATCTTAGGGTGAAGGCTTCATTCTATTATGATTTAGGATGTTGAATAGAATGGGTTCCACCCAAAGTGGAAGTTATTATATTCTTCATTCTTGAAAACTTAAATTTCATTTTAATATAAAATTAATCTAAACATGGAAATCAAATTGTAAGTTAATAAATCATTTAAACTGAAACTATCCATCATAAGTTAAACCAATTTTAAGATTAAAAGAAATTGAAACAATAAAAATAAAATTTATCATAATTAGCAACATGTGGTATATAGTCTAGACATCTGAAGTCACAGGGCTACTAGTCCAAAGGAGTTCTTAATACCTCAAATCTCTGGTATAACAATGACACATATCTATGAACCAAAATTATGAAAGTAAAAGCCTTAAAATCAAATTAAATTAACTATTAAAAATCTAAATTAAAACTTGAACCAAATTAAAACTTAAACTTAAAAGGCTTAGTATAGTCATACCACATAAACCCTTCCTTCACACACTAGATTTCTTTGAGGTCACCAACCCAAGATTTAGGTTAGATCGATCTGTGATGTTCTATGATATGATTTGATATTTTTTATTATTTTATGGTGTAATATTTTAGACTAGATGGCTAAATTGTTTGTCCATTAGACTATATGATATGACGTTCTTTCTAGAACTAATGTTATCTTCTGTAAGGGGCTATGCCAAAAGAGACCACTGTAATAAATTATAAATAAATATTATTTTCTTGTAAGTATGCTTAAGTCCCTAAGCATAGTCTAATAGGATAAGTAGGTTTATCAAGCAACTAATGTTAAGCTCATGTGTTTTCAAATATAATTGCTATGTGCTATATCCATTTCCTATTATTTGTTTTGTACAACTTAGAAATTTCTTTTTGAATTTTAAATATAATTTGATCCTAGAATTAGGTTATGATCTAATATAAAATGAATATAAAAATAGAAATAAAATTGTAAATTATTAAAACATTTAAATTGAAACTATCCATGGTAAGTTAAGCCAATTTTAAGACTAAAAGAAATCAAAAGACTATAAATAAAATTCTTCATAATTAGCAACATATGGTATATAATCTTAACTCTCAAGGTCACAGGGCTACTGGTCTGAAGAGGTATTAAAATCTCGAATATCTACTATAATAATGACATGAACCTATGAAGTGAAATTATAAAACGTAAAAATCTTAAAATTAAATTAAATTAAATATTGGAAATCCAAATTGAAACTTAATCTTAAAAGGCCTAGTATAGTCAACATATAAACCCCTCCTTCACACACTAGATTTCTTTGAGGTCATCGACCCTATATTTAGGTTAGTTTGATTTGTGACGTTCTATGAAGTGATGTAATATTATTTATTATTTTATAGTGTAATATTTTAGATTGGATGGCTAGGATTGTTTGCACGTTAAACTGGATTATAGGATATTCTTTATAGAACTAATACTTTCTTCTACAAGGGGATATGCTAAAAGGGACCGCTATAATAAATTATAAATAAATATTATTTTCTTATCGGTATTCTTAATTCCATAAGCCCCAATAAGATAGGTGGGTTCTAAAAGAAACTAATGCTAAGCCCATATGTTTTCAAATATAACTATTGGTGCCCTATTTGCATTTTCTAACATTTATTTTGTAGGGCTTAAAATTTTATTTTTGAATTTTAAATGTAATTTGAGCTTAGAATTAAGTTAAGATCTATAAGGTCTTGGAATAGCAGGAGTTGACTGTACCGCTCTAGTGGTCTCCTTTAAAGCCCAAAGGAGATCCATGAAGAAGGAGATGATCCTGAAACAAGACCTATAGATTTAGGGCAGGCTATATATATGTAGAGCTCGATTGTCCATTTTTCTCTTTTTTATGGGGTGTATAGCACTACCCGACCATACTAGCCTATTCTTTTTATTTAAATTTATCTTGAATTATTTGGAAGCATAATAGAATCAATCTATTTTTTTAGATTTCTTTTTGTGATGAGTTTTCTGTGATCATGCCTAAACATTAGGCTCATAGAAAAATAAAATTTTCTACCTAACCTAAACCTACACAATATAAAAAAAAATTAAAAATTGAAATTTCTCACATAAATTAAAGCCCTAAGAATAACTTAAAATCAACTAGAAATAACTAATTTTTTGTGGATCATGTTAGCATATTGTTCTAAATTCTGGAATTGGGGGCTTCACCTATTGCACATAAGGGGCATTTGACCTTTGAGAATAACTACCTTCTTGGGGAAGTCTGCCTTCTCTTTTTGATTTGGCCCATGACCACTTCTAATTGCATCTCATTATAAGAATAAATTGCATACCCCAAAAGCCTTAAAGGAATTATGTATCAAGATATAAAATCTAAAATTTGTTGCATTAGTTAGGTATATATCATACACAACATAATCTTATAGATTATGAAGTAAGTCTAGGTTCTTAGATTCCTTTATAAAAATGCAATAGCCTAGCCATCTTGCATTCATGAGACTTAACATCATGGATTTAAAATTTTCTTGAGTGGTGTTAGCTGGCAGCCCTTCTAGGCATGTCATAAGTCTAGAAGAGTGAGGGATAGGATTTTTTTTTCAAATGAGAAAAAGGGCCAGTAATTCCCAAAAGTGAAATTAGGTTGAGCATTTGACTTGTGTTAGAAGCAATTATCGACATAATATCTAAAGCATTCTACTAGAGTGAGTTTTCAACCCTAAAAATTTTTAAAATCTTATGCTATTAGAATATAAGCTCTAGATCTCCAATAAAATTTTAACTCAAATTTTAATTTAAATTCTTAAATTTAAAGCCCACTAGTAGGAAAGTTGAAATGTCCACTAGGTCTCTCAATATCTA
Source organism: Cymbidium sinense (assembly GCA_021442155.1). Classification (NCBI taxonomy): domain Eukaryota; kingdom Viridiplantae; phylum Streptophyta; class Magnoliopsida; order Asparagales; family Orchidaceae; genus Cymbidium; species Cymbidium sinense. Next base: position 80,964,754 of record CM038227.1, read on the forward strand.
TAGACATTTTCTATTTTATCTTAATTAGTTGCTAATTGAACTCCTTCCACTTTGCAGTGTTCCCCTTTTAAAATACCAAATTATGATTTTCCTTTGGAACTAGCTTAGAAATCTATAGAAATAAATGCTTATTTCTTCAATCGAGAGTATTCTTAGGAAGATATCCTTATTCTTAAGATGTAATTAACTATAAGGGCTTGCCTTATAGGGAACTATGATCCTATTATAAAATAAACATTTTTCTAATTTTTCATGTAGTTCAAGAGCAGAATCTCTAGAATATTAATAAGGCTTGGTAGCCTTAGAAGTCCTTATTTAAGTGATTAAATCTATTATAGGATAACATGTGTATCTTCTGAGATAATATGTTTATTTCTTAATAATAATTTTGATTACCTAAATAAGAAATTCCTAAAAATATATGTACTGTACAAATTTTCCCTACATAGTGTTTTTAATTCTCCCAATCTTTTTGTTGTGAGGTTAGCACTAACAAAAGTTGACCTAGGCATTTCTTTGATACCTAGGTTAATGATGGAGGTGGACATTCTTTCTTTTTGTGAGATTGAGAAAACTTGGGTATTGGAGGTGAGGCAAGAAGATATGTTGGATAACTAGCACTCCCACTAAGGATTGCCAAGGTTTGGCCACCAAGCTCTCAAACCACAAGAACAACTCAAATAAATTATAATTTACAAAATATCTCCTTTCATTCTTTCAAAGGGGGATATTTATAGCCATTATAAATATCTTTCAAAAGAAAAGAATTCAAAGCATGGAGAGAAAGGTGGCTGGCCACATTAATGTGAAGCATTAAGTTGCCTTATTATTTTATGTCATCCACCCATTTTGACATGCTATTATTTTATGTAGATTCAACCACCTCACATGTCATGCTTTGAATTTTTAAATTCAAAATTTCAAACCTAGAGTTTCTAGAAGAAAATTAAAAATTACATAAGTAAAAAAAAGTTGAAATCATAAAATGGGCATTAGCAGGCTAATGGGCTAATCCTTCTTCTTTCTTGAATTTTCTTGGGCTTTAGCTTGAGATCTTATAAATGAACCTTGAGCTCTAATTTCTAGATCCACATAATGTTCTACATCAACTCCCTTGGGCTCAATTGAACTCTGCTCTATAGAGTTGAAATCTAAGAAGTCTTCTACTAATTGTGGGGCTAGAGTCTCTAAATTAGTACGGGTCAACCATGTGTCTTCAGTTGGTTGCTTATTCTTCCAACAAACTAGAAAATGAAGTTCATAAGCTAGATTAATGGGTTCTTCCTTGGTGATAATATAGTCAACTTCAAAGAAAAAAGGCTTCTATAAGTATGGTGTTATATCTCATGCTAAAGAGTTGGATTGAACAAGTGGAGGTTTATTAATTCCTTCATATGATAGAATATCTTTAATATTAATAACTGGATGAATGAGCATATCAACATGCAAATTAAGGTGATAAGTATTAATTTCAATTTTCTTAATAATTTTAAATGGATCACAAGTTCGGGCATGATATTTCTTATATTTAGTGATTTGATAATGCTCAGGCTGAATGCGAATTAATACATAATTACCTTCTTTATACTCTTTCATTGAACTATTATGATTTTCCTTAGAAGTATAATTTTCATTACTTATAGTAATTTGCTTTCTTATATCTTCATGGAGGCTTTGAAACTTTTTAGCAAATGAGAATGTTGTATTAAAAAATACATAAGATGGTAGGTTTCCGACATTTATTGGTCATCTTAGATTTTGACCATAGACTATCTCAAATGGTGATTTTTTGTAGTTCTAGAAACAATACTATTATAGGAAAATTTTGAGATTTGTAAATGTAAATCCAAATTTTCTAAACTTTTACCATCCAAGCATCTAAGCAAATTTTCTAAAGTACGATTGACTACTTTATTTTGTCCATCAGTTTGCAGGTTAAAGGCAGAAGAAAATTTTAATTTAGCACCTAATAAATTTTATAATATTTTCCAAAAATATGAGACAAACCTAACATCTCTATCAGAAATAATGGTTAAAGGGAGACCATGGAGTCATGTTATTTCCTTAAAAAATAAATTGGCTATATAATATGCATCATTTATTTTTTTAACATGGGAAAAAATGAGCCATTTTTGAGAACCTATCCACTACAACAAAAATGTTATCATGTCCTCGAGCTATCCTAGGTAATTCTAGAATAAAATCTATTGATAGGTCATCCCAAGGCCTATAAGGAACATGTAAGGCAATGTATTGTCCAGACCTTTGTTTGATAGTTTTAGCATGTTTACAAATTAAGCATTGAGCCACTAATTTTTGAACATCTCATTTAAATGAAGGCCAGTAAAATCTATTTTCTAATAAACTTATAGTCTTTTCCTTTCCAAAATGACTAGTTACACCTCTAACATGTAGCTCAGTGATAAGGAATTCTCTAAGAGAAGATCGAAGAATGCATAGTTGTTTTCCTTTATATAAATATCCATTTATTATTAGGAATGTTCCTTGTAAAATTATTGGTTTATCTAGGCGTCCAAAATAAATTAGGGGAAAGTCATGGCACATAATATAATCATCTTTAATTCTATTAAATCTTGGGATTCTCAATTCTAAAGAGGAAATCATTAGGTTTACCCTGGATAAAGCTTTATTAGATTTATTCTCAATCCCAGGCTTATGTTTTAGAATAAAAGAGTCATCTTGTAAAAATTCAACCCATTTTACATGTCTATGACTTAATTTTTATTGAGTATTAATGACTTTTAAGGTATGATGATCATAATTAAGTATAAATTCTTTATATAAGAGATAGTGTCACCAATGCCTTAAGGATTGAATACAATATAAAACTCCTTATCATAAGTGGAATATTGTTGTTTGACTTCATTTAAATTTTCAATAAAGAATTTCATAGGATGATTCTCTTAACTAAAAAATTCTACCTATCTCAATTCCTAAAGCATCACATGTCACTTCAAAGGCTTTATAAAAATTAGGAAGCCTAAGGATTGGTGCAGAAGTGATAAGAACTTTAATTTGCTCTAAGACTTTTTATGCATTAGGAGTCAAACAAAATTTATCTAATTTTGGTATATCAGCCATCGTAGCAAAAATAGTACTAAAATTCTTGATAAATCTTTGATAAAAAGTGGTTAAACCATGGAAGCTTCTAACTTCAATAAAACTTTTAGGTGATGGCCAATCTAAGTTTGCTTTCACTTTAGAATGATCAAGTTTAAGTCCAACAGTGGATATAATAAAGCCTAAAAAGATTATCTCAGCTTGCAAAAAGAAACACTTTTTTAAATTAATGTATAATTTCTCTTATGTAAGTATTTCAAATACTTTTTGTAGGTGTTGTAGATGCTCATTTTCACTTGGACTAAAAATTAGAATATCACCAAAATACATCACCAAAAATTTATCTATGTATAGTTTAAGAACAGTATTCATTAATCTCATAAATGTTCTAGGAGAATTTGAAAGTTTAAAGGGCATGACAAACCATTCATGAAGTCCATTAGGGGTCTTAAAATTCATCTTCCACTCATCTCTTGATATAATCTGAATTTTATGATATCCACTTTTTAGATCAATCTTTGAAAAATAAATTTGCTCCTGAGATTAAATCTAACATATCATCTAATTGGGGAATAGAAAACCTATACTTTATAGTGATTTTATTTATTGCCCGGCTATCAACACACATTCACCATGTTCCATCTTTCTTTGGAGTTAATAAAGTTGGGATTGCACAAGGACTAAGACTCTCTTGAATAAAACCCTTTTTAATAATTCCTCAATTTATCTTTTAATCTTAACATGCTCAGTAGGGTTCATCCTATAATGTGGAAGATTAGGAAGTTAAAAATCGGATAAGAACTCAATAGCATGTTGAATGTCTCTTAGAGGAGTTTGCTCATCAGGAAGCTCATTGGGTGCAATAACTTTAAAATTATAAAAAAGGGAAGAGACTACAGTAAGTATGTGAGTCTTATTAGAGTCTGGTATGACTTCTTTTACATGTAATAAGTGAAGGAGAAATGGATTAGAAAATTTTTTTATAAAGCTCCAAAAGCTATTGTTTCTATCTTTGGGGTCAAAGAAGGAAAAATAGATACTTTAAAGCAAGAATTAGAAATAGTATTATTAACCATAATAGTAGGATTTTCTATGATAATTAATTAAAGTTTGGCATTTTTCTTTAATAGAGGCTTAGGTTGCAAGTCAGAAGTTGTTTTGTGTGGTGCTATAGAGGGTGTTTTTTCTACTAGCTTTATTGGCAAGAGTTTAATAATCTTATTATTATGTTTAAAAATATAAGTATTTTCCCTACCATTGTGAATAAAATTCATATCATACAGCCAAGGTCATCCTAAGAGAATATGAGAATTTGATCCTCATAGTTTCCTATTTTAATTGGAACTAAACATCGATCGGTGATGGGAAGAGATGTATGATTTACCCAGCTAACATGAAATGGTTCAAGGTGAGGTTCAGATTTTAGGTTGGTTCGAGTTAAGGTGTGTGTTGAAATGACATTCATAGAACTTCCTCCACCTATAACTAACATACATCTCTTTTCATTACACAAAACATACATGCTAAAAATATTCTTTCTCTTCCAATATTCTACCTCATTTTTAATTACAGTAAGACATCTCATCACATTAACTTAAGGGTCATCAGTTAATTCTAATTCTTCATCAAATAATGGGGTGTCATCATAAACTTCTTCTAAATTATCATCTATTGGATTTTCAACTTCTTCTAAAAATAAGATTTAAGCTTTACATTGATTTTGCATATGACTTTTTTATGTCATTTAAAACATATTACTTCCCTAGTGCTCTTAGAGCTCCCTTCAATTGAATTTTTAGGTAATGGGGTCAGACCATTTAGATGGGTGGGTCTAATAATAGATCTATGGGATGAAATGGATGATACTTGATTTTTAATTTTAGAGATGAAAGCAGATTTTTTTGTTGTTCAAGTAATAAGGCATAATGAAATTCTTCCTCTAAAGATTATAGGGTCAAATAATTCAACTTTATTTCTAATGTCAATCCTAAGTCCAATAAGAAATTTATTGGCTAATTGCCAATAATTATTAGCGCAATCAATTCTAGAAACTAGATCTTCAAAAGTATTCAAGTATTCAATTACAAGATGATTACCTTATCTCAAAGTTAATAATTGACTATTTAGCTTCTTATCATGATGCCTAGGATAATACTATGCTCTTAACATTTCTTTCATTTCTATCCAAGTGAGGTTTGTCCTTCCTAATCTTTATTCTTTAACTAAATTATTTGTCCAATAAATCTTAGCATGTCCTATCAATTTAATTTTAACAAAAGTAACCCTTTCATAAACATCCATTTTATACCAATCAAAGAAGTCATCCATTTGAACTAACTAATCAAGAGATTTATTCGGGTCATGTATACCATCATAAGTTGGGGCTTCTACTTTAACTCTTCAAGATGGATCATTAGAGTCTTCTGTAGTCTTAAAATGATTCCCCCCCCCCCCTTCCACCATTTCTAGCAATTGGTGGTCTTCTACTGGATGGTTTTTTCTATGGTTTGGATATGAATCTTCTTCATCTATCTCTATAGGCACAATATGAGCAAGTATTGGAAGAGGAGTTGGTACTCTATTATTTTATAGATGAACTAAAAGAGTTTGCATTTGTTCTTTAAGTTCTTGCATTTTATTTATACTTTCTTCTAATATTTGTTGAGTGTTTAATTTATTGTCATGGATCCTAAGATATAAGACATCAACTAATCTAGTCAAATTTTTAACTTAGTCTTAAGAGATAGATTTTGGTCCCATGAGATTTCTTTAATGAAAAAAAAAAGATATTTGAAAAGGGATGAAAGAAAAAATGAAATAAAATAAATAAGTATAATATAATTGTATAATCAAAGTGAAATTTTAGGCTAAGAGAACATCCAGGTGAGGGGGAGGTTAAAGGCTACTTAAATCCCAAGCTCTCCTTAAACAGTTTAGGTTTTTTTTTGCAAATTTCTATTTAGCTTCCAAAATCACTAAGTTTAACACACTTATATTAATATGCATGCAATTTTTTTTATTTTTTTAATGCAATGAAAAAAATTTCCATTTTTATCAATCCTCTTTTTTTAGAGTAAGCAAGTTATCATAAGTTAAGTAGACAAACTTCTAAAATTAACCATAAATAATAACAAAGATAATAAAGCAAGCAAATAGATTTTGATTTGAACTAATGGTTAGGTTGTTTTTAGGGCGAAGCACTACCTCATTAAGCTTGAGATCTTGTAAATGGACCTTGAGCTCTAATTTCTAGATCCACATAATGCTCTACATCATTAATGATTTTAGTTCAGTTGTAGAGGATACATCATCGACAAGTTTTGGCTCCTAGTAATACTCCTTCGAACCAAATGTCAAGTTATCAATGGGACCTGGTAAGTCAGACTGCTCAATCTGGTGAGGCTATGAAGAGGAGGGGATCATGCCTTAAAGTGATTGCATAGTGGAAATCATCTCCTCCATCCTCTTTTCCATTGTTGTAATTTTATCTTCCTTCTATTTAATTTGAAGGATGAGTTGTTGAGTAAAATCTAAAGAAAAATTTTCTAGTGATTCATCTTGCTCTCTCTTTGATGATCAAGTGTCTACCATGTAGATATTGCTATAGGTAGTCCTAAATCATCACCTAGTAGATCATCCGGCTCTAAATCATAGTGTTGTTGCATTCTTTTTCTTTTTTTTCTTCATCCTCTTTGATAATAGTTTCTATTTCTTTTTTGGACAGATAAAATGGAGTACCATGGCTATCTAGAATGATATCTGACTCATCACTCATATCCATGGGTCTCATTTCATATTCTTCACCTTTTACACCCTCTTGAGAAGCATGAACTTCCTCAAAGGTGGCTCTTAAACCAAGGTGACACTCATCAGTAGTCTCTCTAACATAAGGAGACAGATAAGGAGACTCTATTTCTTTACTATAAACATAAAATGATGAGGGCCCTTTAGCTCAAGGCCCAGGTGAAGATGGTAGAGGCTTATCTGGAGTAAGCCTAGAGACAAGTCTCTCTAAATATGTAGATGAAAAAGGTGGTGAAGGCACCATAGGCTCAAGAGCTAGTGGAACCTTCCTGACATAAACTCTCTTATTTTATTTTCTAGGGAGGATCTCCCTAGACTAGCAAGCTAATCTCTGTGTCATGTTAATGATTGTCTAGGGCAATGATATTGCTCTAGTGCTACAACCACAGGATAAAAAGAATTCCTTCTATCAGGAAAGACTAACTTCACCTTCCCTTTATAATGGGAAGTGGAAGGTCTACCTAAGAGCTCTTTTCCTAGGCTTCTCAATGCATGATCCTTCATGGCCCTTAATAACTTCTCCTTAGTGTATGAGGAGGGTCCATGGATTCTATGAAGGATCTCATGCAGCCTGCCATGAGATTCTTTTTTTTAACAACTTGTTACTTTACTTTTCTTCATACACAAAAGGGTGAGGTGGAGAACTTGTAATTCTAGACACATCCTCCTCTCCTTGGGCATCAAACAAGAGATGATATATGCTTCAACCTAAGAGAGGGGAAATGTTTGGGAGAGTATAACCATCCCTCGCCCCAGCTAATTCCATATCTACCAATTCTTTTTATTTTTGTTCCTTGAGGGCTACCCTCCTAAGCCTTCTACCTCTATTTTTCTTTTGACACTTTATCATCATGGGGGTTGGGGGGCGAGCTCAGAGGTGGAACCTATCTCAAAAGTGCTAGATGGGAAAGGAGTAGGCAATGTCTCTAAAGTGGGCAGTTTAACTTTCTTTTAAGTAGGACCCTGCTAGATCCTCTCAGTAACATGATCAGTAATCTTCCTGGTTTCAGCAAGAGTAGGAGGAGGTGTGCAAGAAAATTCTAGGATGGGTTCCTTGTCTTTAAGTGCTGTCATAAGAACTAGAGCAAGAGTCACTCCATTTGTAGTGATATTCAAATTTTCAAAATTAGCTCCAAACTTAATGATGGAGCCATCAGCCAGTTGGCTACTATCCATGGAGAAGTTTATACTAGTTGTAGCGGCAAAGATTAGTTATCCGATAATTTATATTTAAAAAAAATTTTAAAAAAGAATTATTGAATAGTAACTTAAAATAACAAAAATGTAGTCAAAAGTAAGACTTTTGATCCATTAGGGAATTTTGGCCAATTTTATGGCTAGGATTTTTTTTATTTTACTTCAAAATATATTTTTCTTAAAAAAAATATAGGAATTATAAAACCATCCCACTAGAATTCCATGAATAGGATAGTTTTATATCTCTCTTTTGTTATGTTGAATGTGCTCTACCAATGGTAAAATGGAGAGATATTAACCAGGAAGAAAGGCAATCTTGACCCTTGTAAACACAAGTACATTATCAATCATCAAAATAATAACATATTTCTAAAGATGGAGAGAGAATCATTCCACAGTGAAGTTGCCAAAAAATATCTCTAAGGGAAAATTTTATGACACTACATAGAGTTTAGGAATTCTTTATTTGGATGATCAAATGCCTCATTAAGGAATAAAAATATTATCTCAAAAAATAAAACATATTTTTATATAATGAATTTGATCATTAAATAAAAAAACTCCTAAGGCTAATGGGTCTTTCATGTATCAGAGATTTTTTTCTTAAAGTATATGGAAAGTAGAACATGGTTTAATTTAAACTAGGTTCATGGTTCCCTATAGAGGAAAGGAGTAGGCAATGTCTCTAAACTGGGCAGTTTAACTTTCTTCTAAGCAGCACCCTGTTGGATCCTCTTAGTAACATGACCAGTAATCTTCCTGCTTTCAGCAAGAGCAGGAGGAGGTGTGCAAGAAAATTCTAGGATGGGTTCCTTGTCTTTAAGTGCTGCCTTAAGAACTGGAGCAAGAGTCAGTCCATTTGTAGTGATATTCAAATTTTCAAAATTAGCTCCAAACTTAATGATGGAGCCATCAGCCAGTTGGCTACTATCCAAGGAGAAGTTTATCCTAGTTGTAGTGGCAAAGATTAGTTATCCGATAATTTATATTTAAAAAAAATTAAAAAAGAGAATTATTGAATTGTAACTTAAAATAACCAAAATGTAGTCAAAAGTAAGACTTTTGATCCAGAAGGGAATTTTGGCCAACTTTATGGCTAGGATTTTTATTATTTTACTTCAAAATATATTTTTCTTAAAAAAATATAGGAATTATAAAACCATCCCACTAGAATTCCATGAATATGATAGTTTTATATCTCTCTTTTGTTATGTTGAATATGCTCTACCAATGGTAAAATGGAGAGATATTAACCAGGAAGAAAGGAAATCGTGACCCTTGTAAACACAAGTACATTATCTATCATCAAAATAATAACGTATTTCTAAAGATGGAGATAAAAATCATTCCACAGTGAAGTTGCCAGAAAATATCTCTAAGGGAAAATTTTATGACACCACATAGAGTTTAGGAATTCTTTATTTCGATGATCAAATGCCTCATTAAGGAATAAACATATTATCTCAAAAAATAAAACATATTTTTATATAATGAATTTGATCATTAAATAAATAAAACCCTAAGGCTAATGGGTATTTCATGTATCAGAGATTTTTTTCTTAAAGTATATGGAAAGTAGAACATGGTTTAATTTAAACTAGGTTCATGGTTCCCTATAGAGGAAAGGAGTAGGCAATATCTCTAAAGTGGGAAGTTTAACTTTCTTCTAAGCAAGACCCTACTGGATCCTCTCAGTAACATGATCAGTAATCTTCCTGCTTTCAGCAAGAGAAGGAAAAGGTGTGCAATAAAATTCTAGGATGGGTTCCTTATCTTTAAGTGCTGCCTTAAGAACTGGAGCAAGAGTCACTCCATTTGCAGTGATATTCAAATTTTCAAAATTAGCTCCAAACTTAATGATGGAGCCATCAGCCAGTTGGCTACTATCCATGGAGAAGTTTATCCTAGTTGTAGCGGCAAAGATTAGTTATCCGATAATTTATATTTAAAAAAAATAATTTAAAAAGAGAATTATTGAATAGTAACTTAAAATAACCAAAAAGTAGTCAAAAGTAAGACTTTTGATCCATTAGGGAATTTTGGCCAATTTTATGGATAGGATTTTTTTTATTTTACTTCAAAATATATTTTTCTTAAAAAAATATAGGAATTATAAAACCATCCCACTAGAATTTCATGAATAGGATAGTTTTATATCTGTCTTTTGTTATGTTGAATATGCTCTACCAATGGTAAAATGGAGAGATATTAACCAGGAAGAAAGGCAATCTTGACCCTTGTAAACACAAGTACATTATCGATCATCAAAATAATAACGCATTTCTAAAGATGGAGAGAGAAATCATTCCACAGTGAAGTTGCCAGAAAAAATCTCTAAGGGAAAATTTTATGACACCACATAGAGTTTAGGAATTCTTTATTTGGATGATCAAATGCCTCATTAAGAAATAAATATATTATCTCAAAAAATAAAACATATTTTTATATAATGAATTTAATCATTAAATAAAAAAACTCCTAAGGCTAATGGGTCTTTCATGTATTAGAGATTTTTTTCTTAAAGTATATGGAAAGTAGAACATGGTTTAATTTAAACTAGGTTCATGGCTCCCTATAGAGGAAAGCCCCTATAGTTAATTACATCTTAAGAAGAGTCTCTTTCTAAGAATACTATGGATTGAAGAAATAAGTTATTATTTTTAAAGATTTTTGTGGTGGTTTTCAAAGGATTGATATTTGGGGTATTCAATTGAGAATGGTCCAAAGTGGAGAGAGTTAATTTTGGAATTGAAATGGGATGAAGTAGGAAATTCCCATTGATACTAGGATGCCCAGTAGGTATTTCAACTATCCTATAATTGGGCTTTAAATTTTATAATTTAGTTTAGACTTTGAGTTGATATTTTCTTAGAAGACTAGGATTTAGATTCTAGTAGCACAAGGCTACAAAAATTCTTATGGTTGAATACTTACTCTGAGGGGGATGCTTTAGAACCTAGTATGCAAGTGCTATTAACACATGTCAAATGCTTGACCTAGTTTTATTTTGGGAATTATCAGTCATTCCTCTCACTTGAGAGAATTAACCTATCATTGAATCTCTTAGACTTACAACCCGCTTAGAAAGGGTTGCCAGCTCACACTATCTAAGTGCATTTTAAATTCATGATGATAAGTCTGATAAATGTAAGATGGCAAGCTATTGCATTTTTAGGAAAGGAATCTATGAACCTAGACTCACTCCCTAATCCCTAAGATAATGTAGGTATGAAATGCATCAAACTAATGAACATTTTTCAAAATTTTAACATTTTGACTCGATAATCACTTTCGGCCATGGGTATGCGATTTATGCCTAATATCTTGCAATTAGAAAGGGTTGTAGGCCAAATCAATAAAAGAAGATAGGCTTCGCCAAGTAGGTTCTCATCCTCACAGGTTAGATGCCCCTTATGTGCAATGGAAAAAGTTGCCCAATTCAAGGTTTGGAGTAATATGATTGTATGATTTGTAAGAGCTAATTAGTTTTTAATTGATTTTAAGTTATTTCCTAGGGCTTTAATTTACGTGAGATTTTGAATTACATTATTTATGGTTAAATTGATTAAATTTAATTGGATAGAAATTTTAATTTTTCTTATGAGCCAATGTCCAGACATTCATTACAGAAAAGCACAACACAAATAGAAACCTAGAAGAGTAGGTTGATTCTATTGCCCAATCTAAAATAAATTAGGCCAATTTAAATTTATAAAATAGGCCAATGTAGCCGGGTACCGCTATAGACCCTGGAAGAAAGGAAAATGGGCTGCCAAGCTCTGCCCTTATATAGCCTAGCCTAGAACTACTAGTCTAGATCTGTGGGTCTTCTTTCCAGGATCATCTCCTTCTTCAGGGACCTCCATTGGGCTTCATAGGGGACCTCTACACCATCTCCTAGAAGGTCAACTTCTACTAATCTAAGACCCCATAGATTTTAACCAAAATTTAAACTCAAATTTACATTTTTAAATTCAAAAATAAATCTTAAGCCTTACAAAACAAATGTCAGGAAAATACAAACAGCACACAACAGTTATATTTTATAAACATACAGACTTAGCATTAGTTTCCACCCATTTTATAGGCTATGTTAGTGGACTATTTAGCACTTGTAATCAAACAATAATTTTATATTTTTTATTTATGATGGTCGTCACTTTAACACAGCCTATTATAAAAGACAATGTTAGTTCTAAAAATAACGTCCTACCATCTAAACTAACGACAATCAATCCTAACCATCAAGTCTAAAATAGTATACCATAAAATAAAATAAAACAATTTTCATCACATCATCACAAAAAATCATAGAATGGCCTAACCTAAGTCTAGGGTCCATGGCCTATAATTCTAGTGTGTGAAGAAAAAGGGTTTGTGTGATAAGACATTACTAGGCTTTATAATTTCAATTTTTGTTTACTTAGTTTTGAATGTTGGTTTATTTACCTTCAAATGATTTCAATTTATTTATTGATTTTTATCTTATGTTAGGTATATTTTATTATGTTAGAATTAAATTAAGTTTTTAAGAATGAAGAATGCAATAGGTTCCATTTTGAATGGAGCCCCCATTCCATTCAACATCCTTAGTCCTAATAAAATAATATCTTTATTCTAAGGTAAAGATCCATCATAAAAATCTAATTAAAATCCTAAGTATTTTGGTTAAATTTGAATTTAGAGGATTTTGAATTTGTTCATTTGATTTCATTTTATTTTATATTTCTTTATTAATAATATTATAATTTTTTTTTTGGTTTAAATTAATTTAATCTATTTATTATTATGATTCACTTTGGTTTTCTCTTTAAGTTAATCTATTTATCATTATGATTTTAGGCTCTTTTAATTTATTTAATTTAAAATTATAATATTGATTGTTATCATTTATTTTACATGTTTACTTACTTGATTATGATGACTTATATATTTATTTACTGAATCCATTTTTGATTTAATATTCATGTTTGTTCATTGACTTTACTACATTTGATTCATGGTAAAATTTAGGTGTAGGTATTTTCTCTATTCAAGTCAAGTTAATTTCATTTATTCATTTTCATTAATGTTCATTAACCTAAAGAAAGTTATATTCAATTTATTATGTTTAAGATTATTCAATTTATTACATTCCAATTTTATGACTTATTTACATTAATGATTCTTTCAGTATGGAATAGTTCCAAATTATTGTGTTTAAAATGATTCCAAATTACATGTGGAAAAGTTCCATTTATCTTAATTACTTTAAAAGGAATGATCATTATGACTTTTAAAAGCAGCATTTATCTTAATGTAAATTTATTTGATGATTTAAGTAATTAAGAGAAATGTTATTTCTTTATTTTTTAAATGTGCCTTATGTTTACACACTTAACCTTTTATGTTCAAATTTATAATATTTCATTTTCTTATGTGAATGGTATTAATGTATTTATATATTGACACCTTATATATTTCAGAGATCAATGATGAAATTAATATGATTTAAATAATTGTCGTAACTAAATGTGATTTAAGTATCATATTTTCCTTTAATTATGATATTTGGATCCTATTGTTTTCAGTTGACTTAGATATTTTATTTAAGTGTTATGATTTTGATTATAATGTTTTAAATTTGTATTATGGATTTTATAATTTTTGTAATTTTTTTTATTTAATATTTTCTTGAAATTGAGCTAGAGATTTCGAAATTCAAATACTCCCAATCCACCAGTCAAATAAATTTAAAATTTGTATGGCAAGTGGGGTTCCTTTCCTATTTGATTTCCATAAGGTTTTACTTTGATTAGATATGTAATTAAGGTGTAATTAAGATTTTAATTATTATAATAAAACTTAAATTAGGCTTAATTTAGTGGAAATTATTTAAGGAGTTTTTTAAACCCCTCTAAAATATGCATCCAAAAAGGATTCATTCATAATTTCTGGGATTCTAGTTGATTTATTATGTTTTATCTAGGTTTAAGTTGATTAATTAAATTAATTAATTCAATTAATAGCCTAATTAAACCATTTTTGTGATTTATTATGTTCCCATGAGTTTCAATGACTTATTTATAGTCAATACAATATATTAAGATGTTTTAAATTATTTGGTTTAATTTCCATCATTTTTTAATTTATTAATATTTTATTTCATAAAAATTTAGTATTAGGATTTGAAATTTCCAATATAAAGCTTCATTGCCCAAAAAATTATGAAAAATTTATATAATATGTGTCTTAACATCAATTTTAATCTCGTAAAGATTCATTTGATTTTGATCAATGGTTTGAAAGTAATTAGGATTTGAAAATTTTCATTCAAACTCAAATTAGAGGCAGAATACCCAAAATAATTTGGGGATTTTAATTTTAATGGATTCCTCTCATCAAGATGAATTCTTAGAACCCAATTTTATAATTTTTTATTTATATTTAATTTCTTATGATTTTTTTTGAAGTTTTAATCAATAAAAACCTGATTTTCCTATTTTGGCACGTCGGGTCCACATGGATCCGACGTGGCATTGCTTTCCATGTAGTGCTGCATCATCATGCCACATGGAATCCATGTGGATCCACATATTAAAAGTGGCACACGTGAACTAATTTTGGACTGTCCAATCGAAGATCAGACCGCCATGATCCGACTCACAGTTCTCCTGATCAGATTTAATCAAAGACCTGGCTAGATCTTGACCAATCATTTTTTTTAAATGGAATGGATGGTGGAGATTATGTCTCCTATGCCGACAGTAGAGGCCAAGGGCTATCCATCATTTTTGTGTGATTTATGGCCGTCTTATTACTAAAATCAAGAAATTTTAATTATGAATCCATCAGTGAATAAAAATATAGAGATTTAAATGATTTAATCTCACTTGAGATCAAATTTTCTTCAAAAAGTGCCAAACTCGAAAGCTTAAGGGAGTCATTAATGGAATACCTCAATCCCGATGATCTCTGGTAATGGGTTTGACTCCAATAGCCGTGGAATGGTGTGGGAAGCTTGTGTGCTAAAGGAATTGAATTACCTTCCTCTGGATTGCTCCCTAGACCAACCCCGATTTGGATTTTGGCAGCTTTGGATGTTCTCCAGGCTCTTGGCGGCAAGGGAAGTGGGTGAAAATGGGTTTCGACTTCATGTGAGGTAAGGAAAGTGATGGAAAGATCCATTGCATTGAGAATTGCTCAATGTGTGAAATCCATGGAAGTCTTAAGCTTTTAGCCTTTTTTTTCTTCTTCCTTTGGTCGGTTGAGATGATTGCAACCTTTGGGAGTTAGTTAACATGCTTCTTAGCCATCTAACACCTGTCTATGCTAAAGAGGTGGAGAAGGAATTGAGTTATGCATATGGGATTTGGATCTTTGTGAAGTTGCTTAAGTTAGTCAATTTAGGTTGGGAATCTTCATTAATTAAGTTTAAGAATGCTTTACTTAAATCCTAAATGAATTAATTGAAGATTGAATTGAAATCTTTTTTAATTAAGCCATTTAACCATTTCTTTCATTGGTTTGGTTTAGGTCACCCCACTTGATGTATTAGCCTTGGTTTAATGCTTAAGATGTGTCCATTTAATCATTAATGGACACATTAATCAAAAGATTTTAAAGGTTTTAATGGTTATAAAGTGTTTACTTTAAGTTTAGTCCATTTTATGTTATTAGGTTTAGGTTGATTTTAATTAAGTCAAATAATTTATTTGGATTAATTATAATGTGTTTAATTTTCAATTGGGTTAATCCAACAATTTGCAAATAATTATAATTTTATTTCATTCAGAACACAAGGAAAAGATTCTTTTAATAAAAATAGTTGGTGGTGGAGTCAGAATGTGCAAGAAAAAATAATAAATAAGAAACATTGTTATGAAACTTGGTTTAGATGTAAAAACTCGGAGAATTGAGAAAGATATAAAGTGGCCAGTAGAGATTCTAAAAAAGCAATATATGATGCAAAAAATTTATCTTTTAGTGATCTACATAATAGATTGAATACCAAAGAAGGTGAAAGATGTATATAGCCAACCAAAGAGATAAGAGAAGTAGACCCAAATGGTTTGGCCACATAAAATGTCGGTCGTCCAATGACCCAATCAAGAGAGTAGATGTATTTGATTTTCCTTATGTTAAGAAAGGTAGAGGTAGACCTAAAATGACTTGGTTAAGATGTATAAAATATAACCTTAGTATACTTGAATTGAATGAGAATTTGACACATAATAGGACACAATGGAGAAGAAGGATTCATGTAGCAGACCCCACATAGTGGGATAAAGGCTTGTTGTTGTTGTAGAACCCATTTGACTCAAATTGAGTTTAATGAGTTAAGTTTGAGTTCATTTGGGAAAAATAACCAAATTGGTCCATGTGGACCCAATAATGGGTTGGTTTATGCTCAACAATCATATTCAAATGATTTTTGATATTTGATTTGAATTTAATTTGGGTTTAAATCCAATAAGACTCATTTAGGCCTATTTAGGTTAAATAACCTAATTAGTCTGATCAAGGCCACATTGGACTTATATTTCTTCAAATTCATGTTTATATATGTTCATAAAATCATCTTAACCATTTGTGATGTTTTTATATGTCAAAATTTGGTGGGTTGACTTTTGACATGGTGGGACCCACATAAGTCAAACCCATGTAAAAGGGTTGACTAACCTTTGACCTTTGGTTTGGATTTGGATTCATTTAATTTTATGTTATGATTTCATGTTTCTAATTTTATTTTATTTGGGTTTGTCTTGGATTTAATTTTAATTTCTTTAGATTTGTATGGCTATTAGCTTAATTAAGGTATTTAGGTTTAGTTCACTAATTAAAACTTAAGTTAAGCTTAATTGATTTCAAATTTAGAGTGTCGCATGTTTAAGTTGAAGTTTTGGGTTAAATCTATCTAATCCCATTAAGTTGGATTAATCTAAGAAAAGTGCACCAGATCACCAAGTGTGATGATGACCTAGGTGCTTAGTTAGAAGGCTTCTAATTTAGGATTAGGAGTCCTAATGAATGCCTTTGGAAGAAGTGTTAACCTCATCCAAAAATGAGATCAACAAGATTCAATCTTGCCAAGTGGTTAAGTTGACTCAATTTGGCCCAGTTAAGATTAAAAATGATAAATTCAGAATTAATCTAATCCAATTAAAATCGAGCTCACCCAAACTCATTGGAACTTTAATTAAACTTGATTGAACCTTAATTACAAGACAATCATATCAAATCAAACTAAATTGTCCCTTAACCCAAGTTGGCCCAAATGAATCTTATAGGGCCAAAACCCAATTCAACTTGATTTAAGACAAATTGAGTCAATCCACTCCTCAATCATTCCAATCACTTAATTGAACATCCTAGCTCACTCCAATCAATCCAATTTGATCAATTGATTCACTTAACCCAACTTGACCCAATTTGGCCTAGAAGGTCCAAATTGAGCCAACATTCAATCTAGCCCAAAATTATAATAATAAAAGCTATTAATCACTTTTAAATACATCATTAACATTTTCCAACCCTAAATTGATCCCAATTAAACCCAATCAAGTTAATTGGCCACTTGACCGAATTTGGCCTAAAAGGCTATTGTGAGTCAAATCTTGATTCCATCCAAATGAAACTAAGTAAATCCATTCAATCACTTTCAAATTGATTATTGATCATGACTAATCATTCAATTGCAATCAATTGAACCTAATTGATCCAATTTGACTATTTGACCCAAGTTGGCCCAATTTGACCGAAAGGGGGTTGAGCCAAAATTTGATCTAAACCAAATTGTATTGAACCAATGGCTTCAATCAATTCTAAATTGTTTATTGAACACTCTCCAACCACCAAATTAAGCTAATTTGGTCAACCTAACCCAATTGATCTATTAAGCACAATTTGACCTAAAGGGTTAAATTGAGCCAAAACCTATTATGAATCAAATCAATTCAAATCAAAACCTCCAATCACTTTCAAATGATTAATTAAATATGACTCTATCTCCCATCCAACCCAAATTGGCAAATTTGACCAAATTGGTCAACTTAACCCATTTGATGCATATGGCCCATATGAGTCAAATTCAAATATATTCTAGATTAAATCAAATTGATCACATCAATATGTTTCAATTCATCATTTGAACCTAATTCAATAGCCCTCTTAGGACAATTTGGTCAATTGGTTAACCTAATCTATTTGTACCCAAATTGATCTATATATGTTAAATTAAGCTAAATCCAACCAAACTAAGACCAAACCCAACCAAACTTACATGAATCACCCTTAGGTCCCCCTTCACCGGCCCAAGTGGACCCAACCCAAGGTGAACCCAGTACAATTCAAACCAAGTGAACAAAGCCACTAGAATAGGATAAAAACCTAAAATATGAAGGTCCAACCCATCCCTTTGTCTTAGCTAGCTACCTTAGCATACCTTAAACTCCCCATTCTGACTAGTCCGGACCCAATGCTATTGGACCAGCCATTAACTAAGGAGAGGGCACTTTCACCTTGGTTTAGCCACCATGACATGTCCACTTCACCTCAAGCCACTAAACTCTACCAGGGACATCCATCTAACCAATCATATGCCATTTCTAGCCACCCCTCTTAGTTGGTTAACTGCCACAATCTAAATTAACTATTTTGGTTAGTTCACATGGGGAGGAGGGTATACACTTCTTCTCTCATTCAAACCAAACACACTCCATCCTCACAAGCCCAGCTTCAACCCCTTGAATCCCCAGAGCTCCTTGTCCACTCAGATGCCAGTTAGACCGCTTCTCTCTCAACTCAAACACCCTCGACATCCAACTTCACTCAAACTCTACTAAATCTTAATTAATTCTTCCCACACATCCCCCTTACTCTAGCGAGTGAAAATAAATCAATAACTAGTCAATTCAAACACCGAAAACCACTCCAAGATAAACTCATGTGAGGTTCATAGTGGTTCTTGGTCTATAAAATGAATAGTGGGGAGGCAGCTCGTTATCTTCTCAGCATGGCTTTGCCTCTTTAAGGCAAAGTTACCTCACTTTTTGGGTTGCTAGTCTTAAACTCTAGCAAGGTAAATTCTAGCAAACTGTAGAAAATCATAAGAATTTTGGTTTTGTGACATGTTTTTGCATTTGACTCGAAGCCATAGGATCCCCCTTAGATTCATTCTCTAATCATTTTGGAATTAATTCCACCATCAAATGAGCTCCTGTGAGCATGGATCAAGCAAGAAAAGATAAAAGGTGTTCATCTCTTACTAGAGGTCAATGATAAATCATATGTTATCCGTTCAACATGATAAGAATGAGCAGCTATGATTAAATGCATTATAATTTTTTATTAAATTTTTTTTAATATGTGGGATTAATCTCGACTATTTAATTCGTGATTGAAAGGCCAAGATGAAAGCACATCCACCACCATTGACTCAACAGCCTTGCGAAACATTTTAAATAACCAACCACGTCAGCACTAATGCAGAGCCAAATATGTAAATCTATTAATTAGAGTAAAATATTCATTAAAATAGCCAAAACTTCTAAAAAATCATAACTAAAAGTAGAAAATCTAAAAATACAAATAAACCAATTTTGGAATGCTTAGACAGAGAAAAATTTAGGAAGAATAAAAGCTCTAATTTTTATTAAATGAATAGTGACTAATTAGTATTTAGAGTTCTTAAGCCCCAATTACATGGCCAATTGGCTTGAAATTTGGGGTGATTGTCCCATTGGATGACCTTTACCTCCCATAATTATTTCAAATTAATTTGCTAAGTAATTTGGAAAATCTAAAATTTCAAACCTAAAATAATAATTTTATGCATTCAATAAATAAATAAAATGAGTAAAATTATGCAATTAATTATGGAAGTTTAAATATATATTAAAATAGTAATTCTGACTAGAGAAATTAATTAAGACCTCTTATCCTAATTATTTCTCATAGTCAAATTTAGGGGATTTTATTTAGTTAATTAAACCACTAATTACCCTAGAGCTTAAAAGATTCATAATAATTAGTGTGATTCTTTAAAAATTTTGACCAAGCCCTCATTGTGCTCAACTAACAAAGTGATTTTCAATGAAATCAAAATCCCAATCAGTTTGTGGTATTTTGAGTATAATTGATGATTTTGGATTTTCCTCATTTCTTTTATTAAGTCTTAATTATAAGCACACTTGCAATAGGACTTTTAGGGCATGTTTATTTCATTTTTATACATCTCTAATAATTTTTTCATAATTGTTTGGCTTATATTTATGGCTTAATTGAATTTATGGACACTTTTGGGCCTAAATAATTAACTAACCTTAATTAATTTATAAAAATTATCTAAATCACTTTTAAATTATTTAATGAATAGAAGTGGATCAAGGGCTAATCTTAACTATTTTCTCTCCTCATTATAATTAAATAACTCAAATTATAAATTCAACTCTTAATGAAGTTGAATAGATTTATGTGTGATTATCTTTATGTGAATGACTTTAGGAGTTAATGATTCCAATTAAGTCATTTAATGATGTTTGATTACTTCGCTTCAATCATTTACAAATTTATATTTCATTTATTTCATGCATTCATATTTCAAAATTAAATAAAAAATCTCATGTAATTGCATGCTTTGATTAAGAGTATGGCGATTATCACTAATAAATCTCAAATTATTTTCTTTAATAGAATTAAAATATTTATTAATTTAAATATAGATTAATCTAAATAATTAAGATAAATATTCAAATCTTAAATGCATGAACTATAATTTTGGAAGGTATATAGTTTGGAAACCCGAAGTCGTAGAGCTATTTGTCTAAAGGAGGTCTTGATACCTCATACCTCTGGTATAATAATAACGCATATCTTGAGATTTATGGTAAAATATATAATAAGGTTAAATTATTTTTACTAATATATCTAAGAATCTTAAATTTTTTATGACTTCATTATTGCATCCATGTATATATGCATAAGTACATGAATTAACAAGTATAAAGTCTAGACTTTCTGGGAGCATGAGACTTTAAGTAGTCCCAAGAGGGTCTCTAATTACCTCACTTCTCTGGTTCAATAATGGCATGAAATTATATAACTTTAAAATATTAATGTATGTATTTATATGTATAAGGAATAACCAAATTATCTTTTCTATAAAATTTATACATCATGTAATTATATTTCATATTAAATATTAATAAATGAAATGTATTTATTTTTTCAAGAATCAAAATGTGAAATATTCAAATAATAAATATATCCTTATTAAATTTAATTAATTTATTAAATAACTCATTTAATTAAATGAATATTAGATGATGGTAAAGCAAAGTTATGGGGATCTCATTTAATTGGCCATAATTTGTATTTATTAATCTTAAGATATCTTTTATATTTAAATAAAATCACTTAAGTCATATCCAAACATATAGCTTAGTAGGAAAACCAATAACATTTTATTAAGATGATTAGAAGTCATAAAATTCATCTTTAAATTCAATATACGGTTAGGGATTAAGGTGGATCTCACTCTCCTTTTTCTTTTTAAAATTCTAAGTTCAAATGAAATAAAAAAGTGAAATTAAAATTAAAATTTAAAATTCATTTTAGATCATTAATCACTTAAAGTGCAATCATCCTCTAATAAAGAATTTAAACATTCATTCTTAGTTAAATTCAAACATTAAAGCCTAGTCAAGCCATACCACACCAAGCCATAGCACGCACATTAGAATGCTAAACCATCAATCTTAGAGTTAACTTAGGATGGTGTTTTGATGTGGATTGATATTTTATTTTGTGATGTAATATTTTAGACTATAAGTGAGTATTATTTATTCATAGTCTAGATGTTAGGGCAACATTAGACTAATGATATTTTCTACAAATGATTGTGCTTAAGGGACCTCACTCATAAAAATAATTATTGTAAATTTTTCTTGTTTGCAAGTGCTACTCAAGTCCCTAAGCATAATCCATTAGGGCATGTGGGCTTGGTAACCTAAGGTTGGGTGCAAAGCTCAAATGTATAAAATATATATAACTACTTACTTTGGATGTTTGTTAAGCTAACTTTTATCTTGCAGGTGTAGTTATATTTTCATTTTATAAAAATATAACTTTTGTAATAGGCTTAGGATTAGTGCTATAAGGTTCAGGATGAGTAGTGGCTAGAAGGCTTAGACCTGGGAGGCCCTGTGATGCTTAGAGTGCCCAAATCCATGAAGTGTAGATGAAGAATTGAAGACCCGCATAATTTTATTTTCATTCATAATTTAATTGTAATCTGAGTTGTATATGGATAGAGCTCGGCTACATAATCTTTTTCTTTTTCACAGTGTACGATGGTTCTTGACCAAATCGATCTTTTATTCTTTCAATAGAATGATGTTTGTTTGATTGTTTACAATGATTGCGCAATAGAAATGGCATATTTTTCATAGGTTTCTTAAAGCTTGATTGTTTGTTGTATGGTTTGGATGCGGTATACACTTTAGAAAATTAAATTAAATTTTCTACTTTAATTAATCAACCTCAACTAAATTTTAACAACTCATAACCTCACTTTAAAGCCTAAGATTTTAATCAAAGAAATACAAGATTTAGTAAACCAATAATTGTATGGTTGTATGTTATAACATCATTCATACATATTACTTCTTCCTTGCAAATATAGGATCTCCATTCATACATAGTAAAAGATAAGCCCTGACCTGTGAGAGCAGTTCCTTATAATGGGAACACCTCTTCTCATTGATTTAGCCCATAACTATATTTCATCATGCCTGTAGACATAAAAATCTCCCAAGCTTGAGTCTAAAAACAATGAGACAAAATGAAATAAGACTTGTAAATTTTATTACATTAGCATAAGACGTAATTTGACCAATCATGACCTAGTCTCTTAAGGAGTGAGTTTCAAACTTTAGATTCATTCATAATAAATAACAAACTAGCTATCTTGCATTTACATAAGATTGGCCCACATGATTTTGAATCATAAGAGGTATTAGTTGATAGCCACTCCAGCCGATTATAAGTCTAAAAGAGTCAGGATTAGTTCATTCTTTTTAGTGGAAGTGAACCAATATGTCCCACTTCTTAGATTTAGGTTGAGCACTTAGCTTGTGCAAAAGCATTTTAGATGTTGGTTCAAAGGTAGCCCATTTTTCCTTTGCTACAAGTGTATGTCCTTACATCTTTGGCATTTCCATAATAATGTATTGCTAGAATCTATGCCTTATCCTTCTACTAAAATGTCAACTCAAATAAACATAATTTGATCCCTAAAAAATATAAATCCTCGCTATAGGATAGATTTAAGCACTCACTAAGCTTCCTAATATAACGAGCGCTTCCTACTTATCCTCTTTGGAATTCATTAAGAACTCTCTCCGTTTGAACTTTATCATTTATATTTTTTAATAATAACCAATCATTTGATATCAAAACTTTGAAATATTTGAAGACATTAATTAACTACTTTAATCAAGAGTATTATTAT
The DNA here is from genome assembly GCA_021442155.1 of Cymbidium sinense. NCBI lineage: Eukaryota > Viridiplantae > Streptophyta > Magnoliopsida > Asparagales > Orchidaceae > Cymbidium > Cymbidium sinense. Next base: position 80,988,326 of record CM038227.1, read on the forward strand.
TAGATCACTATTTCCTAAAATGTAATTAACTATGGGGGCTTACCTCCATAGGGAACTTAAGAATATGATTTAAAAATAAACCCTACTTTACTTCATCTATATAAAAAGGAAAAATATTTCTAGTATACTTAAACTCATCTATCTTATGACTCTTTATTAAATAATTGAATCATTGCAGGGTGATATTCTGACCTTTTGATGTAGTACATTATTCCTTGATGTCGTACTCGATCATTTCAATAAGTACCTCCTAAGATTTGTGTGGTGTCTTAATGACTCCAAATATAAACACCACAAAAATTTGGTCAATGAATTATTTTACTTTTAATTTTCATGACATCAAATCAATCTTAAACATCAAAAAATAATATATGACTTAAACAACATAATTGTTTCATGATAAGAAAAAGTTGACCTAATATGAAATCTGTATAATATAAGATACCTATGTAATGTACCCTAAGAAAATCATATTAAATAATATCTTATTTGATGTTGATCTAATGATCAAAAAAATTGATAAAATATATTGACACTAGCATTATAAGTGGTGTTAAAAGTCTTCAACAATAGACAGTTAAAGAAATTGGCCATAACCATGACTTGCTTTCCTCTTTCTCCATAGGTAACTTAGATAGTAATCATGTCTTCAATTTATCAATGCTCCCGTAAGAATCCAAAGAGTAGCTAGACAATAAGTGCAAGTTTCAAACTTACAAGTTCATCTTATCAAACACTAACTTTAATATAATATTGATAGAATAAGTGCCTATTAATATGCCACCTATCCTTTATAGTTGATGTTATACAGAATTATGAGATATATTCGGCTTCTTCTCTATCTTTCACAATCACAAAAAAACTTTTAAATGAGATGTGAGTGGTGACCTATCTTACATCGGAGACATTTCTCCTTGGTGAGTCACTCTAGAGAATTAAGCAACTTCCCTACACTCTTCCACATTTATATAACTTTTGGTGAGTTCCAATAACAAAGCTAATATTTTTGGTTATTAGTGGCTAAGGTTATATCTAAACAATCATTCCCTCAAACCTTAAATGGGCACGACCTTTGCAATTACATAATCTAAATCCATTACTTCAAGCATTTTTCTATAGAAATAAGTGATTAACCTCATTAGGTATTTAATAGGAAACTAATGCATTTGTAATAAAGCTTTGGAGCTCTTGAGAGATTTCTGGGCATTGGCAAACTAGTTACTAAATATCTTCATAAACTTGACATAGAAAGTAATGATTCCTACTAGAATGCATAAGAGCCATGTCAAGGCTGATTTCTTGAAAGTGGTAAATAAAAGGTATCATTTCAATACATCATCAAAATTAAGCATTGGTCAACTCAAAATAAGTAACATGGTCTACTAGATTAGACATACCCATGTAGGACATTGAGTAGGGGATCTTAAACTATAGTAGTAGTTAGGCTGCAATGATCTCCCTACAAAAAGCATTGGCTAGAACCATATTCATGGATCATTAGGGTAGAAATGCCTTCTCATCACAAGTATCATCTAAACTTAGCATTAATGTCAATGCCCTTTGATAGTATTTAACTCGTCAAATAACTGAGTTAGTGGAACATTCATGCTTGCATCCTTCGGGGCTTTTCTTGTGCGCTTTATATAAGGCGGGTGATGTGATCTTTTAATTCCTACATGTCTTAATTATTTGAAAAGTGTTGAAAAGTATAATTAATTTGTTTATATATCACTAATGGTGAGACAGATATAATAATAATCAAGCAGCTCAAATTCAACAAGTATTAAGTGACTGAAAGATCAAAATATCCTATATGATCTCAAAGAAAAGTTTAAATTTCTTCGATATGACTCCTAACCTTTTATTTATATGGTTGGAGGTTATATAAATAACTATAGCATACAAAATAAATAAAATATACTAACTTTGAGAATGACTCAGGTGTGGACATGTATACAATGAATGACCTAATGTAGCTGGGGATGTAGTCTTTGAAGATGTGTCCATTTAAATGGATCAACCCGCCTTGGTCCTTAATATAGAGCAAGTTTACTGTCTGACTCCTTGCCGACTTATACCTCGGGCGAGTTACTGATGAGTTTACCCGTTGATGTCACCTATTTGGTATGTTGGATGAGTTTACTAGGCGAGTTGTGGCAATCCAAGCGAATGAGGTGGGACATTTTGCACTGGATGTTATTCCCTATCCAACCTTTCCTCTTAGCAGGCGAGACATAGTGAGTTAATCGGGAACAATCCCCAGGTCAAACAGACTTTATTGAGTCATCAGCTTGTTTAAATGATTGCTTAGTGATGAGCAATTGAGCTCGATATATAGCTCGAGTATACGATATGTAATGTAAGATACATATGTAATGCAACCGAAAGACAAATCATATAAAATATCTTTTGTGTTGTTGATATCATGGTCAATAATACCATTTAAATATACAAATAAATATGTTAAAAATCAATATCAATAATAAAAAATTATGGAAGAATTAGTTTCTTATGGCATACAAAACAAAAATTCCAGTGCGACTATTTAATGCTTTTTATCGTTATCTTTCATTCACATGTGTACAGGTACTCTTCATTCCCAAAGCCCAATCATCTTATCTTTTTCCCACTCGTTCATGGACACTGAACTGATCAGTGTTTACTCCTCGGAAGAATCTCACTTCTTTTGCTCGGAAGCTTTCGTGACAATGGAATATAACATTTCTAGGAAATCTCACGCCTTATCTTTCTTCTTTATTTTCCTCCTCTATCTCCTCACGGTACATTCCATGGAGCTTGAGAAAGTTTCAGAGCTCTGGTTCTTCCATCGGCGGCTGAAGTCCGCTTCTTCAAATGATCAACAAGTTGGCAGTTTGAATCCACCGAAGAAGAACAGTTCATTCGGTCAAGAGTTTGAAGTGAGCAAACACGAAGTGCCCAGTGGTCCAAATCCTGATTCAAATAGGTAATAATTAATGTCTTCTCTGATTCAAAATGTACGTAGATTGATCAACAAAAACTTTTGGAAATGTTGCTAATGGAAACTTTGAATTACCTGGTGTGGAGTGTTACTTGTGTAGATCTTATTTATCCGTGTCTTTCACACTATCGATTGCCTATTTATGCCCAGATGAGCATTTTGTGCAAGTGTGGTAATCAGGATATAATTAATTAAAGAGTATGTTTTTTTATTAATGTTTTGGGAGCATTATGGAAAGTGTTCGAACTTGTGGGTTGGTCTTTTAATTCGCTTTTTGAATATTGATCAATTTAGAATTAATGCTTCTCAGATTAAAGAGGCTTAAACTGAAGCCTGACAGATCCGAGATGTCAAAAACGAAGATGTTGTTTCAAGAAAAAAAATTATAAGATATTCAGATAAAAAATATAAGATTTTTTTTTTTTAAATCTTATATTTTTTATCAAATATTCTCTCATTTTGATTAGATATTATGTGATTCTGAGAGAGTTTTGTATGAAGAGCTTGATAAATTGTTTAATTTTTCTATTCAGTGATGCCTAGGTTACCCAGCTTTTGATCAATATTTTGTGGAATATGATAATATTGGATTAAATCTGACATCTGAAAGTATAATACTGACATAAAAAAATAATTATTTTTTTCTGTCAACACTTTGAAACATAAGGGACAGGATCCAATCATTCAGATATAATCGAGTTGTTTATGTGTGCAGTTTGACTATCTTGGGACTTGGTGTCTTGAGCCATCGTTTTTCCTTCAAGAAAATAAAAAAGCAACACTAATAAATGTGAATACATAAGAGTTGTGTGACATGCATGTAAATCTTTCTAATAAAAAATATAAAAAAGGTTGGCCGACTCAATCCAGTAGACCTACTTCTAAAAAATATAAAATCTCACATAGTTCGATAAAGGAAACTATAAAATACAAATAAAAAAGAAAGTAATTTAACAAAATTGAGATCAATATAATAATTATTATTTAAAACTCATACGGGTAATAGATGAACACTATGATCTTAAGAAAGAATAAAGCATAAAAAATTCACTAAATCTTATACAAATGATTTCACGGTCATCCAAGTGTATCTCTAGAGCCCTTCAACCAATCTTGAGCAAAGGAAAAATAACACTTTAATCCCCCAAGCTGAAAGAGGAGCAAAGAGAACCCTACAATGCTGCACTAACTTTAATAAGTATCAGACACAATTATCGAATTAAAATTTTCTGTTATTCTGCATACAGATATTATAAAAGCATTAAAAAATATGATATTCACCTAATAACCAAGATTTGCAGGTACATAGGATGATGGATCAAATGATCCGAGACAAATTACAATGCAAACACATCTTTGTATCCATTAAATCGCAAACTGATACAGGCTTGAATGTTTCCTGAAAGAAAAATGATAGAACCAGAAACTATGTAAAAAGGCCAGTAAAGCTTGATATGAAGGGAAGCATTGATATGAAGGGAAGAATCATTAGTATCCCAAATAATAAAGTTTAGCGTAGATGTATCAAACTTTTCAATAAGCTTGATATGAAGGGAAGCATTAATCTAAATCCAAATTTTAAGGTTCATAACAAGGTCGACATATAAGTTAATTAGCATAACTCTTTTGAAAGTATCAAATTACTTATAACATCTAAACCTAATATGTCGAGGCCGATTCTAGAAATGACAATTAAAGATGATCATTATGTGCATAAAATTATAAGGTTTGGGACTAATTTTTTCTTTTTATTGCGTGAGTAAATATTGAATTAATTAAGTGGTGATGACGCATTAACAAACACTATCTTAAAAATAGTTCATTCACATTTGTAACCTAGTTAGAGATGGTCTCCACTAAATTTCTAATTGATAAAACTTGGTTCACTTTATCAATTTTGGATTTCAGTGTTTTTTTTAAAGAATTTTTAAGAATTCTCAGTATTAATTTGAATTCCTTGAAATTATTGTCTTCCAATATCATGTAATTCATAATTAATTAGCATTTTTAACACATAATTTTCTCTAATAACTTCAACAATAATATCTTTTAAAGTCTTTCTCCACATAAGTTTTCGATAGGGTTTAGGGTTTAGGGTTTAGGGTTTAATGTATTGTTCAACATTATCATCATTATAATATTCTAATCTAAAATAATTAAGTTCTCTCATTGCAATTGTAGGTATGATCATTGTTGCATGTGGAGTTGCAACAATACATGATGTGTAAAACATATTACAATTTTTGGCAACAAAAAAAATCCTTTAAAGTATGCTTGATATAGAACATCAAGTAGATTATTATGCCGAGAGAATAGACTAAGTTCAGAAATCTAACATGAACTTAAAGACCATGATGGCCCCATCACAAGATTAAGATCAATAGATTAGGATAAAATAAGTGCCAACTAAGCTTTATCACTATGAATAAATAGTAAAATACCTTTATATGAAATGTATTGAAATTATAATGATATTTAAGGAATGGAGTTAAAATTTTGAAATTTATTTCTTCAATCATTAATTCTATCTCTCCATGTTTAGTAGTAGAATTAGCATAGTTTTATTCTACTTTTTTATTTACTCCCCCAAGTTTTTTTTCCCTCTATTATTAATATTTCCGCCATTTTCTTTGTAAGTTTGAATTTTAAGCAATGATACCTATTATAATAGTTACAAGTTTATTAGAATAAATGAAAGGAGTATGTATATTTTGATAAAAAGTGGTGATTAAAATCTTTAGAGTTGAGAGCTTGGTGGTCAACCCCCCTTATTAGCTTTTTTTGTGGATGACCTAAGTATCATTTCTTCTGCTACTGATACCTTTTCTAAACATTCATAAAAAAAATTTCCAATTTTCTAGCATCATTCGAAGGCTTTTCCTTAAACCATATAATCATACAAAATTCTTAAATTTCTCTTGAAGTTTTTTTCCATCTTCTTCAACCACCCTATAAACCTTTTAGATCCAATCTAACTCATTCAAATTTAACCTTTCACTTTTTCCTAGAACATCTTAAGTCATTCATCTCGATCTTCTACACAATCGTAAGACCTTCTATTTGTACAATCTTTGAAGATTAGTAAAATTTATTTAAATTATGGCACATTAACATTGTCTTCATTTTTATTTAATCTTTCGCTTCCAAACTATTGGGAACTTCTGTAAAATATTTGAGAATTCATATAAAGACATAATCGTAGCATTTTCAAGTAATCGATTGACCTAATTTTTCTACCATCAGAAACACAAAATTCAAATCCCAAGTAAAGATCTAAGGTTGGTTTTGCCCTAATCCTTTGGCCATTGACCATCAACCCCATTGAATTTTTTCAACCATCCAAAAGAATTCCACATATTTCTTACTTCCCACTTGGAAGAAGGATCCTTAAATATCATTTTTTTAATTATAATAAAAATTATTTCATCAATCTAATCTTAGAAAATTATGATCCAAACAGACTACTTGCGATGGTGGGATGTTATTTATGTGTTGGATACTCTTAGATAATTCGATAAATTATATTATAAATGATGTCTAAGGTGAAATGGGTAAGCCGAAGACTTAGGGAAAAACTAATCAAGAGTTGTCCTTAAGAATTTGAATTAATGGTTAGAGATATAGGGCATAGAATCACATGATAAGGTTACAATTAATATTCTTAAATTTGTTCTAGAATATTTGCTAATGTTTGTAGTGGTTTGGTTGTCAAAGTATGAAAAAGAATGTGTTTAAAAAGTTGTGATTAATTCAAGGTGTTCTAGTTTTGATATATTTGATTAGTCTTAGATGATTTTATAGTGTAAGAGCCAAAGGGTGTGTGGAGAGCTTGGACTAGCCTTACAATGGTATAAGAATTTGTAAGGATTAGATCTGAAAGATATAATGGGGATCCAAGAGGTTTATAAGGTGGTTAATGAAGAAAGGCCAAAACTCGATCATGAAAACTCTAGTTAGGGCTAATAGATTCTAAAGAGATGTAAAATTTCTTTCATTGGTTGTAAGGATTGGGGAAAATGTGTAAAATATATATTATGAATGTTTAGAATAGAGACAAAAAAAGTATATGAACAATACATAGATCACTACCATGAAAAGCCAAAAAGGAGGGATTGGCCACAATTCTCTCAACTTTTGATATTTCATTATCTAATTTTTGTCAAAATATCAAAATCCTTCTTTTACTAATTTCAATAGTAATTAAGATGTTCTATCAGGTTCTAATAGTTGAAATTCTAAAATATAAGGTGAAATACTAGAAAAGTATAAAAAAAAGCTAGAGGCAATAAATAAAAAAAATAGAGTGAAATCACTTTAATACTAAACTCAATCAAAAGGTGGCTGGCCCAAATGTCCTCTAAATATGAACAAAATAGAAAAGTAAATTTAAAGTGTTTAGTTTGGAGGGAGATTTGAAGGTTAAAGATCTAAAGGCTTAAGGATTTTATATTATCGATTGAAAATTGATCTTTGTTTGTACATTAAGCCTCTTAAATTTTGGGTTAAATTTTTTTCCTTAGCATCTGTGAAGATATAGTGAGTTCATCTAGTCAAGGTAACTCTCTAATCCTTTTTATCATGACTTATTATTTTATTTAAGTTTCTTAAAATAGATAGTTTATTCCATCCAGTCATGGTAGATGCGAAGCAAAGCTACCTTCTCACAGGAGATCTTGTCATGGTCGATGTGAAGTAGAGCTACCTTTTCATGGAAGATCCATATCTTTAATTAACAACTTTTGAATCCCTTGCTTAAAATAATCACCAACAATCTGCTTAGATACCAATTAAGATATTTGTGAGAAAAAATATATTGTATTTAACTAAAGAATAATTTAATAATAGTTTGATTAAAATATGTAAGGAATGAAAAAATATCATATAATTTTTACAAGATTTGGTTCACAACACTCTTCAAGGCCGCACTCATATATGTAGTTCATTCACATCAAACTAGCAAAAGCACTAATGGTTTTATATAAGTTAAAGATTCTTATTTTGGTTAATTGTCTTGCACCCATTTGATGGATCCATTCAACGAGTACCATTTACATTTTAAATTTTTCATAAAACTCGCTTCATATAATAAAATATCTTCTCTAGAAGGCTCAAAATTTTCTCTCGAAGAATAAAAGATACCCAACTTCAAAGTTTTGCATCTTTACACAAATTTATTAAAAAGATTTTTGCCATAAATATATTTTTCAACATGAGAATCCATAAAAATCCATTAGATCTAACAAATGAAGAAAGTGTTGCAACATGTTTTTGTAATGTTTTAAAATTTTTATGTTGAACAATTTTCTAATCTATGAAATTAATTTCTTTTGTATAACTAAATTAAGCTAGCAGAATCTTTTGCAAATCATTGTTCACCTTAAAATAATAATTTTATTTTTCTGGCTACAGCGCTGCAGTGTTGTGCTTATGGCGCCGAGGTGCTGCCCTAGCATTTTGGAAGGATAGCACAGTGTCACGATGTTGTGATCTTGGCGCTGAGCAGCTTCATTGACTATTGAGTAGGAATAATTACAAAAAAATTTCTATAAATAGGAGTGTCTAGTCTACTTTTCTAGGGGTTCTTCTTCTTCTCTCTCCAACCAATCTTACTCTCACTACATTCTCGGACTACAGTCGAGCTACGGACGATCTTCCTTTGCTTCGAGATTCCCAATTTTCTTTAGGTAAAATATCTATGTCATTTTATCTTTAAAAAATTGGGTTTAAACTATAATCCCACCATTGATTATGAATCCAGCGAGAAAAAAGGGAAGAAAAATCAGAATATCGGAGATTTGAAGATCTCCACTATTGAACTTCATTCTCGCATGTGATGAAAACCCCTCCCCTCCATCGATCTTAGATCTGAAATAATGGAGAAGAGTGCTTTACACTATAATATATAAAACCTAACACTGCTAAGGTGAAATACTGCTGAAATTTCTAAATAATATTTTAAAATTCTCATGCTAAATTCAATTTCTGACTCAGACTGTCTCGCTGGATATCAAAGCTACGGAGCTATGCTCTCAGGTTTTCATGTTATAAAGGCAGCGTCACTGCGCCAAGCCTTAACAAAAGTACCTCAGTGGCATAGCTTCATGGCATCCACGCCGCAATGCCATGCTTACTTAGCGCTGGAAATATGACTTGAAATATTTTTTGGTAAAGAGACATAATATCCCTCAGCACTGTAGTGTCATAAGACTAGCACCTCGACGCTATATCACTCTAACACAAATAAAAGGACTTAAAATTTTTTTCCAAATAAAGGGCACAATGTCACCCCAACACAGCGACACCATAGGGTCAGCACCACAGTGCTAAGCTCTCAAATTTTTAAGCATGCTCACAACGTCGAGGCACTATCACTCATATCATATATTTATATATGTGTTCAAACATTTTTATTTAAATTTTTAAGTGATAAATTAACATATGTAAGCTTACAACACAAAATAATAAAAGTGGAATTTATTTCTAAATTTAAAAAAGTACAAAAAGATTATAAAAGAAGGAAAAAGTTCAAAAAATGGGGGGAACTTAATAGCCATACTCGTCACCCTCTTCTTTCTCCTCCACACCTAATGTCTGTGGGGTAGTTACATAAGGCTAATATAGAGGTGACGTAGGGAGGGAGACCTAATTCAGATCTGCGAGATTACAACTTTGGAACATGTTGACCAGTGTAGTGTTGAACTAAGCCATGTAAGAGAATTATATCTACTATTGTATGATAATCAAACTTTTGCTCCATAACCTCTGCTTGCGACTACTCTTGTTCACCCTTTTTCTTAAGTCTGAGACCTGATTGACAATATCATAGACTTGCTTGACCAAGGACATAGAAGATTGGTGTCAAAGCTGTGAGGCATGCAAACTCTTCCCCACTTAGGACCTTGACTTAGATCCCTCAATTATTCTCTTTGTTAGAGGAGCCTTTTGAATGAGTATTTATTCATCAGGACTCCTTACCGCTCCCACTGTGATGCATAAATCATAAATCAAAAAAGGGTGATCATACTCGATAATAGTCCTCCCCTTCAGTAAATTACAAATAGAATTTTAAATGACCTTCGTGATATCAATTGTAAACCCCCTCTCTATAGCAAAATTTTAAATAATCATATATTTGGTAACCTTGCTAATGTTACTAGTGGGCATAAGCTTTGCGGAAATGAAATAGTGTCATGCCTTAGATGCGACTATTTGGCTGTCGGCATGAAAATTGATAATCCTTTCCTCCCATCATTTCTATTGCACATTTGCATTTCCACCACAAAGAAAATGGAGGATTTCATCAAATCAGGATGATTGTTATAATAAGCAAGATATTGATCATAATCAATATATTAGAGATTGTAATATGCATATATAGCATTACTATTATAACTTACTAGTTTCCCCCAAACATAAGCTGTTATCATATGCTAGCTTGGCCTTGCCTCATCACTATCACCCATTCAACACTGCCACCGGGATCTTGGAAGCTCCTCTCCGAGATCAAGTGCTTATGGATGAGGGCATGTTGATACCGCTCCTTGACATCAGCAGTGATGAACCTATTGGAAACGCTGGATGCCCTCTTCCTGCTCACTACTCTTCTAAGAGGCATGCTTAAAATGTAGAACTAAATAAGGAATATAGCTAAAAGAGATAGGGATTTCTTAAGAAAAAAGATCATTGAATGAAAATCCATAACAACGCTAGGTCCTATTTATAAATCAGACTCAACGTCGTGGCGCCCAAATATGGTGCCGAGGTGCTGGCCTCTCAGGTTGCAGAACACAACACTTGCTCCAAATCACACACTATAGCATTGAAGCATTGATCAGCCCATCTCATCAATTACTGTGTGGTCAAAAAGATAAATTAAATCATATAATTGACACGTAAGAAATGTATTGTAGAGTTGTGGTGCTTTGACCCAGTGCTACGATGCTAATTAAATCGACATATTATTTCCCAACCCAAAATGAAAGTTTGGGGTATTCATTTGATTTCTTCTTTAGGTCATATCCTTCTTTAGAGATCTCCTTAGGCTTCACAAGAGACTATCACCTTTTGTAGTTTGCTCCTACTAATCCTAAACCCCATAGAATTAACCTAATTCTAATATCAAAGTTACATTTAAAAAAACAAAGCTTAACTAAAACTTATAAAACAAATATTAATAGTACATATATACACCCAAATAAATATATTTCAAATATACAGACTTAACACCAATGAGTGCCAATCCCAACTATCCTAATGAGCTATGCTTAAGGACTTAAGTATATAACACATGCAAGTATATGAACTTAACTTTAATTTCATTATCACAATCCCTTTATTAAATATAAATCTTATAGAAAATAATTTTAGTTTAATAAATAATGCACTAACACCCAAGCTACGAGAAAAAAATCATAACATCTAGCCTAAAACATTACACCACAAAAAAAGCCTAACAAATAAATTCAAAATCTCGAGTCAATGACTAAGTATTTTAGTGTGTATAAAGAGGCCACCATGGTGAGGCTATATTTAGCTTTGAAAGTTAGTTTTGATTTAAGTTCAAAGTTCAATTTAGTTTACCATTGGGTGGTTTTAATTCAATTATCTAAACGATTTTTAAATGAATATTAGATTTTAATTTTATATCCTCAACACCTTAATCTTAGTACGATAAGCATCTCACCAAAGGATGAAGAAAGCTCTTTTAGGTTTTCTAAATCAAATGATTTCAATAAACTTTGATTATTTAAGATGATTAACTTAATTAAAAATTATTTAAGTTTAATCAAATTTAATTATAAAATTAATCATCTTTAATCTAGATCAAATAGTTTATGATCTATATTTGAAGTTATTTTGTTCATTAGATGGTTTCAAATGTGATTATTATTTTCTATAGTTCTTTAATTATTTAAAGGTTGATTATTAACTTTTAATATTTATTTAAGTTTAAACTTTAATTATCAACCATAGGTTAATGCTAATTATTCAAGAAAATCATAGAAGTAAATGATACCCCATAGAATATTTATTGATAATTTCATCATGATTAGATTTATATTCTATGATTAATTTCATTATTTAGGATTTTATTAATCTTTTAATTAGTCTTTACTCATTTAATAAAATTTAAAGTTTTTATTGTTTTATAAAATTCTCCACTGAATACAAAAATCCAAAGAGGGTTTATTCTTGATTTTTAGTTATTTGGTTGATTATGATTTATTGAATTTTTAAAAATCATTTTAATATAAATAAACAATTTAAGTTGATTTATGATTGGATTTAAAAATTTTACATTAAAATTAAGGTTAGTGGATTTGATTATTTAATTTAAGTGACTCTTTGTTAATATAGATGTTTAAATCAATTAATATTTTTTTAAAATGTTTTTGAGATTTCAAAATTAATTATTTGATTAACATATTTTTTTAAAGAATTAAAAATTGATAAGTTCTTATCAAATGACCACAATGCTTTGAAAATTTTATAGGAAGTAAATATTAATGAAATAAACATACCATAAAAATTTTAAGTTAAATAAGCTTATATTTTAAAAGTAAACAAGAAAATTTATTTATTTTCATAAAAGTTTAATTACTCTTAAAATTTAGAGTAAAATTTAAGGTTTCAAATTTATTGGATTCTTCATCCATTATTTTTAGCTTAGTATATGATTGTTTAAGAATTTATAATGTTTTTACTTATTTAAATCAATTATTTGAATTTAATCTTATATTAAATCCTAATTTAGTGATTTTTAAAATTTAATTAAATCCAAAATGCCTAGTAAATTTTATTGGGTTCTATGATGTTAATAAAGATATTTTGAGCCATTTTAGTGTATTTTTATAAATTTTAAATTATTTATTTATCTAAATTACTCTAATTTGTTTTAAAATATATAACTTTTAATTCAAAGCTCTAATTGACTTAAAAGTTTTATGGTAAGCAATCATTTATGATAAATTTCTTTTTATAAATTTCAACTTAATTAGATTTGTATTGTAAGATAAACTAAAAAATTGTTATTTTTAATAAAACCTAAATTAATCACAAAATAGTTGGTAATATTTAGGGCTTTATTGGACCATTAATTGCTCTCTTAAATTTGAATCCAAAGAGGGGTTATTTATATTTTTCTAGCTTACTGATTGAGTTTTATAAATTTTAGTTGTTTGGGAAAATTAGATAAATTAATTAGGATTTAATTAAAACCGAGGTTAATGTTTTATGAATTTACATGATTCAAAAGTTTAATTAATTTTACTACGTTCTTAGTTGATTATGAAAGTGTTTTAAATCATTTAGGTGTATTTTATCATTTTCATAATTTTTAGTTAATTATTTACTCAAATTTCTCAAATAAACTTCAAAATATCTATTTAGTTTTCAATTCAATGCTCCAATGGGCTGAATTTTTTTTATGGGAGGTAGGCATTAACTTTAACATCTTCCCATAAAATTAAAGAAAATTTATACCTAGTTCGGAAGTAATTAAATAAAATTTATTTTCATTAAAACTCAAATTACTCAAATTATCTAACAAAATTTGAGGCTTTTAGGTTCTTTGGATTCCGTTTTAGATGCTAAATCCATAGAGGGGTCATTAATTATTTTAGCTACGAATTTTTTAGAGTTTTAGACATTTTATTTCTATTTGCAACTGAGAGGGACATACTTTATGCATGCCATGATGCGATTAGGCCGTGTAATTCTAGCCTAGATGATGATAGATCAAGAGATTTAATCTAGACTATTTGATCAAAGATCAAATGATCTAGATTAAACATAAATGATGTAAAGGATCCTAATTAAGTTGGAGGATCTAATTTTGAAAGAAAATCTTAATTAAGTTGGATGGATGGCTAAGGGCTCATCTTCCATAAAGTTGGTGAGTGAGAGGGGTGAATGACATTTTTGCCCATATCCAGCCCTAATTTTCAACGAGTCTCGCTAAAAATTTATGTTTTATTTTATTTTGTTTATTTCTTTATTTATTTATTTTGCTTAGAATGGGTTGTAAATTGAAAGAGCAATGGGTTACAATGATTATGTTCTCAATCAGTGTGATTAGTCTTCATAAATTGAAAGAACAATGGGTTACAATGACTATATGATTTGAAGGCGGCCTCACTCAAGCCAATAGTGATTGAATTTTTTGATTTGAAAACCTTTCTTGATTTTAGACAAAGCTTTGGTATGCAGATCCCCTCTTACCACCCCATAGATTTCTCTAAACAATAACAACCATCACCCCTCTCAGGGGTTTGATCAAAATCAGTGATTTTAAGGTCAAAAAAGGTGAGGGAAAGCTTGGTTTTGCTTCTTATATGACGGGGAAGGTGTGCAGTGCAAAAAAATGGAGTTTGGAGGCTCTCTTCTTCACTTATAAAACTTGGCCAAAATATCTATTAATTGATATCTGAGTGGGTGTTAGTTGATTGGGCCTAAGGCTTACTATGTGAGGTGGTTAAGTTATTGAGATCACTTCAAAGCTAAGTGGAAGGATGAGGGGAGATGTGAGAAAGAGATTATGATTTTGGACACTTCTTTGATATTATTGTTTTTCTTCTCCTTGCCTTTGGCTTGTCCTCCTCTTCTTTAAGGATGAAGTAACAGCTCATGTTCAAGGAGATTGGCTAGGATTTGGTTTATTAAATCCTATTTTTGTATTTCATCAAAGATATAGTTTTGAATTGTTTCAACTTGAATTACTTGAGTTGAGTTGGTTCAAGTGAGTCATATTGGCCTAATTGAGTTATGATTGAATTTAAATTGTGTTTAATGAGTCATTTAAAATATTTAGGATTAACTGATATGAATTGGTTGAGTTTAATTTGGTTTAAGCCTAGGTTGGCTCAATTTGACATAAGTGATTCAAAATAGGTTAAATGACCTAATTGTTTATTTAGATTTTAATATAACTTTAAATGGTGTTTAGTGAGTTATTTAGAGTGATTTAAAGTGCTTGGTTACAATTAGTTTGAGTTAATTTTAAAGTTAAGCCCAAAGTGACCTAATTGGGTCAATTTAGGTTCACTCAAGTCCATTGGCCAAATATGCTAAATTGGACCTAATGAATTGTTGATTTGGTTCAATTAGCTATTTAAAGTGACTTGGAGTGTTCAATTTGATTTAATTTTAATTCAACTTAATTTTGGTTCAATAGGGTCTATTTAGGTCTATTTAGGTTAAGTAATCTAATTAGCCTAATTAGACCGCATTTGGATTTGGATTTATGCTTGGTTGAGTTGATATGATGATTTTGAGCTTTGGAGAGAGCACATTTCTATTTGATTTTGAGAAAGTTTGATTTAGACTAAGTTGGGCCCATATGGGTTTAATTTAAGTCATATGGCATAATTAGTCAAATTGAACCACAATTGAATTTATATTTGTGTTCATTAAGCTTGAATAATAATTCGAAGATTTTAAATTTATATAATTTTATTTAATTCTAATTTGGTTTGATTAGATTTAAATTTTAGTTCAGTATGACCTAAATGGACCATTTTAAGTTATGCCATCCAATTATCCTAATTAGGGGTCAATTGAGTTTAGATTTTAGTTCAAATGTGTTTCATTTTCTAGTTTAATTCAATTTATTAAATTTATGAGTTTATCTAACCTATTTTAGGTTTGTCTAAATTTAAATCCATTAATTCTCTTGGGGTTAATTTCATAGTTTTAATTTCAGTTTGAATTCTAAATTCCATTTCATTTTGTTTTAATTTTAGTTTAAATTTTATTTATTTTAATTTAGGCTATTCACTTGTTCCTAATGAGTAATCTAAAATAAAATATGCTTGTTTTAATCTTTAAAATATGGTCAACAAAAATTTCAATATAATTTCAATTTTATTGATTTTATTTAAACACTTTTATTGAAAAAGATAAAAAATCAAGAAAGATGGAACTTTCAAGAAGAATTCAAAATTTTTCTTTGGAAATATTTTAATTTATTGAAAGAAAATTATTTTGAACTATTTGTATCCCAAAATCAAGAATATTTTGCAAGAAGAACTTTTTTGGGTTAGTTTAATTTTTTACAAAAGCACTTTGATATGATAGGAAATGTTCTAATGTATTCAAATCAATTTATATAGTTATGAATTTAATTTTTTAATAATATTTTACAAGTAATTTAATTAAAAGAATATTAACCACATGTAAGTTTAAATATGTGCACACAAAATGATTTAAAATAATTGTAGGAAAAATAGATTTATTGGCAAAAAAAATTTTTTTTTTAACAAGAGAATTTCAATTATGTAGTGATCTATGATTTTATGCATACATCTTATAAACATTTAAGACCTTACAAGGGTTTTGGTCATTAGCCTTTATTATTATTATGATTATGATTATTATTATTATTATTATTATTATTATTATTATTATTATTATTAATTTATTCTCTAATTTGATTAAGGTTCCTTTCAGCTTGGTTGTTTGGCCTACTATTTTGTCAGTCTTAGCCATTGCTTTCGACTAGGACTTTTTTTTTGCAGGCTGGTGGTTCCCTTCTTCTTTTTATTAGGCTGGTGCTATTGTTTTTTCATTTGTTTTGTTGTAGTCTAGTGAGGTTGATTGTTCTTGTTGCTGGAGGGTTTGTGGTGTTATCCCTGTTGTTTTTTAGGTTGTTGCTTCTATTTTTCTCGGTTGGCTTGCTTAGTTATTTCTCTTCTGGCTAGTTCCTGTTGCCTTGGCTTGTCTGTTTATTGTTGGGTTCTTTCTTTTCTAGCTTGGCTTAGTACTTCCAGTCTAGAGGGTGGCTTCGTTGGCTATGATGGCTTTGATATTTATTTGTCTTTTTATTCCTTTTGGCTAGTAGTATTTTGTGTGATTATAATCCTTTTTTTGAAGTTGGATACTCACATAAGTTGTTGCTCTATTTTCTCTCTCCATTCTTTTGAATGAAATCTGGTGTGGTTCTTGTATCTGAACCTGAGCCTTTGAGCCATTGTGCTTTCGTTTAGCCTTTTTCTTAGACATTATTTATTTTCTTTTACCTCTCTTTTATTTTTCCCTAACTATTTTTCTCTTTTTTTGCAGGTGTTTTCTTTCTCTTTTCAAGGTCTTGGAGCATACTTTGGATCTCTGTTGCCCTTTGTTGTCTGTGTCTGTTGCTTTTCTTGTCTGGGCTTTGTTCGTCCTCTTATCTACTGGTCCTATTTTTATTCTTATTTTTGTTGTCTTTTGCTTGGAGACTTATCTCTTTAGGCTTTATTATAGCTCTTTGGGCATTAGTTTTTTAGCATTTGTTCCTTTTTAAGGACTTTTGCATCTTCTTTTTAGTTTAATAAAATTTCTTTTTGCTTAAAAAAAGAATAATCTTGATCTATCTACTTTAACCATTTGATAGTGTTTATTTGTAAGTCTTCTTGAAATAATTAAGTAGCATATTATAACATCTAATTGTATGTTTGTCATCATTAAAAAACAAAATGGTAAGTCATGAAGCTCATGAGCTATATTACATAGGTGCCTATTAAATAATTTGTGCAATTCTGAGTACAATTCAAGGAGGCAATCACATGCACCTCTTCATATTTTCTTCCTTAATAGGCCCAACCATCATATAAAATACTGCACATGTGAGACACTTTCCATACATGAAGAAGAAAAATAATAATAATAACATTTAATTGGAATTAGATTGGAGACATCAAAGCAATATATAGATTCTATCTTGATCCTAAGTTCTTTAGTTCACATTCATAGCTCCTTAGCCTATACTCTTAAATATCTAGATCTTTCTCCTACTATGTTGTCTTTCTAATGTCCATCTTTTATACTCAATTTAAAAATGTTAAAAAGGCTCATTATCTTTGAAGTTGTTTGATATAAGAAAATTTTCTCTTGCACTATGATTGAGTGATATACTAATTCGATCCCTTCTAAATCATTTGTTCTAGAATAAGAATTTGAAAAGCCAAGGTATTTAAGGCGATGATCATTATCGAAGGCTATGAAATTTTCACATGGTAACTTGATGTAGCTCTTGTCCTTGTTGTTTGTAAAGTCTATATAAATCTAAAGGACAATATTTACATATTGCTTTTATTTAGGGGAAGAAAGTGCTCTTCAATGCAACCAAGATTACCTTTTATAGGTTGAAAGACATCTTAAATGATATGTATTCAAAGATATTAAGGAAAAGTCCTAAAGATAATAAAATTATTAACTTCATATAGTGCCCAAAACAAGGTGGAAATAATGATATATTATGATTGCTAAAATTTCTGTTGCATGGTTGATGACCACATCTAGGGCATAGCTTGTGTTCATATTAGCCTAACTATTACCACAGGGGCATATCTTAATGAAATCACCAAATATCATCCTACACATAATTATGCAGTATTATGGAACATTTCATCTAATGTTAGGATGTTCATATATTTAATAATATATGTACAATGTAGAATATTTAAGTAGTATATGGAGCAGAATGAAAGATTAGAGCCATTTTGAGTTACTCTCAATACAAACCACAAGATTTAGAGCATTGGCACCTATATGCCCTATTTGGTGCCTAGGAACCTTGGCTATTTCTCAAGCACCATTTTGAAGTCTAGATCTAAGATTTTGAGCAAAAAAATTAAAGATTCAACACCTAGGTGCTCAACCTAAAACTAATTCTACTCAGAGTGGGTTGTGGATGGGCCACCTAAGGTGGCCCAATAAGTGGATGAGGGTTCTCCTAAGATGCTTAAATAAGTAGGGAAGGATTTGGTAGGATTTGATTTTTTTTTTTGGTAAAAATATATGCTAATGATTATGACCAACATAAGAAAAAAATAGACTCAATTTTAGAACCCCAACTTAAATAACTTAGAATCTCCTCTCCATAAATCCAAATAACATGAAATAAAAATAAATTTGTATACTAGGAAATTTAATTATGATATATAAATTTTTATAAATTCTCATGGGATTTAGGTATTTGTTTATAACTTTCTTCTAAGACTAATCAGAGAGAAAATTGTTTGGTTGATTATTTGATTTCACACTCAGGATTGATTAAACCTTAGAAAATAATAGAATTAAACCAAAATCAACACTTGAAAATTAAATACAGGGTGTTAACAACAAATAAACACCACAATAAAACTTATTAAGTTCTTTCCTAGGTTTGGCTAACACTTAAGAAATGTCTTTTAGAGGAAATAAGTTATGGGAAAATTTTTTATAACATAAATGAATACTTCAAAAACACATCATAATAAAATTTTTAAAAAATAAGCACCTATAATTAGTAGTACTCACCAGCCTAGCAGAATAGATCACCAAACCTTCCCTCAAGTTGATCAACTACCAATCCTTAATTTTTGGAGAAATCTCTTTTGGTTTTGATTCAAAATAGCACTAAAATTTTATTCCTGCTTTATATAATTTAAACTATTCAGACTCACATAATGGTGGAAAGCATAGGGCCAACCAACCAACTCCATAAGCCACTAGCTCTTCCTTTTAATTGATTAATTATAATTAATCAAATTAACCTTAATAAAAATTAAGTTCCTTTTACACTTAATATGACACTATACTAAACATTTACATGAATTACATAAGGCGATGCATCATATTATGACGTACATGGACTACATTCATAATGTAACATAAGCATGAAAAAATGAACACTTAGTCTTCAATGTTTAAAGCTTTAATTTCACTTTATGATTTTCTTGCTTCTTGTAATGGGACCACTTCTTGCTTTCAACTCATTTACTTTAGCCCTTGTGATTGAACCTCCTTGTGTTCCTTCTGTAACACCAGTGCTTGTCTTATATTTTTATAGATTTACATACAATGCAAGTATAACTATACAGGCGCTTCCAAACTCAATGCCTAAGCATCAAGTGAGGCACTAGGCTCATTTTGACCTATTAAGATGCTCAATCATACTTTAGAGGACTTAAAAGACATAAATTAAAGCTTTTTGATGGATCTCTTTATCTTTCCTTTCAAACCTTTTACCAAAGTTTTCTTGAGAAGTTCTAGATGATGGCTAGGCCGAAGAGACAAGATAGATATGAAGTGATGTGGAGGGAGAGGCTAGTTAATTAAGTTTTTGTTTCTCATTTTTCATATTTATGTTTGTGATCATGTATTATTTGTCTTATCAAAAATGAATTAAAAAATTAATATAGAGATTATATGTAGCTGAATATATACAATTGGTACTTGTTGAATAAAATATATTGAGTTTTGTGATTATATGTTACTGCATATTTCATCTTGTGCATCATGATTTTGATTTATTGGCCATTAATTAAAAGGTTAAGAGGTCATTTCAAAATCAAGAGATGAAGAATGCTCTAAGCATGTGTTAAATATCACGACTGATTATAGACTAGAGATTACTATATTAAACTTATGTAATCTAATAAAGCACTAGTCTCATGTTAATAAAATCTATTTACATTAAATTTATCATCTAGAAATAAACAAACCATGTAGATAAGTGACTCTAAGCTTTTCAAAAAAAGATAAGATTCATTTTAGTACTGGTTATAGTAAATTTTTGTGTATCACATGATTATATTACAACTTAATCACTAAAAGTTATCCTAGTTAAATCTAATCCCTAAACCCTATAACACAACAAGTGTTTTGATGTTTAGTTAGTACAATTTTTTTTGTTTTTTGTTTTTTTTTGTAAATATTTGCTTTATTTTAGTTATTTGCGTAGAGTTAAAATCAAACTAATTTTAGTAAATTATAGACACAATTTCTTTGAGATGGCACTCTTATTTATCACTTTATTATTGGTACAATTGCATATTCTTATTGATATATTTGAATCATAATAGGCATACTGTTAGAGTGTATGCTTTAACTGATAATATTTGTTTATCATTGAGGGAATTTGGTTGCTTGATGTTGCATGAATTTACTATAGTGGAGTTAGACATGCTCAAACTTTTCATCATTAGACTCTGAATTATCTTCAGGGGAAGGGATATATATATATATATATTATTAAGAGATAGTGACCACATGGCAGCCTCATCTATTTTATTCAAATAACTAGGTGGTGGGTGAGTGTTATCATCAAAATTACTTAAGTTATAAATATGTATACATGAATGCTCACAACAGATATCATCATCTCAAAGGATGAACATGTACAAGTCTTTTTCAAAATCAAGAATAATATAAATATCTACATGATTCATAGAAGAAAAATACAATACAAAAATAGTATTTCATTATTTTAAAATCATTAAGATGTCTAATCTATGCATTTTCTTTCATAGGATTTACATGATACTCATTTGATAACTCAATGACATAGTAAAGTTATTTGAACTCTTAACAATTCCTTAAAAGCATAATCCTCTTCAATGGTATACTCTAACATCTTATGGTATGGCCCACTTGTAGGATCACTAATCTAATTAGCCTCCTTCAATCTCCTTGTCATAATAATTTTCTTTCTTTCCTTGTCTATATTTAAGAATATGGCATGCTCACCAGCTTCTTGTCATAGGCTTCCTACATTTACTTGATAGTCCCTCACTTTTTGAGACAACTAATGAAGATTTATCTATAATCTTGAAGGTTAGGCATCTTATTAAGAAGCTTCTCAAATATTTTGAATGTAAATTTTAAGAAGCACAACTATGTAACTTTTAAGTAGCAGAACTATAGGGTCTTTGATATTTATCAGAAGGATCTATAACATGGTGCATATGAATACATTAATAAAATAGAATGATGAATAAAGAACATAAGCTTAATCATGTGCGGAACCACCCATAAGCTCAATTTTTTTATTAATATAGTTTCCTTTTTTTAATAATTTTGCCCACTCTAATAAATGGTCTTGCCAAATAAAGATAAAAAACTATCTTTATTAGTTAAAACTTATCTTTATCTAAAATTATTTATATAATTATTTATTCTAAGTTTAATTATTTTTATTACTAACAACTTATTCATTTTGATCATAATAATATATAAAAATATATATTTTTCTAAAATATGTTGATGAATATTTAAAATGTAACAACTCACATAACTGCACACAACATAGAATATTGTCTTTAGTTCCCTATAAAGAAAAGTAATTTAACATTTTCAAGCAATGTGGGAATAAATAAGAAGAGTGTGTTGTACTATTAATTATAAAGAAATATGAATGAGCAATGGGATCTACTATTAACATTTTAAAAAATAATTTGCATCAATTATTAGCATTACATTTTAATATATTATTATTGACTAAATTTATATTTTTATTAGGTTTAGGTAATACAATTTTTTTAGAACTTTTATATTATAATTATAACTTATATTTATATGTTCATATTTAAATTATAAATTTCTTTTAATATATTTATTATGCATATATTGATTTTTATAAATCATATATATTTATATACATATTAATGGCTAATATTAATTAAATTTATAAGATAGTTAATCGAGCATTAATATCAAGTATCACATAAAGCTCTAATTGGGATTTCTCTCAAGCTTTAATTGGTTATTTATTATTATTATTTTTTTGTAAAAACTAGAACTTAATAATTATATTTTTTATATATTTTTCTTATTTTTTATTAAATAAAATGAAATTATCATAAATCTTATATTAAAATATGATTTATATTTAAATTTTTAAATATTTAAATTATAAGAATAATAATAAATTTAATATTATTCTCAAATATCAATAAATGATAATAAAAATTTTTGTCATAAATTTTAATAATTAGGTTGTTCACCCTAAAAAAGTGGTTGATTTCGCCCCTACATTTAATTTTCTAAATTCGCATTGGTGTGTCCCATTGTTCACTTATTGCACGACTGCGTATACACAGAACAAATCAAGCAATTCTAAAAAGGAAATAAGATTGGATCAATGCTAGGACGCTGTTTGATTGGAATACTGAACATGGCAATCAACTTTAACTTGAACGCACTTCTTTGTATGATTTTGGTACTACAGAACATGTTAAATAAAGACTGTAATTTGATGGTTGTGGACTTTCGCAATAAAGTGCTGCCATGATTCAGTCCAAATTAACAACAATAAAGTCTAATGGAGCGAAATCCCGGACGCAGCACTTTATGATTTGCAGTTACACCATAAAAGTTAAATTAAACTTTATGGACTTCAATGCTTTGCCTTAGGTTTAATTTATTATTTTCTATCGCTGACATTTAAAGTTTAGAAGAATAGAAACTCAAAATAAATTTAATTTCTTGACTGCTCAGTCTTAGATAAAATTAATTTGCTCATATTTCAATCTAGTTTTGATTCAGTGGCATGTGATTGCACACTTGAAATCTAATTCGGACAAGAGGGAATTATCATCTGAAGAGAAGGATCATTCAATTTGATTCTCTTCATATTACCTTCTTAATTGAGATAAAAAATAGAGAGTTCATTTATCATTATTGTGTGTAGATGGAGAAGGAAAGAGAGCAAAAATAAAATGCTAGTTGGTCCACTAATAAAATAATATAGTTCAGGTTGAACAGCTAGACTGAATTTGCTCTAAAGTCCACTCGTTATCAGTCTTAACCATAACAAACAAGGCTAGTTAAAGGACTCAAAAGTGATATCTCAGTCCAGGCTTGACGAGGGATAATGTAGCGTTTATGGGGAGAAGAAATAAACATTTAAGAATCATCATATTGTTTTATTTGCTTACAAAAAATGATGAGTTCACAGTAAAAAAGAGATAAAGAGAAAGCGGAAGAGAAAAAGAGAGATGATGTTTCATCCTTTTTTTTTTATCATTTAGTGGTGACTTGATGAATAAGTTTGCAGTTTGATTTGAAACAAAAACTGAAGCCACCACAGGAAAAGCAGTCTGATTTGGTGAGCTTTATCAAAAGTTTCGGAAAGGAAAGCATCTTCCCATCCAGAAAGAGCATTGAAGCTTGGGCGAAAGAATCGGATGCAGTTTGGTACACCTCTCAGAGTTTTTATTTTATTTTAATTTTTAAAGCAAACGATACATTGCTGAACTGATTATAGGTCTTCAGCATTTAAGGGGTTAACTACAGTGTATAAGTACCCTCTTGCCAGCAAGAAAATGCACTTTTCATTGTTGGGATTGATTCCATTATAACTTGTTGGTATTGTTTAAATATTTGTAAGAACAAATTCCTGCTGCAGATACTGTTTTACACAGCTGGGAATGGTTAAGTACTGTAAGCTTTTATGCAGAATGAAATATTTTAACCCTTCCATTTGCAAATCTTCTCTATTTGGGCGGCCTACGCATTTTGCATAACTATGTGAATGATGTATTATCCCAGTAGAAAATAATTCCTATGAAACTTCTTTGATCATCCATATTTCCTTATCAATCTCTACCAAAAAAACATCATAAAATTGAAAGTCTTTAGAGGATGTAGGTAAGAGTCCATTGGAGATTGTAGACCTCATAAATAATGGAAAATTTCTTTGTCACCATTGGATTGCTCCATCCTTGACTTACTAGCCCAAACTCCAAATTGAAAATTAATTCATCTGCACTTTAAATACCTTAAAATTTCCAATAAAACTATTATAAAGGGTATGATCCACCACTTTGCCTTTATCATATTTTTGATAACTTCACTCCAACACTAGTAAGAGTGTTATTTGGATTGAAATCATTCATTATGAACTTTTGAAGAACTTAATTGCACAAGCTTTTGAAATCCCACTTCATATTAATGACTTCAAGGCCATTTTGAAGTGTAACAATCATCCATTTGTCATTTCTTTCTATAAATTTGATCTCCATATCCACAGCCTTTCTGTTATATCTTGTATCTTATATAACATCGTCAAAGGATTTTGATTCTTTAACAATTGAAAAGACAAACGAGATTAAAATCATTGATTATCTCATAGATCACTTGCAAAATTTCTACTTCCTTGTTTCCTTTGACCTCTTCCAAATTGTAAGAGATAATGGTACAAACTCACCTTATCTTTCGTTTTCTTGATCTTCTTCTTCAAATAAAGAAATCTCCTAATAAATTCACGATCTCCAATGTCTTTATTCATTAACTCCACATCAAGGTTCACGTAGTTGTTATTGGATAGTAGAAATTGCAAGATTTTAACCATGCATCATATCCAATGCTGATGAACTTTGCCTTTTTATCATCTATTTTTTCCCATGCCATATATGTTTTTCTCCTCTTTGCTCTAGAATTTGAGCTTACACAAGAGAGACAAAAATCAAGTGTGCAATGCTTGGCCTCCCATTACTCCATGCTTCTTCTAGAGTCATGTTCTTCAAGCTCGTTATTGGACATTTATTAAATAGATATATAACATATTCACCAAGTGTTTGGTTTATAATTATTGGAGGTCAAGAAAATGAAAATGAAAAAAAATTTGAAGTTTCATATCCTGAAGAATCCTTAACATAATGATTTATGCATTCAACATCTACCTCTTGATATTTAATAAAAATAATTATTTGACTGGATTTTAAACAATAGCAAGCAAATTTTTATTTTGATATCTAAAGTAAGGACTTTTCTCCTTATGAATTTATAATCTTTTCTTCAATAGTTAGTAAATACTCAAAATATTTTTGGTCATTCTTGCACAGAACAAACAATAGAGAATAACAGACAATCTCCACTATTCAGAGAGATGAGAATTTTACCCCTTATTAGAACCATGGAAGAACAACATAAAGAGACTTATCCATCCATGAATTCATCTAGCTCTTCAAATGTTTATTTATATCAACACATGCAATTACTTGTGTTAGTATCTAGATGCCATAGAAATTGCAGTGGATTTCTTTAACCTTGAAAAGCTAAAAAAAGCATAATCTCCTTGCTTCATTTTAAAATTTGCATTTTCATCAACAATTAAAATATTTATGTTGATAATTTGAAGTGTAATGGCCATTTTGTGAAATATAGCATTAGATATTTGATTTTCCATATCTTGGATACTTCTTTGACTATTGTTTTTTTTACAGATTTTGATTTTTTTTAACACTATTGTAACTTTCTTATAGCCGATCATGTTCTAGGCATCACCCTTTCCAAGACCATGCTCAATTTAGGTTTTTCCTCCTCATGTTCAAAATTAAATATTGCATATAATAAGCATTGAATATTCTCTACCACACAAATAACCTTCAATATCTCTCCATTTCTCTATAATTAAATGACCATGGATAAGACACTTATGAAATGATCTAGTACATTTTCAAACTCCTTTAACTATGAGCCTTCAAATTTACCTTGAGGAGTAAAGAGGTTAACTCTCGTCACATTTTCAGCTTTTTTATAAGATGTATATATTTTTTTTGATAAACTTACTTATCTACATGGAGATGATAGCCACAACAATCTTCTCAAGCACCAACTAAGATGATAGATATTGACCTCACTTTTGGAGTGAGCTCTCAACTTCTTCATCATAGAATTAGGACTGTTATAGACACTAAGAGTTCCTTAGTATTAAGACACTTCTAGCGATTAGGTGAACACTTAACCTAACCCCAGAGACTTAAAGGAGTTAGCCATAGGAGTAGGTTGTGCCTTAGAGATTTAGGAGGACTGACATACCCTATAGGCCAAACCCAGTCCTTGCTTCTTTCCTTCAAACCAAACCTCAAATTCAAAATTCCAAACCCCAACATCAAATCCAACTATCCAATGATTGAAATCCATCACTAAATTCAAACTCCAAATACCTTCCTAGGCCCTTTGATTTTATCTTATGGACTTAGCCTTAACCAAATCCAAGTCAACACTAACCCAATTTATTTTCTCAATTATCAAATCCAATCTCAAATCAAATTCCAAATCACAAGTCAATTCCAGATTCCAAATGATTGAAATCCATGATCTACTCCAAATTCTAAATTTCAAAAATCTCTTCCTAAGTCATATGAGCCACCTTCATGTGCTTAGTCAAAAATTCCTTCAAATTAACTCAAACTTAGCTGATTTCTTTAAAAAAACAAGCATTCCTTCATTTATATTCGTAAATATAAACGGAACTCACCCTCCAATGACCAAAAATAAATCAAGCCGAATCAAAACCCAAATTAGCCTTGTCAACCTACATTCCTAAGCTTAATCAAATTGGCTTCCAAATCACTCCAAACTCGTGATTTTCTCATGACCCATTTATATCAACATTTGTATTCAAAAATGCAAATGAAGTGCAAATTCAAATGACCAAAACCAAACTCAAATCAAACCAAATTCCTAATTTTAGCCCTTTTAGCCAAATTTTTGAACTTGGCTAAATGAGACTCAAATCAACTCAAAACTCTTGGATTTCTTCATGATTCAATCATTCCTTCAATCATGGATCCAAATAAACATAAGCCACCATTATGAAACCAAATCCAAGTAACCCAAATCAAGCCTAAGTTAACCCTTATGACTTGAAATTATCATATGAACCAAAACCCATTTGGCTCCAAACCAATTGTAATTGGATTTATATTTCAATCCTAAACTTATGCGAGTTCAACCAAACTTGAATCAAGCTTTGATCAAGCCAATTGACTCATTTAGGCTAACTTGACCCAAAGTGATCTAAAGGATCTTTTTTGAGCCAAGTCCTAATCCGACCCAAATTGGATTGAACTAAGCCCATCTAAATCTCAACCATGACCAACAATCATCATGGGGTGATCAACCACATTGAATTAGGTCAAACCAAGTCAAACCTAGCGTTTTACCAAGTCAACACTTAGCCCAAATGAAACCCAAACTAGCCAAAATCCACTATGTACCAAATTGATTGAAACCATTGATCGAAACCCATTCATATCCAATGATTAAACATGACCAAGTCACCAATTGAGCCAAACTAAACCTAAATGGCCACTTGGCCTAAGTTGGCCCAAATTGGCCTAAAATGCCAAAATAGGTCAAATCATGATTCAACCCAAATTAATTGCAACCAATGGCTCAAGATCATTTCAAATCACTTATTGAACTCGACCAAAGCCATGATTGAGCCCAAGTTAGCTAATTGGTCAACTTGACCCAACCTAGCCCAAATTGACCTAAAAGGTCAAATTGGTCAAAGCCCAAATGAATTCCAAAACAAAACCAAAGCCTACAATCATTTTCAATCAACCAATTGAACTTGACTTAACACCAAACCTAACCCAATTTGGTCAAATTGGTCAAATTAGTCAACTTGACCAATTTGATCCTTTTGAATCCAAATGAGTCAAATTCAAACCTAAGCCAAACCATATCAAATTAGTCACACCAAAACATTCCAAATCATGATTCATACCTAACCTAAGCCTTGGTTTGACCAAATTTGGCCAATTGGTTAACCCAACCTAATGTGAACCCAATTGAACCCTTTTGCCCAAATTGAGCTAAACCACTTCAAGCAACCCTATGGAACTCCTTTGGCTGATCAAACCTACTCCACATCAGCCTAAAAACACTCTAAAATCTGCCTAAACTTATTTAAAACCAAGCCAAGGGGGATTGACCAATGTGCCAACCCATTTGCATTGGATCCTTACCATAAGTGGCAAAGTCCACTTTGTTATCTCCATAATAGCCATCAAGATGCCAAATGAAGAATTCCTAGAGTTTCCTAGCCCACTCTAACCCCAAACCACCCCCCCCCCCCTGCCATAGCCTTTGGCATAGACTAAAGGATCCATGCTCTTTCCCCCTCATCCATGGCTGAACCCATGGACACAAGGGGAAGAGCAATACCACCCCACCACTCCATATCTTCCCTTGAAGCTCCACGCCCTTGACCAACGGGCCACGCCCAGCACGGCAACACCTCGATTAAACAGCTCGATCAAATTTGCAAATTTAATCCTGTCCGTCCACCTGGCTTAATTGAGGGATATACTCCCTCAATTCGAGCGGGGAAAGACACCATTAGCATTCTTTGAGTCCTTAAGTTCAATTCGAACTCCCTCAAAGCAAATCCAAGGATCCTCAACCTCTCCTTGATCGACCATCGCCATTCTTGTGCGCAAAGTGAAACATGACACCCTTCTCTCAAGCAATACTCCCTCTCCACTAAACCAAATCCAAATTCCTTGCACCCACACCATCCTCATACCCAACCAAAGCCAACCAAGCCACTTACAAGCCTTCCCATGCACCAGACATTGGAGTTCGATCAAGACTAATCACCATTGAAGAAGAGCTTGGTCGACCGAGCCACCCACTTCAAATCAAGACTGAATTCCTTTAATAGGGCTTCATCTCTACTAGACGAAGCTACCTTCTGTGTTACAAGCACCGGTGATAGCCTCTGACAAGGTAATTTCTCAAAACCATAGTTTTAGGCTTTGTGCATTGGTCTTTTATGAAGGAAATCTTCATGTCGAGGGATTTCAGTCGTTGGACAAAAGGAAGAGCTATACCATCCCACCACTCTATATCTTCCCTTGAAGCTCCTGCTACTGCTTTGACCAACCCATGCAAGCCACATGGCACTGACGGTGACACCTATGATGGCTTAATGGAGGCCAATCAATCAAATTTGCAAATTTAATCCTGTCCATCCACCTGGCTTAATCGAGGGATATACTCCCTCAATTTGAGTGGGGAAAGACACCATTGGCATTCTTTGAGTCCTTAAGTTCAATTCAAACTCCCTGAAAGCAAATCCAAGGATCCCCAACCTCTCCTTGACCGGCCATCGCCATTCTTGTGCACAAAGTGAAACGGGACACCCTTCTCTCAAGCAATACTCCCTCTCCACTAAACCAAATCCAAATTCCTTGCACCCACACCATTCTCATACCCAACCGAAGCCAACCAAGCCACTTACAAGCCTTCCTGTGCACCGAACATTGGAGTTCAATCAATACTGATCACCATTGAAGAGGAACTTGGTCGACTGAGCCACCCACTTCAAATTAAGACTGAATTCCTTTAATAGGGCTTCATCTCTACTAGACGAAGCTACCTTCTGTGTTGCAAGCACTGATGATAGCCTCCGATGAGGTAATTTCTCAAAACCATAGTTTTAGGCTTTGTGCATTAGTATTTTATGAATGAAATCTTCATGTTGAGGGATTTCAACTGTTGGATGTGATTGTATGCTCTCTAAGATGGTGTGGGATCATTTTGATCCAAATCCAAGCTCAGGTGAGCTCGAATCGAATGGAGGAAGACGGACAATTCTCATCTTTCGCTACTCGCAAATAGAATAGATCACAAGCCGTCCATCTCACATGATCAACATGAACGACTCTTATCAAATCCCATGATAGATTCTTTGATTTCTCCCTAAATTGTAGGTTTAATCTTGGTCGTCCGATCTTTAGATCGGACGGCCTACAAAGAAAGCGTGTTCGCCATCGCTGAGTAAATGCGTAGATGTGATAACTTAAATAACCAATTCCATCACGCCATGTGGAAAGCATGCCACCTCAGCAGCCATGTGGCCCGATGGGATTAAGGGTTTAATTAGGGTTATTTATTTGGTTTTTTATACTAAAACTACCTAAACTTATAACTAATTGTAGAAAAAATCCAAAAAAATGCAAACTTAGGCTCATTTTAAAGATATTTTAGAGGAGAATCCAGGAAAATTATTATTAATTAATTTCAAATAGTGATTTTGTCTTAATTAGAGTTCTATTAAAAACTTAATTAGCTTAATTACTCCTTAATTAATCACCAAATTGATCTCAAACTTTTTGTGGGTATTTAGGGGGATGACCTCTACCTCTCCTAATTTTTTGAGATTTTATTGGTAATGTAATTAGGGAAATTACTTGATGAAGCCTTAATCACTCTTCTAATATAATTAGTGATGATTAGTAAATAAACAATATTTTAATTAATCATTTAAGCTTAATTATCTCTGTTGAACAGTAAGGAAGCTTAGGGAATGTGATTGAGATATGTGTAATTCACTTCCATAATTCTCTTCACTTTTGGAATTAATCTGATTAAGGGTTAATGAGGTAATTAGTAGCTTAATTAATTAATTAAGCTTAAACATAAAGATTAGAGCCTAATTTATTAAGTGTAGGGCTTAGGGAATGAGATCAAGGACTCTTTCTTGATCTCTTTCCTTTATTCCACTTCATTTCCTTAATTGGAGATGTTTATGCTTAATAAAAAATGGGTTAATGAACCTAAATACTTAATTAAAATTTCCTTCACATCTGAACAACCCTAATTAACTTTTGGGTAGCACTTTGGGTGTTCAATAACCCAAAGTGAGAGATAATGAAGCTATGATTAGCTCACATGTGTGAGAAAATCATAAAAGTAATTAAGTGAAATCTTTTAAGCTTAATTAACTATTAATCATAAGCCAATTGCATTAGGCCCCTTTCATTTTTTAGGAGCATTGTAAATTTACTTTTCATGTGGTTGCATATCATATTGGCTTATAATTAACTAGTTAAATAACTTAAGGTGATATAGGTAAGGAATAATTAATTCATTTAATTCATACCTTAACCTAATCAAAACATAAAATCAACCTAAATATTTTTCATTAAACCAAACTAATTCACATAAGGGGTAATGAGGTTAGGATTAGCAAACATTTCTCATATTTCCAAGTAAAATCAAATTCAAAGATAAAAATCTCCTCCAAGAATTTTGAATCATTTTAAATAGTCTTATTTGATATGATTGTCCTTAGGTATTAATTAGGGTGAATGAAATTATGTGTTTACATTCCTTTACTTCTTTTTAATTATGCTAAATATTGTTTGCCATAGGAAATCATGCATTCATTTCTCTTGAAAATTAATTAAATGAAATATTTTTCTTTCATGTTAAATTGCATGTATTGGATAAAATTAAAGATATGAGTGGTTATTATCACTATTAAACCAAAAACTATTTTTAAAATCTATAAATCAAAAATTTTAAATGAAGTAATGCTAGTTAGAAATATTTATAAGCTTGCATATGATGATAGTATAATATGTATAATGTGAAATTCTCTTTCCCTACTTTAATATGGATTCACATAGGATTTGCAAGTGTATGGTTCATTTGAAAAGAACATAACACTTGTTTAAATCTATTCTTATGCATTTCCATGTTAAGACCTAGGAAGAATTTCACATTGCATATATAAATCATGCAATCAAATCAAACATAATCTCTTGCATAATTCTTTATCCATTTGGTTCTTTTTGTACATTCATATGTATTTGAAAAAAAATGGTATATTAGTTTGGACATCCTGGGTCTGCGAGGCTTTAAGTAGCCCTAAGCAGGTCTTGTACCTTATGTCACTGGTGTAGAAAATAATGGCACCATACTTACTGAAAACTCTTATACATATGCATATATGATATGGCTAAATGAACAAAGAATCAAAAATCAAACAAACGAAACATAATTTTTGCATGGAATTTCTTATCTTTGTAGTTATTCATACATTTACATGTATCTATGAAAAGTGATATATTAGTCTGGACATCCTGGGGCTGCGAGGCTTTAAGTAACCCTAAGTAGGTCTTATATATTATGCCCCTGGTGTAGAAAATAATGGTGCCATACTCATTTATAAATTTTATACATGCGAATGTGCATTTAACTAATGGATGAAAAATCCCTCTTTTCTACATAATAAAGACATGCATTCATTATCCAATTAACAAATGGAATATTTAAATTTTTAAATCATATTTCTTTGCATTCATCATCTAAGTGTGCTAAGATTGGCATTGTATGCATAGGTATGCTTAGGATTATTCATATGCATGGTATACATGATGGAAAGAAATGAATGGGTGTGTGTTATGTGATAGTAGTCTACCCTAACTAATCCTAAGATGCCTTTTTTATTGAATAGTGCTATTTAGAATGAATCTAAACCTAGGGTTAATTAAAACACATAATAAACCATTCACTAAAAAAAAAATTCATTAATCAATTTACCTTAGAAAGCACTTAAGGTAAAGATAGAAGAGAGAATCTCGCTCTCTTTCTTCTCTTTATAACACTTAGTTGCTAAGTGTAGGCTATATGAAATAAAAGAAAACACTAAGTAAAATCCCCAAATCAATTAAACCATTTAAAGAGAAATCAACCTTTTATCAATTAAATCACTCATGCTTAGCAAATCATAATCCTAAAGCCTAGTTGGGACATACCACACAAGCTCTAACACATGCACATTAGGCTAGGTCACCACTTCTAACTTTATGTTAAGGCGGTGCATGGTTTGATGAATGTTCAATTTTATGATGTATAATTTTAGACTTGGTGTTAGGGTGTATATGCATAGCCTGAATGTTAGGTCGATATTAGCCTAATCATGTTTTATGTAGGGGGCTGTGCTTAAAGGGGCTGCTGTAATAAAAATATAAATGTTTTTTGCTGTGTAGGTTGCTTAGCTCCTAAGTATAGCCTAAGTTAGGACAGGTGAACTTGGTTACCTAAGTGTGGGGTGCTAAGTCTAAATTATTCCTATAACTGCTTGGGTCGTATGGTGTGTTTAGCTAATAATTATTTTGCAGGTGTAGCTAGATTTACTTTCCTTTCTTTTTAATGTAATTTTTGCATTAAGATTAGGATAAGTGTTATGGGGATTGAGGATGAGCATTGGTTATAAGACCATGTCTTATATACCATATGATGTCTTTGGGGCAAACTACGTCCCACTCAAGCCAAAAGAAAGAAAGAAATGGAGCAATTCAAAAATGAAGAAATGAAAGATGAAGAGTGAAGAATGGAGGATAAAGAATGAAGACCCCCCATAACACTTATTATTTCATAATTGTAATTATTCTTTCATTATACCGGGATGTATAAGAGTAGAGCTCGGCTACCCACATTTCTTTTTGGCTTGTATGACATTACCCGACCGCACTGGCCTTTTATTCTTTTAAGATAGCTTTATAAAATTATTTAATTTTTTATTTAGCATGTGCATTAAAAATACATGCCTTTTCATAATTTCTTTATGATTGGTGATTGCTGTGTGGCCTGGATGCTGTTAGGCTCCTTGTACAAAAATAAATTTTCTATCCCCTTAACAACTCATAACTAAAATTTTAAAATAATTTATAACTTCACATAAAAGCCTAAGAATTAAATCAAGATAATAAAATTTTTAGCAACCCCTTAGCTGAATGATTGAATGTATAATATCATGCATAACATATTATTCCACTCTTATTAAGAGAGGGCTTCCATCTGTGCCAAAGAATAAAGGCTTAACCTGTAAGAGCCTTTGATGGAAAAACACCTCTTTCCCTCTTGATTTAGCCCACAATAAATTTCTCATGCATTTAGGCATACTAAATCCTATAGCTTGTGCCAAAATAAAAGTCCAAAAATTAAATAAAACTTGACAAAATTTACATTAGATTTAAGTCATGACTCATGCCCTTCATGATCTAGCCTCTTAGGGAGTGAGCTTAAGGACTTAGTTTATTTTCTAAATAAAAACAACCTAACCACCTTGCAAAGTATATGACTTGCCTACATGGATTTAAAGCGTAGGAGGAGTTAGCTAACTATCATTCTAGGCGGTAGTAAGCCCAACAGTCAGGCATTTTATCCTCTCTTTTGGAGGAAACTATATACCCATTTCTACCTTAGATTTAGGTCGTGTTGTGGCCCTCATAAAAGCTCCCTAGATTTAGGATATGAGGTTGCTATTTTCTTTGCGGACTATAAGCATAAATCTTCACCTCTTAGGTATTTCCACAATCTTATGTTGCAGAATTATGAGTCCTAGACTTCTAATAAAAATTTAACTTAAATAAATAAATCTTCTTAAATTCAAATGTATAAAGCCCAACCATAGGATAAATTGGGGTGCTCACTAGGCTTCCTAGTATCATGAGTACTCCCTACTTATCTCCATTGGCTTCGATAAGAACTCTTCCCTTTTAACCTCTCCCACTTGATTTTGAAAAATATAACTAATCCTTTGATAGTTCTATCTTTGAATTCTTTGGAGACAATAATCACCTACCTTAATCGAGAGTATTCTTATGGGATTCACTTCCCTTAGGATGTAATTAACTATGGAGGCTTGACTCCATAGGGAACTTAACAAGCTTAGTTTAAATAAACCCTGCTTTACCTTTCCATGTAAAGTAGGGGAAAAATCTCTAGTATATCCGAAGGCCCATCAAGCCTTAGGAGTCCTCATTAGGAGATTCGATCCATTATAGGGTAGTGACTTCTATCTCTTGAGATAACACACTAATCCTTAATGTCATACCTGATCACCCTAGTGAGTACATCTGTGAATCTGCTTGGTGTCCCCTCATACAAACACAAACAACACAAAAATAAACACCACAATAGATAAAATTTAATGATTTATATCTTTTTTTCTAAATCTCTTGAAGAGCATTACTTTGATGAGTGATACCATATGTTGGCTCTAATGTAGCCTTCAATTCCCAAATGCCTTGAAGCAAATAAAATCTTCTTTTGGATACACCAATTATAATAATTGGTATTGTAAATGTAAAATTAATTAATATAAAGTTGTTGTTAATCAAGACCATGTTTTGTCCCACTCATATATAAATTAAAATAAAATGAATTGGAAAAGAAATTAAAATCTAGAGTTTATAGATTAAAAATCTTGTATTTTTATTCCAAACTTATATATTGGCAAATAGACTCTCTAAAAGATTTCTATATATAATATAACTTTCAATATAGAGTTATTATATAATTATTTAAGGGTAATGTTCTAAGGTCGGCTTTTGGTATTGTCATTACTATTCGCATACTCTATATATATATAGCCTGTACCATTTTATCAAACACGGATTTGAAGATTATATTTACTAAGCTCTCCATGTCAATAGAAATACTCCCTATATGATAATTAGTGTCTAATGCTATGAAGGTTAATCATGTCGTTATATGGGTTGTCGACCACTAGTCATTCTTTCTCTGAGAAATTTACTGGGAAAATTATTGAACTCATCATTCATGTCATGGTTACTGAGTTAACTTCTCTTAATCGTAGTTTCTTGAGGTTTGTTCACTTTCATGACTCCTCATCACCATAAAAAAAGGCGAGTACCACTCTTATAAAGTATATTGCATAAGTAGAGGTAGGCTCATTACATGGCTCAATAATATTCTTTCTTGGTTTCCTCATAAATTCTTTTAACTTTCTAGCTTTTATGAGTTCTTCCACTAAGCATTTTATATGTTAGCACTCTTAAGTGTTGTGCCTGTGGTCATGATGCACAATACGTAGATCGATCACGAACTCCATCAACCTTCTATGGAAAAAATTTGTGACAACACATAGAATTTAGGAATTTCTTATTTAGATTATCAAATGTGTCATTAATAAATAAAAAAATTATCTCAAAAGATAAACATTGTCCTATAACAAATTCGATCAATTAATAAAAGACTCCTAAGGCTAATGAGTCTTTAATATACCAGAGAGTTTTCCCTTAAACTATATGGGAAGTAGAACAAGCTTTATTTTAAACTAAGTTCAAGGTTTCCTTTAAGGACAAACCCTTATAGTTAATTACATCTTAAATATAAAAGATCTCTTCTTAAGAATTCTCTTGATTAAAGAATTAAGCAACTATTTCTATGAATTTCTAAGTTGGTTTCTAAAGGAAATGATAATTTAAATTTTCGAAAGGGAATGATGCAAAGTACAAAGACTTATTTTTAGAAGTCACTCAAGATTAAGCAGAAAATGCCTATTTATACTAGGATGCCTAGTGAGCATTTCAACTATCCTATCATTGGGCTTTAAATTTTTAGAATTTAAATAGAATTTCAAGTTGACATTTTACTAGAAGTCTAAACTTAGATTCTAAAAATATAAGACCACAAAAATACCTATGGTTGAAGACTTACTCCAAAAGGATACTTTGTAACCTAAGTCTATAAGTGCTTTTGACATAAGTTAGAGGCTTAAGCTAGATCCACTTTTAAAAATTATCAGCCATTCCTCTCATTTGAGGGATTAAACATATCTCTGCCTCTCCTGGACATATAACCCACCTGAAAAGGGTGCCAGCTAACACACTAAGCGAATTTTAAATCTATGATGCCAAGTATCATGTATGCAAGATGGTTGGGCTGTTACATTTTAAGAAATAATCTAAGAACCTTGACTCACTTCTTAATCCTTAGGATCATGTAGGGTATGATGTACACTTAACTAATGCATAGTTTTCAATTTTTTAGATGTTTTGACTTATGATTCATTTAAGGTCTTAGGGTATGTATTTTATGCCTAAATGACATGCAATTAGAAGTGGTCATGGGCCAAATCAAGAAGAGAAGGGAAACTTCTCTAAGAAGGTGGTCATCCTCGAAGGTCAAATGCACCTTTTGTACAATGGGTGAAGTTCCCAATTCACGGAG
The DNA here is from genome assembly GCA_021442155.1 of Cymbidium sinense. Classification (NCBI taxonomy): domain Eukaryota; kingdom Viridiplantae; phylum Streptophyta; class Magnoliopsida; order Asparagales; family Orchidaceae; genus Cymbidium; species Cymbidium sinense. The sequence continues at coordinate 81,025,611 of CM038227.1, forward strand.
TTAGACAATATGCTAGCATGGTTTGCAAAATTTAATTATTTTAAGTTGATTCTAAGTTATTCCTAGGGCTTTAGTTAATGTAAAGTTTCAAGTTTCTTTATTTTTATTTAAGTTGTTTAAGTTTAAGTTGGGTAGAAAATTTAGTTTTTCTAAGAGCTTAATCATCCAAGAATCCATCACCAAAAAATATAGAATAAAAAAAATCCTAGAAAGGCAGGTTGATTCTATTGAGCACCCAAAATAAGTCAAGCCAATTTAAATTAAAGAACAGGCCAATGCGGCTAGATACTATTGTACACCTCGAAAGAAAGAGAAAATAGTCAACCTAGCTCTCCCCTTATATAGCCTGGCCTAAAACTATAAGTTTAGATCTATGGGGGTCTTCTTCCCAAGATTGTCTTCTTTTTAGGGAACTCCGTTGGGCTTCACAGGCTCTTCAAGTATCTGTTGATAGGGTTAGCTCCTACTATTCCTAGACACCATAAATCCTAACCGAATTATAAGCTCAAATTATATTTTTAATTTAAAAATAAATCCTAAGCCCTACAAAATAAACTTTAGGTAAATCCAAATAGCACACTACCAGTTATATTTGCAAACATACATGCCTAGCCTATCCTATTAGGCTATGCTTAGGGACTTAAGCGTACTTGCAAGAAAATAATATTTATGTATAATTTATGATGACTGTCTCTTTTAGCACAACCCCCTATAGAAGACAACATTAGTTCTAAAAATAGCATCCTACCATCTAGTATAACGAGTAAACAATCTTAGACATGCAGTTTAAAATAGTACACCATAAAATAAAATAAAAATACATCACATCATATCATAGAATATCATAGATCGACCTAACTTAAGTTAAGGGTCTATGACCTAGTAATCTAGTGTGTAAAGAAAATAAGCTTGTGTGATAAGACTTTGCTAAGCCTTTTCAAGTTTCAATTAAAATTTTTAAATTTGTTTGATTTACCTTTGGATGGTTTCAATTCAAACAATTTAATGATTTATGATTCTTATTTTCACTTTTAAGTTCATTTTCATGTTAAAATGAATTCTAAGTTTTTAAGAATGAAGAGTAAAATATATTCCACTTTGGGTGGAAATTCTATTCAACATTAGTATTTATTACATTAGTATTTATGTTATTGTAATTTACTTTGATTTAATTTTTATTTTGAATTGAGTTATTTGATTTAAATTGATCTTAGTATTTGCTTGATAATGTTTATGTCCATTTAATTTGTGTTTAGTTAGTTTAAGTTTGAATTTAATTTAATTAATTCTTAGTTTAAGTTTTGAAAGAAAGCTAGTTTAGGCACCTACTTTAGGCCATTTTTAGCTTTTAAGTGTTTAGGTTTAATTGATTTGGTTAATTACCTTCATTTTCATTTGAAATTATGTTATTCATTAACCCAAATAGATTCATGGAGTTTTTATACAAATGAATTTCACATTTAGTTGTGAATTTTAGAGGCTGATTAATTTTGATTTAAATGATTAATAATGATTAATTGATTTATTATAAATTTATTAAGTTGATTATTTAAAGTTGGGGGATTTACATACATACCACACAATTCTTATGTATTTATATATCTAACACCTAAACTTCAATTTTTACATATATAACACCCTAATCTTCAATATCACATCAAAAATATCACTTTATTCACTTTTTATAAGTGAAATGCACCTTTTTAAATATAGAAAAGTGTTAAATACATAAATATCTAAATTTAGGTGTTAGATATGTGAATATATAAGAATTTTGTGGTATGTATGTAAATCCCCCTTTAAAGTTTTGTTGAATTTTATATTCTTAACCATTTCATTAAACGGTAAGTATGTTATTATTTAAATTTCTTAACTTCAATGGGTTATGAAATTTTCTTAGGTGCAATAATGTTAATGAAAATTTTTTAAGTTTATTTTATGGAATTTTTATAATTTATGAAAATTTTAATTTATTATTTCATTTAAATTGGCCTAAAAACTTCATTTAAATTATGTTATTCATTAGCCCAAATATATTCAAGGAATTTTCATACAAATGAATTTCATATTTAGGTGTGAATTTTAGAGGCTGATTAGTTTTGATTTTAAATGATTAATTGATTTATTATAAATTTATTAAGTTGATTATTTAAAGTTGGGGGATTTACATACATACCACATAATTCTTATGTATTTATATATCTAACACCTAAACTTTAATTTTTACATATATAACACCCTAATCTTCAATATCACATCAAAAATACCACTTTATTCACTTTTTAAAAGTGAAATGCACTTTCTTAAACATAGAAAAGTGTTAGATACGTCAATTTCTAACTTTACGTATTAGATATGTAAATATATAAGAATTGTGTTGTATGTATTTAAATCCCCCTTTAAAGTTTGATTGAATTTTATATTCTTAACCATTTCATTAAACTATAAGTATTTTATTATTTAAATTTCTTAACTTCAATGGGTTAGGAAATTTTTCCTAGGTGCAATAATGTTAATGAAAATGTTTTAAGTTTATTTTATGGAATTTTTATAATTTATGAAAATTTTAATTTCTTATTTCATTTAAATTGGCCTAAAGAATTGGAAATTCAATAACTTCCAATCAAGAGGTCAATTGGATTTGAAACTTTTATGGCAAGTGGGGTTGCTTGCCAATTTAATTTCTTTAAAGTTTCTTTTTAATCAGATATGTAGTTTGCAATTAATTAAAATTTTAATTATTTCATTAAAACTAATAATTAAGCTTAATTTAAAGGTAATTACTTAAGTGTTTAATTTTTCATAGATTTCTTTCTAGAAGATGCATCAATCTAGGGTTCATTTGGAATTTTGGAAAATTTGGTTGATTTAGTATAATTTTCTTAATTTCAGGTTGATTAATTGGATTAATTAATTCAATTAAATGTTAAATTAGGTCATTTTATGATTTATTTAATTTCAGTAAGTTGTACTGGTCTGTTTATGTTCATTAGAGTTTATTACTATGGTTTAAGATGATTTTAAAATTTTCCATGATTTCCTTAATTAAATATTAATTTATTTAATTAAAATTGGGTTTAAGATTAAAAATTCAATATCTTCTGATTTACTTGGCAATAAACCATGAATGTTTTTTCTAAGGTGTATTTTAACCCTATTTTCAGTTCCCTAATGTTTCACTTTGATTGGATTAATAGTTTATGATTTATTTGAGTTTAATTATTTTCATTTAAACCTAGATTAACCCAAAATTACTTAAAATAAATTGGGGATTTTAAATTTAATGGATATCTCTCATTGAGATGAATCCATAGAGCTCTTCTTTATATTGTTTTGATTTGTATCTTTTTTTTTATGATTTTTTGAATTTTTTATTATTTTTTTATAATTTTTAATTAAAAAAATTGAGATTTTCCATTTAAACTGGTTGTGTCAATGTGGTGCCATTGCCATGTGGTGTGGTGCCATTGGGCCACATGGATTTCAAGTAAAAATGGCAAAGACTGTAGAATGATCTACAACCGTCCGGTCGAAAATCAAATTATCATGATTTCGCCCCCATTTTCTATAGAAGATTAAATGAGATTTTCCAGGTAGATCTAGGTTGTCCATTCCTAATAGAAGGAACGGATGACTAAGATCGTTCCCCTATTCTTGCTGGCGAGAAATGGATGTCGTCCATTGAATCAAATAGAATTCCTGTGATACAAGAGGAATTTCAGCATGATTTTGATTGTAAAATAATTAAGGATTATTTGGCAATTGATCTACATAGTTTGATATCCTTGGAGATTAAATTCTCTTCATAAAGGAACAAACAAAATTGCTAAAGGGGTCAGTTTAGGTCCATACCCCATTGATGACAATCCCTGGAGATTACCATACTTCGAGCACCTATGCCTCGATGGGTCGAAGATATGGTAAAGATTTCTTGGCTTGCCTTCTCACCAAATGTCATGGAGACGAACACTTGGCCATTTGTCATCAACCTTAGTGGTTCTTTAGCTCACCAGTGGCGAAGAGATTGGGGGAAGGTTCGTTTGAGGTTGCCTCTACCTCTAGAATGTGTAGGGAAGGCCAATTTGTGGGTTGAAGCATTCCTTCCTCAATTCTATGCTTAGTTGAAGGCTTAGCCACTAGCTTTGGCTGAATTTTGGCTTGCCAATGGTGAGAGGTTTGGGGAACGCTTCATATCTCTTTGTCTTCACCTCTTGAATGTGTTAGGATGAAAATATTAAGAAGAAAGAGCTTCTTCCCCTCATTCTCTACATGGATGAGAGCCATGTATGCAAGCCTTTATGTGGCTCGAATCTGACCACCAATTGCGGAAGGCTGCCAAAGGGTTGGTTTGGTTCCTCTTGACCTTGTGAGTGCACTTGGATGATTATCATGAGGGGAGGTAGCCTTTTCCTCCTTTTTCTCTCTTTGTCTGTGAGCCATCCTCATGGAATCCATGGAGAAAGCCTTCTCTCTTGCCATGGTGATGGCCACCTTATCTCTTCCCTTAGAAGTTTTCTCTAAGAGGTAGTTAATTAATTGAAAAGAATCCAATTTTTTTGGTGAGGAGAAGAGGTGGATAGATGAGTTATTGGGGAAGTTGGGTTTTGCTTCATTGGATGGATTCCTCACTTCTTTGTCATGGCTACACCTCATCTTACTTTCATAATATTTATGGCTATTTGCACTTCATTTAGACTAAAGTATGTTCTCTCCTAGCCATGTTGAAGGTTTCTTTTAATTAGCCTAACTTCATGTTGGTTTGGGTTTAGTGATTGCACTTGATTTGATGCCAAATTGGTTTAAGTTGTTTGATTGAACTGTATTTAATGTGGCTTAGGTATAGCTCCCAAGAGAGAGAGGAGGGGGGGGGGTGAATTTTGTTTTTAAAATAAAATTTAGAAGACTTAATTTTAACTTTTGTAGAAAACTTAAATACTTAATAATAAGGCTTTAGTGAAATAAAATAACAGAAAAGTAAAGAAAGAGAACAAAGAGATTTTTATGTGGTTTGGTCAAACCCCAAAACTGACCTACTTCCATGTCTAGCCACCCAGGCTATAAATTCAATAAAATAAAGTTGAAATTACAATAAATCTCCCGTACTCTCCTTCACAGGCAAGTACAACCCAACATGTACTCTCCTTAATGGGCAAGTACAACTTAACATGTACTTTCCTTAATGGGTAAGTACAACCCAACATGAAATCAAGACAAGGAAAAAAGAAAGATAAAAATCTAACTCTCAATTTTAAAATATTTTTGTACTCACAACCCAATCTATACTAATATTAAAGCAATTGAATATTAAGAAAAAAGAGAGCTCACTTTAACTTTGAATTGAAATTGAAATAAGATCTTCAATCAAGTATTTAATGCAAGTAAGTAACTTAATGTTGCTTTGAATGATCTTTAAAAAGTTTGAAATAATTTTTTTGTATGACTATGAAATACAAACTAAAATGGAATATAAATCAACTTAATATGCAATTCTAAATCACAAAACTTTAACTTGAATTCTTTTTCACAGAAGCTAACTTTTATTCAGATGATAAGTGTATTTGCAATTAAAATAATTAAACAATCACTTGAATAAAGATATGAATGATACCACAAGAAAATTATCACATAACTTACATATAAACTAATTGAATATAAGTAATCATTAAGTATAGAATAATTTATGCAAGAGATGAAGTGGTCGGCCAATTAGAAAAGTAAACTAGATGAGATGTTACTCATAATCAAGTTTAATCAACATATATGAAACTTTAGTCCAAAGCAATAAAAATAGATATTTAAATGATTAAGCACTAAAAAATTAAAAAACTTTGTAAGAGATTTCAACCAAACAAGAAACAAAAGTATTATTAAATGATTAAACACAAAATAAATTGCTCTCCTTATGTTAGCTTTTGGTCAAATAAGAAATCAAAGAATCATCAAGTGATCAAGCACAAAATAAATTAATCTTCTTATGTTTGTTCTTGGCTAAACAAGAAATAAAGGTTATAAAGTGAATAAATATAAGATAATTAAAATAACCTTATTAACTTCAAAGATAAGAAGAAATAAAATAAGTATAAGAATTTAGCACCTTACAAATTTAAGATCAAAGCTATGATGCTTTTGGCCCAGGGAGGAAAAACATCAAACTTTGACTTTTCCGAATCAATCTTCAAGCCAACTAAATGTCCAAGGGAAAGAGAAAATTGATGAGGAATGTTTGCACTTGAATCACCAAAAATCTCCAAGAGTATGCTTTAGCAAGGATTGACCAAGGTGGAGAAGGTGAGCGAGAGATCAAGAGAAAATATTAGCTTTTGGGAACCTTTTTCAAGTTGAAACAAGTTCCTTAAATAGAAGAGGGAGGAGTCTAGGGTCAACCAAAGGATGATCCAATGAGAGCGAAATTGATTAGGCATCAATCTGAATTTCAAATCCATGGAAAATTGGATTGGCCAAGAAGATATTCAAGAGGCTCCATTACAAATTTGATTCAAGCCAATATAAAATGTTTTCTATGTGAGTCATGGCTAGAGAAATATGAGAATCCTATGGGAAAATTTTGTCTAAGGGGTTTTGATATGAAGGAGGGAATTTTGAATAAAATAAATCCATGGAAATTGCTCTTAAGGAATCCGGCCAAGAGAGTTTTCATAATTAGGAAATCCTCAAATTAGTGCATGAAACAATTTAGATCAAAGCTAATTATATTATATACTTATTGAATGATTAAATAATATATAAATTTATTAAATTTAAAATAAAGTGGTCGGCCCCCAAATACTTTTCAAACATGGATCAAATTAAAAAAAATTATTTTAAAAAAGCGGGTTTATTTGAATTTAAATTTAAAATAACTTGTAATAGGTTAATGAGGCTTTAAATAATCATAATAAATCATGTTTGAAATATTCAACATATTTCTTAAAAAAATTTTGTTTGATTTAGCAAGTATGTGTCATGAATAAAAAAGTTTGAATTCAAAAAATAATTCAAAATAATTCAAATTCAAAAATTCAAAAAATTCAAATTTTAAAGTATGAAAAAGGAGGAAACATTATATGAAAATGTTTTGAATGATATTCACACATTTTGTTACACAAAATGCATTAAAATTTTTTGCCAAAATAATGTTAAGATGAAAAGGATAATAAGAGAGAAGAAAGAATAATAGTAGAGAGAATAAGAGAAAAAAATAGATAATTTTAGGATAGTTCAATTTTCATGTAATAAAAATATGAATAAAAATTATGAATATCATGGAAATGATTTAATAAAGTTTAAAAATAATTTATCTTGCTTGAACAGACATTTAATTGAACTTATTTTATGCATTTAGTTCATACTATCTAAAATGGATAACTTAATGAATAATTTTAATATTAAGATATAGAAAAATATAAATAATTTAGAATGATGAAACTAAAAATGAATGAATCATGTATTTTATCTTAATGAAATTTTTATTTTCCTTAATATAGTAATCTCTAAAAAAATTCTCACTCAGTCCATGTCTAATACCTTTAGCAATCTGATATAACTGAAGAACCAAGAGCTGAATAATTTTTCCTCCACACTTGAATTTAATTTGATTAGTTGCATTTGAACATGTGTTTATTATCATCAAAATAAATCTCAAATGATATGGGGCTCATGAAGTCAATAATGAATTGACCTTTAATTTGGATTTTAATTAATGTTAAACTTTCAATGGATAATTTGAAGTTTATTTAGGCTAAGCCACATAAGAGTTTAATTTAAATTCATTCAAATTTGACCCATTTTGAATAAAATGGGTTAAATTAATCCTAATTAAGTCATGTGACTAAATTGACTCAATCAAAGTATGTTTAGACATCAATCATGTTTAATTACATGTGTGAGATGATTTGGAGTGATTAATTTCATTTGATTTGGATTGATTTCAATTTTGACCCATTTAACCCAAATTGGGCTTAATGGGTTAAGTTTAAGTCCATTTGGGTCAAATGACCAAATTGGTCAAATTAGACCAAATGATGGATTGAATTATATTTAATAATCATTTACAAATGATTTAAAATAATCAAATTGTGTTGATTTCAGTTTGATTTGGGTTTGAACATAATAAGGCTCTTTTAGGCCCTTTTATACCAAGTAGTCTAATAAACTCATTTAAGGCCAAAATAAATTTATTTATTTTTTAATTCATGTTTATACATATTTATTCTATCATTTAAACCATTCAAAATGATTTCATTTGGCCAAATTTTTAGTGGGTAAGTCAAACCCATGTCAAAAGGGTCGACCACTTTCTAACTGTGATTTAGATTTGACCTTCTTTTATTTGCTTTGATTTAAATTTTTTTTAGTTTATTTGGATTTGTTTTTATTTAATTTTAATTTCTTGGGTTTATGTATTTTTAGCTTAAATAAGGTAACTATGTTCAATTCCCTAAATTAAACCTTAATCTAAGCCTAATTAAATTAAGATTTCAAGTGGTGTATAGTTTAATTTAGGTTTAAAATTTGGGTTGAATTTGCCTAAATCTATTTGGTTAGATCAAACCCAAGGAGGGTGCACTAGGTCGCTAAGTGTCTAATTAAGAGGATTCTAATCTAGGAATATATTTCTTCATTGCTAATTTCAAAAATGATGTTAACCTCACCCAACATGAGGTCAACACCTTCAAAGGTGGTTGTTGCTTGAAATAGGTTTTACTTTTATTGGCCTCCACTAGCTTAGCCATTGACACACTCAAAAGTGTGACTATAGTTGATTGTAAATACCTACCGTGTATGTAGTGAGTTAGCAAATTTTAAATTTGTGCATGTGCATCAACACTTCTTCTTGTTGAGTATGCCATCTAATTTCTATGTTCAACCTTTAGACTTTGGACCTATCATTTGAGGATAGCTCCAAGGGTAACCTCTTTATTGAATCTCTTATGTGATTCATCATTGTTAACTGGGCAGCCACTGTGTATTCTTCTACATTCACATAACTATTGACTAACTCTAATAACTATGTGAGTGTTTTAGGTTGCTAAAGTCCAAGAACATTTTTTAGTGGCCATTCTTTGAAACCCTAGATGAGTATAGCCTATGCAACTACATGATCCAAATCTTTCACTTCTAACATTTTTCTTTGAAAGCAAGTAATATACTTCTTAAAGGACCAACCTATTTTTTGTCTTATCTATAGAAGAGCTTGTAAGCTCTTCGAGGGCATCTAAGCTCTAGCGAATTATATGAGAAATGTTTTCTTGAATTATTTAAATGATGTGATGACTCACACAAGTAGATGCAAGAAACATTTCAGGGCTAAGTCTTTAGAAGTGGTGAAGAACATTCAACACTTCATCACGTCACGTTATCCAAGTTCAACAGTGATGTAGTGGATTTAAAATATGTTATGTGGTCAGTAGGGTTGAATGTAACCTTTTGTAAGATTCCAATTGTAGAATCTTATAGTTTGGTGGTAGAGGGTTAGGAAATGCAAGCCTTCATGATCCTTTGAAAAGGCATTAGTGAGATTTATATTTTCCTATCCTTAGGAAACTACTTCCTTGCTTGCTTGGGCATCAAAGAAAATTTCCTTCTGCGTTGAGTTTGATGAGTTACCAAACTAGAGGATCATTCATTCTCCCTACCTCTTTTTATTCTTACTTTCTCCAAAGTAGTTTAGACTATGCGAGTGATTTTATCTTCAATATCCTTCAAATCTTATTATGTAATGAACTACTATGTATTCTCACTTATAGCTGTTGAGTTATCTAGTGTTGATGGGTTTTCTTCATTATGTACCTGACTCCTTGCTATCATCATCCTCCATGTTCACCACACCTAAAATGATATTGATTCCAAATTTATTCGTAGAGTGAAAAAGCAACTTTATTTAAGAAATATGGCTACTTAAAGTGGGACAAAGTAAATTAAAAGTTTAACACGAAAGTTCAAGAAAGTGTAAGAAATTTGACTATCTTTGAGAATATAAGTACAAGAGTATCTCTCTCAACCATATAATCATAAAAAACCTAAAAAAAATCCCGCCTCCTTAAGATTCCTTTTTTTTAAGATTGGGATGTAGCTACATAAAGGAAGTACACATCAATTATGTTTATATATAAAAGACTAGCCAATGATCTGGAGAGTAGGCAAATGATGTATGTCAAGTGACAAATTCCTGAATATAATTGCGCATGCTGGTAGAGCGAGTTATCTAATGTGAATGCTTGGTTTCATAGTCTCTTGTATGTGGACATGTCTTTGTTTGCGAGGCAAGTCACTTAATAGGGGTAAACTCTCCTTATGTTCACTACTTAGGCGAGTCCTCCTAGGCAAATTAATTACTTATTTAAATTTTGTTGTTCTCTTCTAGATGTTCCTATTGATCCTTTGGCACTCATGAGAACTCATTTCCACGCATACTCCATTGGAATACACTAACATTATATTTCTTTGGAATCAACATTTGGCTCCTTACTTTTAAAATGCATTTTATTTAGTTATGCAAACTACAAAGTTATTACTTCCCATTTAAGAGCACTTTACTTATTTTGTGATAAAGAAAATAACAAATAAAAATAGTGTTCTTTTATATGTAGTTTTTCTAACTATTATTTTTTTTCATAAAAATATTTTAAGAAATCATAATAGAAATAATATAATTGAAAGTTTTGTTAAGAAAATAAAAAAAATAAGTATAGAAAATAAAACTAGAATACTATCAGAAAGTTGCATTGGTTAGAAATATGTGCATTCATCAATGATTTATCTTTCTTATATATATATATATATATAAAGAGAGAGAGAGAGAGAGAGAAATCACCCTTGGACTCAGTTCAGGACAGATGCCAACACCTTTAAACAAGTTCAAGATAAAGATTACACTTCACTCATAATATTTATGAATATCCAATTTAATGTCTGGTTAACTAATTGTGTGATTTAACGAATCATTTCTTTTCCTTTATTTTGCTTAACAATTCTAGTGTAAATTCCCATGGGTCAATCTAAACCTCTAAATATTGGAGGACCCTCATGAGTTTGAGGATTTTTTTAAACTTAAATACAAGGGTTAGATTCTTTGTGTGTGCTCTCTCTTTCTTTTCTTGTTTCTTTATTGCCATACATTCTTTTCTCTTTCTCTTATAGTTTCTTTCTAGATGGTATAAGAGCATAGATAATTTAGAATTCAACATCATTTAAGTTGTGGTGAGCATGGATCATGCCACAAACTAGAAAGAAAGTCCACCAAGAGGAAGCCAAGGATACAAAATAGATTTTCATCAATATGGAGTGCACAAGAGAGTTTGTCTTACAATAGATAAATGAACTACATGAGAAAATGCTTATGATTATTATTGAGGAACTTAAACATGTACCTAAGGCTACACCCAAAGTAGAGATTCCATCTAGTGCATCAGAATTAGTGATAAGAAGTCAAGACCTACAAATAGTGACAGCTAGAAGAGTTATACCATATGTATCGATAGAAAATGAAGAAGATGATACTTACTAGACTAATAGTGAGGATTCTTCTCCATTCAACCATAAGGTAGAAAAAAGAGATAAGAAAGGAAAAGAAGAGAAGATTGGAGGAGGCCATTGCAAAATACTTTCTCTAAAGAAATTATGGAAGTAAACCAACAAAAGAAGTTTAAGACACCATCCTTAGAGTCTTATAAAAGGAGATCAGATCCTATTAATCATATTTCATCTTTTGAGTATACCATTTTCCTATTGAGAATCAATGGCATGCTCAAGTCTAGTCAATTCTTCATGATTTTGAAGCAATCAACTTTGTGCAGGTTCAACAATCTCCAAAGGGGTTTATCACCTACTTCACCAACTTCAAGTAAATTTTCATTGCATAGTTTGCTAGTGCTCAAAAGCTTAGTAAGAATTTATAAGCTATATTTTGAATTTATCAATAGCTTAAAGAGTCATTAAGTAGTTTTCTCATTTGCTTCCAAAGGGAGATGTTGCAAGTTTGAGATATTATGCCCATAGTGGCCTACATTACACTTCCTTAAGGCCGGTGAAAAGGCCCTTTCTGCTTAGCATTGGATTTGCTACACCCAAAAAAATTAGCTAAGTTGTCGGAGCTAACCAATAATCTTATTTATGTTGAACAATACAACATGCTTCTCAATACATTTGGGGTGAAGGATAGGAAGCAATAGATCCCTAAAATAAAATTAGTAAGTTTTTGAAGGAAGAAGAAAGCATCCCTATGAGGCAAAGTGATAAAAGAGATTTTGATAGGCTTTGAATTCATCATGTTGATAGTCAAACTCATTTTGATGATTAAAGAGGAGATCAGAGAGTGGAGAGAAGGTTGCCACCTCCAACTCATTGCCTGCCCTTTATGACTCTTCTATGAGTCTCAATGGACAAAGTAGTGGAGGCCATTCAAAACAAATTTATTTTAAAGGCCCCTATTGATGAAGGCTAATGGTCACCTACACAACCTATAGAAATATTATGTTAATCATTGAAATCATGGCCATGACACCGAAGAGTGTCACCATTTAAGCAACTTGATTGAAGATCTCATTAAGACCAAAAATTTCAAGGAATTCTTAGTGCTAGATGCAAATACTAGAGGGGAAGGAAAGGCTCCAACAAAGAAAACAAGCAATGAGCCTGTGCCAGCATAGGTAATACACATCACAGGCATACTACTTGCATCCTTGGAGGAGACAATTTAGAAGTTTCTAATTGAACAAGCCCCAAAAGTCTTCATTCAAGAGAGATAAATTTGGTGAACTCTTCAAAATCTTTGGCAAATGGCTAACAATTCTTCATCTTCACTAATGAAGAACTACCTGCAAAAGAGAACCCATAAAATGATCTTATTGTGGTCACCTCATTGATCGTAAATTACTAGATTGATAGAATCTTGATAGACATATGTAAGATTTGTGAACATTTTATCATAATGTGTTTGTCAATTTTTGAATAAATATAAATAAATTTTACAATATATATGTATATAATTTCATAAAAAAAGTAATCAGGGCATTATAGACTAGAATAACCAATTGTTTAGAGGATGTGAAATATTAAATTAGAATTTTTACCAAATTATGGGTATTTTGGTCATCACCATATTCTGAATATACTGATCATGTTTAGTGTCAAATCATGTAAATTTTGTTCTGTATTCACTGCAATCTCAAAATAGTTAGTAAATTGCACTTGCCAACTATGTATCTTCTTCTCATGGTGCACAATATTCACTCTCTCCGCCCAAGCTCTCCCCTCTCGTTCTTCCTCAATATTGCCAACTAGCCTTAGGTTTGGCTAATCAGCACATACTAATTAAGAAGCACAAGTAATTTTACAATCAAGAGAAACTTAATTTTAGCTTGAAGCATTTATGTTGCATTGGGCTTAAATGATGTAGTCATTATAAATTCTATAAATGTATGGAGTAAGTGACAAGTGTAGTATCATTGGATGTACTTACCCAAATGATGAAGAAGTATGGAAGCATTTCAATCGTACTTACCCATATTTTATAGCTAAGCCATGTAACATCAGACTTGACCTATGTGACGATGGTTTCACTCCCTACAATTATTCTGCATCACCTTATTCATTTTTTCTAGTGATAGTTATACCATATAATCTACCTCCATAAATGTGCATGACACACCTTTTATGTTACTCACTCTAATTATACTAGGTCAAATAAACCTAAAGTAAAAATTGATATCTTCTTGTAGCATCTAATTGATGAGCTGAAAATCTTATAGGCTACAAGGAAAAACTTTTAGATGAAACCAACACTTTTCTAGACTATTAATGATTTTCTTACATATGGAATGTTGCTAGGGTGAAGTATTGCTAGAAATTTGGCTTGTCCATAGTACATGGATTTAGCAAAAGCATTTACTCTTAAAAATGGTCAAAAAAATTTATTGATTTGATCATTATTATATGTTCATACCTACTAACCACCCGTTCATAAGAAACAAGGAAGCATTCATGGAAAGTTAAGTTGAGAAGTTCAAGCCTCCACCAAGATTAAGTGAGGATGACTTATTATAAATTTTTAGTTCAATTCCTCCTATAATTGATTCTTCTATGTTATCTGATAATCAACTTCTATGTTATGATGTAGATCAGACAAAAAAAGTATTTTATGGGATCTATCTTATTAGAAGTCCAATCTTACTAAGTATAATCTTGATGAAATGCATATAAAAAATTATTTTTTGACAACATATTCAACACTATGAGGAATGTTAAGTTAAAAATTAAACATAATGTGAAGGTCAAATTATACTTAAAAGAATATTGTAGGGGAAGAGAGTTAGAGTTGAAAGAGACTACAACTGGGAGACTTCTGAAGCATAAAGCCATGTATTGTCTCACATTAGATCAATAAAGAATAGTTTGTCAGTGGGGATAGTCATTGAAGCTATCATATTTAGGACTTCATGGCAAGTCTCATCCTTTCCTTTTTTTTTTATGTGCTACATCAGCTTCTAATTTGAACCAATGTGTTTATTTGAGGGAAAAAAATATTTGGAATGAAGAGCCATGATTGCAACATTTTTTATAATGCTTATTGCAAATTGCATTCAGTGTTTTACCTAATCAAATACTAAATCCTTTGATCAAACTCACTCTACTTTTTAAGGAGCTATCTTCAACTTGATAAACATGAAAGCTCTAAGGCAACTAGAAGTCAACATTCCAGTAATAATTTGTATGCTTGAAAGGATATTCCCCCTACTTTTTAACTTAATCGAGTACCTGCCAATACATCTATCATATGAAGCTAGAGTGGGAGGACTAGTGCAGTATAATTAGATGTACTTTTTTAAAAGGTATCAATAACTAATGACTTCTAGTATTATTATAGTACCTTTTTTATTTCATTTGACTTTTGAAATCACTACAAATTTTTTAATAAACTTAAGAAAATAGTGAAGAATAAAGCATGACCTAAAGGATCAATATATGAGGCTTATTTGGCTTAAGAAACTAAATTTATGCTATTATTACTTTGAACCATACCCAATAAAGGTTAATGTTCAAATATTTGAAGCTTCACAAGATGTGCTCTCCCTTTTCCAACATCTTGGAAAACTATTATATAAAATCACTTCAAGATATCTGAATGATAAAGGGCTTAGGGTAATGATAATAAATTTTCTTATCAACTATGATAAAGTTCACCCATTTTTAGAGTAAGTTTATCATTCTAGTAATATTCATTTTTTATTTGGAATCCAAGATATGATAAATGTCTTATCATGTTAATTTCAAATCTATTTTTAGATTATTCATTAACTCTTTACAATTATATGATGCAAGTATTTTTAATAAAAAGGTTGAAGAAGAATTCATTACATGATTTATGTTACATGTTAGTACTCCTACTTATAGTCTAATTTTGATTGGAAACACTCGCTTATTAAGCTCCACTTAATAAGTGTGTGATTGGAAGAATGGAGTACAAAACCAAGAACTTTATGATCTCCCATGAGGACCCATGCAGATTATGAGTTATATATGACCAATTTATAATGTAGAGGGCTATAGATTTCACACTAATTCTTGGATTGAAGGAATAAAAGCATATAACATGAGTGTGTGCATAAACGAAAACACACATTCAGTTGAAGAGACTAATTATTATGGTGCTTTACATTAAATTATGCATTACATTATCTGGGACCAAATGGGAGAGGTGTAATTTTTGTCTATTTTGATTGGTTTGGTCCTATTCATAATAGAGGAACAAAAACTCATAAGTCATATGACATCACTAAATTAAACTTGAGTAGAAAATATACAAAGTTTGATCCTTTCATCCTTGCACATCAAGCCACTCAAGTTTACTACCTTAGATATCCTCAAAGAATAAAAGAAATAGTTTAGACAGTGGTAATAAAAATTAAGCCTAGGACAAGTGTTGAAGTTCAAAAAACTATTAAGCTTACTCATCAAGAATAAGAGATAAAAGTTTTGGGCTTCCAAGTGATGATGTAGAGCTTGTAATAAGCTTAGAAGATGTTAATGTTGATTATGAGGAAGTAATTCATTATGGTAATGAGCATAATGATGATGATGAGGATTAGGACAATTTAAATTCAATTTCTATTGATTTATCAGAAGAAGCTACATAAAATTTTGTTAAAGGTAGAACTTTCTCTTTTTTTTTTCATGCAAGTAATAAAATATTACATTACACCTCTAAGATGTTTAAGTTTTTCAGTTATTGTAATTGCTAGTACTATCTTTTTCAAGTGTTGTATTTTTTTAAACCTTTTTTATGCACTATAATTATGTACATTGTTGTTTATATTTTTTTTATAGAGTACTGTCTTTTTTAGGTTTCTTATAAATGTTGCATTTTTTTAAACATTTTTAGATGTTGCACTTTACTGTATTTTTTATGATTTTATGTAAATATTGTATTTTTTTGTACTTTTACCATACACTATAATTATGCATTATTATTTACCTTTTTATTTTTATACTTTTCTTTAATTTTTTGCAAGATCTAATCAATGTATTTTTCATTGAAGATAGAATTAGGTGTTGGCGATGATGTTCCTTATAAATCCATCATGAGCATTTTTATGAGGAAGAAGAAATTATCTCTCATCTAACATTTCAGACCACTACTATCACCACCATGACTACTATTTTGCTCTCACCTTTTTGGACTACTAAGCATGCATGTAGACACACCTACTACTCTACAAAGTTGGATGACACCATGCAATTCTACCCATTTCAGCCACACGTAGGTCATAGGAAGAGTGGTTGCCACCATCCTTCTCACTTTACACTAATGTCGCCACACCTATTGAGCACATTGTAGTTGAGACACCTCTAGCATGTTCTTTTATTGAGCCTAAGAGAGACATATAAGTTTGTTTACAAGTCAGATCCTCTTCATATTTTTTTGAAGTGGTAACTTAAGTTTCTTATTATAGGTTCAATCCATCAAGGAAAGTTATACACAAAATAAGAAATATTATAGGAAACAAATTTGATGCTCTATACATTTCATGGAAGAAGATACTAATAGAGGCTTAGGACATATGGTTTAGGAAATTTAAGGTATTAATTAAGATTTCTTTTCTCATACAATATAATTGATTTTATTGAATGTATACTGATTTTTTTAAAAGTGTTTATATAATAAAAAAAATTTTGGTGGCTACCAGAAGTTACCTAGAACATCCAAAAGAATTTTGAGTTAAGAAGAATTGCATGATTACATGGTATGATCATGAACAAACACAAAACTAGATAGTGACCTCTTGGGATTAGAGAGGAGGTGTGGGCTAAGCTATGTAGAGCATGTGCCTCCACAAATTATGTTAGAAAAGGGGGGCAAGCAAAGCAAAATTGATCATCTGATTATGGGGGAATGGGCAGCTCCCTACATATTGGAGGCTCAATTCCACACTTTGAGTATAGGAGATGGTTGGTAAGTCATTAATTACTTCAAGTAGTTAAAGGAATGACAACTACTTATTAATTTCATTTGTATGTTTACAGAAAAAGTGTTTTGAAGGGAGCCCACTACATCTAAATTGCATAATAAAACACATCAGCACTAGGTGGACCAATAGTGGGTTGATGTTTGTTCACAGAGAGCTTACGAAAGTAAGATTATTTACATGTCATAAATAATATATGGCCTAGCTTTGTAAGAATTGGCACATGATGCACGCTACTTGTTCTCTAAAATGAGTAGTGATTCTATCAATGAGCTGGTTAGATGACCTATAATTGTGATTGGTGAGGACATGGAGGCTTGAATGAATGCCCAGTTGGAAGCTTGGATGGTTTCCATAAAAATGAAGATGGAGAAGATGCACTATGATAGATGGAAGGGGAAAGAACAATCATGAAGGATGGGAAGGAGAGTGATGACGATGACTAAACTAACAATGAGTACTTCTTTGTTGTATATCATGTTATATGTTAGTACTTTTAAAATTTTGCTTATATTATGTTATTTTATTTTTAATTTCCATTGTAAATAATTCAATTTAATATTTATATTCTGGACCATATGCAATCAAAATTTTATTTAAAATAATCTTTTCTGATGATATGAATTTTTTATAAAAACTTTTTAATCATTTTAGAGTATTTTTTATTAGTTATGTAGTTATTGTTCTAATTGTTGCAAGTGTAAAAATAGGAATATAGGGGAACTCTTTCCTTTTTTTAATATGTACAAGTTTCTAATGAAATTTCCATTAGTCAAGTCGATACAATATGTCATAGAGGTTTCCAAGGGTTTCTAAATTTTTGATAGTAAGATTTTTGGTGTATTACATGCGGATAAGAGCCACTAGCCTTTTTGATTTGCTAAAAATTCACCAAAAAATATTCCAGAGAATTTCTAGTAGAATTCCTTCTGCCTCGTCGGCCCAACAAAAATTCCCATTAGTCGTTCCATGAGTTCAACCTAATAAAATATGGATTTTTCATCGAAAAATCATCGTAAACCATTTTTGATCATTAGAATGCTTTTCCAATGAATGTTTTACCTATAAGAGAAAATATTTAAGAAATCCAATAGAAATCTGTATTTTGAATCAAATTTTGTAATTTTTTAATGGATTTTTCCAATAAAAATCTACAGTTTTCATGTAGTGATTTGTTGTGGTAGATGCTCCAGCAGCCTCAACTCTATTTATGGTTGTCCTTTGTTGAAGACTTTAAGGTAGTGGTCTCAACTTACATGTCACCATGAAATTTCTAGTAGAAGGGGAATACTCATAGTTGGCAATGACTTACTCCAATCGAGAACCTATTATATAAAGGTTATTTGTAACATTTCAAAAGAGATACTTTAGCTTGATCTGAGGAAGAAGTAGCTTGGATGCTATAGAAATCGTAGATGAGGTGGCTATTAAAGAAACATAAGTTGATAAGTCTTTAAAATTGGTATTATCTTTGATGCAAGTTAAGAAATGAGTTAATTTTAACCATGAAGGAGTATATAGATGTATTCACTTGTTCAATAAAAGAAATGCTAAGGGTTGGTGTAGAATTTGCTTGCCACAAAGTGAATGTTGATCCAAAAGCCTAGCTAATCAAGTAGAAGATGCGACCAATGGTGACTACCCTTACAGGGATGATCAAAAAGGAGTTAAAGAAATTACTCGATACAAGATTCATTCGAGAAGTTTAGTACTCTGATTGGCTTGCTATTTTGTCATTGTGCAAAAATCCAATGGCAAGTGGAGAATGTTTATTTACTTCTCCAACCTAAACTATGCTTGCCCAATGCCTCGTACAATCATGCTGGTGGGTTTGACGATCAATTTCTTGATGATGAGCTTTCTTGACGCCTTCTTAGGTTATAATTAAATCAAGATGCTTATGGTCGATAGTTGAAAATCTGTGTTTATTACTATGGATGAAATGTACTATTATAATGTAATGCCTTTTGGGCTTAAGAGCATGGTGTTATTTATTAGTGGCTTATGAATTTAATTTTTAAGAATAAAAAGCAAGAAATGTTGAAATTTATATTAATGATTTATTACTTAAAAATTGGATCACCAAATGTGGACTCTATTTATTGATGGAGAATCTTGCATGTTGACTTCATGAGGCCCACCTCATATGAGATTGATTTGATGATAGCAATCATATGTTCATATGTTACTAATTAGGTTAAATTCAAGTGTGCAGGAAAATTCTTTAACTCCAGATTCTTTAGTCAATTTGGAAAGCTAAAGTAGTTGAATTTGAGCTAGTTGAGAATTTTCTAAAAATTACTATATTAAGGCAAATGAAAAGCTCACTAAAATACAATAATTAATTTATTCATCTCAAACTAATACATTTTATAATTATTTATATTTTTATATCTTAAAATTGTAATTATTCCTTGAATTATCTATTTTGGATAATATGAACTAAGTACATGAGTTAAGTTCTATTTAATATGCTTTTAAGAAAGATAAATTAAACTAATATTTCATTAAATCATTTCCAAGTATGATCCTAATTTTTATTCACAATTTTATTGCATGAAAATTGAATGATCCTTAAATTATCCTATTATTCTATTTTCTCTCTCCTATCATCATTATCATCTCCACATTGTTTTGGCCGATTTTTTCATTATATTTTAACGACTAAATTATGTAAAATTTATTTAAAATATTTCTATAAATAACTCCCTTATTTTTAAATTAAAAAGTCATTCATTTGAATTCTTGAATTCAAATTAATTTGAACTTAAATAGAATGATTATTGCCATATTCATGGAAATCAAATCTAATCTTTTATGACATGATTTGAACGTCCTAGACATGAGTTATTTTAATTATTTAGATTTAAATTAAATTATCCTAAGTTATTTAAATTTAAATTCAAATTAACCCTCATTTAAAATATTTTTTTACTAATTTAAATCCATTAAAGGAAGGTTTGTTGAGGTCGGCCAACATTAATTTATTTTTACTTAATTTAAATATCATTTAATACTAAAATAATACATTAAAAAATCATCTAGGAATCAAATTAATTCATTGCATTAATTTGAGATGGTTCTAATTTTTAGATCTTTCTTTGGCCGAAAATCCCCATGGCATTTTAGAAATCATTTTTTTCAAAATTCATCCTATATTATTTCATTATATTTCTCTCTCTCTCTCTCTCTCTCTAGATCATCCTTGGCTAAAAAACACATTAGATCTCTCATCATATGTTTGAATTGTGTCCATTCAAATTTGAGTAAATTCCTTTCTTGGATTCCCTCCCATGTTTAGTCGTGAGCCAGCCTTTGATATCTTTCCAATTTGGCTCATGTCCAATATGCTAAGGAGCCTAATCATTCATTACATTATCTTGGATGATCCATCAAATATTCATCACGTGGTTTTGAATTCAAAATTCAAGTTCTTGCCAAATAATTTTCCTTTCTATGGTTGCTTGCTTGTCTGACCCTTATCATCCCCTTCTCTATATATTGGTGTCGTGTTTTATTGAGAAATGTTCCACAAAAAATTATTATTCTCTCTTCTCTTGACTAAATCTTGCTATAGCATTCTTGGAGAAACCTTATCATTCAAGTGCTTTAACTCACTCTATCATCCTTTCTCTCCCTTTGGCTGAATTATTGTAGTGGAGATTATTTGAAAAATTAAAGGACAAGTGAGATCTTCCTTTGGCTAAGAGCTTCAAGGAGCCTCCAAAATTTCTAAGGTGCTAAACTTCAAATCTTTCCTTGTTTCTTTCTTTGCTTAAAGTTACATAAGGTTATTCAATTTATTTTGGGCTTAATCTCTTTGTATAATCTTATTGTTCTTGGTTGACCGAAAGTCTCACAAGATAATTTAATTTGTTTAGTATTTAATCTTTTCATAAAACCTTGATTCCCTCCTTGGCCGAGAACTATATATAGGTTACTCAAGTTTTATTTATTCTTAACATCATACTCCCTTTAATTCTTGAGTTGGCTGAGCACATCATTTTTTAAGGTAAATTAGTGTTTATTGATCACTTCTTTTTATTTGAATCTCATATATGATTATGTGATATTCATCCATATTGTTGTTTCAAATATTATCTAAGTGATTATCCAGCTTTCTTATTTGCAATTCATTTCATTATTTGGAGATAACTTAGATATTTTGAAAATGAATTCAAACTAACTTGTTTGATTTAATCCTTCATATCAATTGGTTCTTTACTTGATTTAAATTTTCATTTTCATTAAAATATTTAGTGTGGTGTATTTCAAGTGATCAAGTCAAATCAATTTTTATTTTATTTTAAGCTTCCATAAAATTTATCTTTAGTCAAATTTCTTTGAAGATTTGCTTGCATTTAATATTTAATTGAAAATATTATTTCAATTTCAATCTTAAATAAAGTGAGCTCTTTTTAATTAAATTCACTTGCCTTAATATTAGTTTAGTTGGGTTATGAGTTGCAAAAATATTTTAAATTGAGTGCTAGACATTTGTTATCCACTTCTTGTCTATTATTGGTTTGTGTTGGGTCGTACTTGCCCGTTGTAAGAAAGTATGTGTTGGGTTGTACTTGCCCATGTAAGAATGTATGGTGTTGGGTTGTACTTACCTGTGAAGGAGAGTATCAGAGATTTGTTGTAATCTCAACTTTGAATTAGTGAATTCCTAGCTTGGTTTGCTAGGCGTGGACGTAAGCCTATTTTTGGAGTTTGACTGAACCACATAAAAATATCTGTATTCTCTTTTACATTTCCCGCACCTTTACATTTTTTTATTCTTGCTTAATATTTTTGTGATTCATTAAAGTAAAATCATTTATAATTAACTCTTCATTAAATTATAATCATTTAGTTTTGTTCTGAGTGCAAAAATCTTTTAAATTGAGAGCTAGATATTTGTTATTCACTTCTTGTCTATTATTAATTTGTGTTGGGTTGTACTTTCCCGTTGTAGGAAAGTACGTGTTGTGTTGTTGTTGCCTATGTAGGAATGTACGATGATGGGTTATACTTGCTGTGAAGGAGAGTACTAGAGATTTGTTGTAATCTCAACTTTGAATTAGTGAATTCCTAGCTTGGGTTGCTATGAGTGGACATAGGCTAATTTTTGGGATTTGGTCAAACCACATAAAATCTTTGTGTTCTCTTTTACATTTATTGCACCTTTACTTTTTTTTTATTGTTTCTTATTGTTAGTGTGATTCATTAAAGTATAATCATTTATAATTAACTCTTCTACAAAGTCCTTCATCACTATTTTGCATCTAAAAATTAATGATAAAATAAAATAAAAAATTCATCTAGAGCTCTGCACTACTACATTCCTGGTGCCTAGGCACTATCATGGCTTTCAAGAAGAATAATCATCCTCATCAATTTTCTATTTAAATAACATAATGGCACAGTGCTGTAATCCTTGCTCCTAGGAGATATTGAGATGAACTTCAGTTTTAAAAGTAAGAAAACTAACCATTCCCGCCAACTACTTCCCAAGCAGTGACAACTACTTAAAGGGAGAAGAGGGGAAATGGTTAGAGGATAGAAAAACCACTAAACAAGAGTGGGAATGGTTATCTGAACCCCTATAAAAAGAGGTGGAAACTATCCACTCAGGGATCTTCCCTTTTTTTCCCTCAACTTACACTTGCTCCCCTTTCTTGTGTTGGCTTAATTAGCCTCATGTTCAATTTGATTAATTTTGATGATAACAAACAAATGCTTGGATGTTCTAATGAATATTTTTATGTGTTTCAGATATATCAATTGCTAATTACATATCCAATACATCTCACAAATTGTTAGAAGAAATTGCAAGAATAAAAGAATGAAAGGGATAATGTGAAGCTCATGATTTTAGGTTATATGACTATTCATATGAGTTCTTTGGCATGAATCAATTTGCTCACAACCTAACATACTATTTTAATGAGGTTAATTTGTATAAATCTTTATTTAATTAACATTCAATTATATGTTTTTCTACATAGCAATAAAATTGTCAAAGTAATAAATGATCATAACTATTAAGTATAATTATTTTATTTACTTAATATAATTAGGTATTTTAATTTAATTTGCTAGTTATATGATAACTAACATATTTATGATTATATATAAATTATATCATAATTTTTAAATATCACATGTCAAAATTAACAAAAATATATAAAATTTTGTATTTTAGCCAAAGTCATTGTTTAATCAAAGAATTCATATCTGATTTTATCTCCATCGGATTCCTTGGATTTTTTCCTTTAAAATAAGTGGTTACATGACCCACTTTGCAATAAAATTGAATTTATTATGATTTTTAAACATTACTTGATTTTAATAATGGATGCATGCTACATGCTTTGAATATATTAAGAGCTACATGTGATTACTTTTGACTTTCCCATGTGAATAGCCGAATTTTTGCTGCTAAATTTAATATTTGTTTAATATAAATTATATTTTTATTGAATATTAAATTATCACATGATAACATGAGGTTGTATAATATATTTCTTTGAAATAATTTTTTAAATGACCTTCTTGCCTATAAATAGCCCTCATTCTCTTCATGAAAGCATCCCTCATTCAAAATTCAAAATCTCTCCAGCAAATCTAAGAAAATCTCTTAAATGTTCTTTCCAAGTGTTCTCCAAATATTGCAAGATCAAATCCTTGGTTTGGAAGCTTCAACATCTTCAACGAAGCAAGCCTTTTAAATTACTTGAGTTTGTTTTCTTGATCTTAATACTTCTTAGTTGTTCATGCTATTTTCACCATCTATTTCTTCTTTCTAATTTATACTTTTTTGGTGGATTAGTCTTTGAATATTGGTTTTCACATCAAAGCTTCTCAATCATTTTTTTGTGAAAACTCTTGTGATAATTTGTAGGATCTATTTCAACTTGCTGAAATTTTTAGCTTCCTACAAATTTCTTTTGGTTTCTTGAAATATTTCTTCTTTGGTCTTATTTTGAAAGATCATTTATTCTTAGATCTATTTTAAGCATTTTAAATAAATTATTGTGCTGAAATTATTTTCATATTTTCTAGATCTCTCTTTTAATTGAAAGCTTACTAGCCAACTTAGATCTATCATATACTTTTTTTTTTTATTTTGTGATCATTAGCATTATTTGAAAGAATCTTTTTGGTTAAAAAAAAAAAAAAATTACTCCTTGCTGAAATTTATCTTATCATGAAAAGAATATTGTGAATTTATTTTGAAATCATTTTGTATTATTCTACAAATTATAATAACTTAAACATCCTAGTAAGATCACTTTAAGATATTTATTTTATTAAGTTAGCATTTTGCTTGCCAAATTTTTGAGTTGTAAAGTGATCATTTATAAGTTGTGAGATCACTTTTGAATTTGATTTCTTGGTATATTTGTGAGAGATTTACTTTATCAAAATTTATTATTTTGTATTTTTTTTTGTGTTGTAAAATTTATTTTGGGGTTGTAGCCTTTGTAGGAGTACATATTGTTAGGGTTGTACTTACGTTATAGGAGAGTACTTTTTGTAAACCATTTTCATTTAGTGGATTCCTAGCCAGGGGTGGCTAGGCGTGGACGTAGGCCGGTTTTGGGGTTTGGCGAACCATTAAATTGTGCCTCTTGTCTCTATTTACTTTATTGTATTTTATTTTTGCTGCATTTAGAATTATATCTTATCATTATAAAATCAAAATCTAATTTTCTATTTAAAAATTAAAATTTAAGTTTTGAAAATTTTAATATTACCCAATTCACCCCCCCCTCTTGGGTGCTATAGTGTCTCACAATTGGTATCAGAGCCTAGGCTCTTTTATTGGCTTAACATCCAAGAGTAAATCTTTTCACTATGGCACAAGGTTTCACAAAGGGTTCATTACCGGAGGGACAATCCATCATAGACCTCCACTTTTATATAGTGTACCATTTGATTATTTGAAAAATAGAATTAGTACATTCTTAAGAGGTCAAGATGCATGTGGTATATGTTGACACATCAATATCATACACCCGAGAAGTAAATGGCATTAAAGTAGAAAACCTTTTGAGGAATGGTCTATAGAAGAGAACTTGATGAATTAAATGCTAGGGCTTGTAATACTTTACATTGTGCTTTATTACCGATGATTACATGAAAATTTCTATGTTAAGTGCAAAAGAAATATGGGATAAACTTATTATAACTTACGAAGGAACTAGTGAAGTTAGAGATGCTCACATAAATAGACTTGTTCATGATTATGAGTTATTTCATATGTCTCCTTCAATCTATTTCGATATGTATACTAGATTTATGAAAATAATTAACACATTACATTCTCTTGGAAAACATATAGGAATCAAGACTTAGTTTATAAGATTCTTAGATGTCTTCCAAAAGAATGGGAAGCTAAAGTAACAGCTATTAGTGAAGCTAAAGATTTATCTACTTATCCACTTGATCAGCTTTTGGGTTCTTTGATAGCACATGAACAGGTTATTGCTCAAAGGGATAAGATGGATAACTCAACAAAAGAAAAAATATGAAGGAGAAAAAGTACCATAAGAAGAAGAAGACAGCTTTATGGGCCAATCCAGATTCAAATGAATCAAGTACTAGCTCATCAGATGAAGAGGTCAACATATGTCTTATGGCAAATGGAGAATTTGACTTAGATTCTCAAGAGGTATGTAATGATATATCTTATGATGAATTAGATGATGCTTTTAATGATTTAGTTATTGAATATAAAAAATTAAAAAGAAAATACAAAACCTTAGAAAAGAACATAAAAATTTAGATATGCATTTTTGTGATTTAAAAATGAATGTGATAATTTAAAAGTAAAAATACTTCTTTATTAAATTGTTCCTTAGTTGTAGGTAAACTTGAAAGAGAGAATATCTTATTAAAAGCAAGATTAGAATTATGTTTAAAATCACAAGTTCATTATAATACTTCATCAAGAAAAACATTTAATAAAATTATTTGCATCATACACATCCCACTCATATATCTTATAATTATCATTCTAAATCATATGCAAACACTAATGTTTGGTGCAACTATTGCAATAAAAGGGCATATTTCATTTGATTGCTATGCACGTAAAATACAAAATACTAAGCAATTATCTTATGTATGGGTACCAAAAGGTACAAACACTACACAAACCATGCATGCTAAATATCTTACTTCAAATTTAGAATGTGGACCCAAACATGTTTGGGTTCCAAAAGTTAACATGTGAGTTTATTTTGTAGGAATGCCTTCAAAGCAAAATCAAAGAAGGCATGTGGTACTTGGACAAGTGGATGTTCAAGACATATGAGGAGATAAAGATAAATTCACAACTTTAGAATCAAGTGATGGAGGATTTGTTACATATGGAGATAATGCTAAGGGAAAAATCATTGGCATTGGTTCTATTTGTAAGAATTCTATCACTTTAGATAAAGTTTTTCTAGTAGAAGGATTAAAACATAATTTAATTTCTATTAGTCAATTATGTGATAAAGGTTTGAATGTAGTATTCCATGCATCATATTGCATTATAAAAAATAATGAAAAATGTTTTGCTAGTAGGAAAAGATACAAAAATATTTATGTCATTGATTTAGATAGCTTTCATGATGTAAATTTAAACTTACTTTGTTTTAAAAGCACTCATGATGATATATGGTTATGGCATAGGAGACTATGTCATATTAACATGCACACACTTAATAAAATTGCTAAACTTGATTTAGTAGTTGGTTTGCCTAAATTAAATTTTCATTCAAACTATGTTTGTGATGCATGTATTCATGGTAAACATTCTAGAAGCTCATTTAAAAGTAAAAATATTGTTTCTACTTCTAGACCTCTAGAATTATTACACATGGATTTATTTGGTCCCTATTAGCACCAAACTTAGGTGGAAAAATTATGGTTTTGTGATTGTTGATGATTTCTCTAGATATACTTGGGTCTTATTTGTAACTTACAAGGATGATGTTTTGGTGAGTTTAGAAAGTTTTCTAAATATATTCAAAGAGAACAAGGCCTTTTGATTAATAGGGTTCAAACCGATCATGGTGGCGAATTTGAAAATAAATTATTTGAGGATTTTGTGATGAACATGGGATTAGACATAATTTTTTTCTGCATAGAACTCCCCAACAAAATGGAGTAGTAGAGAAAAAATAGAATAATTGAATTAAGTAGATCTATGCTTGATGAGTATAAATTGCCAAAATATTTTTTAGGCGAAGCGATAATGCATGTTATGTAATGAATAGGATCTATTTTAGACCAATTTTGAAGAAGACACCCTATGAATTGTTTTTGGAAAGAAGCCTAAGATTGAACACTTTCATGTATTTGGATGTAAATGCTTTATTTTGAATAATGGAAAAGATCATTTAGGTAAGTTTGATTGCAAATCGATGATGGTGTTTTCTTAGGATACTCTCTTTCTAGTAGAGCTTATAGAGTTTACAATAAAAGAAAAATGATTGTAGAAGAATCAATACATGTTATTTTGATGAAAATTTGATTGATCCTATTAGAAATGAAATGATTGATGAAGAGATTGATAACTTTAAGAAAATATCTTTAGAAGATAATATGGATGATTCATTGCCTAAAGAATGGAAATATAATAAAATCATCCAAAGGAACTAATTATAGGGGATCCTTCAAAAGGAGTTATGACTAGAAGGCATAGTAGAGAAGTTGTAGATCATTCGACATTTTTATCCGAGGTTGAACCTAAAATTTAGAAGAAGCATTAAATGATAATTTTGGATTATTGCTATGGAAGAGGAGTTAAATCAATTTGTAAGAAATGATGTTTGGGAATTAGTCCCAAGGCCCCAAGATCAAAATGTCATTGGAACAAAATGGATCTTTAGGAATAAGCTAGATGATTCAGTTGTATTATTAGAAATAAAGCTAGGTTAGTTGCACAAGGGTACTCACAAGTTGAAGGTATAGATTTTGAAGAATCTTTTGCACCGTAGCAAGACTAGAAGCTATCAGTTACTCCTTGCTTATGCTTGTTTTAGAAATTTTAAACTTTTTCAAATGGATGTCAAAAGTGCATTTTTGAATGGATTTGTTGACCTAAATGTATTTGTAGAGCAACCACCTGGATTTGAGAGCCTTGATTTTCCAAATCATGTGTATAAATTAAAGAAAGCCTTATATGGTTTAAAAAACAGGCTCCTCGTGCTTGGTATGATAGGTTAAGTAACTTTTGATAGATCATGGATTTAGAAAGGCGAGTAGATACCACTTTATTCCTTAAGAGCATAGATGATGATTTGATTGTGGTACAAGTATATGTAGATGATATATTATTTGGAAGTACAAATGAATCTTTATGCCATGAGTTCTCATCTTTGATGTCTAAAGAGTTTGAAATGAGTATGATGGGAGAACTTAATTTTTCTTAGGTCTTCAAGTGAAGCAACAAGAAAATGGCACATTCATCTGTCAAACTAAGTATATAAATGAATTGCTTGAGAGGTTTGACATGAAAAGATTTAAATCTAGTAAAACTCCTATGAGCCCATCTATAAAATTGGATTTAGATGAATTAGGAAAATCATGATCAAAAACTTTATAGGAGTATGATAGGTTCACTTTTATACCTTCGCTCTAG
The DNA here is from genome assembly GCA_021442155.1 of Cymbidium sinense. Classification (NCBI taxonomy): domain Eukaryota; kingdom Viridiplantae; phylum Streptophyta; class Magnoliopsida; order Asparagales; family Orchidaceae; genus Cymbidium; species Cymbidium sinense. The sequence goes on from CM038227.1 coordinate 81,054,696, forward strand.
TAGGCACGATATTATGTTTGCTATTTGTTTGTGTGCTCGTTTTGCCAACCCAAAAGAATCTCATTTAATAGCGTCAAGCGTATCTTTGGTATTTGATAGGCACTACTAGGTTAGGTTTATGGTATCCTAAAAATTCTTTATCATGTGATTTGATTGCTATTAATCGATTTTTTGATGCAAAGTAGATAGAAAAAGCATCCGGCACATGTCATTTTTTAGGATCATCACTTGTGTCTTGGTCATCTAGGAAACAAAATTCTGTAGCTTTATCCACTTCGAGTACATAAAGCGGTAGTTCTTTGCTCGTCCTTTGGTTAAAGCAACAATTAGAAGATTTTGGTATTAAGCAAGATCACATTCTAGTTCAATGTGACAATACTAGTGCTATTAGTTTAACTAAAATCCTATCCAAAGACTCTCGAACCAAGCATATAGAAATTAGACATCATTTTATTAGGGATCATGTTTTGAAAGGTGATGTTAATATTAATTTTATTTGATTTACAAATTGCAGATATTTTACAAAACCCTTACCGAACGCTTTTGTACTTTAAGATGCATGCTTGGAATGTTAGATCCTAATATTTAAAATTGTATGTAGTTTGTTCTCACTTTTGATGTTGTCAAAAGGGGAGAAGAGAATGTTGGTTAATATTAAGTCTATTTAATGCATACATTTAGGGGGAGCAACATTATTCATCTCATATGCATAGTTTTTTTTAATAGAATTTCTTTCAAAAACTAGGATGAAAGGTCAATTTGCACCTTCATCAAAATCAATACAATGTTGGTTAATATTAAGTCTATTTAATGCATACATTTAGGGGGAGCAACATTATTCATCTCATATGCATAATTTTTTTTAATAGAATTTCTTTCAAAAACTAGGATGAAAGGTCAATTTGCACCTTCATCAAAATCAATCCAACATTAGTTTGTCATCATCAAAAGGGGAGATTGTTGGCTTAATTAGCCTCATGTTCAATTTGATTAATTTTGATGATAACAAACAAATGCTTGGATGTTCTAATGAATATTTTTATGTGATATATCAATTGCTAATTACATATCCAATACATCTCACAAATTGTTAGAAGAAATTGCAAGAATAAAAGAATGAAAGGGATAATGTGAAGCTCATGATTTTAGGTTATATGACTATTCATATGAGTTCTTTGGCATGAATCAATTTGCTCACAACCTAACATACTATTTTAATGAGGTTAATTTGTATAAATCTTTATTTAATTAACATTCAATTATATGTTTTTCTACATAGCAATAAAATTGTCAAAGTAATAAATGATCATAACTATTAAGTATAATTATTTTATTTACTTAATATAATTAGGTATTTTAATTTAATTTGCTAGTTATATGATAACTAACATATTTATGATTATATATAAATTATATCATAATTTTTAAATATCACATGTCAAAATTAACAAAAATATATAAAATTTTGTATTTTAGCCAAAGTCATTGTTTAATCAAAGAATTCATATCTGATTTTATCTCCATCGGATTCCTTGGATTTTTTCCTTTAAAATAAGTGGTTACATGACCCACTTTGCAATAAAATTGAATTTATTATGATTTTTTAAACATTACTTGATTTTAATAATGGATGCATGCTACATGCTTTGAATATATTAAGAGCTACATGTGATTACTTTTGACTTTCCCATGTGAATAGCCGAATTTTTGCTGCTAAATTTAATATTTGTTTAATATAAATTATATTTTTATTGAATATTAAATTATCACATGATAACATGAGGTTGTATAATATATTTCTTTGAAATAATTTTTTAAATGACCTTCTTGCCTATAAATAGCCCTCATTCTCTTCATGAAAGCATCCCTCATTCAAAATTCAAAATCTCTCCAGCAAATCTAAGAGAAAATCTCTTAAATGTTCTTTCCAAGTGTTCTCCAAATATTGCAAGATCAAATCCTTGGTTTGGAAGCTTCAACATCTTCAACAAGCAAGCCTTTTAAATTACTTGAGTTTGTTTTCTTGATCTTAATACTTCTTAGTTGTTCATGCTATTTTCACCATCTATTTCTTCTTTCTAATTTATACTTTTTTGGTGGATTAGTCTTTGAATATTGGTTTTCACATCAAAGCTTCTCAATCATTTTTTGTGAAAACTCTTGTGATAATTTGTAGGATCTATTTCAACTTTGAAATTTTAGCTTCCTACAAATTTCTTTTGGTTTCTTGAAATATTTCTTCTTTGGTCTTATTTTGAAAGATCATTTATTCTTAGATCTATTTTAAGCATTTTTAAATAAATTATTGTGAAATTATTTTCATATTTTCTAGATCTCTCTTTTTTAATTGAAAGCTTACTAGCCAACTTAGATCTATCATATACTTATTTTTTTTATTTTGTGATCATTAGCATTATTTGAAAGAATCTTTTGGTTAAAAAAAAAAAATTACTCCTTGCTGAAATTTATCTTATCATGAAAAGAATATTGTGAATTTATTTTGAAATCATTTTGTATTATTCTACAAATTATAATAACTTAAACATCCTAGTAAGATCACTTTAAGATATTTATTTTTTATTAAGTGAGCATTTTGCTTGCCAAATTTTTGAGTTGTAAAGTGATCATTTATAAGTTGTGAGATCACTTTTGAATTTGATTTCTTGGTATATTTGTGAGAGATTTACTTTATCAAAATTTATTATTTTGTATTTTTTTTTGTGTTGTAAAATTTATTTTGGGGTTGTACTGCCTTTGTAGGAGAGTACATATTGTTGTAGGGTTGTACTGCTTATAGGAGAGTACTTTTGTAAACCATTTTTCATTTAGTGGATTCCTAGTGGGCGTGGACGTAGGCGGTTTTGGGGTTTGGAACCACGTAAAAAATTGTGTGCCTCTTGTCTCTATTTACTTTATTGTATTTTTATTTTGCTGCATTTAGAATTATATCTTATCATTATAAAATCAAAATCTAATTTTCTATTTAAAAATTAAAATTTAAGTTTTGAAAATTTTAATATTACCCAATTCACCCCCCCTCTTGGGTGCTATAGTGTCTCACATCTTGTTCCTAGTCTCTAGTACTCTCTCTCCATAATGAGTTTCTCATCACTGTATGAGGGTGTACTTCTATTGTACAAGACAAGATCGAAACCAACCACCATGAACTCTAGGTAAAGATTCTTAAAAATGTTTTTTTTTTATATAATTCTCTCCATAAAAGAAGATTTCCATGTCGATCTTAGATCCACTAAGAAATAAAAAAGCCAATCTCCATTGATCTTGGATCTTGAGTAAGAAATAACACCCCAAAACCTAAAACTCCAAAGAATTTTGAAATTTGAAGACCTCAGCTATTGAACTTGGTTTTTGCATAAGAAGAAGGCATTCCCTCAGTTGATCTTTAACCCAGAACAAGGGAGAAGAGTGCTTTTGCACTATAAGGTTAAAATCTAGCACTGTTAAGCTATTATTCTGCCAAAATTTTTAAAAATTATTGAATTCCTACGAGAAAACTACCCAAAAATGAAGTTCTTGACTTGTAGCATCTCGACATTGGGGAAATAACGCCACTGCGCTAAGCTCTCAAAAAATCAAATATATAGCATCCTGCATCATAGTGTTGCAGTACCTTATATTCACCTATGCGCTAAACTTAGCGTCGTAGCACTGACCTCTCAGTTTTTGCAAGATGAAAACATCTAGTTATAATGTTGCAACACTATCTCTGAAGCCCTGAGGCACTGCATTAATTTTATTATTTTTGACACTTAGAATACTAATTTTGCCAAATCTATATCTAAGTCTTGTCTACCCAGTGCCAAGCCTCTGCCAATCAGGTGTTGTAGTGCTAGCATCTTAATTTTTGAAACACCAGATCAGTGTTGTGGCATTGAACATGGAACGTCAAGGAACTAGTCTGCGTACAAGAATAATTATCACATGGTCAAAAAAGACATATTATTAGTATTAATGATAATTAACTCCATAATTTATATCATATAGAAAGCAAGGCCAGACATTGATGTTGCATCGTGGTGCTTTGACACAACATTATAGCACTTGTCAGAAAAGTTTGTTCTTTTCATTAAAAGTGCATGTTCATTTGCCAACCTTTTTGGACTGACTGTTGACTGATGTCATAGTGCCAAATCACTAGCACCTAGGTGCCAGTCAATTAGTCAACTCAATCCTACTCTAATATCTTGTCATCAAATGCACTGTGATGCTAGCTATAGTGCATCAAAATGCTAAGTCCTCGGGGTTTAACATAAAAATTCATGCCTTATAATGCTACAGTGCTAAGTACCCAATGTCAAGGTGCTACCATCATAGCGCCTAAGTGCTGACCCTCAACACCACAGGTTTACCACCCAAACATCATATAAGTTTACTTGTTTAGCATGCAAACCTCTACACTATACTGGCATTCCAAAGGGATGTAATTCCGATCTATACATTCATGATGCAAACCTCTACATTATACTGGCATTTTAAAGGGATGTATGCTCAATCTATACATTCACCATGCGAACAATCTATATCCATATGACATTCTAAAGGGATGTAGGATGAATCTACTTATTTTCCAAGCGAACACCCCTATATTTTGGCTTTCCTACAAATGTAAGCCCAATATATTTACTTATTTTCCATGTGAATATCCCTACACTAAAACTCTAGTCTACTCAGGATATCTGAAATGATGCAACCCATAGCTACTAACCAGACTCCCTAGACACTATAGTAGATAACCCTTTGATGTTGGTATACTAGAATAATGTTGTCTTGGGATGATGAAATCATGGGATCTTGATCAGGACTATCTCCATTTTCTCTTTAGATAGTCACTATGCCACACCACACACACCTTTAAACACTGATTCATATCAGAAAGAGATATATATTTCCAACCTTAATCAGGGGTTCTCTTTTATTGTGGTAAGAGGGGTAGTTAACTATAAATGCTTCCATTCATAAAAAGTAGAACACAGATTTAAATAAACTCTAACATAATGTTAGGGGAAATTTGGTTGAATATATATCAATCTACCTCATAAAAAATATACTTCTACTCATCCTAATAAATATGGCATAGAGTTTCCCAAAAGAAGTTTTCCTAGAGCGATCAGATTTCTAGCGACTTTGTTGGGGATTACTTCTCTCTCCATCTTTAGTTGGAAAAATTAAAATACATGGTGTTGTCATAAGCTTATATATCAAGTTATATTCTTTTAAAATTAGGTTTCTAAAATCTAGTAGAACCTAACTTTAGATATATGACCAAGTTTGAAATTTTCCATGAAAATTTGATAAACATGATAACTATCAAGTTAAAAGAGGGATCCATCGTTAGATTCCCTCAGACCACAATCAATGCTGGTTCTACTAAAGCTACTCTCTAGTTCAGAGCAATTTTTTAGTTTGTCTAGTTCTTACCTGCTAGCCCTATAATGGAGCCTATCATTGAGGGCACCAAAATGCCATAAGAGCTTAATAAAAGAAAGAGGTTAAATTTAATCATTTCTAATGAGCCTAAACCTAAAGTTTTAACCTCAAAGAGGGGTTCTATTTTTGATAGAATATCAAAACAAATGTTGATAAGGCCCACCAAGGATAAGATGGTCATCAAGCCCAAGTTGAAATCTATCATCATCAATCCACTTAGTAGTGCATTAGAGGAGGCTACAATCTCATAAAATACTGCTTTTACTTTAGCCAAGCATGAATGTGAAGCATCTTCCTCAAGTACTAAGATGTCCAAGATAGCTAGAAGAAAGTATAATACTTGTCACAAAACTATCAGATTGCCTATACAAACTAAATAATAGCATGAACCACTGGTGGAAGTCAATATACCCACCAACAATAATTTTGAACTACTTAGGTGGGTCTAAAGAAACAGTTCAGAGGGAACTATCAAGAAGTCTTTTTGGGATAAGTATGTGCAACATATCTGACAAGCACAACCTAAGAAGAAAAAGATCATTTCCTCCAAAATCTATAAAGCTATGAAGGCTATTAAAAATAGAAACATTCAAAGAAGAATTAAGAAGCTAGTACAATGGTAAGCCAAATTTCCAACTCTGCAAATTCCTATTCTAAGGGAGGTGGGAAAATTAAAAAAATATTGTGCCCATCTTGAGTAGAATTTAGAACACGGGAGTCTAATATTCAGTGAACACTGATAATGAGCCCTTAAGTATAATGGTACTAAGTGGCCAGCTGTTGGAAGGTCCAAACAACCACTATGAAAAAAATAATATAATTCATCTGGTGAACACCACGGTGTGACATCTAGGATGCATTCCTAGGGATCTACCATTGGAAGGTTCTATTTAATTTGGGTATCTAAAGACTCTCAAATCATAAATGATGAGACAACTCAACATGAACCAGCTCCACCAGATGACAAAGGAATTGAATACGCTATCATCAGCTAGAAACGTTAGTCTAAAAAAACTAAGCTAGTAGATAAAGACACAGATAATCAGCTCTTTTAGAAGATGAGGATTTCTTAATCAATGAAGAGCAACAAATTCTAGACTTCCAAAATAATGAAAATATTGATTGTATGGAAGTTGAAGTTGTTCACATGGTACATACACATTTACAGTATAGAAATGTGGCACCCGAGTAGTAAAATGAGGAAGAACATTAGAAGAACCTAAATCATTAAGAACCTATTGGTCAAGCTCAAGTTGAAGTTGAAGGAATTGAAGAGCTAATAAATGTTGTAATAAGGTTACAATGATAAATGGGTTCTCAACTCCAAATAAGATACAAAGAAATCAGCTAGCTCAACAATCATCTTAGTGAAATGAATGAGTAGATGAAAGAGCTATTTGGTCAACTTAACCTCATAGCAACTACAACACAATAAATACCTCCAATAAATCCTCTAGAGATGATCAACACAATAGCTGAAATTGGGAACATTCAAAATGCTACACCTTACTTGCTAATAGCTTCAATACAAAGGAAAGAACTCTTAGGAGAAGTTACATTAAATTATTATAAAGAAGCTGATATTATTACCAAGTACCAAGTAGAAGATCTCATTAGCCATAAAGTCAAAGTAATCATTGCTTTAGAAATTATTGAATAGCTAGTTAGAAAAAGGTGGACCATGCTCAACCAAATATCACCAAATATAATATCATAAAGGATACGTTGTGCCAAAATTTAACGTCATTCATGCATAAAAAATTTGTGACATCATGTTGCCCAATTTAAGGCCACTTGCTTTAGCAATTTGTTAAGAGTTTTACTAACACAGCCTTTGAGTGGTATGTTAAGTTACCCAATGACTCAATAAAAACCTTCACAAAATTGGAAACACTCTACATCAAGAGATTTGTAGATGTAACTAAGAAAGTAATGATAACAAATATCAGCTTGTAAAAGATAAGGAAAGATGAAAGTGTTACAAAATATATTATAAGATAGAGGAATCTTAGCATGAAATGTGATCAACAACTCACAAAAAAGCTTGCAGTAGAACTTCTCATGAGGAATATTGATGCTAAAATGGTTCCATATCTAGCTATGGAAATGATTAATACATTCTAAAAATTATTAGATTATGTAGCCAAGTTTGAAAGGTTCCTTAAGCAAAAAGGCCTTAATACCAGCTACAATAATGATTCCTTTGGGAAAGGAAAATAATCTAGGTTGCACAATTCAAAGAAGAATGATGTGAATACAATATTCATATTCTTAGTTGACAAAAATGGATACAAAGGTACAACAACCTCACAATCAGCCACAAAGACAATAGAGGATAAGAAAAAGGGCAATCCTCCAAGAGAAGATGACCAAGAAGTACTCATTCAGAAGAGAATGCACTACTAAGATCTTTAAACATGCCCTAAAATTGGGATTACAATTGCCATAGCCATGTCAACCAGACTAAGTAGACAAAGTTGATGATCCCAACTGTTGTCCATTCCATAGACTTATAAGTAACCCAATTAAATATTTTTTATCTTCAAAGATTGGGTAGAAAAGAGCTATCAAAATGGCAAACTCACATTATCAAATAGTGTACTGGTACATCCTAAAATTGAAAAAGTGAATGTTGTTACAACAAACCTAATTTAGAATGTAAAAGATAAAGATACTTAGGCAACTAGAACTCAAAATATAAATGATGATAAAGGAAAAGCTCTGTAAACATAGGAAGAAGAAGGTGATTGGGAGATAATCATCTCAAAGAAAACTAAAAGGATGATTAATATTCTCTTATCTATAGAAGGCATCCGATGGAAGAATTCCTTAGAGCCTGAAATAGATCCAAGATAGCTCTTCCCCAATAAGAGACAATTATTATATAATACAAAGAAGTAGACAAAATTCAATCAGTCTTATTCATCAAAGTGTTATAATCAAAGAAAAAAAAAGAAATCTATAAAACCAAAGTCTTAAAAATAAAAAATTATTGCCTCCTTAGAAAAGTATGAATAACCTCTTTAAAGGCCAATTAAACTAAAAGAATATATGCAACACTTACAGCTTGACACACAAAATTATAATGTTGAGTTTTCAAAAGAAATGTGTCAAGTGATAAGCATGGGAGAAAATTCTAATTTTTAAAGCCAAAGAGAGGTATGTCACACGATTGCCACAAGAATTGACTCTAAGGAAGAGCTATGCTTTCCTGAAGAAAAGCTTATCAAAAGTAAAGTTTAATCAGGCTCAACTAAGTTATGTCATAAACTAGGTTGTAGTTTTGAGAGTTCTGAAAGCTTTAAAAATTTTAAAGTGACACAAAGTTCAAAAACTTCTTCTGATAAAGAAGATCAGACAGAACAAGTAACTAAAGTCTAATTACGAAGTGGAAAATGAATTTCTCCACCTCCATAACAAAAATTCAGTGATAAAGGAAAATAAATTTAAATTAATGAAAATGCCTTACCTCAACTACCAACTAAATCTCAAAAGTCTACCAAAATCGGAGTATACTATAATGTTTTAGCATATTTATGCAAGTTTCCAATTTTATTAAGTATCTATGATGCTCTCATGTTATCTAAAGATATATGTGAGGCATTAATTAAAGTCTTACAAAATCTAGAACAATATAAAGTATTCTTTGCTGAAGATAGAATGGAAGAGGACTTAACCTATCAAAAATTAGCATCCATCTCATTCAGTGATGACGACCTATTATTAAGGACAATAGAGCACAATTGACCCTTTTATGTTGCAATTGAAAGTAATTATACACATATAAAAAGGATATTGATCAACCCAGGCACTTCGATCAATCTCTTAATAGCTAAGACACTCAGAGCATTAGCTTCAGATGATGGCTTCTAGATAAAAGTGTACTATTCCTACAAAGATTTAATGAGCAAGGACAACAAACTTTAGGATCTATTATCCTACCCTTATGCTTTGGGAAACTATATACAAAAGCTAAATTTCATGTGATCAAAGTCAAAGTTGCATAAAAAGAACTCCTTGGTAGGCCACGAATTCATGAATGCAGCATAATATCTTCAACTCTCCATTAATGTATGAAGTATACTCAAAATTGGGGAGAGCATCGAATTGATAGTGACATGAATCTATTATTGGTACATGAGATCAAGAGCTATGATGATGCTCATGCCTAAGAAAGTAAGAAAAGTCAATTCCAAAAGCATGTCGCTCCACCTATCAAGCTAATGTTGAAAGGCGATAATTCAAAGGGTAAAAGTACTAATGAATCAAAGAAACCCATTATAACTCCTCACATTGGAAGTAATACTGAGGTTGATGAAAAGGAGTTAGTACTTTATCAACCCAAGAAAGCTTCAACTAGCAAAAAGAAAAAAGAAGCTAGTACTAGTAATGTGGCAAAACAATTAGAGAAAACTCATATTTCTCCAATAAGGGTACCTGAATCTCAAATTTCCAACAAGGCTATGAAAATAACTATAATACCAAAAGCACATATAAAATATTTAAAAACTTCAAGAAAAATGAAAATATAATAGTTGAAAACTTTCTATGTCCCTCCTAGAAAGGGTTACAAAGAATGCATGATCCTTTCTTACAAAATTTAAAAGTGAACCACAAAACCTACAAAAGAACTATTTGAAGAAGATGATTTTGAGGAAGAAGATGCTCCAATTATTATTCCCAAATACTTAGTTAAGATTATTCTTCAACCTACATAAACAAATATACAAGCCCGATTGTTCAAAAGGCTTTACCGAAGGGATGGCATCCAAAATTCCATAGGATATGGAAAATTCACCCATGGGGATTGCGATATATTCCTTTGACATTTCCCCTAATAAGCTCATGCTATGTCATATCCTATAAAGAAGAATTCCCTTAGGAAACTACAGATGAACGAAGGGACATTTTACATGAAATTGAAAATGTATCCAATGATAAATTAATAATTTGAAAGAGGCCCCAAAGGAATTTGAAGAAGGAAATCAAGCCACCATTAATGAACCTCAGGAAATCAATCTAGGTATTAAAGAAGAGCCTAAGTTGACCTTTGTTAGTGCTAACCTCACATCAAAAAGATTGGAGGAATTAAAAGCACTACTCTACAAATATAAAGATGATTTTGCATGGAATTATAATGAAATGTCAGGCTTATCGCCAAACATAGTTGTACATAAAATTGTCATTAAACCTAATATACATCTTGTAAAGCAAGAACCATGGAGAATGCAATTAGAAATTGAAGAGAAAATAATCACTGAAATCAAAAAGCCCATTGAAGCGGGATTCATCCAAATGAAGAAGAATGCCGACTGGATTGCCAATATTTTCCTAGTAAAAAAAAAGAATAGACAAGTCCATGTTAGCATTGACTTCAGGGATTTAAACAAAGCGTGCCCAAAAGATAACTTCCCCTTACCCAATGTAGAACTCATGGTAGATAACACACCAAACTATGATATGTTCTCCTTCATAGATGGTTCATTGAGCTATAACCAAATTAAAATGGCTCCAGAAGATGAAAATCATATGTCCTTCCATACACCAATTGGCATATATTGCTAGAAAATAATGCCATTTGGTTTGAAAAATATTGGTGCTATATACCAAAGGGAAGTGACCCACATCTTAAATGGCCTCATACATAGATATGTGAAATATTATGTTGATGAATTGGTTGTCAAGATCAAGATTCAAAGTGAGCACATAAGTGATTTAAGAGTTGTATTTAATAGAATTCAAAGTTTCAACTTAAAGATGAATCTTTTGAAAATGCTTTTGGTATGACTTTTGGAAAATTCTTGGGCTTTATTGTGTGTCATAGAGGGACTGAATTTGATCCCTCCAAAATAAAAGCAATAATAGAAATGTCATCACTTAAGACCTCGAGGTAACTACATTCACTACAAGACAAATTGGCTTACATTAGAAGGTTCATTTTTAATTTTTTAAGGAAAAGTCAAGTTTTGGCTAGATTGATGAAAAAGGATGCACATTTTATATGGTATGATGCTTGCCAAGAAGCATTTGATAGCATGAAACAATATTTATTACATCCCATAATTTTAACAACCCTAATAATGGAAAGCTATTGATATTGTATACAACAACCTTAGAAGAATCATTAAGAGCCTTGTTAGCTTAGAAAAATGAAGAAGGGAAAGAAAATGTTATATATTATATAAGTCGACATCTGATAGGAACTGAAATTAGATATTCTCTTTTTGAGAAGCAATGTCTATCATTGATATTTGTTACTCAAAAACTGTGGCACTATATGCTATCACAAAAAATAACATTGATATATAAAGTCAACCCTCTAAAATTCTTAATGATTAGACCCACCCTAACTAGTTGCTTAGCTAAATGGACAATTCTATTACTTCAATTTGATATAACATATGTCCCACAGAAGGCTATGTAAGGGCAAGTTCTGGTTGACTTTCTAGCCGCTCATTCCTTGCCAGCAAACTCTCTACTCAATGATGAATTTTCTGATGAACAAATCTTCAAAGTGGAAGAAGCTCGACAATCATTAGAGTGGGAGCTTTACTTTGATGGGGCTTTATCAATAATGCCAAATCAATCGCTCGATTTACCTACAATACATGTTGGGATTGGCTTAATATTTGTGAGACCGCAAGGTGGCATTCTCCAATATTCATATAGTATGACGAACCTCGAACCTACAATGAAGCTAAATATAAAGCATTGTTTGTGGGTCAAGAGCTAGCAATTAACATGGAAATTAAGAAGCTTCATGTTTATGAAGATTCTCAACTCAACAAATAATTTGGACTTTCAAGATAAACAAACATGAATTGGCTCTTTATCATAAGCATGGCTTGGAATTTCTAAAATAAATCCCTGAAGTAACAATTATAAGGGTATCACATTAGGATAATGGTAAGGCTGATGCATTAGTTAAATTGGCTAAAGAAATGATAGACTCTTAAGAAGAGACAATTACAATAATAGTCCAAAGTAGGCTAGCATCAGCACCAACCATCTTACAAGCCTTTAAAGCTAAAAAAATGAGAGATTTCAACAATAATAGAAGAACATGATTGATGAGAATCATTCATCATCTATTTTAAAGATGGAGGATTGCCAAAGGATAAATCAAAGGCTCATCAAATTTCATAAAGAATGTTATGGTATGCTCTTGTGGATGATACATTATATTGATGCTCATTTGACCAAATGTGGTTGTGATATTTAAGACTACATGAAGCAAAGATGGAAATGGCTGAAATTCATGAAGGGTTATGTGATGCACAACAATCTAGTCCAAAAATGAAAATCAAAATCAAATGAATTGGATATTAATGACCCAGTATGGTTTAAGACTACACTGAGCATGATAAAAGATGTCATCAATGTCAAATACATGTAGACAATTTACATTGACCTCCGAGTTCCTTACATCCCAATAGTAATATTATTGCCATCTGAAAGTTGAGAAATTAATATAATTGCCCAATTGATCCTTCATCATCTAGGGGACATTATTTCATTTTAGCTTCCATTGATTACTTCTCCAAATGGGCAGAAGCAATTTTATTAAAACAAGTTATAGCAGACAATATAGTAAAATTTTTTGAAGACCATATCGTCTATTGATTTAGTGTACCTAGAAGAATTATATCTGATAATGGCATTGCCTTCAGGAATGCCAAAATCTATTGCTTCAATGAGAAATATAAGATAGATTTGTGATATTCTTCAATATACAATCCAAGAGCCAATTGTAACATAGAAGTTTTCAACAAAATGGTAGTTAAACTTCTCAAGAAAATTTTCTCTAAAAGTTAAAGGGAATGGCATGATAAATTAATAGAAGCCTTGTGGTCATACCATACTACATGCAAAACTACTACACAAGCAACATCATACTCTTTAGTCTTCGGATCAGAAGAAATACTTCCTCTTGAAGTAGAGTTGCCTTCATTCCGTATAGCTATTGGCCTCATTTTTGGATGAGATTAATATAATTTCTAAAATTAGTAATTATGACACCTAATCCTAAATTAAGAGCCTCTTAATTAAGCACTTAGAATGCTACACCTAGTGACCTAGTGCATCCTCTTTGGGTTTGATCTAACCTAAAAGATTTAGGTAGACTCAAGCAAAGTCTCAAATATAAATTAAATCAAACACGTTCCACTTGAAACATGAATTCATTTGGGTTTAAACCAAGGTGATTAAGGTGATTAACCTAATTACCTTATTTAATCTCAAAATTAATTAAATCTAAAAGAAATTCAAACAAAATCAAAATAAATCCAAATTAATGCAAATAAATTCAAATTAAATCAAATGAATGAAATCAAATCCAAATCAAGTTAAAAAATGGTCAATCCCTTTTGCAAAGGGTTTGACTTATGTGGGTCCCACCAAGTCAAGGGTCAACCCACCAAAATTTGACCAAATGAAATCATTCCAAATTGTTAAAATGATAACATATTCATGTTTAAACATGAATTTAAAATAATATAAATCCAATAAGGCCTTAATTAGGCTAAATAGCTTATTTAACCTAAATAGGTCTAAATGGACCCTATTGGATTCAAATTCAAATAAAACAAAAATTAACCCAAATTAATTGCATAAAATGACTTATAAATGATTAATAAATATAAATCAACTAGTCATTAGGCTCATTTTTTTCAATATGGACATTTGACTTAAATGAACCCAAACCTAACCCATTAAGCCTAAAGGGCCAAATTGGGTTTTAAACCCCATGCAAATGGAATTGATGATCCAATCCATTCTTAAATGCTTGGATTATCATAATTGAAAAGTAAATGCATTTTAATTGAGCCAAGCACACCATTTGGCTCAATTCAATTCAACCTAACCTACTTAATCCAATAATGAGTTAAACATGAAGTAAGCAAATCATAAACTTCAAATCCTATTAAAATCTTTGATTGACAACATATTAAATCGTTTGATTGATCTAGTTGAAGCATCAATTTAATGTTAATCAACCAAATGGAATAATCCAAATTAGGCTAGATAAAATAATTTTCAAGTGACACCATATGAACTCAAGCTTGAACCAAACATTTTAAAACCCATCCAAGCCCATCCTTAGAGGGGTTACATGTGATTGACAACCAATATTAAGCAACTTAATCAAGTCCAAGTCAATCCGAAAGAAAAGAACATTCCATAGTAAGCAAAAGGTCAATGAAGCAAAATCCAACTCCCCAATCCCAACATTCTCATTGCTCACCCACCTCAACACCTTTACACAGGTATGAGGTAGTAGAACACCCTTAGAGCTAGCTCAAAAGATGTCAATCAACATGGCCGACCAACAGAAGGAGAAAGAGATAATAAGGCTCTTGGCCTCTAATTGCAAGAGAAGAGAGAGGCCATCTCATGCCCAATTAAGCATTTGATAGCCTTCCACGATGAAATGAAGTTGAGTGCAACCTTTTCGTGACTTCCACACTGCTGACAAGTTAGAAAATGACCAAGCTCATTAGAATCCATCTATGCTTTGGTCCATAGGCTGATATAAGGGGAGGCAACTCAATTGAGTGATTTCAGTAGTTAGATCACAAAAATTCATCTCTGATTGATAGAAGGCTCTCAGCTTTTACCGTCATTAAGAGAGGTGAAATCTTTGTCGTACATTCCTTTTGTTAGGAACATATGACCAAGATTTATCTTAATCACTTGATTAAAACACCTATAAGAGCCCGTGAAAACATCTAAGCCATCTATTCAAAGATCGGTCTGCCTGAATTGAAACCGAGTGAACTACCATTTTAACGCGGGATCCACATGAATCCCTCATAGATGAATGGTGCGATGCCACATGTAAAGCAGCCCCATGTCAGCATCACATGGCACCAACTTGCTTAAATGGAAAAATTGGAATTTTCAAATTTAAAAATTGCAAAAAATGGTAAAAACATCAAAAATCATAATTAATCAAATATTAAGTAAAAAAAATCAAATAAAATTCTTATGGATTCATCTTAATAAGAGTAATCCAATAAAATTAAAATCCTCAATTAATTTTGGATAATTTTGAATTAATTTGCCTTTAAATGAAAATAATCAAACTCAAATTAGTTTCAAACCAAGGTTCAAATATATTTGAATTTTTGCAGAATTGAAATTAAGGTTAAGATACACATTAGGTGTATTTTGCTAAATATAAAGATATGAAATTTTTAATCTTAAACCCTAATTTTAATAAAAATAAATTTAATTTAATTCAATTAAACTAAGAAAAATATAAAATTATTTTAAAACATTATAATATATCATAATTAACTTAAATACAACATTAAAGTTCTCTGAAACTTAATTAAACCTATAATAGTCAATTATTTAATTAATTAGATTAACTAATGCAATTAATTGGATTAATTAATGTAATTAATTAACATGAACTTAAAAAAATATAGAAAATCAATAAAAATTTCAAAAATTATGAATAAACCCTCTATGGAAGCATCTTCTAGAGAAGAATCTAGAAAAAATAAAACCCTAATTGCTTTTCTATATATTAAGCTTAATTTAGGCTTTCATAAAATAATTAAATCCTTAATTAAACCCAAATTATAAAATTTATTAATAATATGAAATTTCAAGGAAATCAAACTACCAAAGAACCCCATTTTCCATAAAAGTTTTAAGGCTAATTGACTTCAAGAGTGGGAGTTATTGAATTTCCAAGTCCCAAGGTCAATTTACATGAAATATTAAATCAAAAAATTGTAAAAATTATAAAACCTTGAAAACTCAACTTAGAACATTTGAATTAACTTCAAACCACTCAAAAGAAATTGTTTAACCCTATGATGTTAATAACATCAATAGATTACATATTTGAAGAAACTTAATAAAGTGATTATAAGAATTAAAATTAATTAATTAATCACTTTTAACCAATTAAGATTAAGGTTATCAAATAAATTTCAGATCTAAATATAAATTTCATTAATATGTAAATCCTCTCAACTCATTCAGCTTGAGTGAACAATATAAACCTAAAGTATTAACAAATATAATCAAATAATTAAATAATACTTACATAATTTGAAACTTAGAAAATTGAATCCACAACATATAATGAAGTAACCTAAACCAACAAATAGAATCAGAGGCTGAAGCTAATGAAATTAATCCAAACTTCATAATAAAATTAAATGATTATATGAATGTGCATCAAATCAAATTAATTGAAAACATATAATTCAATGCATTATGAAATTAAAATGTAATAAATTATTTAAGTAATGAAATTACACTAATATGTAAAAGATAAGTCGATTATTAAACCTAACATAAATATTAAGCAAATATACAATGATCATGGATTAAACAAAACATAAATATAAAACAAACATATAATAAACATAACATAAACATTAACCAACAAATAAAATTAACCTAAAGCCAAAATTAAATGAATAAGAAATTGAATAAAAATAAAATTATAAAACAAAAGCCATAATAAGAACAATATAATAAATCTAAATAAACTAAACATACTATGGGTAAGGAAATAAAAATAAAGGTAAATCAACATAAATTATTATAACATAAACATAATGTGATAGATAAACCTCATTATTCTAAGTTAAATGAATATACAAATTATATAATTGAAATGAATCTAATCAAACGAATGAATAAAATCAAATTATAAAACTCAAACTATAATAAATGAATTAATCTTAAACTAAAAACAAATTCAAATTAAATTATAATACCATAAATAAACCTTAATTGAACTTAATCGAAGAAACATACATTAAATAAACATAACTAAATTAAAATGTGAGCAATCAAATAAAAAAGACAAATGAATGAAGAAAAGAATTCAAAATAATAATTAAGATATTCATTGAATTAAAATTTAATTTAATTTAATCATTTAAATAAATTCAAAATAGATTAATTAAGATACTTAAGATCTTAGTTATACCTTTGGAATGAATTTTCATCTTAGTGTGAAGGCTTCATTCTATTAATAATTAGGATGTTGAATAGAATGGGTTCCACCCAAAATAGAACTTATTGTGTTCTTCATTCTTAAAAATTTAATTTCATTTTAACATAAATGCACCTAAAATGAAAATGAAATTTCAAATCATTAAATCACTTAAATTAAAAATACCCATGGTAAATTAAACCAAATTTTAAACTAAAAGAAGTTGAAAGAATAAAAATAAACAAATTTCATAATTAGCAACATATGGTATATAGTCTGGACACCTGATGTCGTAGGGCTGCTAGTTCGAAGGAGGCCTTGATACCCCAAATCTCTGGTATGATAATGAAACATATCTTTGAAGGGAAATTATGACAATAAAAAAAGTCTTAAAATTAAATTAAATTAAATATTGGGAACCCAAACTGAAACTTGTATCTAAAAAGGCCTAGCAAAGTCTTGCCGTACAAACCCATTGCCTTCACACATTAGGTTATTAAGTCACAGACCCTAGACTTAGGTTAGGTCATTCTATGATGTTCTGTGATGTATTTTTTTATTTTGTGGTGTACTATTTTAGGCCCGAATGGCTAGGATTTTTTATCATTAGTCTGGATGGTAAGACATGTTATTTTTAGAACTAATGCTGTCTTTTACAGGGAGCTCTGCTAAAATGGATCATCCACATAAATTACATATAAATGTTATTTTCTTGCATGTATGACCTAAGTCCTTAAGCAAAGCCCAATATGACAAGTGGGCTTGGAAAGTAACTAATGCTAAGCCCATATGCTTGCAAATATAACTATTAGTGGCTATTCGTAATTTCCTGACATTTGTTTTGTAGGTTTTAATATTTATTTTTGAATTTAAAAATGTAATTTGATGCTTAGAATTAGGTTTGGATCTATGAGTTATAGGATTAGCAGGAGGTGACCCTACCAATAGATGGGTGCAAAGGTTCCCCGTGAAACCCAATGGAAGTCCCTGAAGAAGGAGACGATCCTATAAAGAAGACACCCATAGATCTAAACTTGTAGTTCTATGCTAGGTTGTATAAGAGCAAAGCTCGACTGCCCATTTTTTCTTTCTTCTAGGGTGTATAGCTGTACCCAACCACATTGGCATGTTCCTTAATTTATATTAGCTTGACTTATTTTGGGTGCATAATAGAATCAACCTACTTTTTTTTAGATTTCTTTCTATGTTATGCTTTCTATGATGAATTCCTAGATGATTAGGCTCTCAAGAAAATTAACTTTCTACTCAACCTAAATATAAACAACTTAAATAAAAAATAAAGAAACTTAAATCTTCACATTAATTAAAGTTACGAATAACTTAAAATCAACTAAAAATAACTAGCTTTTGCAAACCATGCTAGCATATTATTCTAACTTAGTGAATTGGCCACTTCACCCATTGCACATAAGGGGAATCTAACTTTTATTGATGACCACCTTACTAGGGAAGTCTACCTTCTCTTGTTGATTTAGCCCATAACCACTTCTAAGGATGACCTGAGCTCATGACAGCATGGTTCACCCAAGAAAATTTAAAGTAGGTTCTAGTACTAGTATGCAAAAGGTCAATCATTCGACATCATCGAGCTGGAGGAAAGCTTGATCCAAATTAGAAAGGACTGTATATCATTGAAAAAATATATGAAGGGGGACCTTATCATCTCATTGATGTAAAAGTGATAAAATTTATACCCATTATAAACAAATAATATCTCAAGAGATGTTATGCATAGCTATTAAAGGTGTTATGTTTTATAAAGATTCAAAACTAACTCTAAATTGAGCAACCAAAAAGATACTTTTTACTTAAGTATAAAAAGAATATTCTCATCACAAAGAAAAATTCCTTATCCATAGGGGCAATTTTATAAGCCTTGTAATGCAAGAAAAATTTTCCAACAAAGAGAAACTCTCTCTAATTAAAATTATCCTAAACTATGATCCATCATGCCCAATGAGGCAAAATCTAAATTTAAACTAGGATCCATCATGCCCAAAGGGGATAGATTAGATTCATCATTCCCAAAGGGACTGGATCTAAATCCAAAATTTAAATTCCATCATACCTGAAGGTGTCGAATCTAAAACCAAAAATTTAGATTTCTTCATGCCCAAAAGGATAAGATATAAATTTAAACCAAGATCCATCATGCCTAAAGAGGTTGGATCTGAATTTAAACTAAGATCCATTAGCCTAAATGGTCGGATCAAATCTATTATGCTCGAAGAGGCCAAATCTAAATTTAAACTAAAATCCATCATGCCCAAAGGGGCCAGATCTAAACCTTACTTTAGATTCCATCATGCCCAAAGGGGCCTAGATCTAAACTAAAATTTAAATTCTATCATGTCCAAAATGGGCTAGAATCTAAAACCCAAATTTAAATTCTACCATGCCGAAAGGGGCTGGATTAAACCAAAATTTAGATTCTGCCATGCCCAAAAAGGCCACATCTAAACCAAAATTTAGATTTCATCATGTCCAAAAGGGCCAGATCTAAATCAAAATCTTAGATTACATCACATCTAAAAGGATATAGGCTTAAATCTAATTTTAAATCAAAAATATCCATATATATAGGATTTAAGTCTAAATATAACTAATATACTCAAAAGGAATGAGTATAAATATAGATTTGGATTTAATACATTCAAAAGAGAATTAATTGAAATATAAATTTAAAATCTATGAAACTAGAGAAGACAGAATCAAAGCCTACAAGCATAGCTCACTTATAAATTTAGATATTACTTCTTTTTATAAAATTTATAAAACTTTTATGCTTCTCTTATCTATATTTATTATATATTGGCTATTATGTTTCCTTAGGAAAGGCTAGATGTTATCCCTCCTATTGAGCCCATTTAGGTGTAGATATAGATCACTATTGAAGCCCATGATCCACATTATTCAGTCAGATTATAGGATTTGGCTATCATGGCATCAAGATATGTTGATGGGCAAGGATATTTTTGAGGATTCATTTGCTCAATCATCATGCATTCTACCTCTTGATTTAGAGCTTCCATCAGATCATGATCTTATTAATTGGATGATCAAGTTAAAGTTGTGACAAAGTCATGATGTTCCTTTAGAGTGGATCACAGATCATCTTAGCTTTGGGGATCAGGATGTACTTCAGCCAATTGCAAATACTGCTCCTTTTGTAGGTATAATCAATCTTTTGGTTATCACATATTGCATCATAAGGCTAAATATTGGGACCCAAAGTTAGTGTTTGGCATACCCTTGTTAACTGTCAATGGCTATATAGATTGGTAATGCCATCATCTTCAAATGCATGGTGACATCCTCTAGAGAGGTGACATATATCATGTACTTTATGCATCACTTTTTTACTATATCCATCTTTCATTTATTTGGATTCAGAGCATAGTAGAACTTTGGGATAGGACCACCAATACTTGTTAGATTAGCCTGCATGAGATGACTATCACCTTAGCAATCATGTAGGATATAGCAGGCCTCTCTATTATAAGCATTCCCTATGAGGAGTGCATTTCTCTAGATCATGAGCTCTTTTAACTTCAACAAGCTGGCCATTGTAGGAGAGGAAATTATGTATATTCTTCAAGTCTCCATCATACTCTAGCTCATTATCAGAGACTATTCAGATAGCGAAGATCAAGCCATAAGTGATGAGGCATAGTTACATTAGGAACTTGGTCTGAGACTTTCCTTAATTCAATAGTATGCTCGCCTCATTTCACATGATTGGATGATCCATTTGATGTGAGATTTCATTCATCTAAAAAGTCATTCAATGCAAGATTCAAGCCAGAAGGAACAGTCAGTATTTGATGTATCCTATCATGGAACATTATCGAGGAGCTATCTTTAGTGGCCTTCATTGCCACTTGGCTATGCTATTTTGTGTTTCTGAGACACACTAAACTTTTCCATCATTTCACTCTATTGATGGCCAGTTTGGTTACTCGTGGTGAGAGGATAGCACTAGCACTTGCATCGTTAGCCTACTTATACCATGGATTAAGCAAAGTGAGTGTTATGACCATTGACCTCATTTTTAGATGAGGTTAGTATCATTCATAATTTTAAAAAATATGATCTTTTAATCTTAGATTAATAGCTCTTTAATTAAAAACTTAGGGAGTGAGTTTAGGCTTTTGGCTTTCTTTCCTAAATATAACAGCCCAACCATTTTGCACTTGCATAAGATTGGACTACATGATTTCAAATCGCTTAGGTGGTGTTAGCTGGAAACCCCTTCCACGTGGAAAGTAAGCAAGAAGTTGTGGTAGGAGAGAGTATCACTCTTGATCTAGCTCAGATCTGCATGGTGTTCCAAATAAAATTCCAATAGTATGACTAACTCACAATGCTATGATGTAAATGCTCTTTGACACTACCTGCATGGATGGATTCACGCACATATTTTAAGAGTTTTCAGTTGTCCTGAGATGCCACCCTAATTTAGAGAGTAGAGTTCTCTCTAATTATACAATTGAGGAGGGCTATAATCACCTTAGATGGAGATTAGATCTAGACTTTGATGTTTGCTCCATCACTCATGATGCATAATTTTTAGATCATTCAAAGATCATCCTTTCATAGCCTGCTTGTTCAGAGTTTGGGATAGAGATTCATATATTCTTTTACTAACAGAGAGACGCCTTTACTATTATCAAAGCCAGGATATAGATGCATAACAGAATACCTCATTGGGCTGAGACCTGCTTGGGCTTTTTATATCGATGACATGAGTCTGTGATCTTAGAGGGATACCTAATAGAGTGGCTAAGCAGTCCGGATTCACTTATGACGCACCTGTAAATGAGCTATCACAGATACTGAACATAGTAGATACTCATTCTCTAGGGATGCTCCTACTGTTTGTTCATTTAGCAATAGCTTCTACAACATGGGATTTCTTAATTCACATAGGGGCTAGTTCTGGTTTCTATGTGGCTTCACAAGAGGCTAATATAGGAATTAGTCACATGTGGTTACTATGGATCCATCTGTTAAGCTCATTTCTGGATGAGGTTAACATTACTACTAAAATTAATAATTAGGACACCTAATCTTGAATTAGGAGCCTCCTAATTAAGTACTTAGGACACTACATCTAATGACCTATACATCTTCCTTGGGTTTGATCTAACCAAATGAGCTTAGGTGGACTCAACCAAAATTTTAGATTTGGATAAAATCAAAAAAAATCTGAATAAATCAAAATAAATTTAACTTAAATCGAAATGAATAAATCTAAAACCAAATCAAGGTCAAAATGGTCAACTCTTTTGACATGAGTTTGACTTATGTGGGTCCCACCAAGTCAAAGGTCAACCCACAAAAAATTGACCAAATGAAATCTTTTCAAATGTTTTAAAAAATAAAATAAACATGTTTAATCATGAATCTAAAGAAATTAAAAATAATTTAGGCCATACTTGGGTTAATTAGACCACTTGGTCTAAATGAACCTAAATGGGTCCTATTGGGTTCAAACCCAAATTAAATTGAAATCAATTCAATTTGATTGTTCAAAATCATTTGGAAATGATAATCAAACATAATTCAACCCATCATTGGTCCAATTTGGTCATTTTACCCAAATGAAGCCCAAGCTTAACCTATTAAGCCCATATTGGGTCATGGGTTGAAATTGAAATAAAATTGAAATCAAATAAAAATAATCACTCCAAATCATCTCACACATGTGATTAAGTATGATTAGAGTCTAAAAGAGTATAATTAAGTCAAACAGGTCATTTGAACCCAATTGAAATCAAGCTTAACCCATTTAAGCCTAAATGGGTTAAAATAAAATGAAATCCAAAATTAATTCAAAAACTAAATGAATTAATCAAATCAAAACACAATAAATCAATTAAAAATGATTGAATCCAAAATTCAATGAATTAAATTAAGATCAAACACTTTGAATCCAAATGCTTGAATTGGGTTCAAATATCTATTCCAATTCAAATGGATTTGGAAATAATCTCATAATTACATTGGGTTTGATTTTTGCAGCCACACACTAACTAAGGGTTGCGGTGGTGATACCAAAAGCCATAAATAAAACCAAAGGGAGATAAGTCTAGGTTTTGACCAAGTAAAGAGTCTTGGTAAATTCCTCCTCTTCCCATCATCCAAAATTCCTTGGTTTTTATCCAAGTGACCTTTGAACACCTCTTGGAGGATGCTCCCAAAGCTGAAAACCAATTCACTAACCCTCTAGTAAAAGTGGAATTGGTCTCCTCCATGAGGAAGAGGAAGAAGAGAGCAAGAAAGATTCCATGGGAAGCAAGCTCTAGGCCAAGGGAGGAAAGGGGAGGAAATGAATTCCTCCCTTAAAACATCTTATCCAAATTTTTACACAGGACCAAGTGGGACAAAATCCACCCTTTGGTCGACCGTCCCACCACCTATGGAAAGAATCTAGCCACCTAGAAGGTTTATTACATAAATCTTAGCCATGTATGAAAAGAGAGGAGGGAGAGCCTTTCCCCTCCCTCTTTTCATCCCAAAATACTCACAAAGTGAGGAGAAGAAGAAAAGAAGCATTTCCTCAACCTCTCACCACTGGCAAGCAAGAATTCGGCCAAATCTGGTAGCCACCATTCAACCTTTAATGGAAAAACACTAGGGCTGGAGTATTTCACCTCAAATTAAATGTTCCAACATGTTTTAGAAGTCCAGGAAACCTCCAAAGAATCCTCACTACAACCCCTCACCGTTGACGAGCCAGAGAATGGTCAAACCCTATGGAAAATAGTTGCACGTTGGTCTCCAAGGTGTTTGGCAGGGAGGCAAGCCACGAAATCATGTCTATGACCTTGTCCCATTGAGGCAAAGGTGTTTGAGTTGATCCCACCTCCAGAGATCACCAAAATTGAGGTATGCCTCACAACCAACCTCTATAGCGTTCGATTTTGATCATTTTAAAATGAATTTGATCCCCATGATGATCAAATCATATAGATTGATTGGAAATCAATCCATGATCATTTTGCAATTGAAATCACATCAAAATTATCTTTTGGATCTCTAGAAATCAATCAAGTTTGATGGATGGCATCCATCTCTCCCCGAAGATGCTCGGGAATTGATCTCCACCAACCCTTCCTTCTATTCGAAACAAACGACCAAGATCTAGCATCATAATCTGATTAAACCCCTTAAAGAAGATGTGGAATGAATTGAGACCATTCGATCTTTGATCAGATGATTGAGATTCATCCTGCATGGCACCACTTTCGATGTGGGTGCTACATAAATTTTGCATGGCCTAATGGCAAAGACACCATGTCGGCACCACATTGGAGCTATCATTTTAAAATGGCAAATCCCATTTTAATTAATTAAAAAATTAAGGAAAATGCATGAAACTTCAAAAAATCATAGAAAATTAAATATAAATCCAAAAAATGCAAATGAGGCTCTATGGATTCATCTCAAAGAGCAGAATCCATTAAACTCAAAATCCCCAATTAATGTTGAATAAATTTAGCTTAATTTGACTTTAAATGAAATAAATTAAACTCAAATTAATCCCAAACCATTAATCCAAT
The DNA here is from genome assembly GCA_021442155.1 of Cymbidium sinense. Taxonomy (NCBI): domain Eukaryota; kingdom Viridiplantae; phylum Streptophyta; class Magnoliopsida; order Asparagales; family Orchidaceae; genus Cymbidium; species Cymbidium sinense. The sequence continues at coordinate 81,079,695 of CM038227.1, forward strand.
TGAAATGAAGCTTTGGGGAAATCAAATTGAAATTAAAATGTACCTTAAAAACTTTTTTATGAATTATCTCCAAGTAATTCAAGAAATAATAAATTTCAAACCCTAAACTTCAATTTTAATTAAATAAATTAAAATTAAATAAAATAAATCATAAAAATGAATCAAATCATTTTAAATCAACATAATAAACACTAATGAACTTAAAAACATCAATGAATCTCATTGAAACTTAATAAATTACAAAATGACCTAATTAGAAAATTAATTGGATTAATTAAATCAAATAATTAATTTGAACTTAGGAAAATCATAATAAATCAACCAAGTCTCAAAAAATTATGAATAAACTCTTTATGGAAGCATCTTTTAGAGAGAAACTAAATAAAAATAAAATCCCTAGCTAATGCTCATTAAATTAGGCTTAATTTAAGTTTTAATGAAATAGTTAAAATTTTAATTACACCCTAATTATGAATCTGATTAAAATGAAACTTTGGAAATATGAAATTGGCGTGAAACCGTACTTTCCTTAAAAATTTCAAACCCAATTAACATTTGTATTGGGAATTGTTGAATTTTCAAATCTCTAGGTCAATATAAATCAAATAATAAATTAACAAAATTCATAAATCATAAAATTCATATAGTAACTTCAAATAATCTTCACCAATATGAGAACACTTATGAATAAATCTTCAAACATTCCAAATCAAAGAAGCTGATGACTTTCATACTTAAAGGTTAATGAAATTAATAATTCATATTAACTTTAATTAAATCTTAAGGCTAATGAACTCATAATTAAACAAATCAATGAAATCTTAATCTACAATCAATATAAATTAAGAATGATTTCAAACACTAACCTAAGTGTCTTGGTTAACATAAATCAAACCAAATGAATTCAAACTAAACATTAATGAAAACAAATGTTAAACCAATTCAAACTAAATAAAATAAATCAAATTAAAAAGTAATTAAATCAAGAAGATTTAATCAAATCAAAAGAATGAAATGAAAAATTAAATTCCAAAGTTAAAATTGAAACATTAATCCAAAAATATAAACCAAATTCAAACCCAAATCATCTAAATGAATCTAAAAGTAGTATTTAAGATACTTAAGGATCTTAGTTAGACCGTTGGAATGAGTCATCATCTTAAGATTAAGGTTTCATTCTATTAGGGTTTAGGATGTTGAATAGAATGGGTTCCACCATAAATGGAATATATTCTACTCTTCATTCTTGAAAACCTAAACTTCACTTTAACAAAATAAAAGCTAACTTGAAAATGAAAACAAAATCATTAAATTATTTGATTTCAAACCATTCGAAGTTAAATCAAACAAACTCAAAATCTAAATTGAAACTTGAACTAAAAAGGCCTAGCAAAGTCTTGCTACACAAGCCTATTCCCTTCACACACTAAATCATTAGGTCACATACCATTGACTTAGATTAGGTCTTTCTATGATTCCTTTTTGTGATACTCTATGTTATGATGTGATGTACTTTTTATGTTTTTGTGGTGTACTATTTTAGATTGAATATCTAGGATTATTTGCCCATTAGACTAAATGATAGGTTGTTATTTTTAAATTTGACATTATCTTCTGTAGGGGGCTATGCTGAAAAGGACTACTATCATAAATAAATTAAAATTATTTATTTTTTTATAATGCATAGCCCAATAGGATAGGTGGGCTTGGTAAGCCACTAATTCTAAGTTCGTATATTTGAAAAATATAACTATTGTGTGTTGTTTGTATTTTCTTGACATTTATTTTGCATGGCTTAGAATTTATTTTGAATTTAAAATCTAAATTTGAGCTTAGAGTTAGGTTAAGATCTATAGGGACTAAGATTAGCAGGAGCTAACCCTACTAGAAGATAGGTGCAGTGGAACCTTATGAAACCCAATAGAGGTCCCTGAAGAAGGAGGCAATCTTAGAAAGAAGAACCATAGATCCAAATTTTTAGTTCTAGGCTAAGCAATATAAGGGTAGAGCTCAGCTACTCATTTGCTCTTTTTTTGGGATGTATAGTGGTACCAAGCCACATTGGCCTTTTTCTTAAATTAAATTTGCTTGATTTATTCTTGGTGTGTAATATAATCAACTTACTTTTCTAGGTTTCATTCTATGTTGTGCTTCCTATGATGAATGCATGGATGATTAGGCTCATAGACAAAATGAAATTTTTTACCCAACTTAAATCTAATCAGATTGAAAAAAAATTAAAGAAAACTTGAAACCTTACATAAACTAAAGTCATGGGAATAACTTAAATAAATTTGAAATAATTAGCTCTCAAAAATCATGCAATCATATAATTCTCAACTCTTGAATTGAGCACTTCACCCATTACACATAAGGGGCATTTTACCTGTGAGGATAATCATCTTCTTAGGGAAGTTTCCCTATCTTTTATTAATTTGGCCCATGACCTTCTTAAAATTACATACCATGTAGGCAATAAAATGCATACCCAAGACCTCAAATGAATCTTAAGCCAAAACTTTTAAAATCTAAAAAATGCACATTAGTTAGATGCATTTAATACCATATATGATATTAAGGATTAGATAGTGAATCTAAGATTCTTAGATTCCATTCCTAAAAGACAACAGCCCAGCCATCTTGCATACATGAGACTTGGCATCCTGAATTTAAAATGCACTAAGGTGGTGTTAGTTGATAGCCCTTCAAGGAGGGCTGTAAGTCTAGAAGAGTTAGGGATAGGTTTGTTCCCTTTAGTGGGAGAAATGACCGATAATTCCTAAAATAAAATTAGGTCAAGCATTTGACTTGTGTTAGATGCACATATAAGCTTAGGTTTTAAAGCATCCTCCTTAGAGTAAGTCTTTAACCCTAGTAATTTTTGCAATCTTTTGCTGCTAAAATCTAAGCCCTAGACTTCTAAGAAAATGTCAATTCAAAATCTAAATTGAATTACAAATTTTAAAGCCTAATGATAAGATAGTTGAAATGCATACTGGACATCCCGGTAATAACAAGCATTTCTTACTTCATCCCATTTGGCATCCAAAAGAACTATTTTTAGTTTAGATCAATCCTAATTAAAATTCCAAATATCATTCCTTTGAAAACCAACTTAAAACTTAATAGAAATGATTTTTTTATTTCTTTAAAATAGAGTATTATTTAGAAGAGACCCTTCTTGAGATGTAATTAACTATAGAGGCTTGCCTCTATAAGAAACCATGAACCAAGTTTAAAATAAACCCTATACTATTTCACATGTAGTTTAGAGGAAAAACTCTCTGGTACATTAAAGACCCATTAGCCTTATGAGTCTTTTATTAAATGATCGAATCCATTATAGGAAAATATGTTTATCTTCTGAGATAATATGTTTATTTCTTAATGATGCACTTGGTCATCCAAATAAAAAAAATTCCTAAACCCTATGTGGTGTAATAAATTTTGTCCACTCCATCATACCTTCTCTTCCTTCATGGAGTTAGGCTTTCGCATATACAGTTGCATATTAGTGAGAGCTAGACCGACATGACTTTTTGCATTCTCCCTAACATGCGACTCATGTCCCTAAGAGGTCATCAGATGAGCGGGGTAACAATAGGAAGTGATGATAATAGGCTTCATCCATTTAGGTGAGAGATAATAGCGATATTCAATCTTTTGTTAGCTGAGCCACCAGCAGTATAGATGGAAAGTGATGTCACCTTGGTATTATCGATGGATATTAGTGCAGCTTCCCTAATGTCTACTCAACCTATCAGCAATGATCATGTTCATATTAAAGAGTGCCCAAATACGAAGGAATTTGACACTTTGATGACTAGCAATGAGCCACTCTTATCAGATTCAACTTGGTGATAGTGAGTGTCATCTAGGATGAGTCCTCAGATATTGACTACTGTACAGAAAGTCACACTATTCTCAGTTCAAGTTATATAGCTCAAAGGAAATTATCTAGTCTAGAGATCTAATGCTTTGTCTCTATGATATGCCCTAGGCCTCTAAAGCCACTACAATGCAACTCTTCAAAGAGCCTATATCATATAATGATAGCACTATGCCACATGCTTCTGAGTATTGACTTAGAAGTTTTACTTGAGCTTTCTAACTTCTATGTGGAAACAAATTCTTTATTAGGTTGTGTTGCCACCTTGAGTCTTGAAACAAGAGAGCTACAACTTTGGGAATCAATGTACAAAGATGTTCAGTTTGGATTATTCTCATTACACACTACTTATCAGGAGATATTGTCAAATACAATCACTACTATGAAGACCTCATTCAACACTACTTCGCATCAAGTCTCCATAATTCACCAAGATCTTGAGCACAGTCTCAGAGTCTTGAAATCCTACTAGAGAGAGCTTTCTAGAGCATAGATTGAGCTCCTTAATATATCTGTTGAATTGAGAGAGTTGCAACTGAAGAGATAGTATCTATTAGAGAGGAGATTTATGGATAGATGGGCTATCACAACTAAAAAAAGGATTGTTCAAGATGCTCAGGTGTCTGAACTTTAGCAGATTATTTCTTTATTAGTCCATAACTAGGTAGCTACCCTTCAGTATCTCTATGAAGCTCGAGAGGGGAAATCTATTATGGCTTATAGAGCTCATACAGATGCTAATTATTTATAGCTAAAACCTCTCTTCTATGTCACTGTCTCATATAATATATGAAAGTGATAAGAGAATTTCAAAGATTATATTATCTCTCTTCCTTTTATATTACTGCATATAATCATCAATAAATAAATAAATAAATAATGAATGCATCATGTCCAATCAACATGATACATTCATTGGGGGGCAATTTTGTTTGCATCTTAAAAATAATAATAAAATAAAACAAAATTTTGACCTAGAGCATCATTTTCAAAATTAAAATTATTTAGATTCTGAGTTGACAATTTATTAGAAGTCTAGGACTTAGATTCTAACATCACATGACTAAAAATGCCTATGAGTTAAAGACTTATTTCAATAGGATGCTTTAGAACCTAATTCAAAAAGTACTATTGACATAAGTCAGAAGGTTGACTTAGTCTAATTTTTAAGAATTATTATTTCTAGTTTCTCACTTGAGAAAATAGGCCTATCCCTGTCTTTTCTAAACTTAATGCCCACCTGAAATAGTTTTCATCTAACACCACCTATTCAATTATAAAATCATAATTCTAGTTTTATGTGTGCAAGATGGCTGGGATATTGTATTTAGGAAAGAAAGCTAAGAGCCTAGACTCACTCCTTAATCTTAAGATAATGAATGGTATATAATACACCTAACTAATATAATAATTTTCATTTTTTTATGTATTTTGACTCATAACTTTATTTAAATAGGTATGTAATTTCATGCCTATAATGAGATGCAGTTAAGAAAGAGTCATAGGCTAAATCAATATGAGAAGGCAAACTTTCCCAAGAAGGATGGTCACCCTACCCCATTATGTGCAATGGGTGAAGCACATAATTCAAGAATTATGAAGAATATGCTCAAATGGTCACAATGTCTAATTGTTTATAGTTTCTTTTAGTTGTTTAAACCTATGGCTTTATTTATGGTGAGGTTATGAATTTTTATTTTATCTTTGAGTTTGATTCATTTAATAGGGTAAAAAATTTAGTTTTCCTAAGAGCCTAATGTATCCAGGCTTTTTCATCACAAAACATAAAATCATAAAAATAAATGCATGAAAAGCATTCAGTTCTACTACACATCCTATAATAAATTAAGCTAAATTAAATTAATAAAATAGAATAATGTGGCCAAGTACCACTATACACCCCGAATAAAAAAAAAGAAAATGGGCAACCAAGCTCTGTCCATATACAACTCAGCCTAGAACTAAAGTCTTGATCTATGATGGTCTTCTTATAGTATTATCACCTTCTTCCAGGTTCTCCTCAGGCTCCATAAAAGACCACCAATAAGTAAATCCAGCTCCTACTATTCCTAAACTCTATAGATCCTAACCTAATTCTAAGCTCAAATTATATTTTAAATTTTCAAAAAAAAAAATCTAAACCCTGTAAAACATACATATGAAAAACATAGAATGAATCAACAATTATAATGCAATCATACAGGCTTAGCACTAATGGCTATCAAGCCCACCTGTCCAATTGGTCTATGCTTAGGGACTTAAGTAGTGCATATAAGTAAACAAAATTTATTAAATTTATTAATATTGATCCCTTTAAGTACAACCCCCTGTAGAAATAGTGTTGGCAGAAAATGAATACCCTAATATCTAGACTAGAGAACAAATAATTTATAGTCATCCAATCTAAAACATTATATCATAAAATAAGAAAAAATCATTTCGTAGCATAAAACATTATAAATCATCAACCAAACCTGAGTTTAGGGTCAATGACCTAGCAATTCAGTGTGTGAAATAGGGGAGTTTTAATTTGAGTTCTAAGTTTATTTATTTTACCATATGATGGTTTCAAGTTAAATGATTTCAAATTCTTATTTCAATTTGAAGCTTATTTTGTGTAACAGTTGAATTTAGGTTTTAATAAATGAAGAATAAAATAAGTTTTGCTTTGGGAAGAACCCCTTTTATTCAACATCCTACTTCTAGTAGAATGGAATTGCCACCTTAAGGTGAAAATCCAATCTAAGGGTCAAACTGAGAACCTATGTAATTTTAGATTTATTTGAAGGATCTAATTATCTTGGCTTTAACTTGATCAATATTTAGTTCTTTTATTTGAATTCTTATTGATTCTTTTCTCCAAGTTTTATTTCAAATATTTTATTAAAATTTTTTTGGTTTATATTAATTGAATAATTTTCAATGTTGTTTAAATTTAATAATTCTACCTTCTCATTTAATTTGATTTGAATTAATTAATGTATCTTAATTTAACCATGTTGTGATTGTGATTATAATTTTAAAATGATCTTTAGACGTTAATTAAGAGTTCAATCATTATGGTTTATTAAATTTATTTGTTTGGTTAATTTTTGTTTAAAAATTGGTTAGTTTAATTTGATATTGTAATTTGATTTTAAGTAATTTAATGTATTTAAATCTTATGTTGATTAGTTGATTTTAATGTTGTTTAAAATGAATAATTATTGAATATGACTTTATAATTTGGATTTTATATGTACCTTTATACTTATTTGATTTGATTAAGATTTAAGATAAATTAATTATTAAATTTAACATATTTTAGTTTAGTTCCTTTGATTAACCACATTTACTTATTTGAAATTCAATTTACATTTAGTTAATGTGAATGTGAGTGTTTTACGTTGATTAATTTAGTTAATTTTTGTTGGTTGTCCAAAAAAAGGAAAATAAAATAATAATAATAATAATAAAGAGGAGCAAACTTCATCCTTAACCACTCCTGCCAATAACCATCCTCATTAGTGATAATCGCCCAAAGCGAAGAGCAGCAGTGGTTAAGAAATCAGTTCTTATAAGAAGGGAGGGGCCACTTACTTCACTCTTTCTTCAGCAAGAATAATATCCTTCTTGCATAAGACAACTGAAACCAAACCCTCACCAATTTCAGCATGAAGAGTCTCATTCTCAAATGAAAGTTTTTTTTTATAATCAGTTCCTTGCCCCATATGAAAATTTTAAGAGCCTACACCGTTGATCTTGGGTCTGGTGCAAGATGACAATCCTTCCTTCGTCAATCTTAGATCAAAAACAAGGAAGAAGAACACAATCACATTAATTATAAAATAATTAGGTATTTCCAGGATAAATATCTGCTAAAATTAAACCTAACTCAAAATATAAATTACTAAATCACAAATTTTAAAATTTGAAGACTTTCATCATCGAGCATGGTTCTAATATGAGACAAAAATCCTCCCTCTATTGATCTTGGTTTTGAAATAAGAGAGAACAGTTTGTGTTGCATTAAAAAAATTTTGAAACATAGCATTGCTAAGCCATTATGTTGCCCAAACTTTGTGGGAACTATCAAATTTCACAAGAAAATTTTCCTAAAATGAAGACACATGATGCATAGCACTGCAGTGTTACTTTACAGGGCCAAGGTGCTAAGCTCTTGAGTTTTTAAGCTTCTAGAGCTCCACTTTCTTGCATCGCAATACTGTCATATGGCACCGAAGCACTGTGGCTAGTGCCATGGCACTGCCTCCTAGCACCACAGTATTTTCTTCTCGGGTTATAAGGTCAAAATGCCCACTTGTAGTTCTATAGAGTTAACCTTAAATGCCGAGGCGCCATGCCAACACCGATGAGCTACTTTCTGGCTCCAAAGTGTTACCTCCATTGATTTTTAAGCCCAATTTCCATCAACTAACATCGAGAAGCTAACTTTTCAGTACCAAGGCATTGATCTCCTAGCACTAAGGCACTAACTTCTCAATTTTGCTAATCTTAAGTTACTTTTTAGTCAATTATTTTTTAACTTATAATCAGATCTAAATTGTAATTAAATATATCATCATAATGCTAGTAAAAAATTTTGTTTTTTCTACTAAATGTGCATGTAACCTACTAATCTTTTTAAGGACTTTTTGACTAGCATCGAAATACTATTTTAGCAGGGCCTATGTGTTGATCAACCAATCAACCAACTTTCCTTTATTTAAAATATTGCATCACTCTTTTTTTTTTCTTTTTTTTTGTTTTTGCGCTGCAATGTTGATTTGATAATGCCAAGGCAAATCCCATTCTGGCTTTGTGGCCTAAATTTCTACCTTCTGATGATAATTTCCCAACACCAAAGCAATGCTTCTTTACTCTAAGGTGCTACCCCCTTAGCGCTTAGGCATTATTTCTTCGATATCGAGGCACTGCCTCCCATAACTATGAATTAAATCCTATCTAACATTCCAAAAGGGATGTATGCCCAATCAAATAGTTTTATAATTCATGTAAGTCTGATCTATGCTTCCAATGCAAGCACAACCTAAACTCTACTAACATTTCAAAGGCATGTAATTCCAATCTATATGTTTGTCATGCGAACTTTTAAACCCTACTATCATTTCAAAGAGATGTAAGTCCAATCTTTTCATTCGCTATGAAAACTTCAAAACCCTATCTAGCATTCTAAATGGATGTAAATCCAATCCATATGTTCACCATCCAAACTTCTAAACTCTATATGGCATTTCAAAAGGATGTAAGTCCAAGCTTTTCGTTTCACATGCAAACTCTCAAACCATTTTGGCATTCCAAAAGGGATGTGAGTTTAATTTTTTCATTCACTATGCAAACATCATCCTGTCTAGCATTCCAAAGGGATGGAATTCCAACTAATGCCTTTCTAACTAATATAAGTCAAATCTTTGCTTGTAATGTAAGTATAACCTAAATCTTACTAGCATTCCAAAGGGATGTAAGTCTAATGTAACTACTTTCTAATCAATGTAAGTCCAATCTGTGCTTACAATTCAAGCACAACCTAAATTGTATCACCATTCCAAAGGGATGTAAGTTCAATCAACAACCTTTTAATCGATGTATCTCAGATCTGTGCTTGCAATGCAAGCACAACCTAAATCTTACTGGCATTATGAAGGGATGTAAATCCAATCTAATGGCTTTCTAATCGATGTAATTTTAATCTATGCTTGCAATGCAAGTACAACCTAAATCTTACCAATATTTCAAAAGGATATAAGTCCAAGTCCAATCTAATGGCTTTCTAATAATTGTAAGTCTGATGTATGCTTGCAATACAAGCATAACCTAAATCCTACTAGAATTCCAAAGGGATGTAAGCCCAATCTAACATCTTTCTAATCAATGAAAGTCCATATTAAATTTTACTTGGGTTTCTAATGGATGTACGCCCAATCATATATTTTCCATGAGAACTTTCTTATGGTTAATGCATTTTGCGTTCCAATGGATGTAAGCCCTGCATACTTCTGCAAATGTAGATTACTCTATAAAATTGAATAATTGAGTAGACTTATAAATCAATTTTAACCTAAATAACTCAATAAACATCCGTACCACAACACTTATACTAAAACACCTACTTGGGATATTGAAATGAAGTAGTCCATGGCTGCTAATCAGACTCCCTAGACATTACGGCTAATAGCCCTCTGATGTTAGTACACTAGAGTAATGGCAGTCTTAAGATGATGGAACAATGAGATATTGATTAGCACTACCATTTTTTTTATTAGATAGTCATCCAAACCACACTATTAAACTTCGATTCATATCAAAGGTATGTTTATTTCTAACTTTACTCGAGAGTGTTCTCTTACTACAATAAAAGAAGTAATTAACTATGTAAGCTTGCATTCATAAGAAGTAGAACTCATATCTAAATAAATCTTAACATAATGTTAGATGAAATCTGGCTGAATATAAATCAATCTGCCTCATGAAAAATGAACTCCCTAAACATTCTATAAATATGGCGAAGATTTGTAAAAGTATTTTTTCTATGCGATCAATTTTTAAATAAAATTTCAAAGCTTAATTATAATTTAAACTTTATTTAAAGATTTTGATTTTATTATTCACATAATTTATATTATTTGGATTTTATAATTTTTGGTTTCATTGATTTAATTTTTAAATTTATTATTCAAGTTGATTTAAGAGGTGTTTTATGACTAAGGGTTTATTAGTTAATTGAATTTCTTTTAATGAGATTTTGGCCATTAATACTTAACATTTAGAGCTTAGACTGACAAACCTAAAGGAATGAAATACTTAGGTCCCAAACTGAATCTAGGCCATCCTAAGTTATTTAGATTAGATGATTTAATGTTTAATTATAATTATCATCATTCACTTAATATTAAATGGATTTAAGATGATTTCAATGTTAATGAATTCTTATTTGAATGTGGAATTCAAGGATTGATTAATCTTGATTTTTTGATTTATCAATTTAACACCTTAAGGTTCAATCAACTTCACATAATTTTAATTATACCTTAAACTCTAAATATGTGAGTATCAGGATTTCTCAATTTTAGAGGAATAATGAATTTTCTTTAGATCCTCTCATGTTATTAAATATGTTTTGAATTGGTTTCATTAATTTTGATAATTTATATATATTTTTTAATTTATTAGTTGATCTAAATTTATAAAGAATTTGAAATTTTAATAACTTCTAATCCAGGACTGTTTGATCAAGGATCAGATAATCCAGAATGAAATAGTATTTCTAGAACACAGCCATCCATTCCAAATAGAAGGAACGAATGGTTGTGATCTTGCCTCCCATATCTATGATGGAGGTCGAACACTGTCTATCAAAATGACTTGATTTTCAATGATTTGGTAGACGATTATGATGGATTTTGATTGAAAATCAATTAAAGATCAATTTACAATAAATCCCAACTGTTTGATCTCAATAGAGATCAATTTTATTTCAAAAAATACCAATGCATAATAGGAGGTGGTCGAATTTAGGGCATACCTCACCAATGTTGATCATCAATGGTAGAGATCCTTTGAGAACCTTTGACTCAACATGACGAAGCTATAGACGTGATTTGGTGCCTCCCCTTCCTCTAGAGGTGTGGAGATCAAGCCTTTCCACCTTGCCATTGGCCCGGTTTGCCAGTGGTGAAGTTCACGAATGAAGGCTCAATTGAGTTCACCTTCACCCTTAGAACATGTGGGGAATGCCAATTGTGGGAGAGGATCACTCCTTCCCTATTTCTTTATTTAGTTGTATACCTTTTCATCGATAATGGCTAAATCTAGCTTGTCGGTGATGAGAGATCTGTGGAAGGAGTTGGCTCTCCCTCTTTATATCTCTGGGATGTTTTGGTGGTGTTGGAATTAAGAAGGAAGCTCTATCTTTCTCTCCTCTCACTTGACCGAGACTCCTTCCCATTATAAGAGTCTAAGGTGGATCTCAGCTCATTTGCTGTGACACAACCAAATAAGTGGTTTTCAACCCTCCTCTTTCCATTAGATGTGCAAGGGTATGTTTTGACTCTTGAAAGAATCTCTCTTCTCCTCTCTTCCTCCTCACTTGAGTGCTTTAATGGAGATTTTTCATTTTTGTTTTGCTAGCCATGGGAATGATTTTCATCCTTGGGTTCTTGCTAGAAGGTAGTAGTTAGATGAGGAGTGGAGAGTATATGGAGGGAGGGAGGATGAGTTTTGACTTGTTTTCATTAATCTTGCATTTCTTTCCCCCATTAGTCTACCTCATCCCTAGCTTTATGACTTTGGGTTATTTTCCCTTCATTTGACTAAAGCATGATCAATCTTAATCAGGTTGGAGGTGACCTTTGAGTTAGCTTGAGTTCATTTGGTTGGATTTGGTTATTGCATTTAGTTTGATGCTATTTGGATTCAAATCGATTTGAGTGGTTTGATTGTATTCCTTTGATTAACTGATCTTTGATTTGAGTTTCAATAAATATTGATTGTTCAATAGATAATTTGGAAGCTAATTGATTCATGCCACATGGGGTTTGAAATGGTTTTAAGCTTAGTTGACCAATTTGACCTAAAATGGATTAAATTGAGTCTCCTATACTCCTTGGCTATTTTAGAATTTATATTTATTTTTATTGTGAAGATTTTGAACAATTGATTTCATTAGACTTGGGTTAAATTTTGATTTGAACCCAAATTAATTCAGTTTAGATAAAGTTGGAATTTCATCAGATCAAATGGCCAATTTGACATAATTAATGCATGTTTGAGTTTCAATCATGTTTAATTGAGTATTTTAAATGATTTGGATTAATTAATTTTAATTAATTTGAAGTAGATTTTGATTTAGCCCCATTTTGACCTAAATTGACCTTAATGGGTTAATATGGATTCATTTGGGGTAAATGACCAAATTCATCACATTAAACCTAATATTTGTTGAACTTTATTTGATTCAAATTATTATGAATATTTGAATTGAATTATTTTCAATTTAATTTAAATTTAAGTTCAATAAGGTGGATTTGGGTCTATTTGGATTAACTAGCCAAATTAACCCAATTAAATCATTATAAAATTTATATTTGTTTAAACATGTTCATTTGATGCTTTTAGCTTTTATGATGACTCACTTTGGTTGAATTTAAGGAGTTAACTTTTTGACCTAGTGGGACCCACATATGTCAATTAGGTCAAATGGCCTATTTGACCATTCTGAACCCCACATGAATTTATTTTTAGGTTCATTTATATTTATACATTAATTCTATGTCTTTTTTATTTACCTTTATTTATTTTGATTTTATTTGAATTTACTTGGACTTAGATGATTTTCAGCTTAAATGGGTCAATTGAGCCAACCATCCCAAGTACCTTAGTTTAAGCTAAATTAAATTTAGAATTCAATTCAAATTTTTTTGATTTAGATATTCTATTGAATTTTGGGGTTTGATTTGGTTTACCTAATTCAATTGGGTTGGGTCAAGTGCTAAAAACATTCGCTCAGATTGCCTAGTTTTTCATCTTAGGACATTGAATTTAATTTACTCGTTAGTTTTGGTTTCAAATTTGAGTTTTTATTTTTAAATCTACATTTGATTTAGTTTATTATTGTATACACCTAGTCACTAGGTGCAGTGTCTTAAGTGCCTAATTAGGAATTTCCTAATATAAGATTAAGGATCTTATTTATTAAGATTAGGGATGATATTATTCTCAACCAAAAATGAGGTCAATAAATTCTTTATCTTGTCTTTTAAGCTCTATATGCTTAGTTGGATTCATTTTACAATGGGGAAGGTTGGGGAGTTATGAACTTAGGTTTAAGTCAATAACATGTTGAATGGTCCTAAAAGCAAGTAACCTATCGGGTGACTCTTCAGGTGTGACATCACTAAACTCAGAAATAAGATGAAATATGGTACTATTGGTCTGGGACTTATCAAAATCTATTATTACATCTGTCATATGCAACATCTGTAGGGATGATAAATAAAAAAAAAAGTGTTTCTTTATTATTTTAAATTCAACAATCTTGATTATTGAATTAAAGGTACTAGAATTATGTTATGAATTAATATTAGCTATAAAACTTACTATGACAATCGTTGAAGGTTAGCATTTTTCTTCAAAGTGAGTATGGGTTGGAAGTCAGAGCTAATTTTATAAGGTGTTATAGTAGGTGTCTTCTCTAATGGTTTGATGGGAATGATTTTAAAGGTCATATTATGATGTTTAAATACATACATATTTTCTTTGCCATAATGAACCACATTTAAGTTATATAATCAAGGCCTCCCTAATAAAATATGAGTAATATCCATAGGAAGGATATCACATCAAATTTGATTCTCATAACTTCCAATGTTTATAGGAACAACACATCAATTCATGATAGGTAGAGGTGTATGGTTGACCCAACTGACATGAAAAGGTTCTGGTTATGTGTGGTGTTTAAAATTATGATGAGAATGAACACCATGTAGATCTTAGAGTGGTACTTATTAAAATGTTCTAGAAAAGCATTAAGAAATCATATACTATTTCAAAAGATGGAAATATCATTCTACGATGGACTCAATCGCCTAATAAGAACTCTTGAAGTTGCTAGGTCTATGTGTATAAGAATTTTTTTCCTACTTTACAAGGATGAAAGAAAGGAAGGTTTATTTTAAGCTGGGTTCTTAAGTTCCTTATGGGGGCAAGCCCACATGGTTATTTACATGTTTAGAAATAAGGTTTCCTAAGAAAACTCTCGATTAAAGTGATTGGCTAATGTCTCTATAGATTTTAAAGTTTAATAATAAAAAATTAACAATTTTAAAAGCAAATGGAAAGATCCAACTAGGAAGAGTTCTTAAGGAAATGTAATAGAGATAACTATGAAGTGCTCATGATCTTAGGAAGCTTACTGAGCACTTCAATCTATCCTATGTTGAGGCTTTAAATTTTTGAAGTGGAGAATTATGGTTTTTTAAGTTAGCAATTTATAGAAAGCTAAAACTTATATTCCAATAATACAAGAGTGTAAAATGCCTAAGAGGTAAGGATTTATACCCATAAAAAAAAAAAAAGAAATGGGATACCTCTACAAGTTTAAAGTGCTCTAGCACAAAAAAAGTGTCTGACTAAATTTTACTAAAAAAATGAAATATGTTGGTTCACATTCACTAGAGAGAGTAAAACTATCTTGACTCTTCTAGACTTATAATCACCTAAAGTGGTAGCCAGCTAACAACTCTTACGAGCTAAAATCATATAACCAAGTCTTAAAAATACAAGATAGTTATGCTGTTATTTATTAGAAAAGAGTCTAGGATCCTAAACTCACTCTCTAAGAGCTTAGATAATGATTGGCATGAAAATATATCCTAGACTAATGTAATAAAAATAATATATTTCATTCCTTTTTGACTCATCAATTTGACTCAGACATGGGTGGGCAAGTATGCCTATATGCATGATGAAATTATGTTATGAGCCAATCCACGAGAAGGGTCTTCTTTACTCAACGGGTTACTATCAAAGGTCCTGCATTCCCCTTATCATGTAATGAGTGAAGATTTCTTATTTTTAGGAAAAAAAAGATAATATGCATGCTTGATGTTATCCATATTCATCACAGACCTATGACAACTAAATCAATTTTATTGATTAGTCCCTATGGATTTTATGATGAGGTTATGAGTTGAATCAATTTTAAGGTAAAGTTAATTATTTTAATTGGATAGAAAATTAAAGTCTTAAAAAGCCTAAAAAAATCTTGGCCACACACAACAATCATCATACTTAAAGAAACCTAGAAAAAAGCATATCATTTATATTGCACAAATCAAAGTAAATACACCAAACATTCAATCAAATTAAAAGAATAATGAAAGGTTGGTGTGGCCAGGTTCTGCTATAAATCTCAAAAAAGAAAAAAAAATGGGTTGCCAAGCTCCACCCTTATACAACTCAGATTATAATAAATATTACAACAAATGAAATAGCCTATGGGGGTTTCATCTTCATTTGATCTTCCAAATTTTAAATCCTCTAGGCATCAATAGGTCTCCCAAGACTATTCTTTCTAGCCTCCGCTCATAATAAACCCCATGGTTTAACCTTATTCTATTATAAAATTACATTTGAAATTTCAAAAATAAAATCCTAACTAAACCTATAAAATATAGGTTAGATATAACACATATATATATCAAATAGTTATATATCACATAATTAGACTTAGCACCCAGGGGTGCCAAACTCATCGATCCTAATGAGCTATGTTAAATGGGCAACCAACATCTACAAGCAAAAACATTTAATTTATTTTTATTATTATAATGACCCATTTAATTAAGCATAATTCATGTAAAAAATATCATTAGTCTAATAGATAACATCCTACCATGCAGACCAACGCACAAATAATCCTAATATCTAATCTAAAATATTGAACGATAAAATAAGAAAACCAATACACCACATCAAAACACTGTCCTAACCTATGCTTAAGGTCGGTGACCTAACAATCTAATATGTATGCAAAGGTTCAAATAATTAACTAAAATTGAGGTTTTGATTCACATTATTAGTTATTTAACAATGGAATTTTGTTTTACAAGTTCAATTTTGTTTCAATTGGAATTAGTGATTTAAAGATTACGAAAATTCATAAGTTTCACTTTGAATGAAATTTGTATCTTTTCAATACCCTACCCTAAGGTTAAACCTAAAGATGTATTTATGGTTTTTAGTCCTTCATGATGAAGAGTTAAGACTTTGATTATTCATTAAGTTTTAATCAAACTTAAATGGATTTGTTTCTTCATTAAGGACACTTTAAGGCTAATAAGCATAAGGGGTGACTTAATGATATCTTTCAACTCTTTGCTACTTTAATTACTCATTTCACATAAAATATTCATTTCTATTACTTGAAATATTTTATTTTGAACAAACTATTTATTTATTCTATTAGTTTAGTATTTCATTTTAAGATAATTATGTATTTATTTTATCACTCTAATAATCCATCTTTACATAGTCATTTATTTATTCCATCATTTTAATAATTCATTCTTAAATAATTATGTAGTTATTTTATCATTTTAATAACTCTTAACTATGTAGTTATTTATCAATTTTAATGATTCATTTTAACATAACTATATGTTTATTTTATTAATCTAATAATTTCATAAGTACATATCCACTTCATAAATTTAGTATTTCTTTTTCTAAACTATTATGTGTTTATATTAATAATTTATTTTTATAAGTAATTGTATATTTATCCCATCATTTTAATAATTCATTTCCCCAAGATAACATACATTTGCTTTTAACATGTATTTTTTCTATACCACTTTTAGGTATGTGTCATTATTAAACTAGGGAGACATGGTATCTAAGACCTCTTTTAGACCAGTAGTCTTGCACCCCCTCCCTCCAGGTGTCCAAATTATATACCTTAAAGAGTTCATATTACACATGAATTATGCATAGGGGTTTCATTTATTTTGATTGACTTTAAATTTAACTTAGATAATAAGAATATTATCATTTCTTGATTTAATGGTGATAATAATTTTATAACTTATACATCATGCTCTTAGAGGATTTAATTTTAAAAATAAGTGTGTGTTAGCCATATATTCCATTGAAGAGAGGGTATCAAATAGGCATCACAAAATGACCTACTTAGGTTATTAAACCCTAAGCTCCTTTAAATAAAAATAATGCCATTTAAGCTTTATTAAAATTTTTAAATTAATACATATTAATTATATCTAGTTAGGCCTATTGAGGAGAGATCAACTAATGAAATTTATCCTCACACACCCTTTGGTTATCAATTAAATTTAATAGGCAAAAGATTGATTTTTGTAAATTAATTAAATTTCATAATTAATTAATCCAATTAAGACCAAGAGAACTTAAAAATTAATTATTCATAATATATTAGCCCAAAAATTATGAGAAATAATTCCTAAACTTGAGTATAAAAACAAAAGTAAATAACAAAAATCCTAAGTCATTTAGGCTCATAAAAAGTGATTAATTATGCTAATTAAGATTTTGATAATTAGGCAATTACAATCAAAATACCCAAACAAATTGAGGATTTTGATGTCATTCACTAATTATCACCTAAATTAACCCATGAAAGGTTCATCCATAATTTTTGGAGTTATAGATAATTAAATATGAATTTCCTTTATTCTCAGTTAACAATAACAATAATAACAAGCCTTTATCCCACTATTGACCTCACTTTTGGAGTGAGCTCTTAACTCCCTTATCATAGATCTAGGATATTTTAGACACCAAGAGTTCCTTAGACTTAAGACACTTCTAGTGATTATGTGAACACTTAACCTAACCCTAGAGACTTAGAAGAGTTGACCATCGAAATAGGTTATGCCTTAGGGATTTAGGAGGACTTGCCTACTCTTTAGCTTAAACCCAATCCTTGCTTCCTTCTTTCAAATTTAAATCCAAATTTAAATCCAAGTTCAAATCCAAATTCCAAGATCCAAATCATGAATCAATTCCAAATCAAATGATTGAAACCCATGATTGAATTCAAATCCCAAAATCTTTAATAAGCCCTTTGATTTTATCTTATGGACTTAGCCTTAACCAAATCCAAATCACTTCAGACTCAAATGATTTTCTCATAATCCATTTATATCTTCATTTATATTCACAAATATAAATGAAGTATAAATTCAAATAGTGAAAACTAAACCCAAAATCAAACCAAAATATAATTTATACCATTTTAAGTCAAATCCTTGAACTTCGTCAAATCCTATCCAAACCAAATCAAAACCCATGGGTTTCTTCATGATTCAATCATTTCTTCAATCATTGACCCAAATATAAACACAAACTACAATTACCAAATGAAACCCAAGCTAACCTAAATCAAGCTCAGGTTAGCACTTTTTGACTTGAAATTGTCATATGAACCAAAACCCATTTGGCCCTAAACCACTTGCAATTAGATTTATATTTCAATCCTCGGCTCATGTGTGAGTTTAACTAAACTTAAATCAAGCCACTTGACCTATTTAACCTCACTTGACCCAAACTAGCCTAAAGGACCTTTTTGAGCCAATTTCTAATTCAACCCAAATTGGATTGAACTAAACACATCTAAACCTTATGACATGATCAACAATCATCCTAAGTTAATCAATTATCTTAAATTGGGTAAAACCAAGTCAACCTAGCCCATTTACCAAGTCAACACTTAGTCCAAATGAAACCCAAACTAGCCAAAATTTACCATAGGCCAAATTGATTGAAACCATTGACACAAACCCATTCATAATCAATGATTCAACATGACCAAACCTTCACTTGAGCCAAACCAAGCCCAAGTGGCCATTTGATCCAAGTTGACCAAAATTGACCTAAAGAGCTAAGATAGGTCAAATCACAATATAAACCCAAATTGATTGCAACCAATGTTTCAAGTTTATTCCAAATCACTTGTTGAACTTGACCAAAGTCATGATCAAGCTTAAGTTGACCAATTGGTCAACTTGACCCAACTTAGCCCAAATTGACCTAAAGGGACAAATTACCCAAAATCCAAATTGAATCCAAATTAAACCAAACCAAACCCTACAATCATTTTTCATTAACCAATTGAACTTGACTCAACACCTAGCCTAACCCAATTTGGTCAAATTGGTCAAATTGGTCAACTTGACCCACTTGACCTATATGAATCCAAATGAACCAAAATCAAATCCAAAGCAAATTGAACCAAACCAATGACACCAACACACTCCAATTGGTCATGTGAACTTGACCGAACCCTTAGTTTGACCAATTTGACCAACTGGTCAACTTGACCCAACCTACCCAATTTGACCTAAATAGGTCAAATTGAGCCAAATCAAATCAAATAAACTCCAAATAACTTGAAATTTGGGCTAACCCACTTTTAACCCATTTCAAATCTACCCAAATCAAACCCATAGCAAAATGACCATTTTTCCCTTGGGTTTAGAGCATCCTATGAGACAAGACACATGCACATTGTGTCATTTTCTCCTCCTAGCCACTTGGCACTCAATCATAAGTCCACTTGGGCACCTTGGACTATGGCTAACTTGACCCAACAGTGGTTTGGTTGGCCATGATCCATTGGGAGGTGAAATCACCTCCCCATCCACATTGGAGCTTGCCAAACTGCCAAGGACAAGCACCTCCCTCTCTTGGAAGCCACTCTCACATCATCCCCCACTCAAGGGAAACCAAGGGAAGCCAACACAGATGATTCCCTGCCAAAACTGAGCTCCCATGGTGACCCCTTGATCAAAGAATCCAAATCATCCATGGCCATTTGATCCGAGGAATGAGGTATACCTCATTCCACCACCTTGAACCTAGCATCCAGAGAGGAATCTGAGCCATTTCCTTCCCCAAGTTCCCAAAATCTCCATTTTTGATTTTGCATGAAACCAAAATAAGAATCCCATTTCTCCATTTGAAACCAAAGTGCAATTAACTTTGCATGGAGCAATGGAGCAAGAATGAATCCTTTCCCAAAGTTTTGAAGTTTGATCTGATCTCCTTGGTCTCCTGAGCAAACCACACCAAATCAAAGCTCGTATGACTCAACAGGGCTTCACTTCTACCAAACGAAGCTTCCTCAATCGTTGAAACCGTCGGTCACAAGCTCCGGTGAGGTATCCATTGAAATCGATCCTTTAATGAAAATGGTTTGGTCTATTATGAAGGGAATTTTTATGGCATGTGTTTTCAATCATTGGATTTGATTCCTTGCTTCCCCGAAGGTGTAGGATCATTTTCATCTCCATCCGAGCTCGAGTGAGCTTAGATCGAGTGGCCATTAATCGACGGTAGCCATCCTTTATCACTCGGGAGGAGATAGATCATAGACCATCCATCCTGTGATGAGGAATGCTTACCTTCGAACCATGCATCTTAGATGTTCCATGGAGATGCCATCCACCATCCGAAGTTAGCACTTTTCGGATGTGATAACAAGAGAATCACATGAAAAGCATGCATCATCATCACATGGCGTGATTAAGGCTTTAAATAGGATTAATTAATTTATTTTTAATCTTGAAACTTTTAAAATTCATAATTAATTGTAGAAAAATCTAAAAAATACAAACTCATATTCATTTTAAAGATATTTCATAGTAGAATCTAGAAAAATTATTATTAATTGATTTTGAGCAATGAATTTGGCTTAATTAGGGTTTAATCAAAAATGTAATTTGCTTAATTAACCCCTAATTAACCATCCAATTAATCTTGAATTTCTTGTATACATTTAGGGGGATGACTTCTACCTCCCCTATGTTTTTGAGATTTTATTGATTGCTTAATTAGGGAAATTAATGGATTAAGCCTTAATCTCCTTCTTAATGTAATTAGTGATAATTAAGCAAATGAATAGAAATTTAATCAATTAATCAAGTTTATTAACCACTGTTAATGATGATGAAGTCTAGGGAAATGGATTGGGACTCCCTCTTCCAACTTTTTTCTTAAACCTTCTCTAATCCCTTAAATAATTAATTAATTAACACCATTTAATTAATTAACAATAAAAAATCAAAAATCATACGAACCTTAAATCAATTAGTGAAAGGATTTAGGGATTGAGACTTAGACTCTCTTCTTTGTCTCTTTCTCTAAGCCCATCTCACTTGAGTTGGTTAAGGTTAATTCAAATTAAATTAACTAATTAATGAACTTAATTAATCCAATTGAATCTAATTTCTCTAATCTAATCTTGGGTAGCTCTTTGGGTGTTCAATAACCCAAGGGGAGATAATTAATTATGGTTGGCTCACATGTGTGAAAATCATAAAAAGTTAAGTAAGATCCCTTAAGCTTAATTAACTATTAATCATGAGCCAATTGCATTAGGCCCCTTTCATTTCTTAGAGCATTGCAAATTTACTTTCCATGTGGTTGCATATCATGTTGGCTCATTATTATTGGTTAATTAACTTAAGGTGATAAGGTAAGGGTTAATTAATCCATTTAATTCATACCTAACCTAATTAAATCATAAAATTGACTTAATTACTCTTCATTAAACCAAATTAACTTTATACATGGGGAATGGGGATTAGGACCAGCAAACTTCTTTCACTTCCTTAACTCAAATCAAACTCAAAATGAAATGACATTAAAAACTTTGATTTATTCTAAGTGGCTTTATTTAGTATGATTGTCCTTAACTTAATTGGATTTGAATGAAATCACATGCTTGTGTTGTTTTATTTCTTTCCACTCATGTTAAATGTTTCTTGCCATATGTAATCATGCATTCATTTCTTTTAAAATTAATTAAATGAAATGGTTTCTTTTATGTCAAATTGCATGTTGATTTAAATTAAATAGGTGTGGCTATTATCACTACTAAATCAAATGATTATTTTCAAAAGCCTATGAATCAATAATTATGAATCAAGTGATGTCAATACCTATAAGATTGCATGTGTTAAAAATATAATATATGTAACATGTAGTCCTCTTTCCTTATCTTATATGGATTTATATAGGATTTGCAAATGTATAGTTCATTTGAAAAGAACACAATATTTTCCTAAATCCATTCCTAAGCATCTCCATGTCAAGACTTAGGAAGGATTTCAAATTACATATAAAAATCATATTAATCAAATTTAAAATAATTTTTTGAATGATTTCTTATTTTTATGGTTCATTTCATACATTCATATGTATTTGAGAAAAGTGGTATATTAGTCTGGACATCCTGAGATTGTGAGGATTTAAGTAGCCCTAAGTAGGTCTTGTACCTTATGCCCCTATAGTAGAAAATAATTATGTCGTACTCACTTAAAACTCTTATACATATGTATGTGTGATGTGGCCAATGAATAAGGATCATAAATTTAGTAAATAAAACACAACCTTTGCATGGACTTTCCTATTCTTATAGTTGTTCATACATCTACTTGTATCTAAGAAAGTGGTATATTAATCTGGACATCCCAGGGCTGCGAGGCTTTAAGTAGCTCTAAGTAGGTCTTGTACCTTAAGCCCCTACTGTATAAAATAGTGGCATGGTATTCACTTAATACTTTTATACATAGGAATGTGTGTTTGACTACTAGATGAAAAGTCCTTCTTTTCTATCAAAAAGGCATGCATTCATAATTCAATTAAATGAAATATTTCAATTTCAAACATACTTCTTTACATTCATCATTAAAGTGTGCTAGATTTACATTACATGTATAGGTACTTAAGATTTATTCATATGCATGATATACATGATGGAAAGAAATGAATGAAATATGTGTTATGTGATAGTAATTCATTCTAATTAATCTTAAGATGTCTTTCTTATTGAATAGGGTCATTTAGAGTGAACCTAAACTTAGGATTAATTAAAACATATAATAAGCCATTCACTAAAATTAATTAATTAATTTGCTTTAAGTGACTTAAGGTAGGGATGAAGAGAGATTTCCTCTCTCTTCCTTATCTGTTGTTAAGTGTAAGCCAAATGAAAAATGAAAGAAACATTAATCAAATTAAATAAACAACTTAAAGTGAAACCACCCTTTATAAATTAAATCCCCCACACAACAAATTACAACTCTAAAGTTTAGTTAGTACATGCTACACAAGCTTTAATTCACACACATTAGACTAAGTCACCATTTCTAGCCTTATGTTCGGGCGGTGCATGGTTTGATGTATGTTTGTTTTGTAATGTATTATTTTTAGACTGGATGTTAGGGTGTATGTGCGTAGTTTGGATGTTAAGCCAATATTAACCTAATTAAGTTTTCTGTAAGGGGTTGTGCTTAAGGGGCCGTCATAATAAAAATATAAATGCTTTTGTTGAGTAGGTTGCTTAGCCACTAACCATAACCCAAGTTAGGACAGGTGGGCTTCGTTACTCATGTGTGGGGTACTAAGCCCAAATTATTCATATAACTATTTGGGTTGTATGGCCTATTTAGCTAACATTTTTTTTGCAAGTGTAGCTAGATTTATTTTCCATCTTTTAATATAATTTTGCATTAAGATTAGGATGAATGTTAAGGGAAATTAGGATGAGCATTGGCTATAAGACTAAGTCTTATGTACTATATGATGCCTTTGGAGCAACCATATTATCAAACCAAAAGAAATAAAGAAAGGAAACAAATTAAAATGAAGAAATAAAAGTGAAGAAATGAAGAATGAAGAATGATGAATGAAGGCCCCCATAACATTCATTATTTGTTATTATTCTTTTATAAAACGGGTTGTATAAGGGTAGGGATCGGCTACCCACATTTATTTTTGGGTTGTACGACAGTACTCAACCACCTCAGCCTTTTATTCTTTTGTGATAACTTTATAAAATTGTTTGACGATTTTTTTAGATTGTGCATTAGAAAAAGTATGTCTTTTATAATTTGTTTATGATTGGTGATTATTGTTTGGCCTGGATGTGATTAGGCTCTTAGGATAAAAATAAATTTTCTATCCCACTAACCAACTCATAACTAAACTTTTAAAACAACTCACCTCACCTAAAGCTAGGTTTAAATCAAATAATAAAATATTTAGCAACCCCTTAGCTAGATGTTGTATGTTTAATAACATGCATATCATCTTGTTTCACTCTCTTGATTAGAGGGCTTCATCATGCTAGATAGAATGGGCTTAACCTTTTAGAGCCTATGATGGAAGAACACCTCTCTCTCTTGATTTGGCCCATAATTAATTTCTCATGCATTTAGGCATACAAAATCCCATAGCCTGTGTCAAAATAAATTGTCCAAAATCAAATAAAACTTGATAAAAATTTGCATTATATTTAAATCACTATTCAAACCCTTCATGCTCTAGTCTCTTTGGGAGTGGGTTTAAGGACTTAATTTTTTTTTTAAAATAATAACAACCTAGCCATCTTAGAAAAGCATATGATTTGCCTACATAATTTTAAATCATAGGAGGAGTTAGCTGGCTACCACTCTAGGCGGCAATAAGTCCAGCAATCGGGCTATTTACTCTCTCTTGTGGAGGTAAACCATATACCCATTTTTGCCTTAAATTTAGGTCATACTTTGGCCCTCGTCAAAGCTCAATAGATTTAGGATCTGGGGTTGTTGTTTCCCTTTACGGGCTATAAGCAAAAATCCTCACCTCTTAGGCATTTCCACAATCTTGTGTTGTGGAATCATAAGTCCTAAATTTATAACAAAATTTCAACTCAAATAAATAAATCTCCTAGATTTCAAATACATAAAGCTCAATCATAGGATAGATTGGAGTGCTCACTAGGCTTCCTAGTATCAAGAGCACTCCCAACTTATCTCTTTGGCTTTGATAATAACTCTCTCCCTTTTGATCCATCCCACATGATTTTCCAAAATATAACTAATCCTTTGATAGTCCTATCTTTGAATTCTTTGTAGACAACAATCGCCTACTTCAATAGAGAGTATTCTTAAGGAATTTATTTTTCTTAAGATGTAATTAACTATGGAGGCTTTCCTCCATAGAGAACTTAATGAACCTGGTTTAAATAAACCTTGCTTAAATTTTTCATGTAAAGTAGAGGAAAAATATTTGATATATTCGAAGACCCATCATGCCTTAGAGATCCATATTAGGTGATGAAGCCCATCATTGGGTAGTGACTTCTATCTCTCGAGATAATACACTATTCCTTGAAGTCATATCCAATCACTTTAATAAGTACATCCTCAGATCTGTGTGGTGTCCCCTCACATATACACACAGAATAAATCCGAAAATAAATACCACAAATTTTTCTAGTGACTCTACTAGGAATGATTCCTCTCTCCATCTCTAGTAGATAATTATTGACTCCAAACATCAATAGTGGACTTGCATTTTTTTATGTGAGTCCAAGACTATCTTTCTTTTCATTGGCACTTAGCTTATTTCATTCTTAAGTAAAGTTAGCCAACATCCTTTAGGTTTTAGGACCTCACTATGTGTAGGTCTTGAAACTCTTATTGGGCTTCCCAATAGGTGAAAAATAAAATTTATCAATGAAAGGAGATATAATAAATATCTAGAACCTCCTTACCACTAGTTTGGTGAAGTAAGGTACATCATAAAATTTAAGAAAATAAAGTCTTTTATGACACTTTCCAAAAGCACTCTTTCAAAATTCACATAATAAATAATTTTGCACAAACTTTAGAAAAAGCACAAAATTCATATAATCAACCCTCATCTAACAATCCCCATGATTATTACATGAAGGTTCTTTTCAAAATCAAGATCAAGATCATATTTTCTAAAAGCACATTTTTGAAAATGCCATATTCATTCAACATGTTTAAAGTTATTGAATGAGGAGTCTACTTTCAAATAAAACTCAACATGAGATTAAAAATCCACTTAATATATATTTCATATATGTTGAAGTTAAAGTTTCTCTCTCAATCATACATGAAAGAAAGACATATCATTGAACTCTACTTAACATGTCTGAAATTGTTAAATAGATTTCCTTTCTTTCAAAAATACATACAAATTGATTCTAACTTAACATATTCCATTTGTTAAGTGACAGTCTCATTTCAACACAAAAATTTGACCTTCACTTAACACATTCAATTTGTTAAGTGAGGGTCTCATTTTCAACATATAAATTTGACCTCACTTAACACATCCAATTTGTTAAGTGAGGGTCTCATTTCAAAAAAAAAAAAAAGAATTTGACCTCCACTTAACAAATTCAATTTGTTAAGTGAGGGTCTCATTTCAAAACAAAAATTTGACCTTCACTTAACATATTCAATTTTTTAAGTGAGAGTCTCATCTTCAAAAGAATCAAAACAAAAATCCATCACATTAGGGCTTTCATTTAACATACCAAATTTGTTAAATGAGAGACCCATTTTCAAAAGAAAATCAAAAACTTAAATTAATCACATTTGGATTTCATTTAACATACCAAATTTGTTAAGTGATAGTCTCATTTTTAAATATAAATAAAACACATGCGACCTCTACTTAATATACCAAATTTATTAAGTAAGAAGCTTCATCTTCAAAATCAACATTTTCACATATCACAAGCAAAAATATTCTACAAACAAAATTTTTAAACACACAATCACAACCTCTTCTTAGCATACTCAAATTTTCTAAGAAGAGGTCCTTTCAAATCACCAAAAATTCTCAAACAAGATACACAAAATACAAACATTTCCAAGAAAGAAAATCTCTCCTCAAATTTTTGAACCCCACCCAGCCTACATAAATTGGTTGAGTATGGGTTCCAAAACCAAAATCATATGGAAAAAGACTCTCCTCTATTTTCAAAATATCTCCACTGAACCCCACTTAATATATCTGAATTGTTGAGTGTGGGTTCAAGATTCTAAATCTATACAATTCTCTGAATATTAAAGCGGTCGACTTAGATTACATTTCAACACTTATAATCTTTTCGGATCGGTGATGCTTTTACAATCAGCATACATGGCCTCACAGAAGTTTGTTTTCACTTTTCTCTTCATGATGGAATTGGCCTTGGATCAGGCCAACCTTCCCAAAATTGACTCTACCCATTTGGTCTTCTTCAATCACAGATTCGAGGGGCCTCGGGTTACTTTTAAGGGGGCAATCCTCACTACCGTCAGTAGGGATGAGGTGACTGGGTAGAAGCCAATCATTTGCATCGACATACCTTCTGATTCTGAGTATCCTCCACTAAAGAGGAAAGGTGCATTCATTCCCGCACCCCATCCTGAGATAGTTTCAGCATCTGTCCATCCAATTGTCTATACCGTTGCTCCAACGAGAGCTATTACCTCCTCTTTGGTTACCACAAAGGGGAAGCCTATCTTAGCTTTTGAGATAGTCTTCTCCACTTATGAGGTAGGTACTAGCTCCTGCTCTACCTTGTTCACCCATACTCAATGTTGAATTAAAAATCACAAGATTAAGCGTGAGCATGAGTGAGCTGCCAGAGAGCTTGAAGTTGCATCTCACATAGTCGAGGAAGGTTCACCCCAAGAGGTCTCTCCACTTCCAACTAGCAATAAGTTCCACCACCTCTTAGCATCAATTGGAGAGGAAGATTGCAAGAGGATTGCAACTTCTCCTCCACCAGCAGTATACTATGAGACACTAGCTAGGGAGCACAGGAGGCCCTATGTTGGACTTAGGACTGTCTTACGCCAGGTTGGCAGAGCACATGGACGCTCAGAGTCTGGTACCTTATTTAATCTATGATCACTGATCCCTAAGAGTGTTAGGATTCAAATCTATAGGGAGAGAGCAGCAGAGGCTCAAGCATCTACTCATGCAATTAAGAGAGAAGGATGGAGATATGTCAGGCAGTCGGTAGCTTTTGCTTTGATATACTTTTTTGATCATCCCCTGGGGCGATCATTCGATGATTATTCTTATGCTACCACCATAGAGAGATCTCCATTGAGGGGCGGTGTTGCCCTTCACACGCTCCCTCATCGTCCACCCTCACTCACTCATCCACCACTCTGAGATCAGCCCCATCCAAGACCACCACTTTGGTGATCCAACTATGGTCAAAGGATCCCACTCCCTCCATTCCACCTGTTGAGGCAAGATTGAGCTCCCCTACTCGACTCTCTACCTCTATAGTTTGGAGAGTGACCTCATAGTGTGTGTGCCACCACCACCATCAGCTGATAGTTGAGAAGGTGATAGTGTTATAGTTCCCATGGCAATAGATCTCCCCAGGGACACCACTCCACTGGTGAGCTATCATGAACACATTTCTTCTAGTGAGCATGACTTTTCTTGGGCTAGCACTCTAGTGATAGGCAATGTTAGATGCATTTCGGTCAGTGACCATAGTCCATCCACCGGTCAACCCCGAGTATTTATGTTGGCACGATTAGATCATTCTTTGGATGAGATCATGGCCGACTACTTTTCTGAGAAGAGGGAACTCTTAGGTAGTGACCGCATAGATTATGAGGATGAGTGGGTAGAATTTGATCCTGATGAAGATGACCTTCTTGAAGATTTGGCTAGAGTTCATATGGTCGATACTAGGAACTCCCTTAAAAGAGATTAGCATAGTTAGGATGGTGTTATGGTTGAGGAATATGACACTGTTCATTCGACCCAACACCTCTGCCAACAGCTCAAACAAAAGGATGATCAGATCAACCGAATGGAGAAGATGATGGAAGACTTGCTAGCAGCCCTCCATGCAGTTTAAAATTAGACTTTAGTCCCACATCATACATCAATAGAGGTAAATCATTTTGAGTTAGCACATGTTCTAGATCAACCCAATAGTACTTCTCTAGTAGATCAAGATAGTGGTAGCTTGCATAGGAAGGTGCTGGACATCACTTCCATGCAAGAGAAGGACATCAAATAATTGGTGGAGCAGCAAGTGAAGGGTGCATTAGAGCAAGCCCAAGGTGGCTCATCTATTCCAAAGGGTAGACCCTACTCAGAGGAATTTTATGTTGTCCAATATCCCAAGGGTTTCGTGTTTCCTTCCTTTAAAATCTTTGATGGCAGTGGGAATCCCTGACAGCACATAGCACATTTTAGAGCCGGATGTTGTAATGCCTGTGGTAGCGATGCACTCTTATTCAGTCTCTTCATCAGTAGCTTGGAAAGCATGGCATTTGATTGGTAAGTTGAAATACCCAATGGTTCAGTGAAAATATTTGTTGAGTTGGAGCAGCTCTTTATTAAGATATTTATTGGAGCTCAACAAAGGGTAACTGTGGGCGATCTCATTGTAGCACAACAACACCCCGTTGAGTCTCTTGTTGATTATATTCTTAGATGGTGCAATTTAAGTATGAAATGCGAACCATAGCTGTCTGAATAGTATGCCATTGAAATTCTACTCAAGCATATTCACGGTCCGGTCTCCTTCATGCTTGAAGGGTTTACCATGAAGACATTTGAAAAATTAATCAACAAGGCGGCAAGCTTACAAGGAGAGGTCAAATAGTTACCTTTCCAAGATTAGTCAGCCATGCTAAGACCATAGAAGGCATTTGAGAAGAAGCCAGGGGCAGTTATAGTAGTTGATAAGAGAAAATAGCCAGCCAGGGTCTAGTCAAATGGGCCTTGAGCTCAGCAGTCTCCTCTACCACCTCCTTTCCCATCTCAGCCATCATACCACCGGTTCCCAGCGCCTCCACTTCGCCTCCTCACAATATCCCTATCATCACCAGCATGTTACCCACCAGGTAACTATTATTTACCTACTCTTATCAACAAATTGAATAAATCATATTCATTCAAGAGGGAGGTAGTCAGGAAGATTTTTAAGAACATCTTAAAGAAGCCTAATTTCCACCTACCAGAGCCTAGGAAACTGAAGGAAGTAGGCAAGAGTCACGATCCAAACCGCATGCTAGGACATGTCTTAGAAGATTGCTTAAGGACTAGCTTGAGCATAGCTACAAGTTGGGTTCCATTATCATCCCTAAGGAATATCTACTAGAATAACCCTCTAGTTTTGTTAAGGTAATCCTTGGGGATACAAGTGATCTTCTCAAGGAAGAGGAAGGTTGGGATATCTCCCTATCCCAAACCTCCAAGAAAATCATCTATAAGATTAGAAAATTACCTTTGCAGGTGCCTAAGGTAGCTCAAACATCTAACTCTGAGGAAAGTTTGCAAGTTGCTAAAGACAACTTGAAAGAGGTGACGACGGCAGTGACACTTCCTCTCAGGGATAGCAGTAATGCACCTAGTCAGCACTCCATCCACCATTGTATACTACTTCTTCCTCCACTAGCTCCTCTTCTACCACAGAGCATTGTATGAAGGACTAAACCACTTACTTACTTTATTAGATTTCTATCATGTACCTCCATCTAAGAACAAATCAATGAAGAAAGCTTTCACTTATATCTTGTCCACTTCTGATACTCGAGATTTTATTCCTCTCAAAAACTCTCCAAGTCTACAAAATAATGATAATAACTCTAATTTTGATCATTCTTCTTTTGATTTAAAAATAGATTTTTCATTCATAAATCATTTGGGTTTGACCATTAAGATTGATTTGGAGTCTTCTGACTCAGATAATTCCATAGGAGACGACGTAAGTGAACCTGATGAGCAGGTAGAACTTTCCATTAAACCATCTCATGAAGTCACTAAAGTCAACCTCTGCAGTGGCAAAGTTCTACCTCCTAAGATAGCACCTCAAGATAAAAGTAAACAAGTCATTGGTTCAAGTGATTAAGATGCCCCTCCATAGGATGCTCCACCTATGGATATGCTTGTGGAGGACTAGCCTAAAGTTGACTACAATGTCCTCGCTCACCTAAGAAAGTTGATAGCTAAACTAAGCATATATGATGACCTTATCTTATCCAAAGAGATGAGGGAGTCATTGATTAAATCCCCTCTTGATTTAAAAATATGCTTAGCTCAACTGACCACTATTGGATAGGAGGCATGTAATTTAAGAAGGTTACATTCCGAGACCTTCTTGGGGACAAGAACACAACTATCCCCTCACATCTGATGGGCGTGGGAAGATTTAGACTCACTAGGGTGTAGTTGATCCAGGGGCATCATTAGACATTATGAGTCTAAAGACCCTTTCCTACTTAAGGATTGACATCTCCAAACTATGAGGAGATCGAATGATGTTGAGAGGATTCAACGAACAAAGCGAGAGGGTTTTAGGCTCTATAGTGTTGTCATTAGATGACTGGAAGATAGAAGCCAAATTCTACAAAAATTAATTTAGATATATCTTTCACTGCTTTGCTCAATAGGCCTTGGATACATAGAAACAACATGGTTTCATCATCTTTATATCAATGCATCAAATTCAAAAGAAGTGGAATCGAGTATTGTGTCAAAGGAGACTTGAAGCCATTTTTAGTTAGAGAGGTCAAGATATATGAGGATGCAACCTACTATCTTCCTCCAAATCAAAAAATCTATTCTCTTGGTGTTCAAAACAAACAAAAGAAAAAGAGAAAGAAAAGGAAAAATAAAAGGAAAAAAAAAAGAAAATACAAGTAAGCGAGAATCAGACACCGAGGGAGAAGTAGAGCCATATATTGGATTCTGCCCACAGTTTGTTCCCCCAATGAACACATTGTTAGGATAATTGGACCTCCACCAGGCAGAGGTAGAGGCAGATCTAGAAGAAGTTCCAAAAGTGGAAGACCTACTCTATATTAGCCACCCAATAAGAGCTATATTCTGACTCACAGGAGTACTCTCACTATCCACATATACTTAGAATCTAGTTCAGAGGATGAGTCTCATGTGGTTAGCACACCGATAACCCCTCTCAGTGGGTCCCATTAGAGGTGACATTCGAGCCAGATAGTGATGAAGACAAGGCCTCTAAGAAAAGTATGAATATATTTGGATCACTATTATGTAGAATAGTTAGACAACAGTTGGGAACCTTAGCTCTAACCTCACTCTCTTCCCAAAAAGTTGAAGGTTTTGTAGTTAAGGAGGCCATTAAGTCCTCCACAGATGTCAAACCAAAGAGGTTTTTGTTGGGAGCAACATCCTCAAGTCAAGAAGTCGATGTAGAACTTGAGGATGATTCATATAAAGATTTAATATAATTATCTTATGAATGTTATTTTCCTTGTGTTCTTAACTTAGCAAAGAAGGTATTAATCCCATATACTTGGTTTAAAAATAGGTTAGATTACTTTAAAAGGTTATGGGACAACCAAAGCATATATTCTCAATCAAGACCAGGACTAGGATTTGGCACAGTGGGTCCAGTCGACGATGATATCCATTGCCTAGTCATCACCACTCATTTGGGGTTTGATAGGTTCTTCTCAAATCATACTAACTCTTATCAGGAGGTATGTTTAGAAATTTTAGATGGCCCAAATAAGCTTGAAGTCAAAGAGGCACCATCAGAGTTTGAAGAAGAGATCAAATCAACTATCGATGAACTTAAAGAGATCAACTTAGAAATTGAAGGTAATCCCCGTCTGACATACATCAGCTCCTTGTTGAATGAAGAAGAAACCAATGACTTAGTTAGGCTATTAGCTAAGTTTAAGGACTGCTTCGCATGGAGTTATGAAGAAATGCCCAGTTTATCTCTTGACATAGCAGTTGACAAACTAGCAATAGAACCTAATGCTAACCCCACCAAGCAAGCTCCTAGATGCATACGATTAGACATTGAATAGCAGATCACTTCTGAATCAAGAAATTGATCGATGATGGCTTTATCAGGGAATAAAAATATCCTACTTGGTTAGCCAGTTTCATCCTAATTAATAAAAAGAATGGCCAAATTTGCATATGCATCGATTTTAGGGATCTAAATAAGGCATGTCCTAAGGATGAATTTTCACTTCCTATATCAGAGTTAATGGTGGACATTGCCTCATCTCATGTAGTATTCTCCTTTATGGATGGCTCATCTCTCTACAACCAAATCAAGATGGCCCTCAAGGATGAAAGAAACACTACTTTTCAAACCTTGATCAAAATTTATTGTTATTTGATCATGCCTTTTGGCCTTAAAAATGCCGATGCTAGATACCAGCGAGTCATGACTCAGATTTTCAATGAACTCATTCATCATCAAGTTAAATGATATTTTGATGATTTAGTAATCAAAATAAAATAAAAGGAAGACCATCTCTTCAACTTCAGAGTAGTTTTTGAATGATTAAGATAATTTAACCTCAAAATGAATCCCTTGAATTGTGCTTTCAGAGTAGCTTTAGGAAAATTCCTTAGGTTTGTTGTCCGACACAGGGGAATAGAGATCGATCCAGAGAAGATCAAGGCTATCTTATAAATGCCACCACCTAAAATTCCAACTCAACTCTGATCATTCCAAGGGTGGTTGGCGTATCTAAGATGCTTCATATCTAACCTGTCAAGAAGATGTCAACAATTCTCAGCAATTGTCAAAAAGGACATCAAGTTCAAGTGAGATGATAAGTGTGAGCATGCTTTTAAAGACATCAAGCACTACCTGATGACGTTGCCAGTTCTAGCAGGCCCTATCCTGGGCAATCCGTTGATATTATACACAGCTGCATTAGATGACTCCCTTGGCACTTTATTGGCCCAAGCCAACAATGAAGGGAAAGAAAATGCTCTCTACTACCTCAGCCGTCGTCTAACTCTTGTTGAAGCAAACTACCCACCTATTGAAAATCACTGCCTAGCTTTAATCTTTGCATCACAAAAGCTACTGCACTACAAGCTTTCTCATAATATGAATCTGATCTCCAAGATCAATCCACTGTAATATCTCATGACACGGCCAATGCTATTCAGATGGTTGGCACATTGGTCTATGATTTTATTGCAGTTTGACATCACATTTGTACCCCTCCGTGCGATGAAAGAATATGCACTAGTAGATTTCTTAGCAATACACCCACTTCTTGATGATTCCCAGCTTAGTGATGACCTCCCCGATGAACAAAATATTAACTTAGGGGACACTAGCATTCGTCGTTCAGATATGTATTTTGATGATGTGGCTTCCTTTCAAAAAGAAAAAGAACCATGATCTACTCTTCTAGAAAAGGCAAGGGTAGGAATAGTTCTCCTAACTCTCAACTGTGAAATGATGAGATTCTCATATCATCTATCCAACCCATGTACCAATAATGAAGCCGAATATGATGCTCTAATTGTCGGTCTAGAGTTAGTCATTATACTATGCATCTTAAGCATCAACATCTTCAAGGATTCTCAGCTTGTCATCAACCAAATGAGTGGGTCCTACAAAGCTCCAAAGCCTAAGCTTCATCATTACCATAAGAACACTATGGAGTTGTTGGCCCAAATCTCAGAGGTCATTATCTACAAGATTCCTTAAGGAGATAATGTTGTAACAGATGCATTGGCCAAGCTTGCCAAAGAGCTGGCATGTCTGGAAGATGAGTCAATTCCAATAAGGGTCCAAAATAAACAAGTCTTATCCTTTATTAACATTGAACTCATTGAGAGATTCTCTCTTGAAGGGGAGGTTGTCATTGACAAAAAGGATAAAGATTCAGATTGGAGGCAACCATTCATGGATTATCTAAATATAGGCAAACTATCTCAAGAGAAATCACTAGCACACTAGGTAAAATAGAGAGCCCTTTTTTACGCTCTCATAGGTGGCACCTTGTACCGGCAGTCTTTCGATCATATGTGGTTACGTTGTCTGGACAAAAATGAAGCTCGTAGAATCATGATCGAAGTACACTCAAGTTTATGTGGAGTGCATCAATCCGGTCTAAAGATGAAAGCCAAGATCAAAAGACTAGGATACTCTTGGTGATGATCATATGCATGAGCTAGAGATGCCACCAATTTAATACATGGTGTGGTCCTACATCAACCACCCAAAATTCTACATCCTACATTGGCCTCATGGCCATTTGAGTGTTGGGTACCAACATAGTGGGTCATTGATCTTCCTTCTTCCAAAGGTCACGGTTCATTCTAGCCACCACTACTTTTCCAAGTGGGAGGCAATCCCACTCGAGAGGTCACAACTGGCTTCAATTTTTAGGAACCATATCGTATATAGGTTTAGGGTTCCTTGATGAATTATATATGATAATAGTACAGCATTTAAGAGCACTAAAATCAATTGCTTTTCTTGGAGACACATCATAGATTAGAGATATTTCACCATCTACCACCTGAGGGTAAATGGTCTAGTAGAAGCATTCAACAAAACCCTCATCCAAATACTGAAGAAGTCACTCAACGATAATAAGTGACAGTGGCATGAGCAGTTAGTTGAATCCCTATTACTATGTACCTGCTCCAACTCCAATCTACCCCTTTCTCCTGGTGTAGTGCAGCCATTCTACCATAAAAAAAGTCTAAGGGCAGACAAAGCGAGCATAAGCTACGGTTGGAAGAGCTCGAAGGTTTAGAGGATAGATGCCTCTGGGCATGCCAAAACCTCCAATTGTACAAAGCCAAAATGATTTAAGCTCATAATAAGTTGGTCCATCCTAGAGCTTTTCAAGTAGGAGAGCTTATTTTAATTTTAAGGAGACCAATTATTGTCCATTGAAAAATGGGAGGCAAGTTTGAACCCACTTGGGAAGGCCCTTTTGCCATAGAGAAGGCCTACCAAGGAGGATCTTATCAACTTATAAATTGTACAGAAGTGTGACTGATGCTTCCAATCAATGGACTCTACTTAAAGAAATACTATTCATAGATCTTGTTTGAAAATAATCATCAATAAACTTTGTTTCATATCAAATTCTATCTCTTATGTGTTAGAAATATCTTTCGCTTGTGAATCTGCCACGACGTGTTTAGTTTAGGTGTAAGAGAACCCGAGCAGCATCCTATCCCTCCACAACATAAACACAAACTACAAATGATCCTCCAATTCTACTAGCTTAGGTGTAAGTGAACCCAAGAGGCATCCTATTTTGACTAGTACAACTAAGTTAGGTGTAAGAGAAACCAAGCGGCATCCTTTCTTGGTGAAGTCATAATTGCCACTGTGGTGCCATTTCATCCTTTCTTTTACATGTTTAGGGTAGGTGTAAGAGAACCCAAGCAGCATCTTATTCCCTCATTCACAATATAAATAAACATATATCTTTTGTCTCGGGCTATTTTGATGTGGAAGCAAGCCCCCTGTGGCACTCACTCATTAGTTGCTCTGATTAGGTCGGGCTTATCACCCTAGTGGTCACTTGTTTGGTAGATGTGAGTCCCCGTACTTTCTTCCTAACTTGACCATTATAAACCAGTGAGCACCTTATCAGTTTGGCAGGCCTTACTATGCAGCCAGGAAGCTACCACATGTTGACTTCATTTAAGGAGATGTAATCCTACATGCTTTCTTCTTGATCTAGACATCATCACTGACTAGGTTGAGTATATTTGAGGTTTAGGGTAAGTCCCCCAGTTGCTCCTCTCCTCTTGACTACTTTAAGCTTGGGTTCAGTCCTTACATAGGACTCCTCACTTAGTAGTCGTCCTAGGTCGGATAGCCCCTGTCGAGCCAAAGACAAACTATCCCGACGATCAGTTCCACTTTAGAAAGATGTAAGCCTACACGCCTTCTTTCTAGGTTGATTATCGCAAACTAATATGCACCTTAGGTTTGTTGGTTATCGCCATGCTGACAGCAACCCACCAAGCGAATACACCACTCTGGTGG
This sequence comes from Cymbidium sinense, assembly GCA_021442155.1. Lineage (NCBI taxonomy): Eukaryota > Viridiplantae > Streptophyta > Magnoliopsida > Asparagales > Orchidaceae > Cymbidium > Cymbidium sinense. The sequence goes on from CM038227.1 coordinate 81,116,714, forward strand.
ATGCGAGTCCCCACGCTTTCTTCTTAAGTTAACCATTATAAATCAAGCCTTATTTTGGATGCCGTAAGCTATCCCATGTTGATTTTTTAAGGAGATGTCTACGCTTTCTTCTTGAACCTATCATACAACGTTGAGTATATTTGAGGTTTAAGGTAAGTCCCCTAGTGGCCTCTCCCTTCAAGCTTAGGTTTAGTCACGACTCCTTGCTTAGTAGTTGTCCCAGGTTGGATAGCCCTAGTGAAGATTTATCCACCAATCAATTTCACTTTAGAAGATGTAAGCCTACACGGCTTCTTTCTAGGCTGATTATCGCAAACTAGTAGGCACCTTAGGTTGGTTGGTTATCGCCATGCTTATGGTGACCCACCCGTTGGATACACCACTCTTGGAAGATGTGAGTCCCCGTGCTTTCTCTTTAAGTTGGCCACTGAATATTTACAAGATTTCTTTTATAGGGTTTTGGATAATTCCCCTAGTGGCACCTCCTCTATGGGTACTTTATTTGGATCACGTCCTTAGTAACGCCATTTAGACACTACCCTGGTTACTTTTGGATTGGACAGTCCCCCTTTCCTAGTAGCCACCCCTGTGGTTGGAAGATTTATCTCACGGATATGCAGATCCTCCCTTGGTCCAGTAAGTTTGAGATAAGACTAGGCTGATATAAGCTCCATCTCAGTGTGGTCCCTTGCAAACTAATAGGGACCATGACAACAACAATAAAAAATATGTCTTCGCTTGTGGATTTGGATTTCAAGCCCTTTCCCAGCGGACATCCAATCTTTAGGCGTTTGAAAACTCTATAGGAATTGCCTGACTACCTTGAGTTGAGATAAACCCCTGGGTCCGCACTCTGTCAGTAGTTTCCCTTAGGTCGAGTTTGACTTATTGTGCCACCAATGAGTCACCTCGGCGATCATCTTTGCTTTGAAAGAAATAAATCTATTACACATTCTTTCCAGCATGATCATAGCAAATTGATAGGTAGCCTTTGGTCAGATTCGATTTGTTGTACTATCAACCGACCACCCTAGTGGTTCCTTGTGTAGAAGGATCTGAATCCCCGTGCTTTCTTCCTAATTTAACCATTGCATATAGAAAGGCACCCTTTTGTTTGGTTAGCTCTACCCCATGGCCGGTAGACTATCCCTTTGGATTTGTAAATCTAAGACAGGTCTAGGCTGATATTAGCTCCTTCTTAGTAGATGCATCGCATACCAATAGGGTCCATCCCAAAGTGAATTAATTCTAACTATTTTTGAGTCGATGTGAGTCCACAGTGACATTTGCTCAAATCATCACCTTAGGTCAAGTTCAATTTGTTGCAAGCAATCGATCACCCTAATGGTTACTTGTATAGGAGGATGTGAGTCCTCACACTTTCTTCCTGACTTGACCATTTAGTCCTACCTGATGGTTGTTAGACTATCCCTTTAGATTTGTAAATCTAAGGTAGGTTTTTCCCCTAATATTAGCCTCTTCTTAGTGGATCCATCGCACACCAATAGGGTCCATCTCATCAAATCTATCATCCTCCCCCCAATTGAGTCCAAATCAAATCTATCTTATCCCTGGCGGATATGACCTCAAAATCAAATCATATCCTCTCACTAGTGGAGCACCAAATCATAAATCAATAAATCAAATCAAATTTCACCTTAGTGAGATGCAAATCAAATCAAACCTCTATCCCTAGTGGATAACCTGAACCTGCTTCCCTAGTGGAAGGTTCATGTATTCATCCCTAGCATATCACATCAAACCAACTTGAACTCTTATCCTTCATCCCCAGTGGATAATCCGAACCTTCTTCCCTAGTGGAAGGTTCACACACTTGATCTCTTAGTGGATCCATTCTCCCTCTCTCATGCCCTTGGCATGAGTGGAGTTGCATTGGATTAAGATCTTGATTTTGTATACACCTCAAGTTTAGGGGAAGATCATTTCTGTTAGTGTTTGCAATCCTTTGAGCGTTGTTGATCATCTTGATCAACACCAATATGTGTGATGTTCCTTGTCAGTCATACCACACCTATTGGGTGCCATTTATTGACCTCACTTTTGGAGTGAGCTCTTAACTACCTTATCATAGATCTAGGAACCCTATAAACACTAAGAGTTCCTTAGTTTTAAGACACTTCTAGTGATTAGGTGAATAATTAAACTAACCCTAGAGACTTAGAAGAGTTAGCCATAAGAATAGGTTATGCCTTAGGGATTTAGGAGGACTTACCTACCTTTTATCTTGAACCCAATCCTTGCTTCCTTCTTTCAAATTCAAATCATGAATTAATTCCAAATCAAATGATTAAAACCCATGATTGAATTCAAATCCCAAAATCTTTTCTAAGCCCTTTGATTTCATCTTATGGACTTAGCCTTAACAAACTTCAAATCACTCCAGACTCAAATAATTTTCTCATAACCCATTTATATCTTCATTTATATTCATAAATATAAATGAAGTATAAATTCAAATAGCCAAAACTAAACCCAAAATCAAACCAAAATCTAATTTATACCCTTTTAAGCCAAATCCTTGAACTTGGTCAAATCCTATCCAAACCAAATAAAAACCCATGGATTTCTTCATGATTCAATCATTTCTTCAATCATTGACCTAAATATAAACACAAACTACGATTACCAAACCAAACCCAAGCTAACCCAAATCAAGCCTAGGTTAACACTTTTTGACTTGAAATTATCATATGAACCAAAACACATTTGGCTCTAAACCACCTGCAATTGGATTTATATTTCAATCCTAGGCTCATGTGTGAGTTCAACTAAACTTGATTAAATCCATGATCAAGCCACTTTACCTATTTAGGCTCACTTAACCCAAAGTAGCCTGAAGAACCTTTTTGAGCCAAGTTCTAATCCAACCCAAATTGGATTGAACTAAACCCATCTAAACCTTATAACATGATCAACAATCATCCTAGGTTAATCAACTAATTTAAATTGGGTCAAACTAAGTCAACCTAGCCCATTGTCCAAGTCAACACTTAGTCTAAATGAAATCCAAACTAGCCAAAATTCACCATAGGCCAAATTGATTAAAACTATTGACCCAAGCCAATTCATAATCAATGATTGAACATGACCAAACCTTCACTTAAGCCAAACCAAGCCAATTGGCCATTTGACCCAAGTTGACCCAAATTGACCTAAAGCCAAGATAGGTCAAATCATAATCTAACCAAAATTGATTACAACCAATGATTCAAGTTAATTCCAAATCACTTGTTGAACTTGACCAAAGCTTTAATCAACTTGACCCAACTTAGCCCAAATTGACCTAGGGGTCAAATTACCCAAAATACAAATGAATTCAAATTAACCCAAACCAAAGCCTACAATCATTTTGTATTAACCAATTGAAATTGACTCAACACCTAACCCAACCCAATTTGATTAATTGGTCAACTTGACCCAACCTAACATAATTAGACCTAAATAGGTCAAATTGAGCCAAATCAAATCAAATAAACTACAAATCACTTAAAATTTGGGCTAACCCACTTTTAACCCATTTCAAATCTGCCCAAGTCAAACCCATAGCCAAATGACCATTTTTCTCTTGAGTTTAGGGCATCCCATAAGATAAGACAAATGCACATTGTGTTATTTTCTCTTCCTAGCCACTTGGCACTCAATCATAGGTCCGCTTAGGCACCTTGGACCATGGATAACCTAACCCAATAGTGGTTGGGTCGGCCATGATCCATAGGGAGGTAAAATCACCTCCCCATCCTCATTAGAGCTTGCCAAACCTCCAAGGACAAGCACCTTCTCTCTTGGCAGCCCCTCTCACACCATCCTCCACTCAAGGGAAGCCAACATAGATGATTCCCTACCAAAACTTAGCTTCCATGGTGACACCTTGATCAAAGAATCCAAATAACTATGGTCGTCTGATCTAATAAATGAGAGGGTGCAATTAACTTTGTACACACCTTCCTTGGAGCAAGTCAAGCAAGAACGAATCCTTTTCTAAGCTTCCCAATGGCCAGAGGGTGGAGTTCGATCAAGCTCAATCACCTTCATATTCCACCTTGGTCTCCTGAGCAAACCACACCAAATCAAATCTCATGCGATTCAACAGAGCTTCATTTCTACCAAAGGAAGCTTCCTCAATAGTTAGAACCACTAGTCACAAGCTCCAGTGAGGTATGTCATTGAAACTAACCCTTGAATGAAATTAGTTTGGCCTTTTGAGAAGGAAATTTTTATGGCATGCATTTTCAATCATTGGATTTGATTCTCTTGCTTCTCCAAAGGTGTGGGACCATATTCATCTCCATCCAAGCTCAGGTAAGCTTGGATCGAGCAACCATTGATGGACGGTAGCCATCATTTATTGCTCGGGAGGAGATAGATCATGGATCATCCATCCCATGTGATCGGGAAGAATGGTCCTCATCAAATCACGCTTAGCCCCTCTATTTAATAATTCAAAAATGTGGCTTAGATCGTGGCTGTCCAATCTTAGATCAGACGGTCCATGGTGATGCCGTGTGTGCCGCCATCCAAATCAGCACTCGGATGTGACAACTTAAATAGAGAATCCTATCGCGCCATGTGGAAAGCCAGCCGTGTCAGCACGCTGCGTCAGCCGCCACATGGCCTAATGGGATTAAGGCTCTAAATAAGGTTAATTAATTTATTTTTAATCCTAAAACTTCCTAAATTCATAACTAATTGTAAAAAAATCAAAAAAATACAAACTTAAATTCATTTTAAAGATATTTCAGAGTAGAATCTAGGAAAATTATTATTATTTGATTTTAAATAGTGAATTTGGCTTAATTATGGTTTAATTAAAAATGTAATTAGCCTAATTACTCCCTAATTAACCATCTAATTAATCTCAAACTTCTTATGTACATTTAGGGGGATGACTTATACCTCTCCTATTTTTTTTGGAATTTTATTAGTTATTTAATTAAGAAAATCAATGGATTAAGCTTTAATCACCTTCTTAATGTAATTAGTAATAATTAAGAAAATGAATAGTAAATTAATCAATCAATCAAACTTATTAATCTCTATTAATGATGATGAAGTCTAGGGCAATGGATTGGGACTCCCTCTTCCAACTTTTTCCTTAACCTTCTCTAATCCCTTAAATAATTAATTAATTAACACCTCCTAATTAATTAACAAAAGTAATCAAAACCAAAATCATAGCTGAACCTTAATCAATTAATTGAAAAGATTTAGGAATTGAGACTTAGACTCTCTTCTATATCTCTTTCTCTAAACCCATCTCACTTGAGTTGGATAAGGTTAAATCAAATTCAATTAACTAATTAATGAACTTAATTAATCTAATTGAACCTAATTTCTCTAATTGAATCTTGGGTAACTCTTTGGGTGTTCAATAACCTAAAGGGGGAGATAATGAAATTATGGCTGGCTTACATGTGTGAGAAAATCATAAAAGTAGTTAAGTAAGATCTCTTAAGCTTAATTAATTATTAATCATCAGCCAATTGCATTAGGCCCCTTTCATTTCTTAGGAGCATTGCAAATTTACTTTCCATGTGGTTGCATATCATGTTGGCTCATTATTAATTAGTTAATTAACTTAAGGTGATGTACGTAAGGGTTAATTAATCCATTTAATCTATACCCAAATCTAATTAAATCATAAAATTGACTTAATTACCTCTTCATTAAACCAAATTAACTTATACATGGGGAATGGGGATTAGAACCAGCAAACTTCTTTCACTTCCCTTAACTCAAAGCAAACTCAAAAATGAAATGACATTAAAGAAAATTTGATTTATTCTAAGTGGCTTTATTCAATGTGATTGTCCTTAGGACTTAATTGGATTTGAATGAAATCACATGCTTGTGTTGTTTTATTTCTTTTCACTCATGTTAAATGTTGCTTGCCATATGTAACCATGCATTCATTTCTTTTAAAATTAATTAAATTGAATGGTTTCTTTTATGTCAAATTGCATGTTGATTTAAATTAAATAGGTGTGGCTATTATCACTACTAAATCAAATGATTATTTTTAAAAGCCTATGAATTAGTTATTATGAATGAAGTGATGTCAATACCTATAAGCTTGCACATATAGTTCATTTAAAAAGAACACAACATTTGCCTAAATCCATTCATATACATCTCCATGTCAAGACTTAAGAAGGATTTCAAATTACATATATAAATCATATTAACCAAATTAAACATAATTCCTAGCATGATTTCTTTTTCTTGTGCTTCTTTTTGTACATTCATATGTATTTGAGAAAATTGGAATATTATTCTAGACATCCTAAGGATGCGATGCTTTAAGTAGCCCTAAGTAGGTCTTGTACCTTATGCCCCTTGTGTAAAAAACAATGGCGCCATACTCACTTAAAACTCTTATACATATGTATGTGTGATGTGGCCAATAATTAAAGATCAAAAATTTAGTAAATAAAACATAACTTTTTCATGGACTTTCCTATTATTATAGTTGTTCATACATCTACATGTATCTAAGAAAGTGGTATACTAGTCTAGACATCCCGAGGTTGTGAGGCTTTAAGTATCCCTAAGCAAGTCTTGTACCTTACGTCGCTGGTGTAGAAAATAATGGTGTTGTACTTACTTAAGACTATTATACATGGGAATGTGTGTTTGACTAATGGATGAACCTCTTTTCTATCAAAAAGGCATGCATTCATAATTCAATTAAATGGAATATTTCAATTTCAAACATACTTCTTTATATTCATCATTGAAGTGTGCTAAGATTTACATTGCATGTATAGGTAGGCTTAGGATTTATTCATTTGCATGATATCCATAATGGAAAGAAATAAATGAACATGTGTTATGTGATAGTAATTCATTCTAATTAATCATAAGATGTCTTCCTGATTGAATAGGGTCATTAGAGTAAACCTAAACCTAGGATTAATTAAAATATGCAATAAGCCATTCACTAATGAAAATTAATTAATTAATTTGCTTTAGAAGTGATTTAAGGTAGGGATGAAAAAGAGATTTCCTCTCTTTCCTCCCTTTATAACACTTAGTTGTTAAGTGTAAGTCAAATGAAATGAAAAAAAGCATTAATTAAAACCTATAAATTAAATAAACAACTTAAAGTGAAACCACCCTTTGTAAATTAAATCCCCCACGCTTAGCAAATTACAACTCTAAAGCCTAGTTAGGACATGCCGCATAAGCTTTAATTCACACACATTAAACTAAGTCACCATTTCTAGCCATATGTTAGGGCGGTGCATGGTTTGATGTATATTTGGTTTTGTGATGTATTATTTTTAGATTGGATGTTAGGGTGCATGTGCATAGTCTAGATATTAGGCCAATATTAGCCTAATTATGTTTTCTGTAATGGGTTCTGCTTAAGGGGCCATCATAATAAAAATATAAATATTTTTACTGTGCAGGTTGCTTAGCCCCTAAGCATAACCCAAGTTAGGACAGGTGAGTTTGGTTACCCATGTGTGGGGTGCTAAGTCCAAATTATTCATGTAACTGCTTGGATTCTATGGTGTGTTTAGCTAATATTTGTTTTGTAGGAGTAGTTAGATTTATTTTCCTTATTTTAATATAATTTTGCTTTAGGATTAGAAAGAATGTTATGGGGAATTAGGATGAGCATTGGTTATAACACTAAGTCTTATGTATCATGTGATTCCTTTAGAGAAACCATATTCCAATCAAACCAAAAGGAAGAAAGAAAGGAAGCAAATCAAATTGAAGAAATAAAACTGAAGAAATTAAGAATGAAGAATGAGGGCCCCCATAGCATTCATCATTTATGTATAAGGGTAGGGCTCGGCTACCAACATTTCTTTTCGGGTTGTATGGCTGTACCTGACTGCCTCAGCCTTTTATTCTTTTGTGATAGCTTTATAAAATTGTTTGATGACTTATTTAGATTGTGAATTAGAAAATGCATGTTTTTTTTATAGTTTATTTATGATTGGTGATTATTGTATGGCCTAGATGTGATTAGGCTCTTAGGATAAAAATAAATTTTCTATCCCACTAACCAACTCATAACTAAGCTTTTAAAATAACTCATAACCTCACCTAAAGCTTAGGTTTTAAATCAAGATACTAAAACATTTAACAGCCCCTTAGCTAAATGTTGTATGTTTAACAACATGAATATCATCTTATTTCACTCGTGATTAGAGAGGGCTTCCATCTATGCCAAATAGAATGGGCTTAACCTTTTAGAGCCTATGATGGAAGAACACCTCTTTCTCTCTTGATTTGGCCCATAATTAAATTTTCATGCATTTAGGCATACAAAATCTCATAACCTGTGTCAAAATAAATTTTCCAAGAATAAATAAAACTTGATAAAAATTTGCATTAGATTTAAGTCATTATTTATGCTCCTCATGCTCTAGTCTCTTAAGGAGTGAGTTTAAGGAGTTAATTTCTTTTTTAAATAATAACAACCTAGCCTTCTTAAAAAAGCATATGACTTGCCTACATAGTTTTAAATCGTAGGAGGAGTTAGCTAGCCACTACTCCAGGCGGTAATAAGTCCAGCAATATGGTGGTTCACTTTCTCTTGTAGAGGTAAACTATATCACCTTAGATTTAGGTCATGCTTTAGCCCTCACCAAAGCTCCCTAGATATAGGATCTGAGGTTGTTATTTCTCTTTGCAGGCTACAAGAATAAATTCTCACCTCTTAGGCATTTTTATAATCTTATGTTCTGAAATCTCAAGTCCTAAATTTTGAATAAAATATCAACTCAAAAAAATAAATCTCCTCAATTTTAAATACATAAAGCCCAATCATAGGATAGATTATAGTGCTCACTAGGCTTCCTAGTATCAGGAGCACTCCCTACATATCTCCTTTGGCTTCGATAATAACTTTCTCCCTTTTGATCCATCCCACTTGATTTTCTAAAATACAACCAATCATTTGATAGTCCTATCTTTGAATTCTTTGGAGACAGCAATTGCCTATTTTAATCGAGAGTATTTTTAATGAATTCATTTTTCTTAAGATGTAATTAACTATGGAGGCTTTCCTCCATAGGGAACTTAATGAACCTAGTTTACATAAACCCTGCTTTACTTTTCCATGTAAAGTACAAAAAAAATCTCTAGTATATTCGAAGACCCATCATTTCTTAGGGGTCCTTATTAAGTTATTAGGTCCATCATAGGGTAGTGACTTCTATCTCTCGAGATAGTACACTATTCCTTGATGTCATACCCGATCACCTCAATAAGTACATTCTTAGATCTACATGGTGTCCCCTCACATATACACACATGAACCAATTTGAAAATAAACACCACACCCACTAAGTGGGGTCGACTACATGAATCCTTCGCCTCCATTGTGTCCTATTAATTGTCAAATTCTCATTTAATTCAAGTATACTAAGGCATTTTTTAACATCTTAACCAAGCCTTTTTAGGTCTACCTCTACCCTTCTTAACATAAGGAAAATCTAATGCATCTACTCTCCTAAATAGGTCATCAGACGGCTGACGCTTTATGTGGCCAAATCATCTAAGGAGACTCTCTATAATCTTATCTACCACTAGAGCTACTCCAACTTTTTTATGAACATACTCATTTTGCATTTTATCTCTAAGAGTAAAGACACTCATCCATCTGAGCATCATCATCTCTGCTACATTTAACTTAGTCTTATGCTTCTCTTTTATTGGCCAACATTCTACACCATAAATCATTGCAGGTCTTACTACCATCTTATAAAATTTTCCCTTAAGTGTAAGCAGTACTTTTATATCATGCAACAGGCTAGATGCATTCCTCCACTTTAACCATCCAACTTGAATTCTGCTAATAACATCTTCATCTATTTCACCATCATTTTGAACAATAGAGAATAAATCTCTAAATCACTCACTCTTTTAATGACTTGTTCACCTAATGTCATAACACTTCCACTAGAACTTCTACAACTAAAATTACACTCCATATATTCAGTTTAAGATCTACTTAAATGAAAACCTTTAGACTCTAAGGTTGAACTACATAGTTCAAGTTTCTCTTGGACTCCCTCTCTACTCTTATCAACAAGAAGAATGTCATCAGCAAAAAGCATACACCAAGGTACATCTTCTTGTAAATGTCTAGTAAGAATATCCATAATTAAAGAAAAAAAGATAAGGGCTTAAAGCTGATCCTTAATGTAATCCAACTAAAATAGAAAATTATTTTTTTCAATCCTCCTTATGTTTGGACACAAGTAACAGTTCTAGTATACAAATCCTTAATGACTTGAATATAACAAATATTAACTCCTTTATTTTCTAGAACTCTCCAAAGAACATCTCTTGAAACTATATCATAAGCTTTCTTTAAATAAATAAATATCATTTATAGATCCTCCTTTCTTTCTCTATACTTCTCCATCAAATATCTTAACATCATAACCTATGCTCAATTAAAATAAAAACCATAGTAAATGCATCCATGGAAACTCTACCTGGCATGAAACCAAATTGATTGTGAGAAACTTTTGTATCGCATCATAACCTATGCTCAATTACTCTCTCCCATAATTTTAATGAATGACACATTAACTTAATTCCTCTATAATTTGCACACTCTTGTGCATCACCTTTATTATTAAATATAGAAACCAACAAACTATTTTTCCACTCATCTAGCATCTTTTTAGTCTTTAAAATAACATTAAAAGATTTATAAGCCAAGAAATTCCTTGATCTCCTAAACATTTTCACACTTCCATTGGAATATCATCAGGTCCTACTAGTTTCTACATTTCATTTTCTTTAAAGCTTCTCTAACTTCAAATTTACTAACATGATGATAAAAACAAAATTCTCTATTTTTGTTTAGGGTATTAAGGTTTCTAAAATTAATCGTATTTTTAGATCCTTCATTGAAAAGTTTATTAAAATACCTCATCCACTTATTTTTAATATCCTTTTCTAAGAAAAATATTTTATGATTTTCATCCTTAATACACCTCACTTGAACTAGATCATTACTTCTCCTATCTATTTGGTTGGCTAACTTATACATACATCTTTCACCTTCTTTGGTATATAATCTATTGTATAGATCACTAAAAGCTAAATTTTCTGCAGCGTATATTACTTTCTTAGAATCTCTACAGGTTACTTTATATCTTTTCTAATTTTCTGAGTTTTTACATCTTAACCAAATTTTATAATAATGCTTCTTATTTCTTATCTTTTCATGCACATTCTGACTATACCACAACTATTTTTATTAAAAGAATCTTTTCCTTTTGATTCTCCAAGCACATTTTTTGTAACTTGCTTAATTTTGCTTACTACTTTTTTCCCACATAACATTAGCTTCCTTATGAATATTCCAAATTCAAAGCTCTTGTAGCTTCCTCTTAAAAATATTTTTATTATTATTCTTTAAATACTACCATCTAACCCTAAAATAATAATTTGATTTATTTTTTGTCTTCCGATCTTCCATCTTAAAATCTAAAACTAACAGCCAATGTTGGGTACTTAAACTTTCACTTAGGATGACCTTACAATCTTTGCAGTCTAAATGATCTATTTTTTATTAGAAAATAATCAATTTGTGTTTTACTAGATTCATTTTTATAAGTAATAATATGCTTATCTCTTTTCTTAAATAAAGTATTAGCAACTAGAAAATCATAGGCTAAATAAAAATCAAATATAATCTAACCTTCTTCACTAGTCACTCCAAATCCATAACCACCATGAATACTTTTAAAATCTTATACTACTCTACCAACATGTCCATTTAAATCTCCTCCAATAAATACTTTTTCTTCAAGAGGTATATTTTATATTAATCTGTCCAAATCATTCCAAAAATTTTCTTTTGAGCCTACATCCAAACCTACTTGAGGAGCATAAACACTTATAACATTGATAATCTTAGTATCAATAATAACCTTTAAAGCTATAATTCTATCTCCACATCAATTAATATTTATAACATTATCCTTCAAACTTTTATCTATAATTACACCTACACCATTTCTAATTCGGCTTCTACGTGAATACCAAAGTTTTAAACCAAAACTTTCAATCTCCTTGGCCTTCTCCCCAACCCATTTAGTTTCTTGAACACAGAAAATATTAATCTTCCTATGAACCATAATATCTATTTATTCCATTAATTTACCTATAAGAGTATTTATATTCCAACTTCATAACCTAAATCTAGTTCCATGTACTAACTTTTTTGCCTGTATCCATCCATAATGTGGAAACCCTTGCTTATTTAATACTACATCCGGGCACCGATGTAGTGGCCTTTGCACACTTTTCACTTTATTCAGGCCATACAATACAACGCTTCTAGGGGACACCCTAGCATTAACATAATATTTTAAAGGATTCATGTCATGGTTATTTCGACAAGTTTTACACTGGCTGTCGACTGCCTATCGCAACCCTCCACTTTTCACATCCAGACTTGGGACCGGCAATGGAATTGTTTCTTTGTTCTCAGTCAATTAATTAAAATTTTTAATTATGTTTCCTAAGCCTGATTTTTCAAAATAATCATGATCACAAGTTTAAAACTTTTTTAAGAGATCCTTGATGTTAATTATTGATGATTGACATTAAAGATCCATTTAAGTATTTATTTATGATTTTTAAAATTAAAAAATAGAGTATTTAATGACCTAGACTTAGGAAAATCTATTGACCTCATTTTTGAATGAGGTTAACACTTATCCCCTTAGCACATAGGATTTCAACCCTAGAGTAAGGATCTTCTCACCTAGATAATTAGAACACCACCTTAATGCTTAGCAAAATCTAATCAAACCTAAATTTATTAAAATTCAACCCAAACCAAAATCAAATATATCTTAATTAAACTTAATCTCAATTGAGCCTAAATTGTGAAAATCAGGGTGGTTGATCCAATTAACTCACTTAAGCTCAAAATCACTTAAATCCATAAACAAAATCAAATAAAATTAAAGTAAATTAAAATTAAATCAAACAAAAATCATTGAATCAAAACATAAACACAAACAATCTTAAAATTGAATTCAAAAAGGGTACATATTGGCCATTTAAGTCATTTGACCTAATTGACCCACATGGGCCTCACTTAGTCAAAAAGTCAGCCCAACAAAATTCAATCAATTTGATCCATTCTAAAGAATCAAAATCATCAAGTAAATATGTTCAAACATATATTTAAATAAATATTAATCCAATGAGATTTTGAATGAGTTAATTAGGTCACTTGACCCAAATAGGCCCAAATGAGCCCTATTAAATCCAAAATCAAATTAAATTGAAGTTAATCTAAATTAACATTCCAAAACTTTTTAAATAATAATTGAACATGATTCAACAATGCTTTGGGTGTAAATTGATTAATTTGATCATTTGACCTAAATGAATCCAGTTTGACCCATTAAGCCTGATTTGGGTCAAAATAGTTTAAACTTAAAATTAACTTCAAATCAAATAAAATCATTTTCTCCAAATCATTTCAAACACTTAATTAAACATGATTGGAGCTCAAACACACCTTGGTGGAGTCAAATTAGCCATGTGACTCAAATAAGCACAACCTAACCCATTTGAGTCAAAATGGGCTAAACATAAGATCTAATCCAAATAAAATGAAATTGATTAATAATAAATATCCTAAATGATCAATTACACAAATTCGGACCTAAATCAAAATCCAAAAGGAGCCATTTAGGCTAGAGACCCAATTTGACCCATTTAAGTCAAATGGGTCAAATTAGCCTAAATCAAATAAAAACCTTAAATCCAAACATAGCATAGAACAATTAATCCAAAAAACATTATAAATTAAAAATCAAGAACAAATGAAACTTAATCTAAACCCTAAAATGCCTAAATATGTTAGAATATTCAATTTGACCCATTTGAGTCAAGTACCTCAAACTAGCCTAAATTACTCTTAACTAAAATATGGCCTATGTTAATTCACTCATAAATCTTCTAGTGAACAATCACTATAATTGTGAACATAAATGTAAAAATAATTGAATTCAATTAAACTAGATTAAGCCAACTCAACCCAACCAATTTCCAATATAAATGAATATAACCTAAACAACTTAAATCTGAACCCAAGCTAATGCAACTTTAGTTTAACCTTAGCATCCATTTAGGCTTGATCTAAGAAGCTACTAGCTAGCTCAATGGGAGGATAATTGGTGTCATTGGTTGAGGTGGAGTCCATGGAGAGAAAAAAGGTAAGCCACCTCACCATGAAAAAAATCTCACCCATGTATTTTTCATCACCTCTGATAACCTATTCAAACTCCTCCTCTGACCTTTCCACCTCTTTCCATGACCAACCTAGGCTTCATTTCCTAAGGCTAGTCACTTCCCACCTTCACTAAGAAGGAGAGGTTGAGTCAAATATAAAGAGGAGAATAGAATCCTTAATTGAGACATTTTATGCTTTCTACACCTCCCTCAGACTAAAACAAACTTAAATAAATCTTCCCCATTCATTGGACCCTTCTAACCCATTATTCGATCAAATTTTGATGAGCGGCAGTGCATGGTGGTCTCCACATCAATCTAGAAGGAGGAAAGCCACCAAATTCTTGCCAAAGCTTCATCTCAATCCACTGAAGCTTTTCAAAATGATAGCACACCGAAGATCAATGTCGGTGAAGTACTCCCTAACTTTGACCACCCTTTAATTTTATTTGGTGTTTTATAAAGTCATATTGATCTCCAGTAAGATCATACTATGGGGAACAATTACAAATTGAACTTTAATTGATTTGCAATCAAAATCCTTATGTTTTGTCGCTTTGATTTCCAGAATTAGCATCTTAGAGATAGACGGTTCTTAATTTCTAGTGGGAGGTGAGTGATGAAATCACCTCCATCCATCCCTTTTATTTGGAATAGATGGTTATAATTTAGATGCACAATTTTGATTTAAACCGTTAAAGGAACCACGAGATGGCTTTTGACCATCTAATCTTTTGATCAAATGATCCTAATCAAACTGCATCCCCATCGCCAGCCACATTAGTGTCCACATAGACCAATGGCCCACTGCCATGTGTAATGTAGTGCCTAGTTAGCACTTCATAGGTCCTTACTAGGTTAAACATAGATTTAGATTTTTTTAATTAAAAAAATGCTAAAAATAGTCCTCAACTTCAAAAACTCATAAAAGAAAATTAATTCACAAATAATTTCAATTAAAGGCTCTATGGATTCCCCCAAATCAGAGGAATCCATTAAAACTAAAAGATCTAATTTTTTTAATGTATTTTTGGGTTAATTTAAGTTTTAATGAAATTCATTAAACCTTAACTTATTTAATTCAAAGGGTTAATTAATTTAAAACTTTGGGAGTATGAAATTAAGGTTTAAATACACCTCCAATAAAAATTTAAAGAATTATTAACAATCAAATTGGAAGTTTTAGAATTTTCATTTATAAACCCTAATTTAATAAAATAAATTAATATTAATCCAAGAAAATCATGAAAAAAATATGAAATAAACTTAAATCATCATAATAAACAACATTGAACCTAAAAACACCATTGAAATTAACTAAAACTTGGTAAACCTCCAAATGGCCTAATTAGGAATTAAATGAATTAAAAATTTTAATTAATTAGATTGAAATTAGAAATTTCATAATAAATCAAAGAAGAATCCTAAAATTATGAACAAACCTTCTTTGAATTCATATGACTATTTTTAAAAATTCATAATCATTTAGAGAGAACTAAGGGTAATGCAACAAATCAAAATTTACTTGACATTAGGTAGAAAATTAGCTAAAGGGATTAGTTTGGTTAAACTTTTCTAAATATAAAAGGTATATTATTTCACTCCTGATTGACACTATAAGCTTAAATTTAATTCCAACACTTAGTTTAAAATAATACATAATCTAAAAATTTCTTAAATTCATAGTATCATTTTCAAAATTAAGAACAACACTTATATTTTCTAATAAAATACAATAATTAGCCTTTTTAATAAAATTATTTTTTTGCAAAATAGTAGATTGTTATTTGACTTAATCACTCTATATTTTATTTGATAAAAATTAAGTTTTAAAAAGATTAGTATTTAACTTAATATAAAATTAATATAAAAATTTTGCTTTAATCCTCATGAGAACGATATTTACTCATTTTATATTACTTGATCTGACACATGCACTTGCATATAAGAAAAAATATCAATCAAGTTTTTAGCGCCATTATCGAAGATTAAAAGTAAAGTAGTAATTTTTTTAAGTTAATATTAATCTCATTGAACTATTTTAATTCAACATTATTGTTCTGTGTATGTGTTTTATGTATTAAGTGTGAAATATCTTTCATATATACATCCTTGTACTTGTTTAGTGTACTATTATTTTAGTTTTGAACTAAAATTGTAATTTCCAAACTATACATGCATAGAGACAAAACTATAAAATTATTGCCATTGAATTTAGAAATCAAACAGCTTTACAAGAAAATTAGAAAATAAAAGAAAACTCAAGTGATAAAACTAATAATAGATAATCAACTAGTAGGAGAACCATCTATACCTCTTAGGGATTATGCTACAGTATTAGTAGATGGAGTACATTAAAGTATTACTAAACCAACTATTCAAATGGTGCAAAACTCTCAGTTTGGGGGTTCATTTATTTAAGATCTTAATATGTATATTGCTAATTTCCTAGAAATTTATGCAACATTTAAATATAATGGGAAAGAGATGATGTTATTAGATTAAGATTGTTCTCTTTCTCATTGAGAGATAAGGCTAAAAATTTAATTAAATTCACTACCTCAATGATCAATAATAGCATGGAATGAATTAGCTCAAATGTTTTTAGCAACATATTTTCCACCATCTAAAATTGCTAAGCTTAGAAATGATATTACATCATTCATATTTGAGGCTTGGAAGAGGTAAAAAGAATTACTTAGATAATGTCCTCTTCATGAATTACCAAATTAGCTAATCATTCAATCATTCTATAGCAGCTTAGTAGGATTTTTAAGAACCATTATTGATATAGTAGCATGAGATAGCCTCATGTCCAAACCTTTTGATAAAGCTTATGCTTTAAAGCAAGAAATGACAACTAATATTTTTAATGGCCTTCCGATAGATTAAACACCCTAAGAAAGTAGCCAATATTAATAATAATGATATGATTATAATGTTGACTTCCCAAGTTGCTTTTCTATCTAAGAAATTAAACAATTTAGGAATCAATCAAAATATTAATAATATGAATCAAGTGGGAGAAAATGGTGAAATATGTGGATTGGAAGATCAAACTAATTAAGGATTGGAATTGCTTAACTATATCTCAAATAAACCAAATAATCCTTATTCAAATACTTTCAATCTTAATTAGAGGAACCACTTAAACTTTGTCTATAATAATATTGTAAACTTTAATCAAGATTAAATTTTGAGAAGTAAGAGCAATAGAAATTATAACCCTCAAAACTCTAATTTTAGACCCGTCATTCTACTAAGATATCCTCCACAAAATCAAACTAAGGAAAAGAAACTAAATTTAGAAGAATTAGTGTTGCAAATGAGAACTCAATTACTAAGTCAAAGTGTTTCAATTTTAAATTTATAAATCTAATTATGGTAATTAGCTAATAATCTTACAAATAAACCTCAAGGGAATTTATCTAGTAACACTAAAGTAAATCTTAAAAATACTGGTAAGGAATAGTGTAAAAAAATTGAATTAAGAAGTGGAAGGAAATTAAAATATTAGGGCTAGAAGATAAAATGAAGAGAATAAAATATCAATTAAAGAAAAGAAAAAGAAGATTGAAATAAAGGAATTAATGAGAAGAGAAAGAAGCAGAAAGAGATGCATTTAGGAAAATGAGAGAAAGACCACCACCACCATTTTCCCAAAGACTTCAAAAACAACATATGGATAGTCAATTTTTGAAACTCTAAGATGTATTTAAGAAATCATCCATAAATATACCATTTGTTGAAGCCTTAGAACAAATGCCTTCATATGCTAAATTTATGAATGATCTTCTATATAAAAGAAGAGAATTAAGGAAAAATAAAATAGTATTCCTTATAGAAGAACATAATGCAATTCAAAGAAAATTATCAAAAGAATATAAAGATCCAAGGTGTTTTACTTTTCCTTGCAATATAGGAGATAAATTTTTTGGAAAGCATTATGTGGTTTGGGAGCTACCATTAATTTAATGTTTTTATCAATTTTCAAGAAACTAGGCTTAGAAGAAGTACAACTTACTAGTGTAACTTTTTAGTTAGCAAATAGATAATTAACCTATCCTATAGGCATTATTGAAGACATTCTAGTTAAGGTAGATAAGTTCATATTCCTTGATGATTTTATGATACTAAACATGGAAAAGATAAGGAAATATCTCTCATCTTAAGGAGACCTTTCTTAGCTACTAGAAGAACTATGATAGATATTCAAAAAGGGAAATTAACCATGTAAGTAAAAGATCAAAAAATTAAATTTATTGTGTTCAACACTATTAAATTTTCTGATGATAGAAATGAAGAATGCTATAGAATAGGGTTAAGTGAAAGTAAAATGAAAAAAGAATTGCATTCTTATATATTAAATGATTTTATAGAACAAAAATGGAAAATGATGAAGATATTCAATTCCTTAGAGCTACACTCCACTAGTTTAAAGAAAAATTCAAACCATTAAAAATGTCTATAGAAAGAAAGAACCTTAAATCATCTATAATAGAAGCCTTAGAATTAGAGTTAAAACTATTACCTAGTCATTTGAAATATGCTTACCTAGGGAAAGCATCAACATTACAAATCATCATCTCAATAGATTTATAAGAAAATCAAGAAGATAAATTAATTGAAGTTCTAAAAGGACATATAAATGCATTTAGATGGGCAATAGAAGATATTAAAGGAATTAGTCCTTTAATATATATGCATAGAATTTTAATGAAAGAAAATAGTAAATCATTCATAGAAAGCCTAAAAAGGCTGAATCCTAACATGAAAGACGTAGTAAAAATAGAAATCTTAAAATGGTTAAATTCACAAATAACTATTATTATTAATGTAAATAATGGAATTATTCTAACTAGAACAACATAGAATGAAAATTTTGTATTGATTATAGAAAGTTAAATAAAGCCGCTAAAAAGATATTTTTTCCTTACCTTTCATTGATTAAATGTTAGATAAGTTAGCATGATATTCGTATTACTGCTTTTTAGATGTACATTCTGGATAAAATCAAATTGTCATAGCACCTGAAGATACAGAAAAAAAAAAAACAACATTCATTTGTCCATATGGTACATTTACTTCTAGAAGAATTCCCTTTAGTTTATGTAACACACCTGCTACTTTTCAACATTGTGGGATTACTATTTTTATTGATTTAATTGAAAACTGCATTGAAGTTTATGGATGATTTTTTTTAACATTGTTTAGAAAACCTTGAAATCATTCTTAGGAGATGTGAAAAGAAAATTTTAGGGCATAATTAGGAAAATGTCATTTTATTGTTAAAGAAGGAATAGTATTAAGTCACAAAATTTTAGAAATAGGAATAGAAGTAGACAAAATAAAAGTTTAAATTATAGAAAAACATTTGACACCAACTAATGTGAAAGGAATTAGAAGCTTTTTAGGACACGCCAAATTTTATAGAAGATTTATCAAACACTTTCAAAAATTTCAAAACCTCTTCGCAAATTATTAGAGAAAGACATCCCAGTTGTTTTCACATCTAAATGTTATCAAGCATTTGAACTATTAAAGTCAAGACTTAGTTTTGCACCCATTTTTATTACACCAAATTGGAGTCTTCCATTTGAATTAATGTGTGACTTAAGTGATTTTGTAATAGAGAAAGTCCTAGGATAAAGAAGAGATAATTTTTTTTAATGTGATATACTTTGCTAGTAAAACTCTAAATGATAATCAATTAAACTACTTAATAACTGAAAAAGAATTACTAGTTGTTGTCTATGCCTTTATAAATTTAGATCTTATTTGGTAGGTGCGAAAGTGATAGTATGTATTGATCATGCAATAATTAAATATTTGGTAAAGAAGAAGGAAACTAAGCTTAGATTAAATATATGGGTTCTATTGCTTCGAAGTTTGACTTAGAAATTAAAGATAGAAAAGGTACTAAAAATTAAGTAGCTAATCACTTATCTAGATTAACAACTAAAAGAATTGAGAATTAGTGGAGATATTAAGGAAGAATTCCTAGATGCACAATTATTTCATTTAAACATAAAGTTATTCCATGGTATGCAAATATTGTGAATTACTTAGTAAGTAAAATTATACCTTATGAAATCAATTATCATCAAAAAAATAAATTTTTACATGATGTAAAATTCATTTTTTGGGATAAACCCTTTCTTTATAAGAAGTATCCATATCATAATCTAAGAAGATGCATACCAAATAATGAAATTTAGGAAATTATAAGGTCATGTCATGATTCTAAATATGAAGGACATTCTGGAGGTAATAAAATAGCTACTAAAATATTATAAAGTGGATTTATTAGCCAACTTTATTTAGAGATGTACATGAATATGTTAAAAATTGTGATAGATGTCAAAGAATAAGAAATATATCTAAGCATTAAGATATGCATTTAAAATATATTTTTGAGGTATAAATCTTTGATGTGTGGGAAATAGACTTTATGGGACCATTGGTTTCTTCATATGGGAATGAATATATTTTAGTAGGTGTTGATTATAGTTTAAAATAGATAAAAGTAATAGCTACATCAAAAAATGATTCTAATATAACTATTAAATTTCTAAAGAAAAAATATTTTTACAAGATTTGGAATGCAAAGAATCATCATCAATGATGAAAGCACCCATTTCTACAATAAATATATGAAATAATGTTTAAGAAAATACAATGTGCATAATAGAATAGCTACTACCGATCATCCCCAAACTAGTGGACCAATTAAAATTTCAAATAAGGAGATTAAAATAATTTTAGAAAAAACTATAGGGTCTACTAGAAAGGATTTGTCATTGAAATTAAATGACGCATAATGGGCATACAGGACCATATACAAAACCCCAATTAGAATGTCTCCATATAGACTAATATTTAAGAAGGCTTGTCACTTACCATTAGAATTGGAGCATAGAGCATTTTGGGCAATTTAGAAATAAAATATTGATATGAAAACAATAGCAGAAAATTGAGTCATAATTTTGAATGACCTGGAGGAAATAAAATTAGGAGAATATGAAAATTTAAGGATACATAAAAAATAAATGAAAATGGCATGTTAAGAAGATCATTAAGAAGCAATTTAAGCTTAGACAACATCTATTATTATTTAATTCAAAATTAAAATTATTTCTAAGAAAACTAAGATGAAGATGGTCAAGTCCTTCCTTAGTTATCAAAGTTTAGGCACATGGTTCTATCGATATTTAAGATCTAAAGATGAATGAAATTTTTAAAGTGAATGGTCAACGACTTAAGCTATATTATGGAAGAAATTGGACTCAATTAAAGCATTTATTAATTTAGTCAAAGTTCTTAAAAGTAGAAAACCAACATTGAGATGAGGATGATAAACTAAGCTCTTGTTGGAAGGAAACATAATATAGATGTTCAATATTTATTAGTAGTGAGTATAGTATTTGATTCAAAAGATTATGAGTTGAAGATCCATTAGAAGGAGATTGCATTATTGGGAGGCTTAAAAATTGGATTAAGGGCAAAGCTCTTTCCCTTTTTTTGAGTTTCCAAAATGGTTTCACCCAATCAAGCTTAATGTTCTTCCCCACCCGCATTCTAACACACACACACACACACACACACACACACACACACACACACACACACATATATATATATATATATATATATATATATATATATATATATATATATATATATATATATATATATATATATATATATATATATTCATCACACCGTAATGATATAAAAAAAAGAAAAAAGAGTGATCTTGACTAGTCATGGCCAAAGTATCACTGCAGAACTAATCAAAAGAATAGTCCAAATACTAGCAAGTGGATGGACACATTAAAATAAAAAAGACAAAAAAATTATACCAGCGCCTGGGCAATGCAAAAATTCCTGATAGGATTGCTATACCCAATTATGTGTGTCGATTAAGTAATAATGGCCAAAAATACCCTTTTTTATGTGAATAAGAACTGCCTTGACCAATTAACCAGTGCTTAAGTGCTACATGCAGAGCATCGCAATGCTATACTTTGCATATTAAGATGACAAGGCTAGCATTGAGGCATTGGACCTTATCTATAAAAAGGCCTCTATTCAGCCAAAATTTTTATTCCAATCCCTATTATACAAGTTTGGAAAAATCTCTTGCTCTCTTTCTCTAAGAATTTCCCCACTTTATAAATTTAAAATGTTAGTCAAATTTGTGAACAAGAATAGAGCAACAACTAGTGACTCTAATTGCTTTATCAGTGTTGTGGTAGATGAAAGGTAACATCATGCTCTCATCCATAAACACCTAATTCCATAGAGAAGATTCCACAATCCTAGTGGGAGCGTAGAGAGAATCATTTATGAGATAGATTGTGAACACTTCTCCTACAACAATAAAGTTAGCATAATCATTATGGTGTGGGAATTCTTTGCCAACACAAAGGAACATAAGGACAATAAACTTTATATGAAATGGGTATTTTTTATAGTATTATCATTATATCATATTATGATTTACAAAATTATATATAACCTTTCCTACTATAATAATAATTTTTCATTTTTATTTTGATGAGATTCTTAGATTCCTTACTGTTAGAAATTTTAATGTTCAATGAAAATGGCGAGATGAAAAGATTATCAATTTTTCCACCATTGCCATGACCAATGAGGCTAAAGCTTGACATTATTTTATTTTTACCAAGTTGAAGTCCACTGACAATATTACTGAGGTGACTAAGGATCATGCTTTTTTGAATTACGCAATTCAAAAGAGTTTTTATATAGATGTCAAAAAGGTAATTTTTAATTCAATTTTTAATATGATTAAGGGTAGTACTACAGTAGGTTTTTCTCACCCTTCTCTTACTTATGCTTTGCGTCTTTTGGCTCGTATAGTGGGGGAGCCTGATGAGGAAGTTGTACAAAAAGCTCCCCTCACTAAAAAGTCAATTGAAGGGTTGGGATATAAAATGGAAGTCAGAGAGAGATCACACACTCCTCAATCCTGATCCTCAAAAACTTTAAATGAATAACTCTAAGAAGTTGGAGAAAAAAAATCTAACCTACGATAAAGGGCTAATAAAAGTAGTAGGCAGCAACATGAATTATAAAGAAAATTTTATCATCATATGGGTCAATAACAACAGCAGTGCTCATATATGATTGAGTATAATTCAACAATTATTCATATGTTTATGAACTACAACTTGAATGTTGGCCCAAACCCAATTCCCTTTCCTGCTATGCCATAATATTAACCATCTCACCTCAAAAAGCCAAAAGAAGAAGAAGAAGAAAAGAAGAAGAAGAAAAGAAGAAGATAGAAGAAGAAGAAGAAGAAGAAGAAGAAGAAGAAGAAGAGAAGAAGAAGAAGAAGAAGAATAAAGAAGAAGAAGAAGAAGAAGAAGAAGAAGAAGAAGAAATAAAGAAGAAGAATAAGAAGATAAAATAAAATAGAAAGAAGAAGAAGAAGAAGAAGAAGAAGAAGAAGAAGAAGAAGAAGAAGAAGAAGAAGAAGAAGAAGAAGAAGAAGAAGAAGAAGAAGAAGAAGAAGAGGAGGAGGACTATTGGGATTTTTTTAAAATTTTTTGTATATTTCTATTTATTTTTATTTATTTTATTAGTTTTAATCTTGTGTATTTGTATTAGTTTCAGTAATAATAATGGTAAAAGTTCATTTTGCACATGTGTTCTACTTAGGAGGAGGAGGACTATTGGGATTTTTTTAAAATTTTTTGTATATTTCTATTTATTTTTATTTATTTTATTAGTTTTAATCTTGTGTATTTGTATTAGTTTCAGTAATAATAATGGTAAAAGTTCATTTTGCACATGTGTTCTACTTACTGGGCCATTTGCACAATGTTAGTTAGTAATCCCAAATTTTAATTATTATACTTCTTGAGAGTGATATATTTGCATTTAAATTTGAGATTAGCTTAAAAAAGAGAAATTGTTGGAAGCTAAAACTAATTACATAAAATTTCAACTCAAAAATAGAAATTTACATTTAAGATTTTTTTAATCATTGAATTTCTTTCAAACTAATAATAACCAAATATCTTAGAAAAACTAGTAATTTTTATTAAGTTAAAATTTCCTTTAAGCACACACATCACACATAGGAGATTCTTAATGAATTTAGTAAATTAATGTCAAAATAAACAGAAATACATATAATATGAAATAACATAATTTAAACTATTATTGATTAGAATTTATGGAACTTTATTAAGTAAATAAAGTCATACTGAATTGAGTCATAATTGTAGCATATTTTTTATTGGTTATAAAGCCAATATGATGTAGTTATATATATATATATATATATATATATATATATATATATATATATATATATATATATATATATATATATATATATATATATATATATATATATATATATATATATATTAAACTCATTGCAATCCAAATCAATTCAATGAAATTATAGAACAATAATAATCATAATTCCAATTAAGAAAGTAAAAAAAAAGTATGCTTACATTTACTATATAGATAACTATTTATTAAAAATTCAATTAATTCATCTTCATAAGAATCACTATGATAATATGCACTAAGGAATTTTAACTTAAGAAACATATTAATTCATAATAAGAATTTAGGATATTTTAGTTTGGAATGATGAAATGAAGAATAAATATTAAAATTTGATTTCTATTTTTAATTAAAATTTTTATTTAATTATTTTAGACTTGCAAAATCTGTATTATCAAGTAACTCAAGATGGCAATATATGGACAAATGAATCAAATTACTTAAGGACAAGTAATAGTTTAAGTTTGGGGGCATTTGATAAGTACTAAATTTGTGAAAATTTCATGTAATTAATGCCTTTACCATATTTTTATATTGTAAAATATGTTAATTTTAAGTATATTTTGCGTTGGAATAAGAAAATTCTTTAAAATATGAAAAAGAAGAAATTTAGGTACAAAGCCTAGTCACTGCAAAACAGTGTCGTGGTGCTAAAAAATGGCCTAAATTGGAGCAAATCGATAGTAAGACCAACGTCTAGATGCTATAACAACAGTGTCGTAGCATTAGACCATGCTCATTTTATGATATTTTGACAACAAGCTCAAATCTTAGGCGCCACATCAACAACACCATAGCATTAGAGCGAAGGCAAAAATATGATGCAAAGGTGGGTCGTAGTGCTGGATCAACAGCGTCACAGTGCCAAATAAATAGCGTTATGGCCTAACAAAATAAATTTGTGTCATTTCAATGATAGTTTTGAGCAATTTTTAAAGTGGTTTTGATAAGAACTGAAGAATAACTTATTAGGGCTACTGTTAGGCTATAAATATGGAACATTTCCTAGTGTTAAAATGTTTTTTAGTGTTTTTGGCAAGTGGTGGAGTATAGTGTATGTTTGTGTGAGTTCTTGTAAAGCACTTGGAGACTGACACTCCAAGTGTTGTGAGAGTGTTGTGTGCGTAGTTTGGCAGTATGTTGTTCTTAAGAAAGTGGTGAAGAAGGAGATCAAAAGTAAGGATTTTAGTAAAGGATGCTGGCTATTTCCATCAGTAAGCTGAGAGGATTGTAAAGAGTGGACTTAGAAGACTTAATCAGTGTGCTTTTTCCTTTCTTCCCTAGTTATCCTACATTTTATTTTATAATGTTTTATGAGTTTTCCATCTTCTCTATTATGAAGAACTAATCCTATAAAGTGCTCTGAATTTATGTGAGTTTTTGGATGTTTTATATGGTATTAAACTGTGTCTGTGGATTAATATAAAAAATTATTTGTGATATTTTTTCCATGCTTTATGAGTTTTTTTTTTCCATTTTATGAGTTTTTGGATGCTTTATGTGAGTTTTCCATTTCATAAAATTTGCATTTTTTTTTCCATGCTTTATTCACTTGTGATATGGCCAATTGTAAAGTTAAAATTAAGTGTGATCTAGAGCTACTGATGGAGTCCTAGAAGAATAATTAGTAAAAAAGGCAAACATATTACTAAATATCCATTAATATGCTAAATAGTCTTAAAGTGCTAAATAGCCATTAAACATATATCAATTTTTAGGATTTATAACCATTTCAAGGGAAATATGGGTGATGCAATCAATCAAACTTTACTTGGCACTAGGCAGAAAACTAGCTAAAGGGATTGGTTTAATTATACTTGTTTAGACATAAAGAGTATAGCATTTCACTCTTGATTAACACTACAAGCTTAAAATTAATTCCACTACTTAGTTTAATATAATACATAATCTAAAAATTCTATAAATTTATAGTGTTATTTTTAAAATTAAGAATACACCTTTATTTTCTATAAAAATATAAAAATTAGTCCTTTTAATAAAAATATTTTTTTACAAAATAATAGATAGTTATTTGACTTACTAATCTATATTTTATTGGATAAAAAAATTTTAAAGATTAGTATTTAACTTAATATATAATTAATATAAAAATTTTTCTCTAATCCTCATGGGAATGATACTCTACTCATTTTATATTATTTGATGCAACATGTGCACTTGCATATAAGGGAAAATATCAATTAAGAGTGTATTCTCTTTCTCTTTGTCATTGGCTTAAGCCAATAAGGCATCAATGAAATTGCTTAATACTATCGTGTAGAGGATCAGAGGTTTGCTTAGGATAGGGAAAACTAACACTAGAGGCGTCATTAATTATTTTTTGATTCTCTCAAATCATTGTTGTCTCTTACTATCTCATTGAAATTTAACATCATGCTTTGTGGTGTCATTATGGTGTTTTAATTTAGAGTCATTGTGGACACCATGTAGATCTTAGGGGGTACTTATTGAAGTGATCGGGTATGATATTAGGGTATGATATACCATCTTGAAAGATGAAAAGATCACTTAATAATGGACCTAATCACTTAATAAGGACTCTTAAGATAGATGGTGATCTTTCCCCTACTTTACAAGGAAAAGTAAAGTAGGGTTTATTTAATGTTGGGTTCTTTAGTTCCCTATGAAAGTAAGCTTCTATAGTTAATTACATCCTAGGAAATGGAGATTTTCTAAGAATACTCTCAATTAATGTAGTCAATCATATCTCCAAAGACTTCAAGGCTAGACTATCAAAGGTTTGGGTTTTTCTTTCTTTGGAGAATCAAGTGGGAATGTTCAATTTGGAAGGACTTATTTTCAAAATTCAAAGGAGGATAAGTAGGGAGCACTCATGATACTAGGAAGCCTAGTGAGCACTCCAATCTATCCTATAGTGAGGCTTTATATATTTGAATGAGAAGATTTATTTTAATTTGAGTTAAAATTTTATTAGAATGCTAGGGCTTACAGTCCGTAAATATAATATTATGAAAATGCCTAAGAGGTGAGGATTTATGCTCGTAGCCCGAAAGAAATAAGTAACCTTGGATCATAAATCTAAGAGCACGACCTAAATCTAAATGGAAGGGGGACATAGTAGTTTACCTCCATAATAGAAGATAAACTCATCCAACTCTTTTGGACTTACAACTGCTTGGAGTGGCTGCTAGCTAACCCCTCCTAATCTTCCAAATTATGTAGGTCGATCTTATGAAATTGTAAGAAAGCTAGGCTATTATTTAATTTGAAAAAGAGATTAAAGTTTGAAACTCATTTCCTAAGAGACTAGATCATGACTAATATGACGATATGACTTAGAAAAAAATGCAAAATTTTACAATTCTTTTTCTCATTTTGACACATAATTTTAGGACAAAGGCTTAGGATAATGCCTAAATGCATGATGAAATTGGGTTATTGGCTAAATCAGTGGGTGGAAGTGTTCTCCACTACAAGGGATGCCCTCACAAGTCAAGCATTCCCCTATCATGCAAGAGTGAGGACTATCTTTATTCAAGAGTGAAGCAATATGTTATGCATGATGTTAGAACATTCAACATTCAGCTAAGGGGTTACTAAATCTTTTAATTATCTTGATTATAGCCTAAGCTTTAAGGTGAGATTATGAATTATTTTAAAACTTGATTGAGTTATTAATTGGGGTAAAAAATTAGTTTTACCCTAAAGAGCCTACCACATCTAGGCCACACATTCAATCATCAAGTTTCAAGAAACTTATGAAAAAGATGTAATTTCTATTGTGTAATCTAAACACAACAATCAAACATTTATAGATTATCATGGAAGAATAAGAGGTCAGTGCTGCCGGGTACCATCAAACACCCTAGAAAAGAAAAAAATTAGGTAGTCGAGCTTTACCCTTATACAACCCGGATTATAATGAAAATTTATAATTAAAATTATATTAAATGCTATGAGGTTCTTCATTCTTTATTTTTCTTTTTTCCTTTAGTTTGAATTGCTCAAAGGCTTCACAGGGCATCCCAAGGCTTTGACTTCTAGCCACTGCTCATCCTAAACCCCATAGCACTAATCCTAATTCCTATTGCAAAAATTACATGTTTATGAAAAAGTAAAATTTAATTTCACCTGAAAAGTATATGTTAGCTAAACATACATACAAACCCAAGCAGTTATATTTCATAATTTTGACTTAGCACCCTGCACATGGGTAACCAAGCCCACATATCCTAATCATGGATTATGCCTAGGGCCATAAGCAACTTGCAAGTAGAAGCATTTGTATTTATTTTAGCATCTCCTTTAGCACAATCCCTTATATAAAATAACATTAAGCTAACAATGGCCTAACATTCAGTCTACGCACAACAGTCCCAACATCTAGCCAAAAAATATCACATTACAAAATAAATTATAACATCATATCATGCACTGTCCTAACTTAGAGCTAGAAGTGGTGACTTAGTCTCCTAATGTGTGTGCTTAGGCTTAGTGTGGTATGTCTTAGCTAAGCTTTAGAATTTCAATTGGCTAAGGTTTGGAATTGTTTAAGTTGACCATGAGGATAGTTTCATTTCAAGTTATTTAAAGAATTGGTGGATTTTAATTTATACTTTCTTTTGTTTCATTTGACATTTACTTAGCATCTAATTATTGTAACGAGAGGAAAGAGGTTTGACCCTTTTCATCCAAAGTTATTTTCTAAAGGCATGTTTTTATGAGTTTATTTCTTTCAATGAATGTTTTAATAAATGTTTTATTAATCTTAAGTTTGGGTTGATTTTAAAGAGTCCCATCCAACATGAAAGACAACTTAAGATTAATGAAATTGAATTGCCATCATATTGATAATGTTGCACCATTCCTTTTCAACATCAATGACATGCATATGATTTTGAACATAGCATACCTACACATGCAATATATTTTTGGCACACTTAAATTTTTATGAATGCATGTATTTTTGTAGAAAAGAGGAGTTTCATTCCTTAGCTAAGTACACACACACATGTATTAAAGTTTTAAGCTTGTATGTGTTATTGTTTAAACCAGGGAAGTGAGATAATCTAAGACCTCCTTGGGGCTACTTAAAGCCTCATATTCTCGAGATGTCTAACCTATATACTTACTATCTTAAATACATATGAATGTACACACAACCATGAGAATGGAAATCATGCAAAATATTGTATTTTAGAGAATTATTTACACATGTAAAGTAAAGTTCTATCCAAATTCTAGTACAAATATAGATAGGAATGAAATTAAATAAGTACATGCATTTATTAAGACCTCTGTGGGCTACTTAAAGCCTCATATTCTTAGGATAATATGAGATAAAATTATTAATATTCAAACATATATAAACACATACATGATTCATAAAGATAAAATGATACTTTAACATGTTTAGGTTATAAGCACATATAAATCATATATAATATCCATAGCTAATATCAATTTAACTTTTCATTAATAATTTTGAAAAAAAAATTGAATTTTATTAGTGATAATAGCCACTCCATATAATAAGATTAATTCAACACATGCAACTTTACATACATAAGCATATTCATTTGATTACTTGATTTGAAAACATGATTACATGATACAAATGGCATACAAAATTTATGATGATTGAAAATGAATAATTAAACACTTCCACATAATTCATTCAACTACATTAATTTCTAAGGACAATCACATTAAATAAAATTATTTAAGATCATCCAAAGTTGTCATTAAATTTAATCGTTGGATTGAAGTTATTGAACTTAAAGAGGAGAAATAATATTTTTTGTTTTACTCCATCCGATGTGAGTGATTAATGTGTTTAAATAAAATATAATTAAGTGATTTTTATGGATTAATTAAGTTTGAATCATTAAGAAAATGATCATATGTTTCTTTAATTCAATTAATCATTTAATTATGAGCCTCCAATGATATGCAAATGGGAAATTAGAATTGTAGTGCACTTAGGGTCCTAATGCAAAGAAGCTCATAATTAAATATTAACTAAGTTAAAGAAGGATCTAGTTAAGTATTCATATGATTTTCCCATACCCATGGGTTAATCATAATTTCCTTAAGGGGTCTTTATATTTTTAAACACATAAAGAGGAACCCATGAATTCAAATTAGATTATCTGAAGCAAGTATCATTTTAATTTGGTTTCATTTCATTAATTATTTAATCATTCCTTAATTAAATTATGATTTAATTAACTGCCCATACAAAAAATAGGCAAATGATCAAGGAAGAAGCCTTGATCATTCACCCCCATCATTCCCACTGTTAACAATGATTAATAATCATTAATAATCAAAATTTTATTATTTAGTAATTTTAATAATTATTAAATTAATTAGGGAGGTTAATTAAGATTAAAATTTTAAATTCCTTTCATTATCTAGCTAATAAATCTAAAAAATATTATGAGAGGCAGAGGACATCCCATGAAATTAACTGATTTAATTTAAGACTCATTAGCCAAGTAATTAAGGCTTAATTAAGGTAAGTTAAAAAAACTTAAACCGTTAATTAAGCACTATTCACTATTCAAACATTAGGGATTTTATTTTTATTAAATGCTCCTCTATTTACCCATTCCAAAAAGGGTTTGCTCATGTTTTTAGGATTTTTTAATAATTAATAATGAATTTTTGAAGTTTAGGGCCATTAATAACATTTTTTAGCTTAATTAACTCCTAATCCCATCAACACCACGCAGGAGCTAATGTGGCGTCTCTTTCCATATGACGCATCAAGATAGGCCATTTAAATCATCCGATGCAGCATGCTGAGTCAGTGGCGGCGAATGCACTTTTGCCCCTACCTTTCAATCTTGGATCAGACAATGGAGATTAATCTCATGGATCTTAATGAATTAAATCAAATACAACCAATGGATTAATCATGGCCATCTATTCTAATCATGCGAAATGGATGGCGGATGACCCTTCATCCCCTGAGTGCTGGAAGACGGACACTATCTGCCCTCCACTCTGCTCGATCTAAACTCATCGAAGCTCGTGAGGCATCAAAATTAACTCCAAAATGTTGGGGAAGAGATCTAAGAAGGTCCTATAATGGAAATCATGTGCAATCAAACTTTCTTTTACAAAACACCAACACCAAAGAGGATTTCTACGATTAGCTGAAAAAAATACCTCGTCGAAGCTCAAGACTAGCAGTCTAATGACTAAGGTAGCTTCATCGAAGAGGCAAAGTCTTATTAAGAAGCTCATGATTTGCCTCCCCGCTAGTAGCTCTATGGACCAAATGTCGCCATAATAGTCATCGGAGTTGGTATAAAAGTGGTCTCTGGTGCTCAAATCGATCAGGAATTGATTTATTTCACCTCATTGGAGCTTTGAGAAGGTGTGGGTGAAGTTAATTAAAGTTTGGTGGAGTTTGAGTGGGGTTGAATGGGTAGAGGCCTCGATTTTGCTCAGGTTTGGTCTCGCTAGCAAAGGAGAGTTCAAGGGGGATCAAAAAAGCTCTAGGAATGCTCATAATTACTTATTAAAGCTCTCTAAATGGTTTTAATTGGATAAGTAGAAGTATACACTCCTCCCCAATTGATCCAATGGTTTGGATCAATTCAGCTTTCAGTAGATGTCTGGCCGATGCAGGCGGTCGGGGATGTTAGTGATGGACTGAGCTGGATGGTCTTGAGTGGCTAGAGGAATGACAAGAGCTAAGGTGGTGTGTACCTCCTCCCCAAGTTCTCTAATGGGAAGGCTTTGGTTAGCTCACCTTCACTTGACTCATGGCTAACCCAATCAACTTTGGGTCAGGTGAGCCAATGGTCCACATGTCCAAAATGTCCTAAAGGTGGTTCCAAGGGTTAGTGGGTAGGTATGACCATCCAAATGAAGATTTTGTCCCATTTGGAGGGGTTTGTTAATGGGGTTTGGCCTAATTTGGATCCAACATGGGTTGGGTTCATTTGGGCTAACCCATCATGACCCAAGGATGGGTCATGCTAAGTTTAGTTGGGTTTGGACTTGGTTTGAATGGGTTTGGCTCAATTTGACCAATATACATAAAATTAGGTCACGTTGACCAATTTGCCAAATTGGGTCAACCTAAGGGTTTGGTTAAGTTCAAATAATGATTTAAGATCTTTTGTTTCAATTGGTTTAGTTTAATTTGAAGTGGATTTGAAGTTGGCTCACATGGGTTCATATGGGTCAAATGGGCTAAGTTGACCAATTTGGTCAAATTGGACAAATTGGCTTGGATGGATTGTTGGTTTAGCTTCAAATGATGATTTGAGAATAATTATAGGTGTTGATTTGAATTGATTTAGATTTGAGAATGATTTAGGTCAATTTGGGCTAAATGGGTCAATTGTGTCAGTTTTTTCAAATTGGGTTCAACTAAGGCTTAGATCATGTTCAACAATCAATTTGTGATGGATTTGAGGCATTGGTTTCAATCAATTTGATTTGGAATGAGATTTGACCCAATTTGGCCCTTTAGGTCAAATTGGGTCAACTTGGGTCAAGAGCCCAAGTTAGCTTGGTTTGGCTCAATTGATGGTTGAGTTATGTTCAATGCTGAATTTATGATTGATAGGAATCATTAGTTTCAATCAATTGAGTTTAGAATGAAGTTTGGTTCAATTTAGTTCATGTAGGCTAATTGGGTCAACTAAATAGCTTGGTTTGACCCAATTAATTGTAATTTGGACAATCAAGGATGGTCAACAATCATTGTAGAAGGTATTGAATGGGCTGGTTCAATCCAATTTGTGTTGGATTAGAGTTTGGATCAAATGGGTCATTTAGGTCAATTTGTTTCAAGTGACCCAAATGGGTCAATTGAGTTAAATTGGGTTGAATTAGGTTGGGTTGAGTTTGATGATTAAGATTAATTGATGGCTTTGATTGCAATTGATTTGGATTTAATTAGATTTTGGCTCATTTAGACCCTTTGGGTCAAGTGGGATAATTTGGGTTAACTGAAATGGTTTGATTGGTTTTGAAATTGAGATTTGAATTGTCGGAGTGCTTTTGTGAAGTTCAATTAGATTTGGTTCAATTGAATGAGCTTTGGGTTGAATCCATATGATGATGATAGGATCGATTTAGGTTAAGGATTAGGTTAATTTTGAGTTGGAGCTTAGATATGAAATAGGATTCAATTGGGTTTAATTGTATTGATTTGGGTTGGATTTGCATGAGTGGATAGGCATAGGTCTTGGTTTAGGCCATAGGATAGGTAGGTTCCCTTAGTCCCAAGGTATAACCTAAACCTATGGTATACCTTCCTAAGTTTCTAGGCTTGGATTTAGTGTTCACCGAATCACTAGAAGTGTTCTATGACTAAGGATATTCTAGTGTCTAGGAGAGCCATAAGTCTATGATGAGAAGGTTGAGTCCTCACTCCAAAAGTGAGGCCAACAGTCATGAAGGGTTGACATTAACTAGATAAGTTCGATATAAAGCATCTTAGATACGTCAACCTTCTTTGAAAAGGCTTGGGTTGGGTAAAAATCTTTGGAGGTGGCATTTATAATATTATTTTGTTCTTTTTATGTTCAATTTTGATTCCAAGATGCCACATGATGAATCCTAGAAACTTCACTGAAGTCACCCCAAAAATGCATTTTAGAGATTTAATTTTTAGATTATAACGTCATAATCATTTGAAAATTGCTTTTAATTCATATAAATGGTCTTGTTTTTCCTTAATTGTGTCTACAAGATCATTGACATAACACTCAACTTGGTGATAAATGAGTTTGTCAAAAATTCTAGTCATGGGCTATTGATAAGTAGTACTAGCAATCTTAAAGCCAAAAGGCATGACCTTATAGTAAATAAATCTGATTAGGGTTCTAAATATAAATTCTTCTCATCTTCAAGTGTCATCTTGATTTGGTTGTAACTAGATTTCTCATCCATGAATGAGAAGATCACGTATGAGGAGGCTTTGGGAACTCATCATTTTGGACATGCCTTATTAAGATCCCTAAAATTGACACATATACAAATTTGACTACTTTTCTTTTTAACTGGTGTGACACTAGCTAACCAGGTGGGGTACTTTTCCACCCAGATAAATTTAGCATCAATCAATTTTTTAACAATTAAAAATAAATTATTGTTCAATATCTGACCGCATGTATCTAGGAGCTTGCTTCACTGCTATTACATCAGGCCATATTTCTAGCTTATGAACTATAATGTGAAGAGCTAATTCTAGCATTTCTTCATAACTCTGTATGATGCAATCCTTAAACTCTAAGAGTAGCTTGACTAGATCATTAGCTTCTGACTCACTTAATAATGAACTTATAAATGTTGGGCATTGGTTATCCTAGGTACCCAAATTGATTTATTTTAGCTCTTTTATGGTTAACTATATTTCTTTCTCTAGTTCAAGGGGTGCATCCCTAACTTGGAGGTCATTCAAATTGTCCAAAGTTTTTAAATAGACTTCTTCAAATGAATTGACTTTTCCCATAATGACCCTATCAAACTCTAGGTGGTTAATGATGACTAAGCAATACTCATCATCATCTAACAACTCAACTATGATAAATCCTAGCCCTAGTCTTGATTGGGCTTTCTTACCTTTTTTCACAATTTTTCAAAATAATTTTATTTATGTTTGGACCATGTGTAAGGTATTAGTCCTACTTTTTTATATTTTGAACATTAAGCGAGCACCAATCAAAGGGTAATTCTTTTATTTCTTTGAAAGATTCATCCTCGAGTTCTACATTGACTCATGAACCCAAGGATGATGCTCCAAAATAGAGTTTTTGAGCTTAAAATATTTTATTTAGTTGTGGTGTAGCTTTAACTACTAAACTCATAATATTCTCTAGGAAAAGTGGGGTTAGAGCTAGAGTGCTCACATTTTATTTAAGCCTCTCATTTAAAGACAACTGAAAGACTTCATCACAGAGCCTATCACTATCCTACTTATTACTACTTTTTTGGGAGACCAAGTCTTCATCAATTCTTGGTTTCACTATTACTACTAATTTTGATTTCAAATCCAAGGAAGTAGCCAGCAAACTAACTACATATAACTCATCTTAGTTTTTAATTATATATATATATATATATATATATATATATATATATATATATATATATATATATATATATATATATTTAGGTTTAAGCTGGCAGTATATAGAATGGTCTTCCCCCTTTAATACCTCCTTGGATGCTGCCTCGTCCTCATCTCATGGGAGGTATGGAAATACCACCTACTAGTTGAAAAGGAAACGTAGGATGTGGTTTGTAAGTGATCTCAAACTCTACCTCATTCCCGAAGTCTTCATCTCTTTCTCTTCTCTTTTCTTTTCTTTTTGATTTTTCCTTTTTTTTTAAGTTTTTCTTTCTCTCTTTGAGTGATGTTTTTTTGAACATCATGAGAATACACTGTTTGTTTCTTAGGGAGCTAGTATATTGTATCCTCGTATATTTTGACCTCATGTTCTAAGAAGGTTTGAGATCCTGTTTGATGCAATACTCTAGGCCATTGCACATGAACTTGATATGCTGATGTAAGGAAGATGGTGCCATCTTATGTACACATAGTTAAGGCCTTCCAAGTAAAGCATTGAAGGATGTTTTTTACTCTATGATATGAAACATTGCTTCAGTCTTCAAGTTGTCTATCTGTAGTAATAATATGATTGAGCCTAAGGACCTCTCACATTGTTCATTGAATCCTTTCAACATCATCTTATCAAAGCTAAGTCTATTGATGTCAATCCTCAAGTTGTGATGGTTCTTTGACTTATGATGTTAATCAATGCACCTTGGTCAATAAAATCTCTAGTCAATCTAAAGGTGTCTATGTTTACAGAGATGTATAGTGGGTGGTTGTGATCAATGGTTCCTCGGATAAAATCATCATCTGAAAAGGTGACTTTTAAGATTTATTTGAAGTAGTGGCCAACTAAGCTGAGCATATTTTAGGATATAGCAAGCTTTGATTAAGAACTCCCTCATCTATTTAGGTAAGAAATGGGTATCATGTATGCTTTTTTTAGTTAGCAATATTTTGAGGAGAGCTAGAACATTGTAGTCAACTTTAGGTTGGTTACTTACAAGCATATCCATCGTTGGAGCATCTTCAGAAGTAGGGAACAAGAGTAAGTCTTAGTGTTGCCTTGCTTGGCCTAGAGCATTAAGAAAGTACTCAGAATGGTTATATGGGTTCGATTGCTGGTTTATTGAGATTATATTGATAAAGATTTTAAAAAGAAGAGAAAAACTTTACAGGGAAAGGTAGGTGGTCATTAAATGGAGGAAGGTGCTAACCACCTTCATAATTTTAATTTTAATTTTTTTTAAATTAAATGGTTAGCCAATATATAGCTCTAATTTTAAAAACTCAAAGCTTCTATAAACTAAATTTTAAAAGTAAATCATATAATATAAAATTCACTTATTTTCTTTTTAATTATCCCTTGTGATGGACCTTGATTGAGTACTTGATTGGGCACTTTTTTGGTTTGCTTCTTTTGCATGATCTACATGATTTGATACATCATGAGTCATCTCTAATACTACCTTAGAATCAATAGCTTGTAGTTGCTCCTTCATCAAGACAACCCCCATGCTATCATCGATTGTAGACTTTAACTTAGAAGTATATTCACTGCAAAGCTCCCTAGTCAACTACCCTACTATTACAAGAGTAGTCATATAAACATAATGCAATCACCTTCTCGGAAGCTTCTCAAGGGTAGTATCCAACTTGATTAAGTAAATAAGGTGGCCTTTTAAGTCAAGCTAGTCAAATTCACAATGTCTATAGTATATTTATCTTTAACATAGAGATATCAAGGATCTAGCTCTAACTCCTTTCCTTAGTGTTGTCTCTTTGGGGTTTGGGAACCTATAACTACTACCACACTCATTGACCTTTTCTTGGACTATTTTGGAGATTAATTACTTGGCCCAGCCATAATAACCTCCTCAATTAGCCTCTTCTATGTAGCCTTAGGAAATACGGACTCGCCATCACCTACGCCCTTAAACATTGCTGAAAAACCAAAGCACTTCAAGATCAAATTAGGCAAAGAGGGAGACATCATGACTTGCAAATTGTGAATGAAGTTAATTCACCAAAAATAACAAAGAGAACTAAGTTTTAAATGGGTGAATACATATGGTGAAATATGCTCATTGATATATTCAAATGTTATAAAATGCTATATATTTAACAACTTTCTTGCCAACTTCTTTAATATTTTCTCATTGAAATGGGATGGTTGAGGAACTACCGACTTGTGAGTAGTAAAGGGTAAGGTGTAGTCAGCATGACCCAACAAATAGAGCACTTAATGAAGCATATCTTAGAGTGCTAATTATTAACCTTATTCTCCAAGAAAATTATTTACAAGTGGTTGAACAAAATTCATAGCTAATCATCCTTCATAGTGTTCACCCACTTACCACTTCAAACAACTCACATTGAGAAGTTTAAGTTGTTGTGATGGTACTTGAAGAAGATTAAGTACTTATCCAGAAAGTTTAAGGAAGCTTTCTTTAAGGTAGCTGTCGCCTTGTTGAAGAGATAACTAATGGGAAAGAACTCAAAAGAAAATGGAATAAAGGTCACTTGTCCACAAGTGTAAAGTAGAAGTTTTTTTTTATAATCACCATAGTGGCATTCAAGTCACTCACCTCAACTGACGAATATAAATTACCCATTGACCAAGTGTGGCAGCTTTAGCCACAATTGACAATGCTTCAGGCAACTCACTTCAATAAGGGGAATTGTAGCGACATTTCCCTCATGCACATTCTTGGCCTTTTTTTATTTTTATTCAAGAAGCTTGACTAGAGCTCAGTAGTATCAATATCATCACAAGATCTCTTGGAAGCTATGAAGAACACTCAGCTTGCTAGCAAGAAGAGTTGACAAATATTCAAAAAATGGAAAACTCATAAAAAATGTAATGGAGCAACAACTGGCTCTAAAGTGCAAATTGTCTTTTTATATAGCAACGGAGTGCAAATAATGTTAGAAGGGGAGATCAAATCAAAGGTGATGTGATGCTAAAAATTTTTTGTTAAATTATTACTAATAGAACTGCTAAAATTTTTGGAGCATGAAGACACTAACAGAACTGCTAAAATTAGTGAACAATCATGTCAACACCTAAGAGTATAATGAAGTTGCTTAGCCAACTTTGATGACTACAACCAATAAATTGTTAGAAAAACCACATTTGGGTTAGTCTCCTAGAGATAAGTTTAAAACATAGAGACTGGATAAGTGAATGGTGAGACTTTTGGAACCTTGCAACACGTTACCTAGGGAATGAATCCCTTTAGCCCACTTTGGTGACTTAACTAAGAGTGACAAAGGTCGATTGGGTCAAGGACATTAAAAATAAAGATTTTTTAAAAGGCCATTGTCGTTGAGACCTGATGGTGTGTGAGATCACTCCAAGTATTGCTCCTACCACATGGATCATAGGCATGCATGAAGGAATGCCACCACTTAAAAAGCTTTATTGAAGAACTGATAAATGCTAAGAAATTCAAAGAGTTGGCATGGAGGATAGATAAGGAGGTTACTTAAATGGTTAATGAACTTGCATCGACACACACCATTCACATTACTATAGAAAAAATTTCATAGACTTTAGAAATCTCTTATTTAGGTAATCAAATTCATCATTAAGAAATAAACATATTATCTCAAAAGATAAATATGTTATTCTATAATAGATTTTATTACTTAAATAAAGATTTCTAAGGTTAATGGATATTCCTAATGTTCCAGAGATTCTTCCTTTAAACTACATGGAAAAGTAGGATAAGGTTTATTTTATACTGGATCATAGTTTCCTAATAAGGCAAGCCATAATAGTTTATTCATCTTAGGAATGAGAATATCCTCCTAACAATACTCTTAATTAAGGTAATAGGCTCTTATTTTTATGGATTTCAAAGTTGGTTTCGAAGGATGATTAAATTGGAATTTCAAAAGGGAATACTTCAAAATGGGGAGAATTTTTTTATGCCAATTGGGATAAAGTAGGAAATTCCTATAGATATTGGGATGCTTAGTAACCATTTCAACTATCCTACCATTGGGCAATATATTTTTGAGATAAAATTTATTAAGATTTCAATTGACATTTTATTATAAATCTAGGACTTAGATTCTAGCATACAAGACTATAGAAATGCCTAGGATTGAAGACTAATTCCTAGAAGGATGCTTCACAACCTAAGTATACAAGTGCTTCTAGCACAAGTCAAAGGCTCGACCTAGTTCAACTTTTTGGAATTATTGATTCTTTCTCTTAATTGAGGAAAGGAACCTATCTCTAACTCTTTTGTACTTATTGCCCACTAGAAGGGCTACCAACTAACACAACCTAAGTGAATTTTTAAATCCATGATGCCAGTCATATGTATGCAAGATGGCTCGCCTATTATATTTTAGAAAAGAATTTAAAAACCTAAACTCACTCTCTAATCCCTAAGATCATATTAGTCATGATATGCACCTAACTAATGCAATAATTTTTTACTTTTTAAATGTTTTGACTCAAATTCATTTAAGGCCACTAGGGTATGCAATTCATGCCTACAATGAGATGTAGTTAGAAATGGTCTTATGACAAATTAAAATAATAAGAAGCACTTCACCAAGAAGGTGATCATCCTCAAAAGTCAGATGCCCCTTATGTGTAATGGGTGAAGTGCCCAATTCAAGGATTTTGAGCAATTTTCCAGCATGGTTCACAAAAGCTAATTGTATATAGTTGTTTTAAAGTTGCACATAAGGCTTTAATTTATGTGTGAAAATTTAAATTTCTTTATTTTTATTTTAAGTTATTTAGATTTAAGTTGGGTAGCAAATTTAATTTTCCTACAAGCTTAACATCTAAGCATTCATCATAAGAACACATCATAGAAAGAAATCTATAAAATAGGCAATTTCTATTACACACAAAAAATAAATCACACCAAATTTAATTAATAAGAACAAGCTAGTGCAACCGGGTATTGTTGTACACTCCGAAAGAAAAAGAAAAATATGCAGCCGAGCTCTGCCTTTATACAGCCTGACCTAGAACTAAATGTCTCGATCTATGTGTGGTCTATAGGATCGTCTCCATCTTTAGGGACCTCCACAGGCTTTAGAGGGAATCACCAGCCAATATGGTGGGTTAGCTCCTACTATTCCTAGACTTCATTGATCCTAACCTAACTCTAAGCTCAAATTACATTTAAAATTTCAAAATAAATTTCTAAACACTATAAAATAGATATTAGGAAATACACACAGCACACCAGCAGTTATATTTGCAAACATATGGGCTTAGCATTAGTTGCTTTCTAAGCCCACATATCCTATCGGGCTATGCTTAGAGAAACATATCTACAAGCAAATAATATTTATATATATTTTTATTATAGTAATCCATTTTAACACAGTCCCTGTAGAAAATAATGTTAGGCTAAAAAGAATGTCCTAGGATCCATACTAACGTGCAAATAATCCTAGCCATCCAGTCTAAAATAGAACACTATAAAATAAGAAAAATATTTCACATCACATCAAAGAATATCACAGATCGACCTAACTTAAATCGGGTCAGTGACCTAATAACTTAGCGTATGAAAGAGAGATTTGCATGGTAAGACTTTGCTAGTCATTTTAAGTTTAAATTTCAATTTAGGTTTTCAAATTTTGGTTTAGTTTTATTTTGAGATTTTTATTTTTCATAATTTTTCTTCATTGGTACATGTCATTGTTAAACCAGAAGTTTGAGGTATCAAGATCTCCTTCGAACCAGTAGCCTTGCGACCTCTGGTGTCCAAACTATATACCATATGTTTGCTAATTATGAAAAAATTTGTTTTCATTATTTTAATTTCTTTTATTCTTAAAATTTGTTCAATTTACCATTGGGGGGTTCCAATTTAAATAATTTAGTTGATTTATGATTTCATTTTCATTTTTAATTTCATTTTATTTTAAAGTGGAGTTTAAGTTTTCAAGAATGAAGATAAAATAAATTCTATTTTGGGTGGAACCCATTCTATTCAACATCCTAAATCCTAATAGAAAGAAGTCTTCACCCTAAGGTAAAGATTCATTCTAAGGGTTACGCTAAAACTTTAGATGTCTTTAAATTTATTTGAGCTTGATTTAATTTAATTAATGTTTTAATTTTATTTAGAACTTTGATTAAGGTTCATTCTTTTTGTTATTTCTTTTAATTTGATCAAATGTTTCTTAGTTTGATTCATGATCTTTCATTTATAACTTTTGATTAAGATTTAATATGTCCCTTTAAATCTTATCTAAGAGTTTAACCATATAGCATGGTCAAATTTAATGTT
The DNA here is from genome assembly GCA_021442155.1 of Cymbidium sinense. Classification (NCBI taxonomy): domain Eukaryota; kingdom Viridiplantae; phylum Streptophyta; class Magnoliopsida; order Asparagales; family Orchidaceae; genus Cymbidium; species Cymbidium sinense. The sequence continues at coordinate 81,158,645 of CM038227.1, forward strand.
CATTTTGGTTTGATTTATTTTCAAATGATTAGATTTATTTAATTTGAATTGGGCTTCAGTTATTTCATTAGTGCTTTTATTAATATGAATTTAGCTTGATTTAGTTTTCATTATAAGTTTGACTTTTAATTCATTTGTATTTGATGTTGTTTAGTTTATATTTTATAGCTTAAGTTCATATTTAATCCCTTTTTTATTTGGTTCATTATTTATTTGATTTTATTGATTTAGATTAATCTTGTGTTTCACTAATGTTTATGTTTATGTTTATTTCATTTATTAATATTTCATGGTTTAAATGAACTTAATTAACTTAATTCAAGTTAAAATCTTAATTCAGGCTCAATTTATTTGATTTTGTTTAGTTTTATTTATTTATTTATTAATATAATGGATTTGAACAAGTTAGTTTGATTTATTTCTCTTTTATGTTGTTGTATATTGTAATTTACTTTATTCATTCATCTTTAATGTCATATCCTTTTCATTTTAATTAAATGTATATTTTAATCATTTGATTTTTGTTTGATTTTTTTTATTCATGTTATGAGTTTAATCTCAAGTTATGATTTCATTCATTCATTTATGTTTATTTAGGTAAATTTATTCAATTAATCCTAATTAAATTTTAAAAATCTTAATTTCATCATTTAGAAAATACATTTTCTCATGTGTTCTAAATTATTATTTTAAATTTAAACTTAATGAAACATTACATTACATGTTAAAATTTAATTTAATTCATTATGATGGAGTTTTGTTTACTAATCATGATTCAAGAAACCTAAGGAATTAATTGACTTTGGGTACCCAACTTAAATCTAGGCCATTTTAAACTTTTGTATTGTTTAGATTTAATCGAATTGTTTTATTACTTTTATTTTTATTTAGAGTTATGTTATTCAATAATCCAAATGAGCTTACCTATATTAACGGATTTCATATTTTATTATAAAGTTTATATGTTATATAATTTTAAAATTTCAATTCATTAATTGAAATATTATACATTTAATAATCTAAGGTTTAAGAATAAATTCCATTTTTTTATCCTAAATCCTAAGAACATTATTAATTGAGTTCTTTAACTTTAGAGACTTAAGGAATTTTTCTTAAGTATTCTGATGTTAATGAAAGTGAGTTAAAATGATCTCATATATTTCTATAATTTTTATAATTTATTGATTTAAAATTTTCATTTCAAATAACCTGAGGATTAGAGATCTAATAATTGAATCTAGAGATCATTTGCCTCTAAAATTTTTATGGCAAGTGGGGTTCCTTATCAATTTGAACTCTCTAAAATTTCACTTTAAAAAGATGCATAATTTGGAACTAATTAAGATTTTAATTATTTTACTAAAACTCAAATTAAGCCCAAATTAGGAAAAATTACTTAGGGGTTCTAATTTTCTTATATTTCTCTCTAGAAAAGGTGTTCATTAAAGGTTTATCTTAAATTTTTAGTTATTTGGTTGATTTATTATGATTTTTTGAAGTTCAGTTTCATTAATTGAATTAATAATTAATTCAATTAATTGCTTAAGTAAATCATCTTAGGGTTTATAAGATTTCAATGGGTTTTAAAGACATAATTAGGTTCATAAGGGTTTATTATGATGGTTTAAATTAATTTTATAACTTTCCCTAATTTTTTTTATTTAATATTAATTTATTTTATTAAATCACAACCAATGGCTTGAAAATTTTGTAATTTGAGATTTATTTGCCAATAAATCTTGAATAAATTATCTAAAGTGTGTTTTAACTTTCATTTTAGTTCCTCAAAATTTGAAGTCAATTGGATTAATGGTTTGAGTTTAATTTGAGTTTGATAATTTTTTTAACCCAAAATAAATTCAGGATTTTAGGTTTAATGGATTCCTCTCACTGCGATGAATCCATAGTCTTTATTTGCATTTTTTTTGGTTAAGTATTTTATTTTCTATAATATTTTGAAGTTCTAGTATTTTTTGGTAAATTTTAAATTCAAAAAAATTAGATTTACCAGTTTAAATGGTCGATGCCATGTGGCATTGACATGGCGCTATTTACCAAATGGTGCAGCACCATTGGGCCAGTGGGATCCACACAGATCCCAAGTCAAAAGCAACGGCCTGTGGGATGATCTATAATCGCCCGATCGAACCGCAACTTTTATAGGATATAAATCAAATCATGCGACTAAATTGAAACCATCCGTTCCTAATAGAAGGAATGGACGGCGGAGATTATATCTCCTTTAATGATGGAAAAGGCAGAAGGCCGTCAATCAAATTGAGGTAATTTTTGGTAATTTAGTTAATGAAATCACTCAATTTTAATTGCAAATCCATCAAGGACTTAGATGGAATACATCTATACGGCTTGATCTCACTTGAGATTAAGTTCATTTTGAAAAGGATCAAAATTGAATGCATAAGGGGTCGATTTGATTCCATACCTCATCGACGGCGATCTCTGGTGGTGGGGATGATTCGAAAAGCTTTTTCAGAACCTGACGAAGCTTTAGGAAGGAGGAATTGGATTGCCTCTTCATGAATCGACCTATGAACCAAGCTACGTCCATTTTCCAATAGCTTTGGTCTAACTTCATCTCACTTAAGGAATGTAATGAAAGGCTAAAACTTGCTTGGTGAAAGCTCTCTCTCTCTTGGTTTTCCACTCTTGGATGAGAGGTATAAGTAATGAGTAGCCCACCATACCTGGCCAAGGTGATTTCCACTCTTGGAGGCTAGCTCCAATGGGTGGTTAGTTGATTGGGAATAGTCCAAGATAGATAGGATGATGAGTGGAGGTGAGGGAATAGATTAGGTGAGGTGTTTGTCTCCAAGCTTCCTTCTTTTTCTCCATGGAATATTCCTTTGCTTGGGTGGACTTGAGCTCATTTTCTTTACTTAGTTTTGGCTTTTATTCACTTAAATAAAGCTTAGGGTCAATTTAGATGGGTTTCAAATTGATTAGCCTAAGTTCGTGTTCAAACACTTTGAATTATGCCACTTTAGGCATTTTCGGTCTTGACTTGGAATACCTTCTTCCATTTGATGTCTTGATGCTATATTTATGCTTTAATTATGTTTATTTAATCATTTATTATGTCCCTAATGAATGGGCTTCATGAAATTTGGAGTTATTTGCTTGCTTGCTTCAACACTTAACCAATTAAGGATTAAATGGATTTGGTTGAATCCAATTAAGTCAAATGGACTTCTTGACTTAATTGTAATGTATTTAGCTTTTGATTATGTTAATTTGAAAATTTGAAATGATTTAATTCAATTTAATTTCATTTATTTTGGGTTTAAAACCCACTTTGACCCAATTTGGGCTTAATGGGTTAAGATTGATCTAATTGGGTCAAATGATAATATTAGTCAAATTAATCCTAATAATTAGTTAATTTATGTTTATAATGATTTTTAAATGATTTTAGATAATTGATTTCGGTTGATTTCAATTCAGTTTGGATTTGAATTCAATAAGGTCCATTTAGGCCTCTTTAGGTCAAATGGTCTAATTAACATAATTATCATTTAATTCATGTTCAAACATGTTTATTTTATTATTTGGAACTTTTAAAATAATTTAGTTTGGTCAAATTATGGTGGGTTGACCTTTGACTTGGTACGACTTACATAAGTCACACCTATGTTCAATGGTTGACTTTCATTTTGACTTTCATTTGGATTTGACGCCATTCATATTCATGAAATGAATTTTATGCTTTTGGTTTGATATGATTTGAATTTATTTTGATTTTATGTGAATTTCTTTAGGTTCAAGTGATATGGGAGGGTAGTTGGGTTAGCCATCCCAATTACCTTAGCCTAAGTTTAATTAGATTTAATTTTCAACTTTGGGTTTGGTTTAGATTCACCTAATCCTATTAGGTTGAGTCAAGCCCTAGAAGAAATCACTAAGTCACTAAGCATAGTGATCTAAGTGCTTAAATCAAGAAACTCTTGATCTAATATTTGGAATCCTAATTCCTATTTTTAGGAATGATGTTAACCTCATGCAAAAATGAGGTCAACAATTGCGAGAGTCGGACATTTTATCTTCGAGAGAGACATGATGTCCTCATAAAGGGCAAGTCTAACATGACTACAATCTAGGAAGGTTAACTCGATGAACATGGTGTGAGCACCGCACACTCTAATTGTACCTATAACCTTTTCAGAGAAGGATAGACTCTCCAAAAGCAACCCCGAAAATGATGTGGTCATTGTCATGATGTTAATCACCAACTATCAAGTCAAAAGCATATTGTTTGACACAGGGAGCTCGATCAACATCATCTTTAAGTCAATTTTCAACAAACTATGCATGGTTAGTTCCAAACTAGCCATTGTGGGAGGAACTCTATTCAAATTTTATAGCAAAAGAAGAGAAACTAAAGGAATGATCACTCTCCAAGTAACTTGAAGGAGTAGCAATACATAGCCATAGCTGACTTTGTCATAATGGAGGCGTCAATTACTTCTAATGCCATTTTTGGTTGATCACTACTCAACACCCTTAGTGAAGTGGCATCCACTTATCATGTAGCTGCAGAGAAGAAGTAAATATCATGGGCTACTTAAACTAATCTAGAACTTGTTATCTTAGGGTAGTAAGTAAATCTAGAATGAGGAGGAAGTCTTGTAATTGGATGTTGCCTACATAGGGATTGAAGTATTTGAGAAGGTAGAGGAAGTACCAACCTCTTCCAATATTCAATGGGTCCTTAGGATCAATTCAACTTTTAGGTCCAAACATAGAGAGGACTCATCTGAACACTCCAAGAAGATATAATTATATTCTTATGAATGATGGCTGAGATGTCAACAATTGACATCAATGTTGCCAATCACCACCTTAATGTCCATAAGGATGCTCACCCCATCAAGCAGAAAATAAGAAAGATTGTCATGCTACTTGCTGGGCCTATCAAAATAGAAGTCACAAAATTACTCGAAGCTAACTTCATCAGAGAAATCCACATCTGAATGGATATCAAATATAATCATGGAACAGAAATCAAATGAGAAGTGGTGAATATGCATCAATTTTACAAACCTAGACTCATCATGTCCGGATGAAAAATATCCCCTTCTATGAATAGAATTATCAGGGTACTCAGTGATGAGCTTCCTTGATGCATTCTCCATATATCATCAAATCTAGATACATTTGTGTGACTCTAAGAAAGCATACTATATTACTACTGAGTAATGCCATTCAGCTTCAAGAACTCCAGAGCAACATACCATAAGATGGTATGGTGGATTGAGTGTTCAAAGACCAAAAGGGAAGAAATGTCAAAGTCTAGATCAATGATTTTCTAGTCAAAAGTAGGTCACCCAAAGCAACATATTCAAGATTTGAAAGATATCTTCACCACCATGTGGAAATACAAAATGTGCTTGAATCCACTATAATGTACTTTCGGCACTAGGTCATGCAAATTTTTAGGATCCCTAATTATGCCTGAAGTCATAATAGTCAACCCTAAAAAGGTAAAGGCCATAATTGCTATGCTTTCACAAAAGATGAAAAAAGAAGTGTAGCAACTTGAAAGACAAGTTGCAAGCCTGAACTGATTCATTTCAAATGTTGGAGAATGCTAATCACCATTCTTTAAAGTCCTCAAAGGAGCCAATAAGTTTGAGGGGGAAATAAAATGCAATAAGGCTTTTTTTAACCCTAAGACCTTACTTGCTTCACCACCCTTACTGTAGAGCTCGATAAAAGAGAAATAATTTCCCATTTATTACATCAGTAAATCTTTGAGAGGAGCTAGGTTAAACTACCTCATAATACAGAAACTCACAAAATGAAAACTATAACCATATTTTTTAAGATAACACGATTTAAGTAATCACTGATAACCCCTCAAATTGATGCTCACCAAGCCTGATCATTCAAGAAGGTTACTAAAATGGTTTGTAGAACTAAGAAAATTTAAAATACCATACTCTCCTCACAAAGTGACTCACCAACTTCCTCATTGATATCTGCAACTCCAAAATATTTTTGGCAAACCAAGAACCATTGTGGTAGCTATACGTGGACAGCTCCTTCGGTGAACGTACAATGGGTGCATGCATAATGTTAAAAAGCCTAGCAGGAATTATTATAATGTAGTTGATTAAGTTTAACTTCAAATTAATAAACAACTAATCTGAATATGTAGCTTTGCTCAGTGGACTCAGATTCATTCGAGGCTAAGAGTATAACACATTATGACCTTTTCAAACTCATAATTGGTGGTCAAACAAGTTAACAAGAACTACATAATCAGAGATGAACTCTTACAAAAATATCTGCCCGAGTGACTAGAGTACTTTAAGATTGACCAAAATTCTTCATAAATAAAATCAAATTACTGACCTAAATTCCCAAGCATATGGGTTTGAAGGACACTTTTCCATTTGACTCAATCGAACTAGTATTAAAAAAGAAGTGTCTATCCAAATAAATCATGTGCACTCACCTAGATGGATGGACCATATCAAAAAATACCAATATGTGGGGAAATAGATTAAAACACAAAGGTTGTCAGGAGAATTAGAATAAGGCTGCCTAGTGAACTCTAATTGAAAGTGAGTTATTTAAGCAGTTAGCTACTTTATTGAATGTGAGAAGTGTGCAAGAACTAGAGCAAAAGAGAACTACGATCTAGAGCATGGAAAGAATACTCAACAATATTTTTAGCCCACGCTAAAGAAAGATTCAGAAAGCTTCATGAGGAGATGCAAGTCATGCTAAAAATTTGCCCCTCTTCAGCAACAACCGCCACTACCTCTACAATCTATTATGAGTTCTTGGCCATTTACCATTTAAGGGATGGATTTAATCATCCCACTAGCCAATAGGAAAAGAAGATTCATCTTGGCAATAATCAACTATTTTAGCAAGTGGATCAAAGCTAAGCCACTCACCAATATAACCATACATGTAGTCAAAAACATTATCTTGATAAACATTATTTGTATGTACAAGCTGCCTCTGGCCATCATCACTAAAAATGGGCCATAATTTGCTGACTGGGAGATAAGAGGCTTCTACGAGTCTCAAAGAATAAAATTGAAGTTCACTTTAGTACACCACCCATAGAGCAATGATCAGGTGGAAGTTGCAAACAAGAAATTCTTAATCTATTGAAGAAGAAAGTAGAATGTGCTAAAGTTAAGTAAGTTAATGTACTACTATCTGTAGTACCTCAGAATGACTCCCACTACCGCTACTAAGCATACACCCTTCTCACTCTCACATAGGACTGAACTAATGCTAGCCAAATGGAACTGGTGACTGCAGAGTTCAGGGACAACATCATCGAGTGTGGAAAATAAAACTAAGAAGCTATGGAAGATGCACTCAACATGCTTAAGCAAGTAAGAAATGAGGCTTCACTAAGGCAAGAGAAGATAAAGAAGTGAATGGATAACTATTATGATTGCCATGTAAAAGACAAGCACTTTATGAGTGGTGACTTAGTTCTCAAAAAAGTGGATGTGGTGGCTTGGCAGAATGTCCTAGGAAAACTCACCCACACATGGGATGACCCATACATTATCAAGAAGCAGATCAGCCCCAGAGCCTACCAACTTTAGAACCGCAAGAGGCAAGACCTACTAAACACTTGGAATACTAAAGCCTTGAAAAAATTTCTTCCTTGAGGTGATTAGTGTCTCCTAACTAATGTAAACTATGGTCCTCATGTTCTTTCTAGATTCACTTAATTTGATCAAATCTCTTAATATAGCTTTTATTAGATGGTTAAGAATACCTAACTAGTATATATATATGTATATATAAGGAATACATATATTTACAAAAAAATTACTTAGTGAGTATGGGCAAAGATACTCGACAAGTATGAATGGAACATTTAGGGAATTGTGCATCGATTCAGAACACTCGGTGCACCATTTTTTGCCTGAGAAAAAGATCCCTTTTGGCAGGCCACAAGGGCCCAAATAGGGAATTAGATTATTTTGGTGTGTCATTTTTGGCCTATGAATACTAACATTGAGTTAAGCAATCTTATGATGAAAGCTCAAGAAGATATATGATAACTCAAGAAACTTGGTGTGCCATTTTTGTCCCAAGAAAAAGGACTCACTTAGCAAGCCATAGTTTCCCGAGTAGGGGATTTGAGTACTTAGTGCATCATTCTTAGCCCAAGGATACTATAGTCGGGAAGGTAATCCTTGAGTTAACTTCGATAAAACTTACCTAAGCTTATTCCATAAAAATGAAATACCAACTCTTCTAGTTGGTGACTGTATAGTAAAATTAATATTCCATGAGGTCAATAAGCTAATGAAAGATCAACTCTCCTAGTTGGTGACTGTGGTGTAAGACTGACACCTCGTGAGGATAGCAATCTAAAGAAAGACTAACTCTCCTAGTTAAAGATTGTGGTGTAAGAATGACACCTCGCAAGTACGGGTGACCTAATGAAAGACCAACTATCCTGTGACAAGTTAAACGATTCTACTTGCCATGATCGGCCAAGAAGCTGACTTGTAGTGATTGCTAACTAAAAGGTAATGAACTCATCCAATGGATCAACAATTAGAAAAAAAATCATTTAAAGCCAAATTACTGGTGAGTATGAAGTAGCACAGCTGTCTAAATAGAACAAGGGTACTTTAAGAGAAAAAAATTCTCCAATAGCCCCTTGTACTCGACCGAGTCTAGAAAACCTTCAAATTCAGTCACTTTTTTTGGGACTCCTCTGTACCATGGGAGAGATCTTCCTCCAACTCCCTCTTCTCCTTAGTAAGATGAGTAAGCACCATAATAGCTTGTTCGTTCTTCTACTCCTATCTCTTTTCCTCCTCCTGGAGATCAGTGAGCTTGAACTAAGTAGAGGCTAGCTACTCCTTCACATCTGCTAGCTTTGCCTTTACTATGAAGAGATTCTTCCACTTAACGAAGAACTTATGACACATGTATCAAGTCAACTACTAATCCATCTCATGTGTAGTCATTATGGTGAAGGGAAGCCAACTACTTGAGAAGTTCTCTAAGGCAATGTCAGGTTCCTCTGAGTAGCTGATGGAGGATGAAGGCTTCATTGGTCGGCTTGACAAGGTCAAGGGTAAAGTTGTCGTCAGAAAACTTCCTCTTCCTCTACCTATTTCTCTTTTTCCTTCATGGGCTTATTCTTCTTCTTAGAACAACCACTATGAGTTGAACTCACCACTCTCTTTTTGGACTCTTTGGGGATATTGCTCGGCCCTGCCTCTTTAGCTTCAGTAGGGACTGACTCGCTGCCCTCTTGCTTAGCGATGCCCTCCTCGAGGAACCTAATAACTGAGGAGTTAAGTGGGGGAGCCATAATTCCCTCCTCGCCTAAAAAAGTGAGTAAAAATATTGGAATCACTGAGTTAGAATAAACTACAAGCATTCAAAAAAGAAGGCTAAGTACAAAAACTTACTAAAAACACTAAAAGTCTGGCTATATAAGAGATAGTGACTAATGTTCAAAGTCTTAACAATCACCTTCTTCAGGGTTGCCTTCACCATGAGATTCATCTCTAGAGTGGCCAAATTAATCACTTGAAAGGTGGTACGCATAGTCGGCGCAGGGCAAGGTGATAAGTTCTTGATAAACAAGAGCCTAGATTGCCACTTCTTGATCTTATTCAATAAACCAAAAATCTTCAGCAAGACTACCAAGAATTGAATGGTCCTCTCTATGCCCCTTCATGGAGAAGATGTATCAAAAGAGAGTCAGACTCATCTGTAGCTACTCCTCTCTTAGCATTATCAAGAATGTGGTTATACTCACCATAAAGTTTGGCAAAATCTAGGTGGGTATAACTTGGTAATAGTTCATAATGTTCACCCACTTGGCGTACAAAAAAAAACATAAGTCAAGCTTGAAATGGTTAAGGGGAATGCATAATCATCTATCCTGGTCAAGTTAAGCCTCTCATCTAAGTCAGCCACTTTCACAGTATAATTGGGGTGGCTATAGTAATAGTCGTGGAAGAAGAAAGCCGTTATCTACGAATCAAGGTCATGAACCTCCTTAATCTTGAATAGCATGAACAAGCTCACCACTTTCTTCAAAGAAGCCATTGAACTCACACACTTTTAAGAAAGGAAAGAACAAGAGCCTACTCACTTGAATCAAAGAGTCACTCACTCGACAAAGAATTACAATAACATTGTTACTACCCACAATGAAATTATAATTATAGACACAGTAAGTATGCCTTGATAACACAGATGTGGCATTTATGGAAATCTCAAATGATGCATATAAATACAAAAATAATAAATGACCACCTACTCTCCACCACTAATGATGGAATTACACTTGACAAATATCAAGGTGAGTACTGGGTAGAATTTTCTATAAATATATATTTATTTTAGAATATGCTAATTTTTATACAAATGCACTCACTATGACCCTTTTTTTGAACTATTTTACAATGGGATCTAAGTTCCACTTCTCACCAAGGTTTCCCTTCTCTCGCATATAGTCAAACATAAAATTGGTGTTGGTAATGAAGAGTGAGGACCCCTTTAACTTCACCGAGTGCTAGAGGGAAACCAACTTGGCCTTCATAATGTCTGAGTCTTTTTGGAACTCAACCTAGGTAACCTACCTCAACTGCAACTTTTCCTCCAGGAAGGACCTAAGCTCACCCACTTCTTACTTCAACAAGCTTAAGTCCTTCTCCAAAATGGCAACCTTTTCATCTAGATTAGTGAGCTCAGTCAAGTTTCCAAGTGCCGAAGAACACCTCTTCTCTTTTTCCCTCCATGGGAACATACTCATTTCTATCCAACTCACCATTATGAGGAGGAAACCTCACCAATATCTCTTGAATGTCGGTGGAGGTGAAGCTAAAAGCTGACCCAGTATATAAGGTAGGCATCTCGACTGAGAGCCACATAAAATGTTGACCCCTCCATTAGGGTGAAGCTTGGTGTTGTCGCCTTGGCCCATGATGGGTCAGAAGTTTCCCCTGAATGATAAGAAACAAAGTTGTCAAATTTTGGGAAAGGGATTTAAACAAGCCAGTCTACTTTGAGCAAGATCCTTAGAGAAGGAAGCTACTTTTCAAATAAGCGAACTTCCTCATCACTTGAATGATGACCTAATAATTCACCCATTGAAATATAAATCACTCTTCCAAAACTATTTGGACTATCCAAGTGGATAATCTAAGGGAGCGTTGTGTGCCTTCTATCATCCTCCATTACCCCCTACACACTCGCCATTATTAATCAGGTGCCATAACAAGAACCAAGAGTAAAATAAAATAGTTTTATCCTACCTCGGTGCGACACTCCTCTATGATGGTAAGAATAAGAGAGGTAACTGTCAGCCTTTTCACTGCCACCTTTTGTGGCAAACAAGGTGGGTGATAGTCCCCTACTTTAGTGAACTCTCTACTTTCATTGAATGAATACTCACCTCATCCTATGACTCCGCAACGCTACCCTGTGCAAGATTAGCCATGTTCTTAATGGCAAGAGTGTTGGAAGAACTCATCTTGATTATGAGAGTGGCGGTGACCTCTGCTAGTTTCTTAGAGTTCAATAATTTTTTAGAGGCTAGCCTACAGCTCTGAAGAATTAATATGACCTCGTGTTCTCTTGGAGTTCTTAGAGAGTGTGTATATTTTACTTATAATAAGAAATTCATAAGAAAAAATAAAAAGCATATCTCTAGTCAAAAATAAAATATCCATTAAATATTCTTGAAGGCTGGTCCCCTTTTTATAGCCCAAGGGGGGGTCAGGGGTATGCAAAAAAAGATTGAATCTGATCAAAAAATGATGTAACATTTAATTTAATATTTTTTTTAGAATTTATTATGAGTTAAATTGACTTTTTATTCTTCTATCATTTTTATAAGTTGTCTCAACAAAGAAGTAGAAAAATTGGGGAGCTAAATTTATACCCAAAGTAAGCAGACAACCCAACTACTAAAGACTTGTTGCATGTATAACAAGCATGATAAGTTCATGGGTGTCAATTACTCGAATACAAACTCTCCCTCATAAGGATGTCCATCTTGAAGTGACACATGCATCGCACCCTTCAATAATAGGAAAGCCTTGTTGCCTAGGAGATCAAGTCATCACATACTCAACAAGGCTAGTCACTCGATAATAAATACTCACCCTTGGTCCAAGCGAGTCCCTTATGCATACTCTATCAATCCTTTTTATAACTTATTTTTTTGTACTACCTCACCCCAAACATTATAAAAGAGGGTTGAGGGGCCCCTTTTCAATTCTTTAGCTAGTGAAATTAGACAGCTTTGTTGACCTCATTTTTAGATGAGGTTTACATCATTTCCAAAACTAAGTGTTAAGACATCTAATCTTAGGTTAAGAGCCTCTTGATTAAACACTTAGGTCGCTAAGCTTTGTAACCTAGTGAACTTTCTTATGGCTTGACCTAACCTAATGATATTAAATATATCTAAACCCAACCCAAATTAAAATAAATAAGTGACCTAATCAAAAATTAAATCTAATTGGACTTAGGCTAAGGTAATTAAGATGGCTAATCCAACTACCCTACTTAAGTTCAAAATTAGTAGAACTCAAAGAAATACAAATTACATTAAAATAAATTAAAATCAAAATCAAAGTCATGAAATCATAGCATGAACATAAAGGGAGTCAAATCCAAATGAAGGTCAAATGTGGTCAACCATTGGACATAGGTTTGACTTATGTGGGTCCCACCAAGTCAAAGATCAACTACCAAAATTTGACCAAATTAAATTATTTCAAAGATTTCAAATGATAAAGTAAACATGCCTAAACATAAATTTAAAGAAATATAAACTCAATAAGGCCTTAATTGGATTAAAAAAATCATTTAACCTAAATGAGCTAAATGGACCCTATTGGATTCAAACTTAAACCAAATTGAAATTAATCCAAGTTAATTGTCTAAAATCATTTGAAAGTCATTATTAAAAATAAATTAACTAATTATTATTTTTAATTTTTTTTAATATGGTCATTTAACCTAATTAGGCCAATCTTAACCCATTAAGCCCTAATTAGGCAAAAGTGGATTTTAAATCCAAAACAAATGAAACCAATTGGCCCAATTCATCCCAAATACTTGGATTAACATAATTGGAAACAAAATACATTATGATTAACCCAAGAAAGTCATTTGACTCAATTGAATTCAACCAAATCCACTTAAGAAATAATTGGTTAAATATTGAATAAAGCAATCAACCAATTCCAAATCTTATGACACCCAGTAATTGGAAACATTATGAATGATTAAATGAACATAATTAAAGTTTTGTATAGCATCAGTCCATCAAATGGAATGAACTAGATCAAGATAAAAGGAAAAAAATGCCTAAGGGATATAATTCAAAGCATTTGAACCCAAAACCTAGACTAATCACCTTAGATCACATCTAAACTCATCATAGGATGACTTTAGGTGATTTGTAGTGAAGATTAAACATATTAAGAGTATCCAAGTGAATCCAAAGGAAAGAACATATCATGAAGAAATAAGGTGGAGCGTGAAAACAAAAATCCTCTTCATTCCATGATACCTCTTTTGTTCTTCCTCCTCTCTTTATCCTGACTATCTTGCACTGACCACAATTAGTTAACCACCCCTTGGAGGTAGCCTCCAAGGGTGGTAATCACCATAAGAAAAACCCAACTTGAATTCCTCCCAATATAGCTCTCGGCCAAGAGTAAGAATGCAAGAGAGAGCCATTTTCTAGCCTATCTGAGCTTCCTATCACCTTCTTTAAGAAAAATGAAGATGAGCACACCCTTCCTCCAATTCTCATGCTGTCAGTAAGCTAGATTTTGACCAAACCCACCTGAAAATGTGCAAAGCTTGGTCTCTATGATAATCAATGGGGAGGTAGTCCAATTCCTTGTACCCAAAAGTTCTTCATGTCTCCATAAAGATTTTCAAATCATCCCCACTGCCCGAGATCACCACTGATGAGGTATGGGCTCAAACCAACCACTTTTGCATTCAGTGTTGGTCCTTTTGAAGTAAACTTGATCTCAAGTGAGATCAAGCCATTTAGATAGATTGTAAATGAGTATTTGATCATTTTGTAATTGTATCACTAGAAATCATGGTTAGATCGCCAGAAATCAAGGCTGATAGATGGGCGGTGCTCGGTTCTCACCATCGTTAAGGGAAACATAATCATTCCTTCTATTACGAATGGACGACCATGATTTAGTCAAACAATTTGATTGAATCCCCTATAGAAAATTACGGGATGATCCGAGTCCTCTGATCTTCAATCGAACAACCCTGATCAAATCGTGTCCCGCTACCATTTTAATGCAAGATCCAAGTAAATCTTGCATGGAGCAATTCACATCCAACACGAGGAAAGTGACACACATCAGTGTCACATGGCGCTGATGGGGATAAATAAGAAATTCAAGATTTTTTGAATTAAAAAAATGTTAAAAATTATCAAAAAAATTTAAAAAATCATAGAAATAAAATATTTAACCAAAAAATATAAATAATGGCTCTATGGATTCCTCTCAATGAGAGGAATCCATTAAAACTAAAATCCCCTATTTTTATTAGGTAATTTATGGTTAATTTAAATTTAAAGAAATATATTTAAACTCAAATTAATGATCCAATCAATTCCAAACTTTATAGAATTGAAATTAGGGCTAAGACACACCTTAGGCTAATTTCTTAAGATTTATTAATAGATAAATCTTAAGTTATGAAATTTTCAAGTTATATGCCTTAATTTAATAAAATAAAATAAGTTTAAATAGACAAAATTATAAAAATCCAAAGGATTAATTTAAATCAACATAATGAACATCAAGGGATGATAAAATATGATAAAACTTACTAGAACCTCATAATCCCCAAAATAGCATAATTAAGTAATTAATTGGATTAATTTATTAAATTAAATGATTTGAACTTAGAAAAACCATAATAAATCAACTAAATTCTCAAAAATATTAAATACAATAGATGCATCTTCTAGAGAGAAATTTAAGAAAAATAAAACCCTTAATTAATTTCTCTTAAATTAAACTTAAAAGGTTTTATTGAAATAATTAAAACCTTAATTAGGCTTAAAATATGTATCTAATTGGAATGAAATTTTAGGGAACTTAAACTAGCAAGGAACCCCACGTTCCATAAAAGTTTAAGATCAATTGACCTCTAATTTGGAAGTTATCAAATTTTCAACCTTCAAGTCAATTTAAATGAAATAAAAAATTTATAAAAATCAAAGAAATGTACAAACTCACTTTAATTTATTTTAACAAACATAAGAACACCTAAAGGAAAATTTTAAGTTTAAGAATCCAATTAATAAGGTGTTTAGGTTTAGGATTTAATGGAATAATTAAAAGATATAAAAATAAGTTAAATATTAAATCACTGAACTTATAATAGTATAATTAATTAAGTGAAATTCAATATTAACCAATCTCTAAATTTCTTATTAAAACATGGGACTCATTGGTATAAAGAAATCACTAAACAAAATTATAAACATAAATTAAAAGAAGAATAAAAAAGGATAACTAATTAAGCTAATTAAATAAGAAAACAAATGAAGAACTAAGATAGCATAGATTTATGTTTGGGTGCCCTAAGTTATTCAATCTCTTAGATTTCCTAAATGATGAAATTATAATTTCCTAAAAACTAATTAGTATCAATTAATTCAATTTATATTTACTTAAATATATGTAAATGAATGAATGAAATTATAATCAAATTCATAACATGAATAAATGAAACCAGACACAATCAAATAATTGAAATATAAAATTGAAAATCAATTGAATATTTAATTAAATGGAAAATAACATGAAATTAAACATGAATAAAATAAATTATAATATACAACAAAACAACATAAAAGATAAATAAATTAAATTAACTTGTTTAAACCCATAACAATTAATGAAATGAATGAATTAAACTAATTAAATTCAAAAAGAATCTAAATAATAAATTGAAAATTATAAATCATGAAATTGAAATATAATAGATCATTTAAATGATGAAATTAAAATTAAGCTTGAATTTAAGATGTTAACTAAATTTATTTAAGCTAATGAAAATTAATAAACTTAAACATCAATGGACATAAACCTTAATGATTAAATCTTGGATTAAATAATTTGAAGGAAACAAACATTGAATTAATAAATGAAATTAATTAACTCAAATAAATGCAATCACTTAAATCAAATCATTTGAAGGAAGTAAACATTAAATTAATAAATGAAATTAATTCAACTAAAATCAAATAAATTAAATTAAATTAACACAATTAAATGAATAATGAACCAAACCAAAAGGATTGAATATGAAGATTAAGCAATAAAACATGAACATTAATAAAGATAACATCAATGAAATGAAAGAATGAAATTATAACTTAAAATTGATTAAGTTAATTTATCTAAATCCATTAACATAACATTAATGAAATGAATAAATGAAATAAATCTAAGGAAAACAAATAAAATAATTAAAAAACATGAAAATAAATAAACATTTAATCAAAATAAAATGAAAACTAAAATAATGAATAAATCAATTCATTTAAACATTAATCAAACTGAAAGAAATAAAAAAAAGAATGAATCTTAATTCAAATCCAAACCAAAATTATAACTTTAATCAAACCAAATTGAACTTGTAAGAATTCAATAAGAGATTAATCAAGATACTTAGGATCTTAGTTTGACCCTTAGAATGAATTTTCACCTTTGGGTAAATACTTCATTCTATTAAGATTTAGGATGTTAAATAGAATGGATTCCACCCAAAGTGGAATTTATTTTATTCTTCATTCTTTAAAACTTAAATTTCACTTCAACATAAAAAAATGAACTTAAAAATAGCAATAAAATTACAAATCAACTTAATCATTTGAATTGAAACTATCTAATGGTAAATAAACAAACCTAGAAATCCAAACCAAAACTTAAACTTAAAAGGCCTAGTATAGTCATGCCACACAAACCCTCCTTCACACAATAGATTTCCTTGAGGTCACCGACCCTAAATTTAGGATAGGTTGTTATGTGATGCTCTGTAATATGATGTAATGCTTTAATTATTTTGTGGTTTAATATTTTAGACTAGATGACTAGGATTATTTACACATTAGACTAGATGATAAAACATTCCTTCTAGAACTAATGTTATTTTCTATAGGGGTTGTGCTAAAATAGACTGTTGTAATAAATTATAAATAAATATTTTTTGCTTGTAGGTATTGTGAATTCCCTAAGCATAGCAAAGTACAATAGGTGGGCTTGACATAAAACTAATGTTAAGCCTGTATATTTACAAATATAATTGTTAATGTGTTGTTTGCATTTCCTAACATTTATTTCACAGGGCTTAGAAATTTATTTTTGAAGTTCAAATATAATTTGAGCTTAGAATTAGGTTAATATCTATGGGGTCTTGGAATAGTAGGAGTTGACTCTACCATTCTGGTGTTACCATGTGAAGCCCAAACGAGATCCCTAAAGAAGGAGACGATCCTGGAAAAAAAAAACTCATAGATCTAGACTTGTAGTTCTAAGCTGCCCTATATAAGGGCAGAGCTCATTTGCACATTTTCTCTTTCTTCCGTGTATAGCAATACCCAACCACATTGGCTGGTTCTTTTAATTAAATTTGGTGTGATTTATTTTGTGTGCATAATAGAATCGACCTGCTTTGTAAGTTTCTTTTTGTGTGTTGTGCTTTCTATGATGAATACCAAAAACATTAGGCCCCTAAGAAAAATTAATTTTTTTACCCAATTTAAATCTAAATAACTATACATAAAATAAAAACTCAAAACTTCATATTAAATCAAGCCTTAGGAATAACTTAAAAGCAATTAGAAATAATTAGCTTTTGCGAATCATGAAGCATATTATTCTAACTTCTTAAATTGGGCGCTTCACCCATTACACATAAAGGGCATCTGATCTTTAAGGATGACAACCTTCTTGGAGAAGTCTGCTTTCTCTTCTTGATTTGGCCCATGACCACTTCTAATTATATTTCATTTAGGCATAAATTGCATAACCTAAAGGCCATAAATAAATTATGAGTTAAAATATTTAAAAATTAAAAATCATTATAATAGCTAGGTGCATATCATAGCCAACGTGATCCTAAGGATTAGGGAGTGAGTCTAAGTTCTTAAGAAAATACAAAAGCCCAACCATCTTGCATACATGATGCTTGACATCATGGATTTAAAATTTTCTTTAGTGGTTTTAGTTAGCAACCCTTCCAAATAGGTGATAAGTCCAGAAGAGTCATGGACAAGTTCATTTCTCATGTGAGAAAGAGAAATGATAATTTTTTGAAATTACATTAGGCCAAGCTCCATTATATACTTAGGTTCTGAAGTATCCTTCTAGGAATAAGTCTTCAACCCTAAGTTCTATATTTCTAATAAAATTTTAACTCAAAATTTTATAAAATTGAATTCTAAAATTTAAAGCCTAATGATAAGATAGTTGAAGTGCCTACTAGGCATCCCATTACCCATATTCATTTCTTCATTTATCCCAATTGGCCTCAAAAAGAACTCTTCCCCCATAGAAGTGTTCACTTTTAAATTTTTAATTTATCCATCCTTTGGAACCAGATTTGAAATCCATAGAAATAAAAGCTTGTTTCTTTAATCAAGAGTATTCTTAGGAAGAGATCCTCATTCCTAAGATGTAATTAACTATAAGGGCTTGCCCTTATAGAGAATTATGATCCCAGTATAAAGTAAATCTTGTACTAGTTTTTCATGTAGTTTAGAAGAAGAATCTCTGAAATATTAATAAGACTCATTAACCTTATGAGTTCTTATTTAAGTGATTAAATCCATTTTAGAATAACTTATTTATCTTCCTAGATAATATGGTTATTCCTTAATGATGAATTTGATTATGTAAATAAAAATTCCTAAAATTCACGTGGTGGCACAAATTTTCCCAACAAGCTTATTTTGAACTCTCATAATAGAATCCCATTCATCTTCCATTGTATTAAGATTACTTAAAAGATTAATAAGTTCATACCTCATTCTCATTTTTTTTCATTATCTATTATTACCCTCTTCATTAACCATACTTTCTAGATATCTCCTAAGGTTTTGCTTTAGCCATAGACAAACTTGGATCCAGCAATCATACAACATTAAAATATAACAAGTGCATTACATAATCCAAAGGGCATACTTAAAGACAAAAGTACCATATAAATAAATTAAAGTAGTCTTATTCTAATCCTCGGGTGCTATAACTATCTTGGTATATCTTGAATACCCATCTAGAAAGCAATTAAATTGATGACCTCGTAGTCTATCTAACATATGATCAATGAAAATTAATGAAATATGGTCCTTTTTAGTGTCATTGTTTATTTTTCTATAGTCTATACAAAATCTCTAACCAGTAACGATCCTAGTGGGTATAATTTAATTATTTTTATTAGTTATAATTATCATCATGTCCTTTTTAGTCACACAATAAACTGGACTAACCCATTAATTATTTGACATATGTAAATAATTTCTACATCTAACCACTTCAATATTTATTTATTTTTTTACTTCTTTCATAATTTGGTTAAGTCTTCTTTAATTATCTATGAATTTTTTTACAATTTTCTTCCATTTGAATTTTATGCATAAATACAATTATGTTGATTCCCCTAATATATACAATAGTCCAACCAAAAGCCCTCTTATGTTCTCTAAGCACACACATCAATTTATCCTCTTAATTTTCATCCAAATTTGTACAATTAATTATAGATGAAGTTGATGATTTTTCTAAGTATGAATATATCAAGTAACTAGGTAAAGGCTTCAGTTCAAACTCTAGTGCTTCTAAGAAAGAAGATTTAAGACTATGAGTGCTTATAGATACTTCTAAATGCTCAAATTCTTCTTTAATTTCTCTAGGTAAATATTTAAGGAATTAAACATATTTATTTTCTTTATCATCCTCATCTTAGGCTTATTATAAATGATCCTCAATCATAGATATCTCACTATCCTTGTCTACACTTTCTTTACTAATCCCTATGATATGGAATTAAAAACATGAAATGTAAGTTCTTGATCTTCAACTCTTATAGTTTCCTTTCTATACATATACCATAGTTCTCCTTTTTGTTAAGAAAGTTCTACCTAAAATGAAAGGGATCTCCTTATGTTCTTTCATATCTAATATAATGAAATCTATAAGGAATATGAATTTATCAACCTTAACTAAGATATCCTTAATAATATCCCTAAGATAAGTAAAAGATCTATTAGCTAATTAAAGGTCACACTAAGGAACTGCACTTCACCTAATCCTAATTTCTTAAATACATACAAAGGCATTAAATTTATAATAGCTCTTAAATCACATAATGCCTTCCTAAGAAATTTATCTTTTATAGTGCATGATATAGTAAAACTACCTAGATCCTTAAGTTTTTGAAGCAAATTTCTTTGAGTTATGGTACTACACACTTCAGTTAATGCTATAGTTTTAATTTTTTTTCTTAATGTTCTTCTTTTAATAAGTATATCTTTTATGAATTTATCATAGTTAGCAATTTTTTCAAGGGTTTCTACAACAAAATATTTATGGACAATATGTTGAATACATATAAAAATTTTGGAAATTACTGATCTTAATTTTATTTTTGAAGACTTTGAGGGAATTGTGGTAATGATCACTCTCTCTCATTTTCTTAAATTCTTCCCTCTCAACTTCTTCTTTCTCCCTCTCTATTATATCCATTTTCTTTTCTTCATCTATGACTTCTATATTTTCAATCGTATTTTTTTTCTTCCTTCATTTTTACTTTTCATAGTTCTTTTCCACTTCTTAATTTTATGGCTTTACATTATTC
Organism: Cymbidium sinense; assembly: GCA_021442155.1. Taxonomy (NCBI): domain Eukaryota; kingdom Viridiplantae; phylum Streptophyta; class Magnoliopsida; order Asparagales; family Orchidaceae; genus Cymbidium; species Cymbidium sinense. Next base: position 81,179,543 of record CM038227.1, read on the forward strand.
TTTACCTTTTTTCTTAGGATTTATTTCAGAGTCACTCAGAAAACTACCCTCGGGTCTATTAATTAAATTTCTAGTCAATTGCCCAAATTTTTTCTAATTTTTTTTTTTATAAAAACAACTTAACTTCGTAAGGAATCATTAGGTATATTGGCTACATAATTAAGCACCTCCATTCAATGGATTATTAGGATTTTCTAATATTAATCATTATTAATCTAGCCAATATGATTGTTAGGAGTAAATTTTTGGCTAACCTCTAAACTATCTAATTTCTTAGACAAGGTTGTTATTTGTGAAATCAACATGGTATTGCATTATTATTATATGTACTAGCTACTTTCTTAAGGTTAAGTCTGTCATATGGCCACTGAAATTTTTTAGTAATTATCTCTTCAATTAAAGCATAGGCTTCCTCAAATGGTTTAGACATAAGTCTACCCCCAACTACAGCATCTAAAATTATTTTAAGGGACCTTACTAAGCCAGTATAAAAAATTAAAAAATCATCCAATCAAGTAAAAAGCGATGTGGACATTTTCTTAATAGATTTTTATACCTTTTTAAGCCTCATAGATTGATTCATTATTTATTTTAATAAAGGATGTAATGTCATTCCCAAGCTTAGCAGTCTCAAAAGGTGAAAAATACTTAGCTAACTTTTTTTAAGCTAATTCATTCCAAGTATTTATAGATCCCTAGGCCAATAAACTCAACTATATCTTAGCTTTATCTCTAAGGTAAAATGGGAATAACCTAAGTCTAATGGCATCATCACTAACCCCATTATACTAGATCAGTAAGAAATTGATAATATGCATATTAGGATCTTCTATAAGTGAACCCCAAAATAAAGAATTCTATATCATTTAAATTATCAAATGTTTTAGCTCAAAATTATTACCTTGAATTGCAATTTTAGCTATGCTTTAATGCACTCCATCTACTAAAGGTGTAACATAATCTCTAAGTGGTCTAAGATGTTCTACTTCTCTTGGTTGATTAGCTATTTTCAAATTCCTAGGCTAGTTTTTCTCTCTATCCTAAGTTTCATGCAAGTTATTTCAATCTCAAGGTTTAGTTACAATAGTTCCAAACTTTTATCACTACACACACATGCTTAAACAAAAGTTAAAGAGAAGTAAACACATGCATACAAGTTTAATAAATAAAGTTAACATAAATTAGCTAAATTTAAATATCTTAGGCTAATATTAACTTAAACTTTTTTCAAATCCCCAATAATGATGCTAAGAACTTGAGTGGGCTAAAATTGTGTACTCAAGTGCATATACCGTTCAAGTAATATAATGATAAGTAGAGTATTATTTTCAAAAAAAAAATCATTTACAAAATTTCAAATTAAGTTTATTATTAATCATTTACTAATCTAATGTTTATCCAACCAAGTTAAATACGTAGAAAAGTTTTAAAAACTATTTTAGAAAATGATACTTTTAAAATTTTATAAAATGTTCTTCAAAATTTATTAAATCTTGGTTGTTTTTATGTAGCTTGTAATTTTGAATTTAAATATTTATAGTTGTCAATTAGGGGATTTATATTTCAACATCTATGTCTAGAGCAATAAGACCTAATCATTACAATTAATTAGTTATATGACTATAATCTAATTAAAATAAATGATTGAATTAAAAAAACTCTTTATAATATAATAGTGAATCCCTAAATATAATATGTCTATGTATATTTAAAAGTTATGTTTGCCTTTTCTATTAGTTACACTAGAATTCTTCTAATATATCTAGTTCACACTATATTTTAACATTGTAATTGACTAGATTACAAGTAAATAAAATATAAGAAAAGCAAAATAACATAAACCTTGACTCATAAATAAATTTGCTTATATATTAACTCACATCACAAATAGTGCACAAATCAACATAAGATAATAATAAATTTAGAGAACTATTACATCAATAATTCATTATACATGAAGAGAAGAATATTTGTGTGTCATAAATATATGAGATAATCTGAGAAATATCAAAAGAAACAAAAGATGAGATTGAATAAGATCTTGTAAATTTCTCTTAATCTAAATCTTTTTACCTCCCAAAATGGAATCCCCTTCTATTGAATCTTTTTTCTTCTTCAATCTTCAACATGAATAATACACAAACATCATGAACAATCAATAAGAACAACACTCCACACACTACAGTTGGAGTCACACTATCCAAGTGAACACTAAATGGCACTCCACACACTACTAAAACTTTTTCTTTTTACAATTTGACTTTATTTTATAAATGTAATGTCCCACTAGCAATTATTCCCATGCCCTACCAAATAATTTCTTTGATTTGCACCAAAACTCCCTGAATCGCTAATTAGAACTACTTGAAATTGTAATGCCAAGCAATAACAATGTGGCTCCATGAACATAGCACCTAGGCACTAGCTGCTTGTTATTGACTTAATATTTAGGCCTTCTAGTGCCATTACTCCGCTCTTTTAGTACCTAGGCACTCTTCTTACTATCTTGAGCTCTTTTATACTTAAATCTTCTAATTTTCTAGCATTATAATGTTGACTTTCTAGTGGCAAGGTGTTGTGCTCTCTGTATTTATGCTAAATTATAAGGGAATGTGGTGTCATTGTGCTGGTTACCAAATTCCTAAGCATTGTGCTTACTATCTTGAAGTCCAATTTTTTTCTTTTACAATGCCATATGTTAGCTCTGTAGTGCCTAAGAGCTAACATTTTTGTCTCAACACCTCATTTTGCCTCATTTCAGCATCAAAATAGTTATCTTTAAAATTTTTATTTTTATTCTTTTCACTTCAATTAAGAATTTTCTATCAAATCACCAAGAACATACTGAAAATAATACATTTTAACATTCATTAAGAATAAAATATAAATTTAAACATATAAAATTCACTAAAATTGCATGTTTATCAAGTATTCCTTATATGGTGTTGGCATGAGACGTTCAAAAGAAACCTTTAATTTAGATGCCTAGCTCAACAAATGAATTTCACAACAAAGTAATTACTAGATTATGATGAGTAGGTATTATTTTCTTTTTCAAGTGCCAATAAGTATGTATTTGTGTTTCTTTGTTCATAGGGGTTGGTGGGCCAATAGCTCTCACTAGCCTCTTAAATCCGACATCTAATGGTGGCATGGATAATCTTATTGGGGGGTAACCACTTTTCTCTATTTTTTGCACCATAGGATGATATCTATCATGACCAAGAACTAAAGGAGAGTTTAGCGATATTATTATATTCTTCTATGTTTATATGATTATTGGTGATTTTAAGAAAATTTATTAACATTTTGGAGACAACATTTTAAAGACAAACTAGTTCTTCCCTTAAACACTAGGTAAGAGTAGTTTGGATTATATTAGCTCATATAAAGAGGCTATGGAACTCAAGAGGGTGAACTAGGTATTTAAAGATTTTCAAATTAAAATTTAATTTTTAAAACTTTATAGAAAAGTTAGTTACGAAGAATATTGGATTGCTTATAAGTAGAGAACAAATTAAACAACCAAATCAAATGCAAAAAAGTAAACTAACAGGCACAAAAATTATTTGTGTGGCTCAACTAAAACCCAAAAATTGGCCTACATCCACTCCTAATCACCACTACTAGGAACTCATAAATAAAGTCAAGATTACAATAAATCTCTCGCACTTTTCTACACCGGGAAAGTACAACCCCAACAAATTACTTTCCTACCCTAGGCAAGTGCAACCCCAACAATTTATTTTCCTACACTAGGCAAGTACAATTCTAATAATGCACTTTCCTACATCGAGCAAGTATAACCCCAACCATATACTTTATTATACCGAGCAAGTACATCCCCAACTACGTACCTTCTTTCACCATGCAAGTACAACCCTAATAACATATTTTCCTATATAGGGCAAGTATAATCCCAACAAATTTAATAAATAAGAAAAAGAAAATTACAACTAAATATCTAACTCTTAAACCCACTAAATAATAATAAAATAAATTAAAGAATTCTTTTTAATTCAAAATATGAAGTACTATTAATTTAATGCAAAATGATTGAAATAAATTTAACTTTGAAAAAGATACATTCACTAAGTATAATGATGATTACTTAGACAAATCAAAAATCAAAAATATTAAAAACTTGAATCAACAAAAATGTGAAAGCCTTAGGAAAAGGATCTTCAATTTTATAAAACACAACAATAATAATGTGAGATATGTAAATCTTTGAAAGATGAATTGAAAAGAACTCAAGATAACAATGTAATATATAACATTTTCAATCGCCAAAATATCTATTTCAAAAATCACAAGGTTTGAAATCAAATGTCAATGATCTTCCTCTCAAGTCCTTTTAGACCAATGATGAAAGCATAAAGACTTGAAAGTATATTCTACAAAGCTTGATGATTATTGAAGAAGATGAAGAGGATCTCCCTTTAAATTGTTATTTAAGATGTAAGCGGAAAGCAAGGAAGAAGCTTAAGCAAATGGAACCAAAGAGACCACCTAAGAAAATTATACAAGTGGTTAGCCAAAGATAATCTTTGAACGAGAAATTAAGTCATGAAATTCACTTTTTAAATAGAGTTTCACCCATGTAAAATTTGGCCAAGCTAAGAAAGAAATAGAGGGAAAATGAGAGGGAATTTACTCAAGGAAATAAATCAAAATTTTAAATTTAAAGCACATGTTATAAAAATTTTTAATTTAATTCAAATTTAAAATTATGTGGTACATTCAACCATGGAGGGAATAAGTTTAAATACATTTTACATAAATGAATAAACTCTAATTAAAGAAGATATCAAATAAGGAAAAGATTGAAATTAATTCAAACTCAAATAAATTAAATAAATTTTTAATCATAGGTCGGCCACATGTTTTTCAAGTATGAATCAATCTTCAATAAATGCTAATTGATTAATTAACAATCAAGAGTGATTAATAAAAAATAAATTTTAGTTTTTAAATAAATTAAATTAAATAGAGGGATCGGCCAACACTTTCCAAAAATAAGGAATTAGATTTGGAAACTGCAATAATTCATGCCTCTTTAGATTTAAATTTAAACTAAGCATAATTAATTCAAATAGACTTGAAATAACTTAAATAAAACATATGGGGGTCTACCAAAATAAGTCATAATGAAGAAATGGAATTTGGAAATAAATAAATGTAATATTCAAATTTAAAATTCAAAAAGATTAATTGTAATAAATCCAAGAGAACTTCAGCCAATGAGTATTTCCATAAATAAATCACACTCTAATTAATGCAATAAATAAATTAAAAATTAAGGAGATTAAATGAGGACAATTTACATTTAAAATAAAGTTTATATATAAATAAATCTAATAATATGGGCCGGCCAAGCAATTTCTAAAAATAGAAAATTAAATTAGGAAAGTCCTTTAAATCAAGATCCAATGAATTAAATCAAATTAAATTAATTAGAATAAATAGGTGGCTGACATAATCATGCACAAAAGAAATAAAACAAATTTAAAAACAATTTATGACATGATTCAAATTTTAAATTTTAAAATAATTTAAATTTTAAAATTCTCAAATATAAAAAATATTAATTCGTTAAATCAAATGAATGAAATAAAATAAATCATGATAAAAACTAATAAAATTTTGGCCAAAACATGTCATAAGAAAATAAAGCAAATTTATAAATGAAACATGACAATATACAATTTAACATTCAAAATATTCAAATTCTAAATTCAAATAAATTTAAAAATTAAAAGTCTATTAAATGAAAAAAAAATAATATGGCATTAAATTGAGTAAATTCCAAAAAACATTAATCCCAAAATCATAATAATTTTTTTCAAATGTAAAGATAAATAAAAATATAATGCAATTATTAGTTTAAAAATAGGAAATTAATGATAAGAGTGAGATAAAGGATAATTTGGATAATTTAATAAATAAGCCATGTCACATGTTAAAATAAATAGATAAAAATTATCTCAAGCATAAAACTTAATTAATAAAGTGAAAAATAAACTAAACTCACTTTAGGCTGCAATGGGTAAGGCTTAAACCAACGTAAGTAGTCATATTATCCAAAAAAGACAATCTTAGGAATATTGCGAAATCAATACAAATAAAATATGGAAAAATATGCGAAAATCAAAATAAATGATATGTAAAGGTTTTAGAAATTATTTTTATTTTGTATGCTTTAAACTATCTTATTTTGCAAGTCCTATGAAAATTCTCAAACTATCCAAGTTCAAGGTGATATGACTTTCCCGATTTGACTAAGCAAGTTGAGTCTGATGAATTTTCTAAAATATTTAAAATAAATAATTAATAGCTTCATAAGATTATATATATATATATATATATATATATATATCATTAATAAAAAAATTATATTAATAATGACAATCATAATGATTAATTTGGATAATTTATCCTGCAAATAATTGATAGTCTTTATTACACAAGGTTTATTATTATCAAATTAAATTCTGAGATAGATAAGTTGTATACTCAATAATCTCCCCCTATTTGATGATGAAAAAATAATGTTGGTGTGAAGGGTAATTAAAATATTATAAAAACATTTCTTCCCCTCACTAAGTGCATATGTGAGAAATTAAAAGTCTAACCAACATCACTTGTGTTATACGCCAACATCATTATTTCCCTCTCTTTTGACATCATAAAAAATTTTATGAAATTCCCCCTAATTAAATACAAAAGTAAATTAAGCATGCATGATAAAAATGAAAATAATTAAAAGTTGAAATGCTTGGTATTCTCCAATTACATAATGTAAATCAATATATCTTTTTTTTTATATGAAGCTAACTTTGAATAAACATGTAAATGATAGATAATTTGATATGTGATGAAAATATAAAATTAAGCATAATATAGATACAAACATGTATCTAAAATAAAACTTTAGCAATATTTGAAGCAATTTGAAATTCCACATCTTAACTATGCAAAATGCACAATATTTTGAAAGTAATAACAACTTAAGATACCAATCAAAATTATCTTATCATCAAATCAAATGTAATTGTATTAAATATTAATTGAAGAATAAAGGATAAAAATTATAGAATTGCATGAACAATGAAGATTGATTTCATAAGAGAATTTCTAATCTTGCAAAATGATTCATAAAACCTAATTTCATATTTATTCCAAATTAATGCATACATGCTAATTTATGAATCATATCCATTTATTTATTTATTTATGAATCATGTCCTCTCTCTTTTTTTGCATAAGCTAAGTCAAATAATGAGTTATATAAAAAATAATGAGTTTCAAATCAAGCATATTAAACTTAGATCACAAACAATAGGTTGAATAAGCCTGATTGAAATTTATAAACTAATAAAAATCATAATTTATCATGACATGATAAAAATGAAAATAATTAAAGGTTGAAATGCTTAGTATTCTCCAATTACTTAATGTAAATCAATATATCTTTTTTATATGAAGCTAACTTTGAATAAACATGTAAATGATAGAAAATTTCATATGTGATGAAAATATACAATTAAGCATAATATAGATACAAATATGTATCTAAAATAAAACTTTAGAAATATTTGAAGCAATTTGATATTCCACATCTTAACTATGCAAAATGCACAATATTTTGAAAGTAATAACAACTTAAGATACTAATCAAAATTATCTTATCATAAAATCAAATGTAATTGTATTAAATATTAATTGAAGAATAAGGCTAAAAATTATAGAATTGCCTGAACAATGAAGATTGATATCATAAGAGAATTTCTAATCTTGCAAAATGATTCATAAAACCTAATTTCATATTTATTCCAAATTAATGCATACATGCTAATTTAGGAATCATATCCATTTTTTTATTGATGAATCAGGTCCATTTTTTTTGCATAAGCTAAGTCAAATCATGAATTATATAAAAAAATAATGAGTTTCAAATCAAGCATATTAAGTTTGGATCACAAACAATAGGTTGAATAAGCTTGATTGAAATTTATAAACTAATAAAAATCATAATTAATTAAAAGTGGTATAAGAGATCAAATCACATATAAAATTATGAATATCAATTATGTAAAGTATTTTATCTTCAAAACTAGAAACTAATCTAATTTAAAGATTAAAAGATGTACATAAGATGAGCAACTAACTTTTCTTATCATGAATTTTAAATAATTTAAATTTGGATCTAAATCATGATAACTAAAAACATTCATTGGCAAAATAACATAAAACTCATAAAGTCTTTGAAAATGTTATGCCATAATAAGTTATATAATAATTAAAATATGAAGTTCATGTGATTTATAGAATTATTTTTAAATCATACTTTAAAACAACTCATTAAATAAATAAAATATAAAGATTAAATAGATTAGTTAGGCATGGAAAAAAAAAACATAACTAAACTAAAGACCTAAATACGTATAAAGAAGGGATTATAAAATATGTTACCTCATACCATTCCTTTTTGTATACCATTGTAATTAAATATTTCTTTTGTATACCTGAATTGATGACTTTTGTTCACCAGTCCTTCATGAAGATAAACCTGTAATATAATCTCATTTCTTATATTTTGGTATCCAAGCAAGCTTGGATCCTCTAACATTAGTTGCATTATAAATATTTGAATAAGTAAATAATGGGCAATGCAAACTACTTCTCTTAGGAATCCAAATGTATGAAGATGAAGCATTTAATTTCATGGATCTTCTAAAAGAACAAACATATGATACATGACATTGCCTATAACAACAAGTACAAGTAACATTTGGCAAATCATGCATAAATAAATTATAAATTCTATATTTATTTTTATAAAATGAATTGTCATGCTTATAGAATGTACTTGTATTTAAAGTATGTGAATAACATGAATGAATATTATTTGCAACACATAGATGGATTCGAATGTAAAGCATTTGAGCTACTAAAACTAGTAGAATATAAAGATATATCATTTAATTTATTTCTAATAAAAGTATTCTCACCTTTTTAAACTTTCAATATCAGTATATGAATCATGTTCAACTTTATTTTTTGATAATAACTCATTTTGTACTATTTTATTTTCATCTTCTAAAATTTTAATTTTGAAAATAAACTCATCTGATAGAAGGACGTCGAAGTGCTAGATAAATCACAAAGCAAATCATATATTTTGGTATTCAATGAAGAAACTTTATTTTTCAAGAAAATAAATCATATCATGAGATTTTTTTTAGCATCTAACAAAAGTGACTCATTTTTATTCATCAAAGTGTCAAGATATACTTTAAAACTTCTAGACTTTTTTTTTAATGAAAATGTATTTTTGTTTCAACTTATTATAAACATCCACCAATTCATCAAATACACTAAATAATTGTTCATAAAATAAATTATTTAACTCAAGGTCATCCTCTGAATCAAATTGAGCTTGGAAGCTTTGGGTGGATAACTTGAGGGATGTGGTTGAAAGCTCTTTTTCTTCTCTTTTTGTAATCACTCTATAAGGCTTTGTTTAAAATCTTTTTTATTCTCCTTTTCATTGCCTTTCTTTCTTTTTTTCCAACTCCTTTAGGACCAAAGGCATTCATTTGGGACATTGAATTTATTTTGTGTAGTATTCTCAACAAGAATATCCTTTTCTTTATAAGGGCTCCTTCTCACATGTCGTACAATCAAAACTATACAATAAAGTGAAAACATCAAGTATATTTTTTAAAAAATTTAAAAGATAATAAAAAAGAATTGTCATCAAGAAGAGATATTTCATAAGAAAATGAAATAATTTTTTCATTTAAAAGATTTAACACACTTTCAGTGATAGAAGATAAACTATCATTTAAGCTACATTTTGGAGTCAATACTTCCTAAGAACCACAAGAATCTAACTTTTCATACATCAAAATTGATTTTATCAAAAATAGGTGAATGATAATTTTTTTTATCAAAAGAGCTAGAAACCATTTGAATTATCATAGTGATCAACTCAGGGATATTAATCCACAAATTGAGTTGAGGCTTAACTACCACTTATTAAGAGGCTATGACACCCAAAAGCATGGTGAATTGGGTGTTTAAAAGCTTTTCAAATTAAATTTTAATTTTTAAAACTTTGTAGAAAGGTTAGTTGAAAAGAATATTGGATTGTTTATACATAGATAATAAATTAAATAACCAAATCAAATGTAGAAAAGTAAAATAGGAGGCACAAAAATTGTTTGTGTGGTTCTGCCAAAACCCAAAACTTGACCTACATCCATGCCAAGTCACCTTGATTAAAAATTCACAAATAAAGTAAATGTTATAATGAATCCCCCATACTTTCTTACATGGGGCAAGTACAGCCCCAACATTGTACTTTTCTATACTAGGCAAATACAATGCCAACAATATACTTTCCTACATCGAGAAAGTACAACCCCGACTATAGACTTTCTTACATATGGAAAGTACAACCCGATAACTTAATAAATAAGAAAAAAAATTATAATTGAATATCTATATCTCAATTTTAAAATAAATATTGCACTCAAGCCCACTAAATAATCACAAGACAAATTAAAGAAAGCTCAATGAATAATTATTATATTAAATTTAAAACATGCAATGTTATTAACTTAATCCAAAATGATTGAAATAAATTTAACTTTGAAAAAGATACATGCACTAAGTAAAATGATGATTACTTGCACAAATCAAAAATCAAAAATATGAAAAACTTAAATCAACAAAAATGTGAAATCCTTAAGAAAATAATTGGCAAACTTAAAAAACACAATAATGATAAAGTGAGATATGTAAATCTTTGAAAGATGAATTTACAAGAACTTGAGAAAAAAATATTTGAATAATGTAGCACAAAATCTTTTCAATCATCAAAACCACTATTTCAAAATCACAAGGTTGGAAATCAAATTATAATAATCTTACTCAAGTCCTTTTAGAACAATGAAGATGAGAACACACAGACTTGAAAGTGTATTCTACAAAGCTTGATGATTGCTTGAAGAAGATGAAAAGGATCTCCCTTTGAATAATTGTTGAAGATGTAAGCACAAAGGAAGGAATAAGCTTAAGCAATTGAAACCAAATAGAGCACTTAAGAAATTTTTTGCATGGGGTAGGCCAAAGATAATTTTTGCAAGAGAGATTAAGTCATGAAATCTACTCTTTAAATAGAGTTTAACTCATGTAAAATTTGGCCAAGGCAAGAGAGAAAGAGAGGAAAAAATGAGAGGGAATTTTCTTAAGGAAATAAATCAAAATTTGAAAATTAAAGCACATGTGAAAAAAATTTTAAAATCAATTCAAATTTAAAATCTTGTGGACTGTTCAACCATAGAGGGAATAAGTTTAAATGCATTTTACATAAATGAATAAACTCTAATTTCTGAAGATATCACATAAGGAAAAGATTGAAATTGATTCAAACTCGAATAAATTAAATAAATTATCAATCATGAATTGGCCACATGCTTTCCAAGTATGAATCAATCTTCAAAAAATTCTATTTGATTAATTAATAATAAAAAGTGATTAATATGGAATATATTTGAATTTTAAAATAAAAATAATTTAATAAAATAAATTAAATAGACGGGGTCGACCAACACTTTCCAATAATAAGGAATTAGTTTTGGAAAGTGCAATAATTCATGGCTCTTTAGATTTAAATTTAAACTAAGCATAATTAATTCAAATAAACTTAAATTAATTTAAATAAAATATATGGGGATCAGCCAAAATCATTACATGATGAGGAAATGGAAAATAAAAATAAATTAATGCATTATTTCATTTTAAAATTTTAAAAAATTAATTACAATAAGTCCAAGAGAATTTTAGCCAAGCGGTATTTCCATAAATAAATCATGCTCCAATTAATGAAATCAATCAATTACAAATTAAGGAGACTAAATAAGAGGCAATTTGTAATTAAAATAAAATTTATATATAAATAAATATGATAATATGGGCCGACCAAATAATTTCCAAAAATAGAAAATTAAATTAGGAAAGTGCTATAAATCAAGATTCATTTGAATTTAAATTTAATTTAAATCAATTTAACTAAAATAAAATTGAATTAAAGCAATTAGAATTAATAGGGGCTGGCCTAATCATGCCAAAATTAAATAAGATAAATTTGGAAATAATTTATGGAATGATTTAAAATTTAAAATTCAAACTAATTTAAATTTTTAAATTCTCAAATATGGAAAATATTAATGCATTAATTCAAATGAATGAAATAAAAAATATCATAATAAAAAACCAATGAAATTTCATCCAAAACTTGCCATAAATAAATAAACCAAATTTAAAATTGAATCAAGGCAATATACCATTTGATATTCAAAATATTCAAATTCCAAATTCAAATAAATTTGAACTTTGAAAATCCATTAAATAAGAGAAAATTATATGGCATTAAATTGAGTAAATTCCACAAAATTTCTCCTCCCAATGTCTTAAAAATCTAGCCAAATATAAAGATAAATAAAAATCAAATGAAATTATTGATATAAGAGAGAAAATTAATGATACGAGTGAGGAAAAAGGATAATTTAGATAATTTAATAAATAATCAATGTCACAAGTTAAAATAAATGAATAAAAATTATATAAAGCATGAAAATTAATTAATGAAGTGAAAAATAAACTAAACTCTCTTTAAACTGCATTAGATAAGGCTTAAACTAATCCAAGTAGTCACATTATTGAGAAAAGATAATTTTAGGAATATTGAAAAATCAAGACAAATAAAATTAAATTAAAATAAATGATATGAAAAGGTTTTAGCAATTATTTTTATTTTTGTGATCTTTAATTTGTCTTATTTTACAAGTCCTATAGCAATTCTCAAACTGCCCAAGTCCAAGCTGATATGACTTTCCTGATTTGACTAAGCAAGCTAAGTCAAATGAATTTTCTAAAATACTTAAAATAAATAATTCATAGGTTCAAGAATATATATATATATATATATATATATATATATATATATATATATATATATATATATATATATATATATATATATATATATATATATATATATATATATATATATATATATATATATATCATCAATAAAAATCTAAATTAATAATGACAACCATCAAGATTAATGTGGATATTTTATCCTACAAAGAAATTATTAGTCTTTATTACATAAGATTTGTTATCATCAAATCAAATAGTAAGATATGCAAGGTATATACTCAACGGCTCAGAATCACTAAATTCTAGTATTTTCTTTTATAACCTCATAATAAAGTTTTTGAGTGACTTGTAGGACACTTGCCCCATCTTTAAAGAAGCATGTGAGTTCTTCATTGATCATTAAGTGATATCAAATTGAAAGACGAACAAACCTTCTAAGCTCGGCAAAGAACTGATTACTTCTGGTTGGAGGTGCGAGAATAATCTGAGGGGTGCCTTTGAAAAAGTTGTAAAAAATATGTGGCACTTCAATTCATTACAAATGTCAAGAAGCAAATGTTATTTGCTTAAAATAAGCTACATGATTAACAGGATTCATCTTCCCTTATACAATTGTAGGAAAGGTATTATAAATATTATCGGGAGTTTTGTTTTGGCAATCTTCCTACATAATGTGTTTGTTAGATAATAATTTGCCTTTTAATCTTGGTGTAGTGGATTCCTCATCACTACTTGGGTAATAGATATCACCCTAGCACTTGATGGTTGTCTCTAAATTATAAGTCTTAAGAGCACATGGAGATCTCCACCCACAGGATGGCTCTAAGAGCTCACTTTAGAGCCCATTGAATCATTTTCATGGTCCTTTCCTCCATTATCATGAGTTGTCAATTGATTAAGAATTCTTGATGCTCAGTTATCCCTAATTTTTCTTTGCATTGTTGTCCTTATAGTACTTAATTTTTTTGTTCTTGGAATTACTTTCATGTTCACCATAAATTTTAGAATGTTAGATCCATATCCATAATAATGTTGAAACCCTAATAATAAGACATATAAGTACTCACATGGCAATAAATAGAGGGAAGATTCAAGTTGAAGACAAAAAAGAAGAAGGGGAAAGATGTAAAGAGAGAAAGAGGCTTTGAAGATTTGATTCCTAACTAAAGAACACACCAAAATAAAAAATCACCCTAATAGCCCTTTGAACTTTTATTTACAAGATTTTTGGGTTACAAGGAATGCCACACCATAACTTTTTAAATACTAAACAAAATAAATATATAATTGGACCATTATATACAAAGGACATTATGATCAAAACATTATCGAATACACTTGAAAAGTTCCCTAAGCAAGTGACTAGGATGATCTATTAACTAGGCAATAAGGATGTGAACCTTCAAAAGACAATATCAGCTTGTTGATGATGTCATCAATTTGGGTTAATTAGTTGTGAGTGTCCATCCCATTAGCTAATGCAAGTGGCATTTTGGTTAAAAGTAAGTGACCCTAGCGAGTTCTTAGTTCCTAGCAAGTGCATTGTGACATGCTTTTTGTGTACATGAATCCTTATACTTAGACGAGTGACCTTCAAATCCTCAATAGGTAACTCTTGCTTGCTTCTCTTGATTCCTGATTTGTGCAACACTATCTTTGATCTCCTTTGGATATAGTGATTTTTTTAATGCATGAATGAGACTAGAATTATTGCATTTTTATCACTACATATGTTTATAATCTAATCAAAATATAATCTTCCTTTGAACTTTTTTTCATTGATTTATGTAAATCTTTAACATTACCAAGATATTTTAAAATTAAAAAAATTATAGTGGAGGTTTACTTTGGTGACATATTATTTCAATTTTAATTTGTTTTAAAATGATGAATAACAATTGCAAATGAGAAACATTCAATTTATGAATGTATTTAGCCCAATATAACTTTATTTTAGCCAATAAAAATAATGAATTTCCCTATTTCTATTTCTTTAATAACTATTGAATAGTTAATCCTTAACCAAAAGCTTTAAAAAAAATTAACACTTACTAGATGAATAACACATTTTGGAACCTATTTAGATTTATGTTTTTAAAAAAATTTTACTAATATAAAAAATTATATATTTTTTATGTTAAACATTTTAAAATTATTATATGTATGATAACTAAATTATAAATATAATTAATATTAAATATTTAATTTTAAGGGAGTAAAATTTTTAATGTGCTATATAATATAAAAAAAAAATAGTAAAAATTTATGAGTGATGGCTGCACTCTCAGCCACTTTTGATTTCACCACTGAATATAATTAAGCGTTAAAAGCAAATTTGTTCAATGCATCCAATTCACAAACTGTATTTTGCGTGTATGTTAGAAGTTCATATAATTCACACTTTTGGCGTAAGGACAAGACACTATATATAAGTTATACTATTACATTATTAAATTTTTTAAACTTTTTTATTTGGAATACATTAAACCTATTTTAATTTAAAGTAAACAATCCCTTAATAAAATGAAAATCCTATATTGCCAAACCACAAACATAATAACACTAATTATTTATATGTAAAAAAAACTTATATAATATGTACACAATAATTCAAATCATTGAGATTCTACTCGTAATAATTTTTCTAATTAAATTGAACTGCAAATCATTTCTACACAAACTGACGAGCTAATCATTTTCTAATGAACTTCAGCTTATAATCAAATTTAAGTTTTTTAATTTTAATCGAATGACTAGAAATAAAAATATTTAATTTAATACTTGATAAAAATTGTAGCCATTAATATAATTTAACACAAGCTACACACTCGTAAGTCATTGGATCATTTGTTAAAAAGCCCAATACTGCTTAATAAGCTTACTTCCAAAACACCAACGGAGGAAAAAAAAAATTTCGAATAACTATCACAATCAAGCATATTTTATATTAAATCAAAATATAAATAAAATAACCAAAATAGCCCTATCACTTCTTTTTTTGTTTTTATCTTATTTATATATTAATTCAAAATAAGATATATGTAATAATAATAATTGTTTTCAAACATAATTTTGTATTTTTAAAGAAATATAATTTATTTTCAAAAATAAATTATAAAAACACTTTAAAAATACACTAAATAATATATTTTAAAATAGCATAAAAATATAAATATAATAAAATTGAAGTCAAACAAGTCCTTAGTGACTTGAGGTTTAAATGGTTCATCTCCAATTCAGGCTCACATGATTTTGTTTAGCCTAACTCATTCAAATAAACATTTACATCAATCCCCCAAATTTTTTACCCCTTTTGAGAAGCCATGAACGACAGAGCAATCTTAGTTCCGTCAAACCCAAATTCAGCCAGAGTTCACAATGCGTTTACTATAGACAGACAAATCAATGTTATCCAGCTGGCATATTCATTAGTGCTTTAGTAAAATATTAAGATTTAGCCAAGTAGCACTGTTCACCGACCGTCTCTTAGCTCGGTTGGTGGGCGACGAACCCCGACCGTTGATTCTCTCCAGCGGGCGCCTAGAAAGGGACCGTTACATATGAGTGATATGTGATCTTTTCGCAGGGATTAGTCACGATAGCGTCATGATGAAGAGATGGGTGAGGTGTTGGGTGGATACCCTTCCAAAAAAAAAAGTAGCACTGTTCTGTTGATCACATTCCGTTTTACATATATTATAGTGGGAATCAACAGTAAATAGATGACAATGCTGTTGCAGATTTGTTAACAACATTGGATTTCGTAACAAGGCAACGTTTTATGAGCTGATTATTAGAGCGCAAAAGCTATAAATTCAAATAAACAAAAGTAAAATATATAGCATTCTAAATGGAATACAAGAAAGTCGTACACCGGGGGACCATTAACAAGTATATTGAAGACAGGACAAATTTTTGTTCAACACAAGCTTTGAAGCAACAGAAATCGTGATATCAGTTCTTTGCATCCTCTTGTTTCATCTTTTTCTCCCACCTGCGTTTCTGAGAATGCAGAAAAATACAGAGGCGAATGATTAGTAAATACCTTTAGCTAAACAAGAACAATATACAAAAGAAAATTAGTCTTTGATTATATAAAATGTCCTCAGCGATAACAAGATAGAAGGATTAAAACATGACTTCAGGCATACCAATTCTATGAAATTGCTAAGTGTGCTTTTTCTGAGCCTAGTTGAAAACTTATGCCCCTTTAATGAAGATTCTTAAAATAAAAGCATCCAAATTAATGCTTCACGCATTCTTCTTTTAATAAAATCTATGATCCATTAAAAAAGTTAACACATAGTATAGCCAAGTGCATTAAAAAAAGCTGAAGATAAGACTATTGACAAAATTCAAGGATTTTACACCATCATAAGATGTAACTTGGTGTATGCTTTTTGCTGATGACATTCTAGGGAGTCCAAGAGAAACTTGAATTATGGAGGTCAACCTTAGAGTCTAAAGGTTTTCGTTTAAATCTAAAACTGAATATATGGTGAGTAATTTTAGTTGTAGAAGTTCTAATAGTAGTGTTTTGATATTGGGTGAACAAGTCAATTAAAAGAGTGAGTGATTCATGTATCTAGGCTCTATTGTTCAAAATGATGGTGAAATAGATGGAGATGTTATTAGTAGAATGAAAGCTGGATGGTTGAAGTGGAGGAATGCATCTGGCCAGTTGTGTGATAAAAAAGTACCGCTTAAACTTAAGATAAGATTTTATAAGATGATGGTAAGACCTGCAATGATTTTATGGTGCAGAATTTTAGCCAATAAAAGATAAGCATAAGACTAAGTTAAGTGTTGCAGAGATGAGGATGCTCAGGTGGATGATTGGCTTTACTCTTAGAGATAAAATGTTCGGGAAAAAGATGGAGTAGCTCCAGTGGCAAATAAGATTAGAGAGGACTGCCTTAGATGATTTGGCCACATAAAACGTTGGCCGTCCGATTACCCGGTTAGGAGAGTAGATGCATTAGATTTGCCTTATGTTAAGAAAGGTAGAGGTAGATCTAAAAAGATGTAGTTAAGATGTATAAAAAATGAATGGTTATTATCCACCATTCAACACGAGTGCCACATTCCAAAGTATTAAGTACTGTAAACAGTCATAAGGTTTCCAATAATTGATGGCATGAACAATGGGACCGCGTGATTGATTGTCCCTCACAGAGATGCTCCTAAAAAAGAATGTGCCAAAGAGTCAACTATTAGGAGATTCAGCCTAAATCAAAGTACCAAGAGATTTAAGGAAGATGATGTTATTCTTTCTGCTCCACAAATCCTAAATAAACAAGTTCCTTTAACGTGAATTTTTCTAACTAGTATTGAATTAAATATCAAGAATTTCAAGATGGGACAAAAATGCAGTAGATATAAATTTTCATGAAGAATGCGTATGTTAGCATAAAATTTATAAAAAAAAAGCACCTCTATGAGTATTAACTTATTCATATAAGCATTAACAAGAATAAGGATATTTGGGTTGTTTAATTATGTACAACAACAAAATACCCTAACCTAACAACAAATCAATTTTTTTATATTTGTAAATAGCACCCAGATGGCTAGATTTTCAAAATGACAAACTGCTTCATCCATAGCAATTTTTCCAACAATAATTTTAGTACTAACTTCACAAATATTTGCAGTCATCTCATCATCCATGGCATTGATCAATATCGAGAGATGATGATGAAAACAATAAGACAACAATAATGAAAATGGTGTTGGTGTTGTTGGACAGCACCACAAGATTGATACTTCAAGCGGATATCAACATAGAATTGTCAAGCAGGTATGCAATTGATCCAAGAGTCTACACAGTTCTAATAACTGCTTGCCTGATTGTAGAAGCATGACCTTTCATATGATTGAGCAATGTGACTTGATATATGAGATACGCATTGCCATAAGGTGATTATGACCACCCATAATTGATGACATCCTATGACAAGGGAATGGCAAACCATAGGGATGTCATCTTTGTTCATTCGAAGAATTGTCTCCATAATGGTTCTAGTTAAGAAGATGGTTACGATAGTGGAATATGCGGAAGCTTTTATTTGTAGTTCCTTCCTTCTATGTTTCTTAAGGAACTATTTTAGCTCTATTTGATATATCTTCATCAAATCATTAAATTGATTTATTATTTTATGGCATTACTTTTTTCATTATGCATTCTATGATCAAAACATGGACCACTGGTGTTGCCAAAATGAGGTAATATGTGTCATTGTTTGAGCAAATTTTGGTAACAAAATGCATGTGTTATAATATGAAAAGATTAGCTTCATGACCACTTAATAAAAGTCATGTGCACCTCAATCCATTGCACCACCACAAGTTTGTTATCATCATTAAAGAAGAGATGTTAACCACAAGTGAAATCCTAATGCTTTTTATAAGAACATTCATGTTTCGGTGAAATGTTAAAGCTGAGTCGAGTGCTAAATACATCTTAATCATTAGTTAAACCATAAAGACAATGGAGCTTGGAGATCATTCATAAGAACCAATGAAGCATTTTGCAGGTGATCCAAATAAAAACTTAAAAATTACTGATGTTTCAAAGCCCAAGTCTTAGTGTAAAATTCACTCTTTTTTTTTCTTAATTAGGACCCTTTGTTTATGATGGATTAAAGATGGATCAAGGTTGCACTTCAACTTCAATGTTTCTAAAAAAGACACTAGCTTAAATAATTAACCAAACATTGAAATATGCAAATTATACAATGCTGCATTGATCTACTTATTAATGATCTATCTATATTTTGATATTTTTTACGTAAATCTATTGTTGTTATAAGTTTTACAAATGGCAGTTGTCAAATATGCAAAAGTGTGTAAGTAAATGTGAGCTCCATAATTAAGCGACCCTTAGGGGATATTTCGTAGCAGGATTTAAGCAGGATCTAAGCAAGATTTAACTTAAATCCTGCCAAAGAGTGAGAAAGAAAACTTTAAATCTCATGGAATTTGAAATCTCATTTCTCCTCTATTTTGTCTTAAATCTCAAATTTAGTAGATTATATTGGTAGGCAAATTCATGAGATTTACACAAACTAAAGTGTATGAAAAGGGGTGATAGGAAAGATTAGAGTTACCTTCACAACACCTTACTTCTCTTCCAAAGTGGTTTCGAGTAGGAACTAGGAAGGGTGATGGAAGTGGGTGCTCTTTCTTTCGGTAAAATTGAGAGAATTAAATAGCTATGGATCTTTAGATTAATATCTAAAGATATACTTTGAAATTTTGGTGGGATAATGGAAGGCGTAGAATAATGTGATAGTATGATGACTTAAATTAGTCCAATTTAGACTACCTTAGGTTGATTTAAAATATAGCAATAAGAAATGAGATTTAAGTGAGGTAAATGACTAAAAATACTTGTGGAGGTTTAGGTTAGGATATGTCTTTATGATCTAGAGTAGCAGATTGAGAATTATAAAGATTAAGTGATTATTTTGGTATAAAGACTAGGACTAGGTCGTAATCAATGAAGTAGAGGTATTATTGAGTGGAAGGAAGGCGTAAGCTTATAGAGGATAATAGAAGGCTTAGTGTATGATTGAACACCTTTTTTAATGAAGGCTAATAAAATCTATATTCTAATAAACATATGGCCTTATCCTTTCTAAAATGACTAATTACGCCTCCAGCATATAGCCCGGTGATAAAGAATTCTCTAAGAGAAGATCGAGAAATACATAGTTATTTTTCTTTATATAAATATATATTTGTTATCAAGAATGTTTCTCGTAAAGTTATTGGTTTATCTAGGTATTCAAGATAAATTAGGTGAAAATTATGGCACACAATATAAATATTTTTAATTCGAGCAAATCCTAGGTTTCTGACTTCTAAAGAGAAAATTATTAGGTTTACCCTGGATAAAGCATCAACAAGTTTACTTAATTCTAAGCTTATGCTTTAGAACAAAAAAGTAGTCTTAAAAAAATTCAACCCATTTTGCATGTCTATGATATAATTTTCGTTAAGTATTAATGAATTTTAAGACATGATGATCAAAATTAAGTATAAATTCTCTATGTAAGAAATAGTGTCGTCAATGTCGTAAGGATTAAATTATAGCATAAAACTCTCAATCATAAGTGGAATATCATTATTTAGCTTTATTTAACTTTTCACTAAAGAATGCTATAGAATAATTCTCTTGACTTAAAATTTCACCTATTACAATTCATGAAGCATCGCATATCACTTCAAAGGCTTTAAAAAAATCAGGAAACCTACGGATTGGTGCAGAAGTGATAAAAACTTTAATTTGCTCTAAGGTTATTTGTGCATTAGGAGTCCAACAAAATTTATTTAATTTTAGTATATTAGTTATCGGAGCAATAATAGTACTAAAATTCTTGATAAAACTCCGATAAAATGTGACTTAAACCATAGAAGCTTATAACTTCATTAAAACTTTTAGGTGATGGTCAATCTAAAATTATATTCATTTTAGAAGGATCAGATTTAAGTCCAACAGTGGATATAATAAAACCTAAAAAGATTATTTCAATTTGCAAAAAGAAACACTTTTTTAAATTAATGTATAATTTCTCTTGTCTATGTATTTCAAAGACATTTTGTAAGTGTTGTAAATACTCATTTTCACTTGAATTAAAAATCAAAATATCATCAAAATACACCACAAAAAATTTACTTATATATAATTTAAGAACAGTATTCATTAATCTCATAAATGTGCTAAAAGTATTTGAAAGTCCAAAAAACATGACAAGTCATTCATAAAATCCATCAGGAGTCTTAAAAGCCGTCTTTCACTCATCTTCTAATCTAATCTGAATTTGATGATATCCACATTTTAGATCAATCTTTGAAAAAAAATTTGCTCCTAAGATTCAATCTAGCATATCATCTAATCGGGAATTAAGAAACCTATAATTGATAGCAATTTTATTTATTGCTTGACTATCAACACACATTCGTCATATTTCATCTTCTTTTGTTAATAAAGTCTGCCTGAGAATTTAAGGCTCTCTTGAATAAAACTCTTTTTAGTAATTATGCAACTTGTCTTTTAATCTCAACATGCTTATCTTATAATATAATATGAAAGAAGTTGAGAATCGGGTAAGAACTCAATAGTATGTTAAATGTCTCTTAGAGGTAGCTCATCAGAAACTCATCGGCAATATCTTTGAAATCGAAGAAGGAAGGAAGAAAACAGTATGTGAGTCTCATTAGAGTCTGGAATGACTTCTTTTACATGTAATAACTAAAGAAGAAATGAATAAGAAAATTCTTTTCATAAGGCTCCAAAAACTATTATTTCTATTTTTGAGGTCAAAGAAGGAAAAATAGATGTTTTGAAGCGAGAATTAGAAATGATAGTATTAACCCTAATAGTAAAATTTTCTATGATAATTAATTGAAGTTTGGCATTTTTCTTCAATAAAGGTTTAAGTTGCAAGTCAGAAGTTGTTTTGTGTAGTATCACGGAGAGTGTTTTTTTACTGGCTTTATTGGTAAGAGTTTAATAATCTTATTATTATATTTAAAAATATAAATATTTTTCTTACCATAGTGAAGAACATTTAAATCATACAACCAAGATTGTCCTAAGAGAATATGAACAATGTCCATAGGGAGAACATCACACCAAATTTGATCCTCATAGCTTCCTATTTTAATTAGAACTAAACATTGATTTGTGATAGGAAGAGATGTATGATTTACCCAGCTAACATGAAATGCTTCTGGGTGAGGTTCAGATTTTAAGTTTGCTCGAGTTAAAGTGTGTGTTGAAATGACATTCGCTTCTCTTTGATCTTCTTATTTAATTTAATTTTTTCATCAAATAATGAGATATCATAAACTTCTTCTAGATTATCATTTATTGGGTTTTCAACTTCTTCTAAAAATAAGATTTGAGCTTTACATATATTTTGCATATAATCCTTTATATGATATTTAAAACATATTACTTCCCTAGTGCTCTTATAACTCCCTTCAATAGAAGTTTTAGGCAAAGGGGTCAGGTCAATTGGATGGGTGGGACTAACAATAGACCTATAGGATGAAGTAGAAGGTACTTGACTTTTAGTTTTAGAGATGGAAATAAAATTTTTTTTTAAACTAATAAGACATAGTTCAATACTTCCATTAAAGATTGTGTCAAATAATTCAACTTCATTTCTAATGTCAAGTTCAATAATTTATTATTTGGTAATCATCATTATCGATTAGTTCTCAAACTCTTTAAAAAATTGATATTGATTCGAGATGATTACCTTATCTCAAAATTAGTAATTGACTATGTAGCTTCTTATCATGATACCTAAAATAATATTTTGCTCTTAATATTTCTTTCATTTTTATCCAAGTGAGGTTTGTCCTTCCTAATCTTTATTCTTTAGTTAAGTATTTTGTCCAATAAATTTTTGCATGTCCTATCAATTTCATTTTAGCAAAAATAACTCTTTAATAATCATCCATTTTATATCAATCAAAGAAGTCATCCATTTGAACTAGCAAATTAAGAAATTTATTTGGATCATGTACACCATCATAAGTTGGGGGTTCTACTTTAACTCTTCGAGATGAATCATTTGAGTCTTTTGTAGTCTTGAAATAATTTTCTCCCCTTCAATCATTTCTAGCAATTGGGGGTCTTCTAAGTAGTTTATTTTCTCTATCATTTAGATATGAATCTTCTTCATCTATCCATATAAGCACAGTCTAAGCAAGTATTGGAGGAGTTGTCACTCTATTATTTTGTAAATGAGCTATAAGAGTTTGCATTTATTTTTTAAGTTCTTGCATTTGATTCTTACTTTCTTCTAATATTATTAAATTTTTAATTCATTTTTATGGATCTTAAGCTCTAAGGCATCAACTAATCAAATCAAATTTTCAACTTGGTTTTGAGAGAGATTTTTTTTTTTTAAAAAAAAAGATATATGAAAAGGGATCAAAGAAAAAATAAAAATATAATGTAATTGTGCAATCAAAGTGAAATTTTAGACTAAGAGAATTTTGAGGTGATGAGGGAGGGTACAAGACCACTTATATCTCAAGCTATCCTTAGACAGTTTAAGTCTTTTTGACAAAATTCTATTTAACCTCCAAAATCACCAAGTTTAACACACTTATATTATTATGCATGCAATTTTTTTATTATTTTTTTAATGCAATGAAAAAAATAATCAAAATTATCAAGCTTCCTTTTTTAAAAAAAAATAGTAAGTTATCATAAGTTAATCAAAGAAACTCTTAAAATTAATCATAAACATTAATAAAGATAATAAAGTAAGTAATTATATTTGAATTGTACTAATTGCTAGGTTGTTTTTAGGGTGAAGCACTACCTCACTGAGGTGTACTCTTAATTTTATTTATTTATTTATTTTTTTTTTTGGGAAAGTTCATACAATCAGGAAATGATTAAATTATATAATGGATCTTATTAATTGAAATTTTATGCTATCATCGTAAACTTGCAAGCAATATATATCTTTTCAAGCTATTAATATGAATTTAAACTATCATATAAAAGAAAATTAATTAACCTCACAAGTCCAAAAAAAACTCAAGTTTGAAGACAAGTCCACCACTTGAGATGCTCCTTTTACTAAAGCAAATTTTGATCGAATTTACTCCTTCTAGGCTTTGCTCTGATACTAAATTTGATGGAAGTGGGTGCTCTTTCTTTTGGTGAAATTGTGAGAATTAAATAGACATGGACCTTTAGATTAATATCTAAATATGTATATTAAAGTTTTGGTGGGATAATGAAAGGCGTAGGATAATGTAATAGTAGAATGACTTACTAGTCCAATTTAGCCTAACTTATGCTGATTTAAAATATAGCAATAAGGAATGAGATTTAAGTGAGATAAATGGCTAAAAATACTTATGGAGGTTTAGATTAGGATATGTATTTATGATCTAGAGTAACTGATTGAGAATTATAAAGTTTAAGTGATTATTTCAGTGTAAAGACTAGGACTAAGTCGTAATCAATGAAGTAGAGATATTATTGAGTGGAAGGAAGGCGTATGCTTATAGAAGATAGTAGAAGAGTTAGTGTATGATTGAAGATAATGTTAAGAGATATGAGAAAGATTAAAACAAATTACATTAAGTATTAGAGGTAAGAAAAGAAAGATATGTTGAATAACTAGCACTCCTATCAAAGATTGTCAAGGTTTGGCCATCAAGCTCTCAAATCATAAGAATAACTCAAATAATTTATAATTATCAAAAGATCTCCTTTTATTCCAGCAAGGAGAGTTATTTATAATCATTACAAACATCTTTCAAAAAAAAAGAATTCAAAGCATGGAGGAAAAGATGAGTGACCACATTAATGTGAAGTATTAAATTACCTTCTTATTTTATGTAGATTCAACCACCTCACATATCATGCTTTAAATTTTTAAATTCAAAATTTCAAACCTAGAGTTTCTAGAAGAAAATTAAAAATTATATAATTAAAAAAAGATGAAATCATAAAATAGGCCTTAACAAACTAATGGACTAAGCCTTCTTTATTTCTTGAATTTTCTTGGACTTTAGCATAAGATCTTGTAAATAGACCTTGAACTCTAATTTCTTGATCCACATGATGTTCCAGATCAAAGGGAGCGGAAGGGGAGAAAGATGAGAGTTTCAAATACCAAAATCTCGTCGATGTCATGCTTTAAATTTTTAAATTCAAAATTTCAAACCTAAAGTTTCTAGAAGAAAATTAAAAATTATATAATTAAAAAAAGATGAAATCATAAAATAGGTCTTAGCAGAATAATGGACTAAGCCTTCTTTATTTTCTTTATTTCTTGAATTTTCTCGGACTTTAGCATAAGATCTTGTAAATGGACCTTGAACTCTAATTTCTTGATCCACATGATATTCCAAATCAAAGAGAGCGAAAGGGGAGAAAGATGAGGGTTTCAAATACCAAAATCTCGTCGATGCCTTCGTTGGACTTTCATTTATCGAGGATTTCGAGTAAAAGATGAAAGGGCAAGAGGAGGTAATCAGTATTAATTAAAAAAATATTACATAACTTAAATTACTAATATTAAGATTTAAGTTAATTATACAATATTTTTTATTAGATTTATAAATTCTTAATCAATAATTAACTATAATATAATATTATGTTAATTTTTAATTAATGATTAAATTAATATTATTTCTATTCTAATTTATTTAATTAAAATTTTTTATTTTAATTAATTTTAAAATTTATTAGATAATGATCAAAGATGATGTTATTAAAGTTATTCTTAACGTAATTTTATTTAATTTTAATTAAATTATTTACTAATTACTGATTAATTAATATATTATTTTAAATTAATATAATTCAATTTAATTAAAATTATTATAAGTTTGGTAATTAACTAATTTATAATAAATCAATGAAAATTAAAATATTGATTAATGTTTGATTTATTTGGTATAAATCTAATTCATGATTAATTAACTTAGTAATAAACTAATTAATAATTAATTAATGAATATTAAATTAATGATTGATTATTAATTAATTTAACAAAATTCTTATTAATGATTAATTAGTTTAGTAAATAGTTAGTTAATAATCAATATAATTAAAAAATATTTAAAATTTAAATTAAATTGATTTTAATAATGAGAAATTTACATACATAGCACACGATTCTTATGCATTTGCATATCTAATACCTAAAATTCGATATTTATAAAAATAGCACTTTTCCTATGCATAAAAATGTGCATTGCACCATAAAAAATAATTATGTAATAATAAATATTTGGGTGCTATTTAAGTAAATTTCCCTTTAATAATTACACCATTA
Source organism: Cymbidium sinense (assembly GCA_021442155.1). Taxonomy (NCBI): domain Eukaryota; kingdom Viridiplantae; phylum Streptophyta; class Magnoliopsida; order Asparagales; family Orchidaceae; genus Cymbidium; species Cymbidium sinense. The sequence continues at coordinate 81,206,326 of CM038227.1, forward strand.
ATATGTAATATTAAATTCATTTTAAACTAACAAACTTAAATCCTAAAATTAAGTTGTCAAATACTTTTCACATGCTTTAAGTGGATTTAACATCTCTCATGCCAAATAATTTTCAAGATTTAACTATCGCTGATTTATTAAATTTGGATTTAGAGGATTTATTGAATCCTAATTAAGTTAAATCCTTCTTCCAACCAACAAACCCTCATATAGAAGTTATGTTTTGGAACTAAGATGAACATAATCATATCATAGACATATAAGTAGTCATTTATAATTATGTGTGCCACTTCCCTGAGCTATGCAACACATCTCATATAGAAAATATTTTGTTTGTAGAATTACAAGATGTAATGCATGTAATTGTGTGATGTAGGTATAGACATATGTATCTAATATGATAAGCATCAGCTAGTTATGTTGCAAAAAGGATATCAACTTCTCGAGGAATTAGAGTTATTTTAGACTACTTTAACTCCCCAATCAAGTATATATGCTCACAATCATTTGCAACACCAAAAATCTATTAAACATTCCTACAGTTGCAAAATCCTTCATGAAAATATCAACTTGTTCATTCTAGGCACTAAAGTCAATTACTCTCCTCTTTTTTCAACCTAGTTCTCATAACTTCCATCCTAGTTTGTAAGGGTTGAGAAATTTCTTCTTGATTCGACTTTGTTAATAGAGCCAAGCTCAAGGTGAACTAAGTGACAAACTTGCCTTAAAAAAGGGGTGGCATTATTTTTGCCTAGAGAAATGCACTTGCCTACAAAATGGAGCAGAGTTATCATTGTATAAAAAAATTTGCATCAAGCATTTTTCATCATGGAGCGATCAGCAAAATTCCCAAGAAAAAGTAATTGGATAGAGGATGTAGGTAGTTTGAGAAGAACAACTACAAACTTCAATTTGCATGTCTATTCCATAGCTCTTAACTTTTCACTAGCTTGAATTGCATTATTAATTCTCATAATCTAAATTAAACTTCTCAAATCACTCTTCACCTTTAACACACCTAAACTAAAATGATTTTCTAAAAACACTTGAATGAAGTTTGAAAACAACCCAAGGCACTCTTAGATTATGTCATATCTTTCAAGAATAATCAAATGCTAGGAAATTAAGGAGTCATGGGATTTGATGGAATTAAAAATTTAGATGGTAGCTTCCTAATTGATTATATATCTCGTCAAAAGCACAACACATGGCATTGTTCATTAGGGGCAAACTAATCTTTCATACAAGCCTCATATAACATGATCAAAATTCAAATAAAATATATTTTCTCCTCATCACATTAGCTTAAATTTATTCAACAATTGATATAGAATTTAAAGTAAGCATGATATAGATAATTGTTAATCAATATTATTAAAAAATACAGTAATAGCTAAGTGTGATATATTTTAGTATATTGGATATATTGTGAGAAGAATGAAGATATAAATAAAGATATAAATTCTAAAAGTAAGATTGTGTAGTCAAAAGGAGAAATACATCAAAAATATCGTGCAATAAGAGTCTATCATAAAATTTAAAGAAATTTTTTATTAACTTAAAGCTTAATTGGCAATGTTATATAGATCTAAGTGTTAGGCATAAACAATCATTGATAGTGGTGGAAATAAGAAAGTTAACAAGAATGCAAGAAAATCTTAGAAAAAATAAATTACAAAATGAATAGGTAAAAATAGACTTAGATGGTTAAACATACCAAATAAAGAATAGCAAAATACAGCAATTAAATAATGAATAAAATTAATATTGAAGGTATTACGAAAAAATTATATACTTAATGTAATACGGATAGAAATTAAAGCAATTTATGGAGAGTAAAATTACATACTTGAAGTAATACGGATAGAAATTAAAGCAATTTATGGAGAGTAAGCATCCAACCTAAAAACCCAATAGGAAAGATAGTAAGATTCAAAGCCTAACCTTCATTAGCTAGGGTAAGCCTAATGGTGATGATATTCAACTGTTTATCATAATGTTAGTCCCACATAGGTTAATTATCTAGTGGCAATCTAGATAAACTATTCAGCCTCTAATTAATCTCAAAAACAAAACACCATCCAACCATCTATTTCTAATATGAGTTGCCAACAAAAATACAATAGTATCAACTTTTATAATAACGTATTGTTTAATCACAGAAATTTTCCTTCATCAAGGGTTGTCTCATGGACCTGGAGATATTCCTTCATCAAGGGTGATTATTCACAAGTTATAAAAACTAGAGCAATTTGTAGAAATGAATTAAAACATATTTTTTTCAGTTCTAAAAAAGAGCCAAAGGACATTGGTAAAGCCCTTTTTAAAAACTTTGGAAGATAATTATATAAGAAAGTAAAACCAAGTTCAAAATGATGTTTAGGAGCTAGTTCCAAGATCTAAGCATCATGCTATAATTGATAAATAATGGATTTTTAAAAAAAACTTATTTATTATGATGTTATTGCAAGGAAATAGCTAGACTAGTTGTCAAAAAACTTCTAATCAAATAAATGGCAAACTAAAGTTATTAGATTATTGCTTGCTTTTGCATGTTTTAAAGGATTTAAGTCTTTTGAAATAAATGTAAATTGTGTCTTCTTAAATATTCTTATAAACAAGCAAACAACAACAACAACAACAAGCCTTTATCCCACTTCGTGGGGTCAACTACAAGATTCTTTTTTCTCCAATGTGTCTTATTAAGTATCATATTCTCGTTTAATCCTAATAAATTAAGATTATTTTTTACAATTCCTAACTAAAACTTTTTAGGTCTACCTCTATCTTTCTTAACATAGGTCAAATCTAATACATCTACTCTCCTAGCCGAGTCATCAGAAGGCCAGCGTTTTATGTGAGCAAACGAATTAAGGTGACTCTCTCTAATATTATTTGCCACTGGAGCTACTCCAACCTTATCAGCTTATATATTCACTTCTCATTTTGTCTCTCAGTGTAAAATCACTCATCCACTTAAGCATCCTCATCTCTACAACACTTAATTTTATGTTTCTCTTTCATTGGCCAACATCCTATGCAATAAAGCATTGCAAATCCTACCACCATCTTATAAAATTTTCTCTGGTACTTTCCTATCACACAATAGGCTCAATCTTATAAATAAGAGTATATGTAAAAATATACCACTCAATTTTTAAAGTAATATAATTTTTTTTACAATTTAAGCTTTTAAACTCCAAATTTTCTGGTTGAAAATAAGGAAGAAATATTTATTAGGATAGGATTAGAAACTTCAAATCAAGAAAGACATTATTAATTGAAGATTAGGCTCAACTCTTTTTATTGCAAAACAAGATAATATCTTAGTAATACAAATTTATATTGAAGATATTTTTTGTTACTACTAATGAAACTTTATGTTACAAGTTATGACAAGTAAAATATTTGATATGAATATAATACATGAACTCAACTTCTTCCTTGGGCTGAAATCGGCAATAGGAAGATGGAATCTTCATTAGTCAAAGCAAGTATACAAGGAACTAGTTATAAGATTTGACATGAGGATTCAAAGAATCTGAAAATCCATGATCCTCCATATAACTTGATAAAGATAAAAAAAGATAAAGCCAAATTCCACAAAATAGTCCTTCATTGTTAACTACTAATAGATCGAACATTAAGTTTAGAGTTCACCAATGTTCTTGGATTCAATCAAATTTTAGGAAATCATATTTAGTTGCAATTAATATATACTTAGATATTTAATCAAAACAATTGTATTTTAATAACCTAGAAATATATATTCTTGTTAGCTAGCAAACTATTCTCTTTAACCGTCCAAGTCAAAAACCTATAATCTATATTTTGGCACGTGTAACTTCACATAAAACATGACTAATTATGCACAACCCTAGCTATCAATTATTGTTATTCTATGTAATTACGTATAGGGACAAAAGTAATTATAGGTATTATCTCGTGTTACCATGCATATTGCACATGTAACATGCCTTTGGGATCTAGTAAGCAATATAGTGTGTAACTATGCATGACTAGAACCAGTAGTTAAATCTCACAAACTGACTCTCAATTTATTTATAGACTTTGTTTAACATCTAATGGCTAAGATTAATTTTGTTCATGAGGTCATTTTCCCATCCTAAATCCTCTATAATCTCTTTTCAAATCATCTATTTCATATCCAAAAATCATTTTTAAATATTTCGATAAACTCTCACCATCTTTTTATTTTCATCATAAAGAGATTTTGAGAATCACTTATCTCACCAAATCTCCAAAGCATAATAGGTACTAAATTAAAGGGAAAGGAATTTAGATCTACTTGATACAAGGTAGATCTACATTCCCAAGCACCAAATCTATGAGCTTGATGAATTATATACCCCTTCATTTTCTCTTATGTTAACACAAGGAGATCTAAAAATCTGAATTAATGAAGTAGAACCACCTAGATGTCTCTTCTAGAAATATGATCCCAAAAGTTCAAGGAATCCTTTGGATGGAATCCTTTATGTTTATTTCCTAAAAGCTATGTTTAACACATGTCGCCAATTATGATAGGTGATCCATTCCAAGAACCCTCCCTACCACATCTTACATATTACATCTATTGGACAAAAGTTCATCATTTCTAGTAGTGATTTGGCCTTATACGTTGATATCCTCAATAATTTTTAAAACATTTGGGCCACTTTGATTGAATTCAATCCTCCACATGTTCAATCTCAAACAAGACAAAAATTAGTAACCATTTATATTTGGTATTATAATTGAGAACAATTGAGCCGAGGAAAAAGAATCATAAGTGATAATAATGATGACTCTATAAAAATCCTGGAATATAGGAGTGATAACTCTATACTCGACAACCTTCCCCTTTATGCAGCCTAATAAAAAATTATAAAGTTCATCAATCAACACAATACATTAATACATACATTAGTGACTAGCCAATCTCTAATAGTATCATAGATGATAACTCAATCAAACATTCTTGATATTTAGGAAATCATAAACTTAAACAAATTGTTTGTTATAAGAGATCCTAAGAACAAGTTATTGGCAGACTAACTACAACACGGGCAGTTAAATCTAGATCTATCACAAACATGTTGCATGCTTCAACTTTAATAAAAATTATGAAAGAATAATCCCTTCAAAAATCTAAGATTCCTTAAACCAACATTTATGAGGTTCCCACTGATCTAAATGATCATTGAATGGAATTCAAAGATGCACTGGTGTTACATACAATAACAGACATCATTTTGTGCAAATTATTTCCTACAACAAACGAATGTTATGGGGTGGTTCTCCAAACTATCATTAAGAAGTATAAATCATTTGAAAATTTAAAAGTCACTTTGTGGTGCAGTTCTAGAGCTCCTAGTGCTCAACAAAAAGCTCACACTATCTTGTCTACATCAAGCAACAAGAGGGGGAATCATTCAAAATATATATTATTAATATATTCACTTGAATAAAGTATGATATCACAAATTTTGATCAATATGTAATCAAAGCTATACACATTCAAGGATTGATGAAAAATTTGCTCAAACTCATCATTGCGAACAACCCACCAAGTATGATGGCAAGTCTCCTTCAAAAAGCATACAAGTACATAAAGAAGACATCATGGCAACATCAAGTTAAATACTCCAATGAATAAAGAAGCAAGTCGAATCAACTCAATTTTATATGCAAATTGATCAGCAGGTTAAGAAGATTATTTGAACAAGTTTTCTCAAATCAAGAATCTCTTTCAATCTTCTGACAATTCGTTCAAATAAAAAAAATCACCCAACATGCACATACCAAATATTATCAATCCATTTTCTCTTCTATTGTCTCTAAGAAAGCACTTGTAAGGAAATCAACCAAACTGAAGAAGACAAAAAAGAATCTTCTTGTTATAAACTAAGACTCCATATGGCATACGTTTTCAAATCTTTTAAGCACTTAGTTTCATCCCTTATATTAATCTATTTTAGTTTGCTTGAACAAAAAAAAAAACGATTGACCAAGATTATCAATACAGACATTTAATAAGAGAGTAAAAAAAACCCAATAATAGCTAACAGTGATCAGGATCCTTATTTTAAAAGCCAAATAAGCGGACAACCGAGATCAAGCTGACTGCAAGAAAGAAGGTCCCCCACAACAATAAAATTTATGCATGATAAAAATAATTTGATCAAATATCCAAAATGATTTCGCATTGGAAGTTACATCCAAACAGTTTATCTCATTTCTACACTAAAATAAAAATAGGCAATCTAGGTTGCTTTGACTCTAGAATGAGATTTACAACCAAAATGTGAATCTTAACAAGTCATACTTAACAACTGTTCAAATATATCTTAAGAATCCACCAAGAAGTACACAAACAATAAATTTTCAATAGCTTGAACTTCACCAAGCAAATGTATGCCATGACATGAAAAGAATGGTGGGTTAAGTCTTTTCTTCAAAGCCTATACATATTTTAGGTTTTGAGAAAAGGGAAAAATGAAAATATTTCAATGCTCAATGAGTCTTGAAGCATACATCCAAACATTAAACATAAGATGGTTAAATGAAAAACGATCTGACTTTTGAGATATTTGAATGAAGAACTAGTATAATTACTACTAGGAGTATATAATATGATAGAATCCAAATCAATTCTCAGCTCTAAAACCCCCCACCCCCTCTATACAATATTTGCACGCCAAATTAGTAGCATGACATTAAAATATAACATGAATTACTGTTGTGAACAAGTTATTTCAGAAGACTTGCATCAATATAACACTTTGCTATATGATTAGCATGTTAAATGATTAAAAAGTAATAATAGGCTTCTAATAGTAAGACACCAAGCTCATCCATATCAAGTAAAACCTAGTTCTCTATCTGCATATTACCATCTGTTCATTTCAACTACTAAATCTATATAAGAATTCAAAAAATTAGGAACAAATTATTTCAGACTTTGCATCAATATGATTAGCTTGATAAACGGTTAAAAAGCAGTAGTGGACTTCCAGATAGTAAGACACCAGGCTCATCCATATAAAGAAAACGTAGTTCTCCATCCACAAAATACCTCTGTTCATTTCATCCAATAAATCTAAATTATTCACATTTCATTTGCTAAGTTCATTTTAGAATGTAAAACAAAATTATAACAGGCTTTTGACTTGCATGCCGCTACATCTTCCTATGTTCTCAACTAAACATCAATTTTAATGAGGACACTACAGCTCCAAAATCTTTGAACTCTTCCAAATTAAAACAAACAAAAAATACTTTAAAAAGTACACCTCTACAAGAATTCCATCCAAGATTCAAAAATCCATGAGCCATCCCACCCCTTCCTCTTCGTACAAGCCAGAAGCCAATAATACATAGAACTGCCACCAGTTCACAGAACTCATAGGAACCATCAAAAGCAATTGTGTTGTCGGTTGTTAATCAGCCAAAGGCTATTGACCTTGTGAGCATTGGTGAACATCAAACCACATATAATTGAGGTTTTTTTTTTTGGTTAGGTTGCTACAGAGAACAATAAAAACAACTTTTTTTGGGATGATCGGCCACATGGAATTGGCCAGCCCACTTTGTCACACCATGAAATGATGCCCCTGATGTTTCCCTAACAAGTCCTAGCCTACCTATACACTATGAAGTGCAAGTGCGGGCCAATGACATTACCCACTGCCACCACCAAAAACATTGTTGAAACTACCCATATTTTGAAGCACCACTAACTGCATGTCATCAAACTATGGCCGAATTATTGTCAGTTATCATACTACCAATTGGCATGAGTCATCAAACCACAAACCAATTTTACAATCATTTTAGCATTGTAGGGTAGCGAGGGAGATAAGGATAAAGAACCAAGTTTTTATGTTATCAAATAATTTAAATGGTTGGATAAATGTCCCGTGTCCATGATTATGATTAACCTAACAAGTATTATTTAAGAATAATATTCTGCTATTTTAAAATACTTGGTGTATATGTAAAAATAGAAAGAATTGAGTATTTAAGGTGTAATATTAGAAGATTTGTGGTATCTAGGTAAAAACACCATGCTATTTTAATGAAAATGCCAAGATTCAAAAAAAAATATTAGACAGATGATTGTATAGTTAGCCTTAGATCAAACATATAAACAAAAAACTATCTACTGAAAAAATTTATCAAATTCACGGTATATAGTGCATTTCATGTTCAATGCCTGGTAAAATTTACAGAGGTAACAAGTTAAATGATGATGAGCATATATTAAAAGAAACATGATGTGCTTGAAATTTTAAAGATCACAACAACAACAACAACAAGCCTTAATCCCACTAGGTGGTATTTCGAATCTTCTCCATTGTGTCCTATTATGTGTCAAATTCTCATTTAATTCAAGTATACTTAGATCATTTTTTATACATCTTAACCAAGTCTTTTTAGGTCTACCTCTACCTATATAAAAAAAAGACAACTCTAATGCATCTACTCTCCTAATCGGGTCATCGGACGGCCGACGCTTTATGTGGCCAAACCATCTAAGGCGACTCTCCCTAATCTTATCTACCACTACTCCAACTTTTTCCCGAACATACTCATTTTGCATTCTATCTCTAAGAGTAAAGCCACTCATCCACCTGAGCATCCTCATCTCTATAACACTTAACTTAGTCTTATGTTTCTCTTTTATTGGCCAACATTCACTTAACACTGAACTTAACTTAAATTTGTTTTCTTAAGCATGTTTAAAGAGGTTCATGCAAAGCCTAACAAAATTTACTAGCAATATTTTATCCAACTTGACAATCTATGTATCACAAATATAAACATCCATGCAACATAATAATATAGTTTCTCTCCAAGTACAAGCTCAAGTAAAGAGAGAAAAGATTTCCTGTTTTCTGCTCTTCTTGAGAAATATTAAACAGATTGCAGGAGTGTTTTTTAAATAAAAAAGTAAATCTAAAAGAACTTTATGTTGCATTTCTTTAAGGATTTCCAAAAACAAACGGTAACTTCTCTTTAACACCACATTGTGTTGGAGTAAAAAGGTTTGAGGTGCTTGTATGCCATATCATTCCAAAAAATATCGAGCACAAGTGGGATCACGGGATTTAAAAATGCACATGAGCTCAAAGTCAGTGGGATTTTTTTTATTATTATAAAGTCAAAGTCAGTGGGATTTGAATGAGCTGATGATGTATTCATCCGTAGGGGTACACCCACAGTCTTGATCAACATTCTTTGGGTATTATTTAACCATTTTATAATTCCAAATTTAGTGTAGATACTTTCATTTGTTTACCTAGGGAATCTTAGTTCCATTCTCCCTTCTTAAGTTCCATAAGTTGATTTTAGCTTTAGAATATGTTTATAACCCTTTTTGAGGTATATTTTAATCACTCTGCTGACTTACTTATTGAATCATACTCCTGCTCCTTGTGTGATGTTTACAAGATAAAGGTTGTTACTGCCACCTCAACAATGAGAGTATAATAGTATAGGAGGGGCCTCTGCATGTTTCATCCAGAGGCCAGAGCATCCAAAGCCAGTTTCTAATTGACAGAATGGGCATTAAAAGGTAATGATATACCATGCCTCAATGATAAGAATTTCCTGATTATGATTTCAATTGCAATTTTTTGAGTAATATTTTCTGTAGTGATATTTCCTGATAACTCTTCCATGAATCTCATTGAAACTGCTCAGTCCAAACATTTTATTACATATCGCCCTTTTCACCTGGTATACGAAATATAAGATGAATGAAGAACTTGGAAAAAAAGATTGAATCGCCATTTTCTTTAAAGGTTGCAAGATTAAAAACACCACAACTTATGAAAAAGAGCAGAACCTTTTCCCATTGTTGATCAATTTCAATGCAACAAAATTCCTAAATAAAAACAAAAACACAAAATTTTCAACTTATAGAAAGCAATTCTAAACAACAATGTTTTTTCCTTTTCAACAGTCCATTTTACTCACATGTAGATGCTACTAGTAATCTCAAAGAGACCAATATGATCACTATCATTTGCTGTCTACATACCTTAGCACATGATAAACACATAATAAACATAAACAAATGCTCAAACAAACTTTCATTATCATTAACAGATATGCATGTTTTAAAATTATAGAAATATAGTTTTTCTACATATAAGACATTAATAATCAAATCATTCCATTTCCTTATAATAATTGCAAATTACATAAATTCAAATTTTATCCATATTGGCTAAATAGATGGATATTTTATCGTCTTTCTAACATAATTATTTTCAAGTTATCATTCCCAGTTCTACACATCCATCTTCCTATCATCATTTCTATCATGATCAACTTAGCTTCCAAATATTTCTTTGTCTAACACCCATATACATATAATATACATGGCCAACCTCTACAAAGTTTACCTAATAATTTATATTTAAGTCTGTAATATTCTTGGGTATGGTGCCCTTAATGCACTTATTCATTTTAACCGCTCAACCTTAACTTAATATATCCTCAATTGTATCCCCATCCACTACATAATAGATCTAAAAAATTTGAACCAATCATTGCCAAATTTTATATTCTAGTAATATAAGCTTATACATCCACTAAAATTAATACATATTTAGTATTTATTTTACTAATCCCAAGCCCTTCATTTTCTAAAGATCTTTTCTATAATTCAATTTTTTCACTTATTAGAGCATATATCTCACTATTTAGAACTATATCATCTAAAAAAAACCAAAATACCTCATTTCAATATTCTATGTAAATATCTCTAATAGCAAATACAAATGATATAAACTTAGTTTCGATCTTTGATGTGATTCTAATATAATTGCAAACTCCCTGCATAGTTAACAAAAAATTTTAATACTTGCCAATGCTCCATCAAATATATCTTGTATAATTTCAACACAACATTAACACATGATTTTATTAATGTGCATGAACTACCTCGGAGTCTTGGTCCTGTGACATCTCAAAAATAAAATGATCCTTTGTTTACTCTCTATTCATTAATTGTCAGTATAAAAAGGTGCCTTCATGATATTTTTATAGAACAAAATCAAATTGATTCTATGATAATAATGTACTTTTTTTTCAAATGCCATTGTTCATTGCACTCTCCCAAAACATTATTGTATCACTCATAAGTTATATTTTTCATAATTACAACAATTTAAAACATCTCATTTCTTCTTACACCTAAGATATATATATATATATATATATATATATATAATAGACTTCTCCAATCATTAAGAATCCTATTATTTAACAAAATATTTGTTGAACAAACAAGTACAATATAATCATAACTCTCCAAAATCAATATGTACCTTAGCTTGATAAGCAAAATGCTAGAATATAATCATGACTCTAAATCTCAATATTTATGACTTAAACTTCTATTTGTATGCATTTTCTTCAAAATTAACTCCACTTCACTTTTTCAATTTGATCTATGACATACCATTTCACTTTTTATATTAATCTATAACATACCTTATTAATAAGTTCAATTGGTTCTTCTTGAATGACTTATTCCTTAAACCTCCCATTTAATTATTTTCAAAGTAGCAGTATATATTTCAATAATATCTTCCTCTTTAATTAAGATTTTATCATTTTTATTTCAATGCAGTTGAATAAATCAATGTTTTTAGACATCTAATATCAATAATTAGCATTTTTTTTATGTTTTTTCTTCATTGTAATGCCTAGCCTAGCAAATATATTATTAGATGTAGTTTTTGTTTTGCCTACAATAGTTTTTACAAGACTTATATCTTCCTTTAAAAAATTATAATATTTAATATTTTTAGCCCTTTTTATTTAACATAATTAAACAAATCTAATTTTCCTCTATTAATAATGCATCTTAAAGCTTAATTACTACTTATCTTTCAAGTTCCACCTTTGCTTTTTTATTTACTTTATACTTCTCATATCTTCTTCCAAAAGTATTATTCAATGATGTGCGGTAAAATGTTCATCTTAAAATAACCTACCACTCTTTACAGAAAGACTTCTTTTCTTTTAAGTACAAAAATCTAAGTAAGATTTGGTGATAATACTTACAAAAAATAACTAAGTGTTGATCAATATTGCAAAATCAAGTATGCTTCTCTTAACACATTTTTATCTACTATTTCATACCCATAATGAACACATGTTCACTAATATTCTTATATTGCCTTTCTTTGTAGCAAACATTAAGTGTTAATATAATATTAACCCTTAAATGGTTTAAGTTGTGGCATCCAAATCAATCTTTGTCGAATTTTCATTACAATCAAGTTCAGTTGTGGTGTGTCACTTATGGTGGCATCCTAACAAAAGATTTTAACAGGCTATTTCTCAAATCTTATAGCAATAGAGTCAAGTCATGGCCATCTCTTCAAGAGAACCCCATAATTTAGTCACATTTCTAATGTTCCTTCATTTTTCTCCTTCCATTTTAATTTACTATAAATAAGTAATATTAACTTATCTCTTAAAAATGGTTTCACTAATATTCTTTCCTTGGCTCCAATGTTAAATTGAAATTTAGTTAAGGCACCCTAGCTAACAACCTTTGCCTAAATTTCACAACAATCAAGTTAAATTCTAACATCTCATGTGTATATTGTTATATGTGTGTGTGTATATATGTATATATATATATATATATATATAATTTTAAATGACTTTTAATCAATCTCACCAATTAAACTTCAAAATTGATATAATGAAAAGTTTAATTACAATATTTTCCATACATTTTAATAATATATATTCATTCTTCTAACTTGTTTAGTACTTAATTTGAATGTATATACCAAGGCCCATGAATTTAGCTCGAAGATCAAAAATTGCTAGAAAACTATATCACTTTTTTGGCTCATATTGCCACAACTCCAATCAATGAGCCAATTAATAAGCCAAAATCAAGTCAAATCAAACTTTAAATTAAGAAAAATCTAGACTGAAACAAGCTAGCATGAGATTTAATCAAAATATATATATAAGTATCGATGAATGCATATATACATGAACTTCTTATTATTTCATTCATGCATATAATTTATTCATATCTATATGAATGTATCTAGATTTATGGATGATAATATCTATGCTAAACTAAAAAATTGTCATAGAAGTTTGAAAATCTAATTGATTTTTAGCTTGAATTAAATTTGATCAAATTTACCAAGTCAAACCTAATTTGGATTGAATATAAGATTGAACTAGCTTATAACTAGGCTTGAATTAGCATAAGATTGAACTGAATAGTGTTTATGCAAATGAACTAAAGTTGGATCTTGCAAAGAACATATAATTGAATGCCCAATTTTTGAATAATGAAAATTGTTCGGTGTAGTATTTAGATGTCAGTGTCATCAATTAAATAGTAAATATTTGTTTTAGCATCATTATATTTAAAACTATCAATGTTATTTAAATTATAATCATTTGATTTATGATATTATAAACTCAAACACAATTATAATATTCATATGGATCATAACATCCATAAGGGCATCAACTCCATCTTCATGATTATTCTCTCAGAACAATTTATCTACCCACCTTAGGAGCACATCCAGTTTGTGAAAGTAGAGCCAATAAGGAAGTGATCAGTACTTCTCTATTAATAGGCCTTGCAAAGCTTATCTACATTGTGCCAGTACTGGATAAATATTTTGAAGATGGCAGAGGATGGGAACTCATAAGGAGGAGCGCTAGCGTGTACCATGCTATGGAGTACAATAGGATGCCACGAAATTAGAAGTCAGTTAATCCTAGCTATATCTAAATTCCTTTAAAATAGCACAAACTAATCATTTATAAAATGTTATTTCAAGATGTTAGTAAACAAACAGTTGATGTCTTTAAATAACATAACAAGCATCCCCCAAGTTGTTTTCAATATCAGCTAGTTCTGTCCATGCCCTATGTTAAATTTCTATCTTCTTTTTCATTAGAATCGCCAATAATGCTCGTAATATAGATCTAACGTACAAAAATAAGATAATAAACTTAGCAGAAGTAGAGGCTGCATAATGCATTTTTTAACCTTATAATCCAACAGCATCTCGGGCATCTTCTTCATGAGTTCGGCAGTATGAGCCCGCCTAGTCAAAAAAAGAGAAATGGTTAACAAAATTAAAGCAGGATGCAAAAGTATGTCATAGAAAACCGAACAACAAAAGTTCTCCAAATTATAACATTAAGCTGAGAAAGTGATAGAAGAGAAGCAAACTTACTTCTCAGCAGCAACACGGTCGCACTTGTGGCCCTTCCTCTTGTTCCTCATCTCCTTCTTAGGCGGGTCGTAAGGCCAACTCCTAAAATCCCAAATGTACATAAGCGGCTCTTATCATTTCTCAGAGAAAAAAAAAAAGAGAGAGAGAAGCAAGATAGAGGAGGGAGACTAGGAATTACTCTCCGGCGAGGAGAACCTCCTTACGGATAGCGGCGCGCTTGCGGGCGCTAAGGGGAAGTGGCTTCCAAGCGCCGAGCTCCCAATAACCCCACACACCTTTGGAGAGCTCGTTTTTATACCTAACCAGCTTCTCCTTCCAAGTGAACTGATAACTCCTAGGACCTTCTTGAGTTGTCGCCTGCTTGGCGGCCGCTGCTGCCGCAGCCGTTATCGCCGCAGCGGCCTTGCTCGCCCTTTCCAACATATGACCTTATGGGTAGTGTCAATTAAGAATTGTGATGATCTGATCACGGACAGGTAGGTCCTGAAAATGGTTTACAAGATATTCTCATCAAAGCGGCCAGCTACATAATAACAATAACAACAATAATAATAAATAGTTTTTATTCTCTAAGTTGGGTCGGCATCTTTTATCTCTATTATATTCTATTATGTATCAAATTCTCATTTAATTCAAGTATACTAAAATCATTTTTTATACATCTTAACTATATCTTTTTAGGTCTACCTCTAACTTTCTTAACATGCAATTCTAAAGCATATGCTCTCTTAACCTGGTCATTGGACGGTTGACGCTTTATGTGGCCAAATCATTTAAGGCGACTCTCTAATCTTATCTGTCACTAGAGCTACTCCAACTTTTTTCCAAACATACTCATTTAGCATTTTATCTCTAAGAGTAAAGTCACTCATCCACCTGAGCATCCTCATCTCTACAATGCTTAACTTAGTCTCATGCTTCTCTTTTATTGACTAACATTTTGCACCATAAATCATTGCATGTCTTATCACCATTTTATAAAAATTTTCATTAAGTTTAAGCAGTACTTTTCTATCACACAACATGCCAGATGCATTCCTCTACTTCAACCATCCAACTTGAATTTTACTAATAACATCTCCATCTATTTCACCATCATTTTGAACAATAGAGCCTAAATATTTGAATCGCTCATTCTTTTTAATGACTTGTTCACCTAATGTCACAACACTACCACTATAACTTCTACAACTAAAATTACACTCCATATATTCAATTTTAGATCTACTTAAGCGAAAACTTTTAGACTCTAAGATTGACCTCCATAATTCAAGTTTCTCTTGGACTCCCTCTCTGGTCTTATCAACAAGAAGAATGTCATCAACAAAAAGTATACACCAAGGTACATCTTCCTGTAAATGGCTAATAAGAACATCCATAACTAAAGCAAAAAAGATAAGGGCTTAAAGCTAATCCTTGATGTAATCCAACTGAAATAGGAAAATATTTTGTCAATCATCCTTATGTTTGGACACATATAATGTACTCTCTAGTATATATCTTTAATGACTTGAATATAACCAATATTAACTTTTCTTTTTTAGAGCTCTCCAAAGAACATCTCTTGAAACTTTATCATAAGCTTTCTCTAAATCAATAAATATCATATGTAGATCCTCCTTGCTTTCTCTATACTTTTTCATCAAACCTCTTAACAAATGTATAACATCTATAGTAGATCTACCTGGCATGAAACCAAACTAATTGTGAGAAACTTTTGTCTCACATCGTAACCTATGCTCAATTACTCTCTCCCATAATTTTAATGTATGACACATTAACTTAATTCCTCTATAATTTGCACACTCTTGTGCTTCACCTTTATTCTTAAATATAGAACCAAAAACTCTTTCTCCACTCATCTGACATCTTTTAGTCTTTAAAATGATATTAAAAGATTTTAAGTCAAGAAATTCCTTGATCTCCTAAACATTTCCACACTTCTATTGGAATATCATCAGGTCATACTGTTTTTCCACATTTTATTTTTGTTAAAGCTTCTCTAACTTCAGATTTACTAATATGATGATAAAAATAAAATTCTCTATTTTTGTTTAGAGTATTAAGGTTGCTAAAATCAATCGTTTTTTCATATCCTTCATTGAAAAGTTTATCAAAATACCTCATCCACCTATTTTCAATATCCTTTTCTAAGAAAAGCACTTTATGATTTTCATCCTTAATACACCTCACTTCAACTAGATCTTTACTTCTCCTATCTCTTTGACTAGCTAACTTATACATACATCTTTCACCTTCTTTGGTATCTAATCTATTGTATAAATCATTAAAAGCTAAATTTTTTGCATCATATATAGCTTTCTTAGAATCTCTACATGTCACTTTATATTTTTTTCTAATTCTCTAAGTTTTTATATGTAAATCAAGTTTTATAACAACACTTCTTATTTTTTTAATCTTTTATAGCATATTTTGACTCCACCACCAATTATTTTTATTAAAAGAAGCTTTTTCTTTTGATTCTGCAAGCACATTTTTAGCAACTTGCTTTATTTCACTTGCTACTTTCTCTCACATAACATTAGCTTCTTTATGGACATCCCAAATTCTAAGTTCTTGTAGCTTGCTCTTAAAAATATTTTTATTAGTATTTTTTAAGTGCCTCCACCTAATCCTAGGATAATAATTTGATTTATTTTTCATCTTCTAATCTTTCATCTTAAAATCTAAAACTAATAATCGATGTTGGGTATTTAAATATCACTTTGAATGACCTTATAATCTTTACAATCTAAATGATCTATTTTTTCTTATAAAAAAATAATCAATCTATGTTTTACTAGATCCATTTTTATAAGTAATAATATGCTCATCTCTTTTCTTAAATAAAGTTTTATCAACTATAAAATCATAGGCTAAAGTAAAATCTAATATAGTCCTATCTTCTTTATTAGTCACTCCAAACCCATAATCACCATGAATATTTTTAAAATCTTCTACCATTCTACCAACATGTCCATTTAAATCTCCTCCAATAAATACTTTTTTCTTCCGGAGGTATCTTTTGTATTAATTCCTCTAATTCATTCCAAAAAAATATTTTTGGGCCTACATCCAAACCTACTTGAGGAGCATAAACACTTATAACAATGAAAATCTTAGTATCAACAATAATCTTTAAAGCTATAATTCTATCTCCGCTTCTATTAATATTTATACCATTATCCTTCAAACTTTTATTTATAATCATACTTATATCATTTCTAATTTGACTTCTACCTGAATACCAAAGTTTAAAATCTAAACTATCAATCTCTCTGGCTTTCTCACCAACTCATTTAGTTTCTTAAACATATAAAATATTTATCTTCCTTTGAACCATAATATCTATTAATTCCATTAGTTTACTTGTAAGAATACATATATTTCAAGTTCCTAATATATATATATATATATATATATATATATATATATATATATATATATATATATATATATATATTCCTAATTCTACTATAAGATTATAATAAAATTTTGAACCTATGTTTGAGCTAGGAACCTAGGTTTAAATGAGATCTAATTCAAAGGATTGAATGTTATTTTTAATGCCTTATATAGAATTGATTTATTTTATTTTATTATTTTTATTTCTTTTGTTTTTTATCTATTTATGAAGATGACTATATGATTATTCTTATGGAAATGCATTATAATGCCTAAGTGACATAAGATTAGGAGGTAGTGAAAAAACTAACTATGCAGTTTAAAAAATCGTGTTCTTTGATCTTTTTGAGAGGGCTAATAAATCGCTCTTTAGGCACTTATTTAATGCTCTTGACCTATAATTCTTTAGGGCCCTAACTCTTAAGCTTCTATTAGGGAAGATTGATTATGTAGAAAAGTTTGAATTTTATTTAACATCGAAGGTAAGATTATAAGTTTAAATTGTTTGAATTTGCAATAATTAGCAATGCATGGCTTGGTGAATTTTATATGAGGAGAGTTTTCAAGAAATGATAAGAACCAAGAAGATGTATTAAAATGATAATGAATTGAAAAGGCAATAAAATGCTCCTAAGCAATAATTTCTTGCCACCTTTAAAAATAAAGATGCAAGGCATATTCATATTATTCTATTAAAATATTATATTAGTTGAATTAATAATGGAAACTAATTATAAATAATTCATTGAATTATTTTTATCGATTAGTTTTAATCTTGCATTTGTTCACAAACCTAATGAGAACACTACAAAAATAAAGGTTTATAGAGATAAGAATATGAAAAAAAGAAAAAAGAAAAAAAAAGAGAGTTGTCATAGTATGTCAATGAGGTAGTAAATATTTGTGTCTTTTAGGTCAATATTGGAAAATAATAAAATTATATACTAAAGTGCCTCAATTAGGATTAATATAATAATACTTGTGATTAATATGAGTAACATCTAATATAACATGTAAATAATGCTACAAATAATGTAACTAATATTTATCCATTTCACTAAAAAAAATCATTTAAATGAATATTAAGAAGTTCTCTTGCTCCAACTTTATATGTCATAATAAACTCTTGTATTAACAAATTTAAATATTAATTTACAACAATTCAAGGCACTTATATGGAAACCATTAAACAAATATTATAATGTTACAAAAAAAAAATCATTTTTTAAAAGCATGTATATTTTTATGTATCATAATAAAGTCCTATTGCAACACATTTAAATGACATTTTACTTTTTTTTTAGACAAATATATGTAATTTATTTAAAGTATTATATCATAATTTTAAATGGCTTGACTTTAATTTTTGTAATGATCCATCATACTTAATATAAGAATAATTACAATTGATTCAATGTATTAATATTTTATATGTTTTAAACACTTTATCCATAATAAATTTATTATTTGGTATCAATAAAATGTGCTTTCATTATAAAAGTACAAATTATAAATTAGTTGAACTTTGTGTAATCTAAAAAGGTCTATTTTCTAATTTATTTTTATTACATCAGTTGTGATCAAACCAAAATTAACTCTAAAGAAAATCAAAAGGTAGTTATAGAGCTTGGTTACATCAATGGACAAAAAATAAAATTAAAAATTACATGTTATAAAAATAAATCTAAAAATTATTGCTTATCTTTTGCACATTGTTATGAGATTTTATTTTGTATTTGAGATGGTGGATTTGTAATAGCTAAATATTAGGATGCTTTTAATGGTGATTGATGTTATTTTTGAATTTGGAGTAGTAGAGATTATTGTAACATGGATTATGATGTGAGAGATTGTAATTATTGGAGTTTTCAATATTTTTGTAGTTGATGTTTAAATAATTATAACCATTGATCTACCTCATTAGGGGTCCAAATAGATTTACCATTTTGTTAGTGATCAAATAGTTGTTGATTTTGATTTTAGTACCACATCTACTATTTTTATTTTAATGGTAGCTACTTTTATTATAGTAGTTGCTAATATATATATATATATATATATATATATATATATATATATATATATATATATATATATATATATATATATATATATATATATATTCTATCATATTTTTCCTAACATTATGTTAAAATTTATTTAGATCTAGGTTTCACTTCTTATGAACGAAAGCATTTATAATTAATTACTCCTCTTACCACAATAAGAGATCACTCTCAATTAAGGTTAGAAATAAACATATCTCTCTAATATGAATCGATGTCTAGAGGTGTCATGTAAATGACTATTTAAGAGAAATAAAAGGATAGTATCGATCAAGATCTTATGATTTCTTCATCTCGAAATTTCCCTTATTCTAATCTACCAACATCAAAGGGCTATTAGCTGTAATGTTCAGAGAGTCTGATTAGCAGCTATGGCTTGCCTCATCTCATATATCATGTATAAACTAGAGGTGTTGTGTAAGTACTTTGTGAATTAAGAATAAACTTAATTTATAAATTTATCCAATAATTTAATGAAATCTGCTTTGCAAACATATGTAGGGATTACATCTATCAGAATGTTGTTAGGGTGTTCGCATAATGAACATATGGGTTAGACTTATATCCCTTTAGAATGCCATTAGGGTCTTCACAAGGCAAACATATGGGTTGAACTTACATCCCTTTAGAATTTCATTAAGGTGTTCATAGGGCGAGCATATGGGTTGGTCTTACATCCTTTTAGAATGTCATTAAGGTGTCCACAAGGTGATTATATGGGTTGGACTTACATCACTTGGAAGGTCAGTATGGTGTAGAGGTTCACATGGTAAAATATATAGATTGGACTTACATCCCTTGTAATTAAGGCCAGTATATTTTAGAAGTTCGTATGATGAACATATAGATTGGGCTTACATCCCTTGGAATGCCATTATGGTGTTAACATGGTGAATATATAGATTGAAATTACATATCTTAGAAGACCATTAGGTTTAATTGGGGTGTTCGCATGTCGATAGAAAGATGTTTAATTTGATTTTTTATTTTTTTTATTTCTAGGGTTCAATGCCTCGGCACTATATAAACAACACCGCAATGTCAGGGTTTCAGCTCCATGGCATTGAGAAGTTGGCACTTCGATGCCTGAAGCTAAGCCCCTTAGCATGGGCGAGGTAGTGTCTTAATGCCATCAAGCAGAAACATATGTCTAAAAACTAGAGAGAGTAGTGCTTTGGCACTATAAACTCAATGCCACAGTGCTGGGGCACTGTATAGAGTAACATAAAATAGTTGACTATTTGACTAGTGCCATGGTGCTGCCAAGGTAGTGCCACAGTGCCAGCCAAAAAGACATTCAAAGGTCAACAAGCTAGCATACCCATTTAATAGAAAAGGATGGAACTTTTGACCAACATCATGGATCTACGTTAGAGCATCATGACGCGCCATCAATGTTTGATGCACTTTTTCAGTTTCAATCGGTTGCAGAATAATTTTAATAATTATTAATAAGTACTCTTTTTGACCTACATAGTAAATATCTTGACTGACTAACCACCGCTTAGGCGCTGCATGGGGGTGTCGTAGTACTGGTCATAAACCTTAGTAACAGAGTGGCTAGCGGCTTGGCATTGTAGAAGCAGCACCACGGTGCTAAGTCTAAACTATAAATAGAACTCTTAGGCTGCCAAAATTTCATTATGATGCCTTTGTTCTCTCGAGTGTTCTTGCATCTTAATTTTTTTTTCTCAACCTTAGATCAACAAACATGTCACTCAAGACCATCCAAAAGGGCAAGAAAGGGGCATCTTGTAGTGACACTGATAGATTTGTAAATGTGGATGCTGAGGTAAAATATCAACATGCATTCCTCAGCATACACCTCATCCTGAAGAGGACCTTCTACAATCTAGATGGGAGTATAAAGAGGGTTCTCAATAAGTGAGGTTAGGAGCATCTCACCTATGATAACGCCGCTTGCTTTGTCTCTATGGTGAGAGAATTCTTCGCCAATGCAAAGGATCACCAGGACAAACAAGTTTTTGTGTGGAGGAAATGGTATTTCGATAGTGCTTCCATTAATGCATATTATAATTTACAAATTTTTTTTGCATATGATCAGTATCTTTCATACTACAACAATCACCCAATTTTAATGAAATTCTTAGTTTCCTCACTGTTAAAAAAGTAAGTTGAAAAAGTAGTAACTCGATGCTGTAATGTCAGTACTGTGATGATAGTGCCTTAGCTTTCAGAATTCAGTGCCTTTATGTTAAATGGTGGGGACTTAAGCTTAAAATCAAAGAAGGCAACACCTAGGCACTAGAGAAGCAGTGTTGTGGCACTATTATCACACCTCAGGGTTTTTATAACATCGCTGTGGTGTTACAAGAGGACGCATTGACCTTATTACCAGAGAAGGTAGTATTGCGATGCCATAGTTTGGTGCCGCAGTGCTAGTAGTAGTGCCTCGGTGCCATATAATATCATTATAGCACTGTAAATTGAACATTTTAACTTTAAAACCTGAGAGCTTAGTGTTGCAGTGCTAAGATTCGGTGTGGCAAAGCTAATTACTGTGCCTCAACACTATGCATTAACACTAAAATGATGCGAAGCAGAGCACTAACATTCAAAATCATGAGAGCTCGGTGATGGGTATTAGTGCTACGATGCTACAAATCAAACATCTTCATTATAAGGTAATTTTATATATGATTTTTTTGACAATTCTTACAAATTTTAGAAGCATAACAACTTAGCAATGCTAGTTTTTGAAGTATTTTAGTGCAAAATGTCCTATTCTCCATTATTTTTGTTCCAAGATCGCGTAAGGAGACTTTTTTTTTATCTTACGCTTGAACCAATTTAGATGGAGGAGGTCTTGAACTTTTAAACTTAATTTAGTAGATTAAGGTTTGATTTAATCTTAATTTCGGTAGTATTTTATCTTGGTAATGCCTAAAATTTTATTTTTAATGCGATCGCATTCTTCTCCCTTGCTTTGGATCCAAGATTAATAGAAAAATGATCTTCATTCCACACTAGATCTAAGATCAATGGTGGAATTCTTCAAGATTCTTTTTATAAAGCAAAGAATCATATAAATGAATTATTTCATTTGGAGTTTTACCTGAAATCTTATCTTATCTAAGAAGAAGAGTGTGCAGTGGAGGAGAACTTATAGTAGAGACTACAATACAGAGAGAGAGAGAAAGGCAGTAGCTAGTAAGGCTAGAAGAAGAAGAAGAAGAAGAAGAAGAAGAAGAAGAAGAAGGAAGAAGAAGAAGAAGAAGAAGAAGAAGAAGAAGAAGAAGAAGAAGAAGAAAAGATTAATCTTCCTCTTCTTAAGGGGGTTGGATCTCAATCGTTCCCATTCTTCGACCAATTGCTCCCATTCTTCCCTCGAGCGGTTATCGCTGACGGGGATAGCTATTACTTAGAGTGGTTGGTATTTTTGGGGCTCTTTAAACTTAGGAGCAGTGGAGCCAGTGCCTAGTCGCCAAGTTTACAGTGCCACGATGCTGGAGTTGGGATGTTCTTTTTTCATTATTATGAGCCAGCACTTAGGCAACAGCTTTGCGGTGCTGCAATGTTACGATGTTTATTTTATTTTTATTTTTTTGGTTGCAAACATAGTGGATTGAATTTTTATTCAAGAAACTATTTGATTAAGTACGTGTTATATTTATGGCCTATTATCTTTTATTTTGGTCATGACATAATAAGTAATTCATTAATTGAGAACTTGATCTTTGAAAATGTATTAATATATTAATTTTGCAAAGGTTATATAAAGTATTGAACTACATGAAATTTTGATGCAAAAGCTAGGCTCTTATCTGAAGTTATATTTACATATAATTAGCACCTAATTTTTTAACATTATGCCAAGTAAGTGAGCACAAGAAATTATGTTGCATTGTTATGTTACCCATTAAGAGGAATATTCATCCATCGAGCTAGAATCAAGCAAGACATTATAATCTTTTGAGGGCATAGATACTTTATTCAAATGTTCCTCCTAAGCTAGATCATTACCATCTTAGATTGAGTTTTCACTTTCAATAATGGATCATCTTTAGCATGATTGGTTGGCTAAATTGGTATACACAAGTGCACATGTCATATCAAATAAGTGATGAATAGAGTATCATTCCCATGAAAATTGAGTTGTGTTTAATTATGTTAAGCTAATTACTATCCCATTTCTAGGTTTTAATTTTTATTTAGCTAGGTTAAATATTAAAATTAAATTATATGGTGATTTTAAAAATGTAATTTTTATAATTTTTATATAAAATAAGAGTATTTTTCTTGATAATTAAAAAAGTACTTTGAATTTATACAGTTTTGATGTTTATCTAGATTAAAGTAACTGTGGAATTATCTTCTGGCATGTAGTGCTAATTAGTAGCATAAATGCTATGCATACATCAATATAATCAAACCAATCTCTTTAACCAATTTTTTTCTTAGTCCCAATTAAATTTCAATTAATTGCATTTTCTCTGTTTCCTTTAAATTGAATGGGGATCCTAAAAATAAGTATATCACATATACATATTTAACACATCAGGTTGTTTTTTTCTCTCTACTATTCTTCTAAGACTCTACCAATGCTTTTAGATCATAATAAGTTTTAACATTACAATTAGCTAGACTGTAAGTTAATTATGCTTAGGAAAAATCAAAACACATTTACACAAAAGCATGAATAATTTTCTTATATCAATCCACAAAGATAATTTAATGCAAGATAATATTCAAAACATACATAAATTATAGTACTAAATGCTTAGTCTCTCATTTTATAAAAAAATAAATTTCTAAATCAAACTAGTGATAACCAGAGAAAAAAGGTAAGAGTAAATCGAGTAAATTCTTCTAAATCTACTATGTACTTCCTTCTTTCTATTTTTCGGTGGAGATCCGCAACAACTTCTGTGCACACTCTCCATCACATACCTTCTCCTTATCTTCCACTAGAACACACTCATAACACTAGAGAAACATAATACAAACACACACATATATGGCAGTAACACATACACACACTGCACTTGGAGTGTCACTCTCTAAGTACCTTCACACTCACGCTCACTCACACTCTCCAACAACCAAAAATCCTCTTCTATAAAAAATGGACCCCTATTTATAGCCTTGGGCAGTTGCTTCCTCAGATATGGTACAAAAATTTCCCAAACTGCTCTCCAAAACTATTTAAACTACTTTTATTTGGTCATCATGCCACGACACAATGAATTTGGCCCCTAGGCATTGAGTGCAGCACTATTGCACTGTTGCATGGTGCTTTGGCATTGAGTTTTCTATTTTATGGCTTAATTCTTAACTCCAAAGGCACTATGACGCTTGAATTATCGGACTTGGTGCTATGGGATCCTCCATGGTGCTTTCCTATTAAGGCCTCAGTGCTAAAGATTTGGTGCAAAGCGTTGAGCTCTCTATCTTTGGTACCTGATTTTTGGGCATCACAACATTGATAACTAGTGTCATGGTGGCACTACCTTCTCTAGTATTTCACTCATATTTGAGTGTTGCGGTTCTACTTTTACAACACCTACACACTAACCCTGATTTTCATTTTTTCTTCAAACATCTAAAATTTTTTTGTTTCAACAATAAATGAACTCAAATAGCATATTTTTTAAAAAATACACAAAATGGAAGCTCAAAATATGTAATATTTTCATACAAATCATGTTGATCAAATACCCCCAAACTCAAATTAGTTCTTGTTCTCAAGTAATCCAATATTTTTGATAAATCCTTTAAGTGTTTGGATAGCATAAATTTTGGTAATTAAAATAGTTTAGGAACTATTTTGAATTGAAATTTAGATTCAAACTTAAACTTTTGATTATGAAAGTAACTCAATTATATTAACCTAAATTTTTTATCAAACTAATATTATTTTCTACATCAAAGTTTTCCTATGCATCTTGATTATATAATTGATTCTTATGAACTTTAATAAATTGCTTTTAATAAATAGCCATAATTTATTAAGTAAATAATCATAGTTTGATTTTCTCATTTAAAGTCAACATATTATGTTACTTGTAATAATTTTGTTAAGCTTCTAATATTATATAATGCTTCTAATATTTTTATAAGTACAATACTCAACCTCAAGTGTTCTTTTCTATTTTTTATTTCTTCTTCTTTTTTTAATAACTTCATCTTATTGGCTTTATAACCCATACTTTATTATATATTTTTTATCATTCCTTTCTGTTAGACAAATTCAAATAAATTATTATTATTATTATTAATTTAGATGTTAATCTCTAATTGATAGTAATCAAAGCTATGCTATTTATATAATAAAATTGATTATTTATCTCAAGTAAAATGATTAAGTTTAATAAGAATCTCTTATATGTGTTGTATGTTGTACAAGATTTTTGATGTGTTAAACATTATTAGTTTATTCTAAGATAATTTAATTAATTTTATTGAACATAGTTCCATAATTCAATGTGTCTAGTGTAAAGTCAACTTTTCAATTTTAAAATATTCTTAATTTATTTTAATTTTAAATTTTTATGTATTTTAAGCACTCAAAGTTTCTTAAATAACACTATACTACTTTTAACAATATTTAACATTTAAAAATATTAGACAAATACAAAAACTTTAACATGAAAAATAAATAAAACATAACCAACATTATAAGTACAGTGCCTAGGCGCTAATGCATGGTTTTACAAAAGAATATTTTTGTTGTACTTTTGCAAAATAAAAATTACAACATTTCTCCCCACCCCCCAAAATCACATTAAATAAAGTTTTTTTTTTAAATAAAGAGAAGTAACTACAAATTAATAAAAAAAAATAAAATAAGGAAAAAAAAACACGATTACAAATAAAACAAAAATAAGAAAGTCAGAAATTAAAATCCTCCTCCTCCTCCTCTTCTTCTTCTTCTTCTGACTCTAGCTAGAGGCTCATATAGGGTTGATGCTAAGCAGCTATAAGGAAGGTTACTTAGTTGGGGCCAACATTGAGTTGGTAATTCTCAAACAATTGTGCGAATGCTGAGTTGTACTCAGCCATATATGAGAATTGCTGTTGTTGCTGATCCGTCAAATGATCAAATTTATATCCCATTTCCTACTACCACCTACAACTTTCTTCCACCCTATATTGCAAGTTAGTCACCTTCTCTCCTAGATCTTTAAGCTGCTCACTCATAGTCCTAAAAGATCGATGCTTAGAAGGTGGAGTGTGCAAGCTTTCCCCTTGCTCAAATTTAGACTTTAATCCTAACGTTCTCTCTTTAGAGAGAGGAGCTCTTGCTAGCAATACTTCCTCATCATGATTCCCAATCACCCCAACCAAAACAAAAAGTTTATAAATTAAAGAAAGTTGACCGTGCCCTATTGTAGTGCTACTCTTAATCATGTTACAAATTGACTTATAAATAATCCTACCTGCATCAATAGAAAAGCCTTTTTGAATTGCATTTTTCAAAATTGCTCAATCCTTAGTTTCCTCACTAATATTGCCACTGAGAATCAATATGATAGATATAAAATAATGTCAAGTTTTAGCTTTAGTGGTCATTACATCAGTAAAAAAATTAATGTTTTTCCTCCTGCCTTTTCTATTGAACATTTAAGTTTCTTAGAGTGAGGAACGTAAGAATCTCATCAAAATCATGATTATTATTATAATAGGTAATATATTCATCATATTCAAAATTATTCAATTTCTAAATAAAAGTAATGGTAACACTATCAAAACTTACCCATTTTCTTCAAATCAAGACTTTGTTGTCCCTATGCTTCTTAGCATTTACAAATAATTCTATGATTACAGAGACAATGTTGGATTTTATCTTATATGTAAAATGCTCCCAGCCTCTTCTTATTATCATCTCCTCTATAAGTCCACCGGGGTTGTGGATTCCTCTTTCTGGGATTAGGTTCTTATGGATGAGAAAGTTATGATACCTTTCATCCACCTCAAAACTGATAGACCTACGAGGATCGTAGGATCCTCCCCTCTTCTTCTCGTGAAAGATTTTAACAGGCATGATTTCTAAGGATAATAGACTTACTATCATAGAAGAACTTTCTAAGCTTATAAGAAAAGGGTTGAAATGAAAATGAACTCAACCAAGGGTTCTATATATAAAGGATTCTAGTGCCAAGACACATGTATAGCACCACGACACACTACTCTCAAAAAAATAATAATAAAGTATAATTATGATCATTTATTTTATAACTAACATTCATTATTCATTTTAAATCAATGGCAGCTTTATTAAAAAAATTTATGTAGCATTATGGCACTAGAGTGTAGCGCTATAGCACTAGTCAATATATTATCCTTTTATGTTTATTATCTATTCAATTACCAACCTTGGACAATTTATTAATTTGTGCCATAGTGCTGTACAAGTTGTGCCTAGGTGTTGGTCAACTAGTCAATCTTTTCTACCTTTTTAATATTTGGCCAAAATTATTGTAATTACAAGCACAATGTTGTGGCGCTATGAATGCAACACCTAGGCACAATGCCTAATTTTATATTTTATTTTCTTAAAAATTCATACCACACATTCTACTACATCAACATAATACTTAATCACTTTTTTATATCTATTAGCACACTTCTACATTGGGTTGCCTCCCAAAAAGTGCTAACATCCTCATCTCGAATAAGCTAGTTTTTGATTGTCCATCATTTCGATAAATTTTATTGAATCTTTGAGTTGAATCCAATCTCCCCAATAATTAGGCTTAAGCCATTGACTAGTCACTTAAAAATATGTGTAGTTTTTAGGTATTCAATGTCAACAACACTATGCACATGCATCTTAAAAACTAGGAAGGAACCTGACCATCTAGATTTTAATTTTCTTGAAAAAAATTTCAACCTTGAATTAAATATTATCATTACTTGTCCAAGCTCATATTTCTTTTTAAGGAGCTTTTTATAATGGCATTTTTATTTGCTTTTTATAAATCCATGAATTTTCATAAACTTCTAATGTTATTTCTTCTAATTCATTCAAATTTGTGAGCCTCTTTTTGCTACTTCTTCATATCAAAATTTAATTTTTTAATTTCCTTAAATGTTTTATGTTCTAGTTCTAATGGTAAATTATAGGCCTTTCTATATATTAATCTATAAGGAGATATTTCAATGAGGATTTTGTAATTTACATGTATGCCTATAGTGCATCATCTAATTTTATTGACCAATCTTTTTAAGTAAGCCTGCAATTTTTTTTCTAAAGTATTTTTATTTCTCTATTTAAAATTTCAGCATGTATACGAGATTGGGGATGATAAGTAGTAGCTATTCTATGATGTACTCCATATTTTTCCAATAATTATTTTACATTTTTATTGCAAAAATGAGTACGTTCATCACTAATAATGATTCTAGGTGTCCCAAATCTTATTAAAATATTTTCCTATAAAAATTTAATAACCACTTTAGAATCATTTTAGCTGTATCTATAGCTTTTATCCACTTTGAGACATAATCTACAGCTAATAAAATATATTCATTTCCATCTAAAGAAATAAAAGGTCCCATAAAATTTATTCCTTATACATCAAAAATTTATATCTCTAAAATGTAGGTTAGAGGAATTTCCTAATGTTTTGAGGTGTTCCCTATTCTTTGACATATATCATAGTTTGTAACATATTCATGTGCATATTTAAATAGGGTAGGCCAATAAAATTTACTTTGCAAGATTTTAGCTACGATTTTATTTCTTCTAAAATGCCCTCCATTCTCAGAGTCATGACATGATCTTAAAATTTCTAAAATTTCTTCATCAAGTTTACATCTCCTTAATATTTAATCTATATATTTTCTATAAAGGAAAGGTTCATCCTAAAAATGGAGTTTAACATCATGTAGAAATTTTTTGATGATAATTCATTCTATAGAGCATAATTTCACTCAGTAAATAATTGATAAAATTTACTTATCATGGACTGACTTGATGTTTGAATGCAAATAATTAGTCATCTAGGAATTCTTCTTTAATTTATCCACTAACTCTCAGTTCTTCTCCAACCTTTAATCTAGATAAATGATTTGCTACTTGATTTTTAGTACCCTTTCTATCTATTATTTCTAAAGCAAATTTTTGTAGCAAAAGAACTCATATAATCAATCTAGGTTTAACATCTTTCTTTTCTACAAGATATCAAATTTTTGTATGATCCGTATGTACTATGACTTTCACGCTTACCAAATGAGATCATAATTTATAAAGACAAAAATAATAGTTATTAACTCTTTTTTAGTTGTTGAATATTTTAATTGATTTTTATTAAGAGTTTTACTTGCATAATAAATCACATAAATTTTTTATCTTTCCTTTATTCTAATAGTACAACAATTGCAAAAATGACATGCATTACACATTAATTCAAAAGGAAGACTCCAATCTAGTATAACAATTATTGGTGTTGAACTAAGTTTTTGATTTAATAATTCAAACGCTTCATGAAATTCACGCATAAAAACAAAAGAAGTTTCTTTTTCTAATAGATTATGCATAGTTTTTGAAATTTTTGAAAAATCTTTGATAAATCTCCTATAAAAATTAGCATGCCCTATAAAATTTCTAACTCCTTTTACATCAGTTGTTGAGAAAGTCTTTCTATGATTTGTACTTTAGCCCTATCTACTTCTATTCCTGTTTCTAAAATCTTATGACCTAGCACTATTTTTTCTCTAACCAGGAAATGATATTTTCCCCTATTAAATGCAAAGTTTTTCTGTTCACTTCTTCTAAAAATAATTTTTAGGTTTTCTAAATAGTTTTCAAATGTAAGACCAAACATAAAAAAATTATCCATAAATACTTCTATGAATATTTCAATTAAATTAGAGAATATAGCCATCATACAACATTGAAAAGTAGTAGAAACATTACATAAATCATCCTTTTGAATGCAAACATACCATAATGAAAAGTAATTATTGTTTTCTCTTGATCTTCACGTGCTATGACAATTTTATTGTATCCATAATACCCATCAAAAAGCAATAATAGACTGTTCTAGTAAGAAGCACTTGTTATCTTATCTAGCATTTGATCAATGAAGGTAGAAAAAATGATTTTTTTTTTATAGTGGCTTTGTTTAACTTTCCAGGGCCAATACAAATTCTCCACCCTATGATTATTTTAGTAAGAATGATTTCATTATTTTATTAGTTATTATGGTCATCCCACCCTTTTTAGGCACATAATAGGCTGGACTAACCCATGTATTATCTGATATAGGCTAGATAATTCCAGCGTTAAAACACTTTAAAATTATCTTTTTCACTACTTCTTTAATTATTGGATTAAGTCTCCAAAATTATTCTATGCATACATAATGAAGGACTAATTCCCCTAATATCTATTATTGTCCATCTATAAGCTCTTGTATGTCCTTTTAATACATGAATTAACTTATTCTCTTGATCTTCATCCAATTTTATTGTAATGGTTATTGGTAAAGTTCAAGATTTTCCCAAGTAAGTACACTTCAA
The DNA here is from genome assembly GCA_021442155.1 of Cymbidium sinense. Lineage (NCBI taxonomy): Eukaryota > Viridiplantae > Streptophyta > Magnoliopsida > Asparagales > Orchidaceae > Cymbidium > Cymbidium sinense. The sequence goes on from CM038227.1 coordinate 81,237,536, forward strand.
ATGATAGGTAATGGTTTCAGTTCTAACTTAGGTTCTTTTAGTTGACCTCATTTTTTAATGATGTTAACATCATCTTGAATCCTAGTAATTAGGACACATAATCTTAGATTAGGAGTTTCCTAATTAGGCACTTAGGACACTACACTTTGTTACCAGGTGTATAAACAAATCAGAATCAAAGAACAAATTAAACCAAATACAAATTTAAAATCAAAATAAAATTGAAATCAAAACTAAATTTAAAAGTAAATCAAACTCAATATACTAAGGCGTAGGCTATCTTAGTAAACCCCTCTAAGACCTGACCTAACACAATTGGATTAAGTGAACCCAAAGCAAATCCAAATCTAATAAAAATTAATAGATATCTAAATCAAACACATCCTAATTGAAATCTAAATCCAATTGAGCTTAGATCTAGATAATTGAGTTAATTAACTCATTTAAGCCCAATATCACCTAAATCCAAGAAAAAACAAATAAAATATAAAATTGAATTTAAATCAAACAATAAGCATAGAATCAATGCATGAACATAAATGAACCTAAAAAATATATCTAAATGAGGGTCAAGATGGTCAATTATGTCATGTGATCTATAATTGACTTATGTGGGCCCCACCATTTCAAAAGTCAACTCACCAAAATTTGTTCAAATTGAGTCATTCCAAAGAATCAAAATTATCAAATGAACATGTTTAGATATAAATCTAAACAAATCTAAATACAATATGGTCTCAAATGGGTCAAACAAATTAGTTGACCCAAAATGAACCCAAATGAACTTTATTGAACCTAAATTCAAATTAAATTGAAATTAATTCAAATCAAACATCTAAAATTCTTTGAAACTCATAAATGACCATAATTAAATAATTATTTGAGCTTGATTTGATCAATTTAATCATTTAATCTGAGTAAACTCCATTTTCCTTATTAAGCCCAATTTTGGTTAAAATAAGTTTAAATCAAAATTAACATCAAGTCAAATAAAATTAATTACTCCAAATCACCTTAAACACTTGATCAAAAATGAGGGAAACCCAAACACACCTTACTTGAGTCAAAGTGATCATTTGACTCAAATAAACCCAACTTAAGCCATTTGAATCAAAATGGATTGATTTGGGTTACAATCAAAATTTAATTTAAATCAAATGAAATTGATTGATCATAATCATTGTAATGATAAACTAAACACAATTGAACTTAAATATAAATTCTAATAACTAAAGAGGTTAAGAGACTCAATTTGAGCCATTTAAGTTTAAAGGATCAATGTTTGGCTAAACCAAATCAAACTCCATCTAACATGGATTAATTGGCCTCTAAACCTTCTAATGAGCACTTAGGTATAATTACAACCTAGATCTAAATCCATTGATCAAAGGACTTAACCAAAATCAATTCAGAGAGAGAAGATGGAAAATGGACAAAACCTAAACATTTAAATACAAATCCAAGGCAATTGAACTTAGATTTCACTTAGAATCATCTTAGGTTGAACCTAAGACAGTTACCAACCAAGGCTAGGAGTCTAAGGAGCTACCAATTGGTCCAAGGAGAGAGAAGAAGATGCTATGGAGGAGAAGATGCTCAAATCGAGCCACTCTCCTCCCAATCTTTCCAAACTTCACTAATACATGCTGCCTTACCTTCCCTAAGTGATTTGAATGGCTGCTTTGACTTTCTCATCTCCTTTAGCATCATCATTGGATTGCAAATTCTTATGGCCAACGACCTCCTTTCCAAGCTAATGAGATAGCTTTTGGCCAACTATAAGGAGCCATGGAGAAGAAAAATTAGAAACTTTTGCTCATCTCATCACCTTTATTGAGTGAAATCGAGCATGAAAGAACCTTCCCCCCTCCCCTCAAGCTGCTTTGTTCATTCCCTATACAAAATTTTGGTGAGCAGCAAAAGACGTTCACCTTTACACCAATTTAAAGGGAGGCAAGACATGATTCCTTCTCCAAATCTTCGCTCAACCTACTTGAGTGTTTTCAAAACCCAAAGTATCATCGAGACCTAATTCCAATGAGGTATGGTTGAAATTGACTCTCCTTTTAATTTACATTGGTCATTTGTGAAGTGAACTTAGCCTTAGGAATGATTAAGCCTTATAAATCCCTTTGAAATCACTCCTTGACCATTTTATAATTGAAATCTCATGATTTCACTGTGTAGATCATTGACAATTAGCCCAAGAAAAATTTGGCGTCGCTCAGTCACTACTGTAGATGAAGGAGATGGAATCATAGTCAACCGTTCCTTCTATTTAGAATGGACGGTTGTCATTTAGCTGAACAATTTAATTGAATCATTTAAGGAAACCATAAGTTGATCTGGGTAGTCCAATCTTTGATTGAATTATCCTGATATAATCACATCCCCACCACCATTTTAATATGGGATCTACGTGGATCCTATATGGACCAATTGGCAGATAAAACATGAAAAGCCACAGTGCATCAGTGCCATGTGGTGTTAACTGGGTTTAAGTGGGAAATTTTGATTTTTTTGGGTTAAAAAAATTTTAGAGAAGTGCTTGAAACTTTAAAAATTCATAGAAAATAAAATATCCAAGTAGAAAACAAAATGAAAATAAGGGCTCTATGGATTTATCTCAGTGAGAGGAATCCATTTAACCTAAAATCCTCAATTTTTATTAGATAATTTTAGGTTAATTTTAATTTTATTAAAATAAATTAAACCTTGATTAAGCCAATAATATTAATTTGATTAATTTAAAACTTTAGGAGATTGAAATTAATCTTGAAACACAACACACCTTAGATAAAAATTTGGGGTATTATTAGTTATTAAATTATAATATGCAAATTTTTTAATCTTCAACCCTTAATTTAATGAAATAAAATAATAACAAATTAAGAAAAGTAAGAAAAATCATGGAATGAATTTAAAACATCTTAGTACACATTAGTAAAGCTAAGAAAAATATTAAATCTCATAAAACATATTAATCCAGCAATTAAATGAATTAATTAGTTAATTTAATCAATTTAACTTTTAAAAAATCATAATAAATCACTAAAAGTCCCAAAAGTCTAATTAAAATCTCTTTGAATTCATCATTAGAAAAGAATCAAAGAAAATTAAAACCCCTAAGTAATTTTTAATAATTTGAGCTTAATTTAAGTTTTAGTGAAATTATTAAAATCTTAATTAGTATTAAAATACACATCTAATAAAGATAAAACTTTAGAGAAATGAAATTAGAAAGGAGCCCCAATTATCATAAAAATTTCAAAGAAAAGTGATTTTTGAATTAGTAGTTATGAAATTTCCAAGTTCTAGGTTAATTTAAATCAAATAATAAATAAAAAATTACATAAATTATGAAAATTAATGAAATCAATTCAAAACATTAAACAGCATCTGAGGACCTTAAAAAAATTTCTTAACTCTCTAAAGTTAAGTAATTTAATTTATCATGCATTTATGGTTTATGGAATGATTAAGAATGTGAAATTAATTCAACCCTAGATCACTAAGTTAATAAATTTATAATAAATCAAATAATCAATTGAAAATCTAAATTAATCAATCTCTAAATTTAATATCTAAATAAGAAATTCATTAACATTGAAGTTATCTTAAATCTATTTTACATTAAGATGTTAATTACAAATAAACTTGAATAATTAATTTAATCATTTTACTTAAATAACCTAAAAGCTTGGGATGTCCTAGATTAGGTTTTTGACCTAAGTAGTTCATTCCTTCAGGTTTCTTAAGTTAAATAATTTTTTTTAAATATTAATAAATAAAATTCCATTTTAATAAATTTAATTAAATAATGAACCCTTAAACAAAAGATATCCCTTAAGGCAGCTTAAATAATAATTCAAATAGCCAAATCAATAAAGATCTTAAATCATGAAATCTAAATAAAATAAACTATTTGAATAATGAAATCAACATCTTTAAATCTAGATTAAATTAAAAATTAATTTAAATTTACTAAATTAAAATAACTTAGATTATTTAATTTTATAAACATTAACATTAATGTAATGAAATAAGTGGATAAGACTAATAAAATCAAAATCAAAAGAACTAAACTAAAACATGTGAAATTAAATAATCATTTCTATCTTATACCTTAATCAAATTAAATAAATATAAAATTGAATATAAACTTTAATTATGAAATTATATCCAATAATATTCATCTTAAGCAATCGACATAAAATTTAAACAAATTAAATTACTTGAAATCAAATTAAAATAAATGATCATTAAACTAAAATAAATAGACCAAATAATTAAACTTTTAATTAAAATTTAAGAGACCATTTTAAATTCTAATTAAAAGTTACAAATTGATTAAACAAAGATACATTAATCAAATCAAATGAAATTTAAATGAAAGAAGAATATAAATTTTAAATTCCAAGAACATTTAAAATTAATTAAAAACATAAACCTCAACCTTAAAGATGGGATTAAACATTAATCAAATTAAATCCAACTGAAATAAATCATTTAGATAAATTTAAAAGAGTTAATTAAGATACTTAGGTTTTTAGTTTGACTCCTAGAATGGATCTTCATCTTGGGATGAAAATTTCATTCTACTAGGAATAGGATGTTAAATGAAATGGGCTCTATCCAAAGTATAATTTATTGTATTCATCATTCTTTAAAACTTAAATCCAACTTTAACATGGAACTAAATCTCAAACTAAAATAAAATAAAATAAAATCAATTGGATATTTTATATGGAAATCACCTTATGGTAAATCAAATAAATCTTAAACTCAAATTAAAACTTAAATTTAAAAGGCCTAGTGCAGTCATACAGCACAAGCCCTTCTTTTCACATACTAGATTATTAAATCACTAACCCTAGACTTAAGTTAGGTTACTAATTAGTGATGCTCTATGATATGAAATGATATTTTTTTATTTTATGGTATAATATTTTAGAGTGGATGTCTATGAATTGTCCGCTCTCTAGTTTGGATGTTAGGGAATTCTTTTTAGGCTAACATTATTTTTTACAGAGGGCTATACTTAAAGGGTTTGCCATAATAAATATAAAATAAATACTATTTACTTGCAGGTGCTACTTAAATCCCTAAGCATAACCCAACAAGATAGGTGGGCTTAGCAACCACTGGTGCTAAGCTTATATGTTTGAAATATACACTACTAGTGTGTTGTATATATTTACTGATATTTATTATGTAGGAACTAAGAGATTTTTTTTATAATTTTAAATGTAGCTTGAGCCTTGAATTATGTTAGAATCTATAAAGTCTAGGAATAACAGGAGCTGACTTTATTAGTTGGTGGTCCCTTGTGAAGCCCGTGGAGATCTATGAAGAAGGTGATGATCATAGAGAAAGACTCCCATAGATCAAGACTTTTTGCTTTAGGTCTGGCTATATAAGGGCAGAGCTTGGCTGTCCATTTCCATTTTCTTTCGGGGTGTATAGTCGTACCTAACTGCATTAGCTTTTTTTATTAATTTATTTTGGCTTAATTTATTTTGTACTATGTAATAAAATTGCATACTTTTGTAGGTTTCTTTCTGTGATGCGCTTTGTGCTAAAAAGCCTGAAAATATTAGACTTTAGAAAAACTAAATTTTCTACCTCATTAAAATTAAGCAACTCAAATATAAAATGAAAACTCATAACCTCGCCATAAATAAAGCTCTAGAAATACAACTAAAAGCAACTAGAAATAATTAGACCTTATGAATCATACGAGCATTTTATTCATTATTCTTGAATTGGGTGCTTCACCTATTACACATAAGAGGGCATCTAACTTGTGAGGATGGCCACCCTTCTAGGAGAAGTGTGCCTTCTTGTACTGATTTGGCCTAGGACCTTCTTTAACTATATCTCATTATAGGCATGGAATTGCATACCTAAAGCCTTAAAATAAAATACTAAGTCAAAATACATAAAAGATGAAAATTATTGCATTAGCTAGGTGCATAACATACTAATCATTATCTTAGAGTTATAGAGTGAGTGTAGGCTCTTAGTCTCCTTTTTTAAATACAATAGCTCTGTCATCTTGCATATAAAAGGTCATAATGATGGATTTAAAATCGCTTAGGTGGTGTTAGCTGGCAACTCTTCCATGTGGGTAGTAAGTCTAGAAGAGTCAGGGATAGTTTCATTTTGTTTAAGTGAGAAAGAGAGCCAATAATTTCCAAAAAGTAAACTAGGTCGAGCCTCTGACTTATGTCAAAAGCACTTATAGACTTAGGTTATGAAGCATCCTATTGGAATAAGTCTTCAACTTCTAGACATTTCTACAGTCATGTGCTACTATAATCTAAGTCCTATATTTAAAATAAAATGTCAACTTAAAATCTCAAAAATTTCAAATTCAAAATGTAAAGCCTAATGATATGATAGTCAAAATGCTTAATGGGTATCCTAGCATCAATAAGAATTTTTTACTTATGCCTGATTGACTTCCGAAAAGAACTCTTCCCCTTAGAGCGTTCCCTTTTTAATTTTTAAATTAACAATCCTTTTAAGATAAGCTTTGAAATCCACAGAGATAAAAGCCAGTTTCTTTAATTTAGAGTACTCTAAGGAGGGATTCCCTTCCTTTTGAGATATAATTAACTATAGGGGCTTGCCTTTATAAGGGACTATGAATCTTGTAATAAATCAATCTTATTCTACTTTTTCATGTAATTTAGGAGAAAATTCTCTAGAATGTTGAAAAACCATTAACTTTAGGAGTCCTTATTAAGTAATCAAATCTACTATAGGGGTAATATGATTATCTTTCAGGATAATGTATTTATCTATTAATGACATAAAAAAGTATTCTTAAATTAGATTACGTAAATAAGTATTCTTAAAAATCTATGTGATGTCATAAATTTTCTCCACACTTCTATTATCAATGGTTTAGAACTCTTCATTCTTATGGATATTTCTAATGGTTCAAAAACTTCTTTAACTTTATTAGGTATAGATTTAAGGTATTGAATATCTTCATACTCTTCTATAATCATTTTCAATTTTTGTTCTAAAAATTCATTTCATTTTTCATTTTATTTTCACTTAACCCAATCCTATAACAATTCTCATTTCCATCGTTAAGAAATTTTATAGAGTTAAATACATTAAATTTAATTTCATAATACTCTACTCTCATCATTATTGACCTCAATTTTGGATGAGGGTAACTTCATTTCTTAAATTAGTAATTAGTATACCTAATCCTAGATTAGGAGCCTCCTAATTAAGCACTTAGAAAAGTACACCTAGTGACCTAGAACATCCTCTTTGGATTTGACCTAACCTAAAAGATTTAGGTAGACTCAACCCATACATCAAATATTAATTAAATCAAACACATTATACTTGAAACTTGAATTCATTTGGGTTTAAACCAAGGTGAATAAGGTGATTAACCTAATTACCCTATTAAGCTCAAAATTAATTAAATCAAAAAGAAATTCAAAGAAAATCAAAATAAATCCAAATCAAAGCAAATAAAAAGCATAAAATCATAATATGAACATGAATGAATCCAAATTTTCACATAGGTTTGACTTATGTGGGTCCCACCAAAATTTGACCAAATGGAATCATTCCAAATGGTCTAAATGATAGAAAAAACATGTATAAAAATGAATTTAAAAAAATTGAAATTTATTTAGGTGTCATTTAGAGTAATTAGATCATTTGTTCTAAAAGGGCCTAAATGAGCCTTCTTGGGTTCAAACCCAAATAAAATTAAAATAAACTCAATTTGATTATCCTAAATCATTTGGAAATGATCACTAAACATAATTCAATCAATTATTGGGTCCAATTTGACCCAAATGAATCCAACTTAACCCATTAAGCCTAATTTGGGTCAAATGGGTCAAAATTGAAATCAATTTTAAATCAAATGAAATTAATCACTCCAAATCATCTCACACATGTGATTAAACATGATTGGAGGCTAAAAATAATTTAATTGAGTCAAATTGGTAATTTGACTCAAATGAATCCAACTTAACTCATTTAAATCTAAATGAGTCAAGTTGACATAAAATCAAAGTCAGTTTGAAATTCAAGGAAATTAATAAATCTAAAACATCATAAGTCATTTATTAAACACAATTAAAGTCCAATTTGATTTATTCTTAATTAAATAAGTCAAACTAGCCTAAATGACATCAAACTTTTACATGGCTTGTGGCAATTAAAGTCCAAATTATCCATTAGTTAATCAACATTAATTGAAACTTAAATCTAAATCTAATTAATCAAAAGAAATACATTTAAACCATTTTAAATAATTGAAATCCAAATGGCATCAATTTAAGATCAATTACCAAATCCAACTCAAATTGTCCAACACTTAATCCGTACTAAACGATTTGACTTGGGTCAATAATGAACCGACAGACTATAAGATAATGACGTGGCCATGGGAGAAGTTAGGAGTAATGTGGAGACCATGTAAATAAAATCATAATTGAAATTCCAAAGAAAATTAAATCCCACTTCCCCTCCTCCATATCTCTTTTATTCACCTCTTCACCTCAACAAAAAATTGGATTCTTTCCAATTAATTGATGGCCTATTGGAGGAAACTTCCTAAGGGGATCAAAGGGATAATGGCTATCACCATGGCAAGCAAGAAAGAGAGAATTCCATGGAGGATGGCTCATGACCAAGGTGAGAAAAGAGAGGAGGAGATTTGCTCCCCTAAAAAACTTTATCCCAACACACTCACAAGGTGGAGAGAGACCAAATCGACCCCTTGGCCAGATTCCTTGCCGCCGGTGGCTGGATTTCGGCCACCCTAAACATCTTATTATTGCTTTCAACCATATATGTAACGAGAGGAAAGAAACCCCTTCTTATGAATCTAATCACACCTACACACTCCTTAGGTGAAGAGGAACTCATGCGAGCTGTTACTCGAGCCTCTTGCCACCAGCAATCTGGAGATTGGCCATGGCTAAAGGCAAAGAAGATTTAAGCTCTTAGCCATATGAAGGAATAGAGAAAAATGATCCCTTCAACCTCAATTGAACATTCCTAAATGTTCTATGGGTCAAGGTGAATTCAATCGAACCTTCCCCTGATCCCCATGCCATTGGTGAGCTGGAAAATGATCAAGGCTGACAACAAGTGGTGGAGCATTGGTCTCCATGGTGTTTGGTGGGGAGGCAAGCTGAAATTTCTTTACCATAGATTTGACTCATCGAGACAAAGATGTAAAAACTATCCCAGCTATCGAGGTATGTCCTAAAAGTAATTTTTTAAGCCATTTAGATGGATTGCAAGTGAAATCAAGCCATTTAGATGGATTGCAAATTCCATCTTGATCAATTTGCAATCAAAATCAAGGGAAATCAAGTCTAGATTGCCAGTAATTGCTCCCTAATAGTGTATGACCCTCGACTCTCCAATGAAGGGAAGGAGATGGAATCTCTAACGTTCATTGAACGGACCATCAAGATTTAGTTGAACGTTCGATTTAATCTCCAATAGGAAACACACAAGAAATTGTGACCGTCTGATCGATTGCAGATGGTCATAGACCGTTCTATGGTCCCGGAAGCTTTTAAAGTGGGATCCATGTGGCCATGCCACATGGCAATGGTGTCACATCGGTGCCACATCGGCGCTAACCATTTAAAATGGGAATTTCTTATTTTTTGAATTAAATAAATACTATAAAATGCTAGAAACTTCAAAAATCATAACAAATAAACTACAAAACCAAAAAAATATAAATAAGGGCTCTATGGATTCATCTCAAAGAGTATAATCCATTAAACTCAAAATCCTCAATTTTTATTAAGTAATTTTAGGTTAATTTGGGTTTAAATGAAAATAATCAAACTCAAATTAATCATAAACCATTAATTCAATCAATATGAAATTTTTGGGAAGTGAAATTAAGGTTAAAATACACTGTAGAAAAATTTTCATGATTTATTACAAAGTAAATCAAAAGATATTAAATTTTTAATCTCAAGCCCTAATATTAATGAAATAAATTAATATTTAATTAAGGAAATCATGAAAAATTATGAAATCACCTTAAATCATCATAATAAACTTTAATGAACCTGAACACACCATTAAAACTCACTAAAACCTAATAAATCAAAAAATGACTCAATTTAATAATTAATTGAATTAATTAATCTGAACGTAGAAAAATCATAATAAATCAACTAAATTTCTAAAATTTTCAAATGAACCCTCAATGGACACCTCTTTTAGAGAGGAATAGAGAAAAGTTAAAATCCCTAACTAATTTAATTTAATTTAGGCTTAATTTATGATTTAGTGAAATAGTTAAAGCTTATTGAGTCTTAAATTATGTATCTGATCAAAATAAAATTTTGGGAAACTTAAATTAACAAGTAACACCATTTGCCATAAAAATTTCAAATCTAATTGACCTCTGGATTAGAAGTTAATGAATTTCCAAGTTCTATGCTAATTTAAATGAAATAATAAATTAAAAATTTCAAAAACTTTAAAATTTTTATAAAATCAATTTGAAACATTTACATTAACATCAGTGCACTAAAGGAAAATTTCTTAACCCATTGAAGTTGAGGAATTTAAATAATAACATACTGAGGGCTTATTGAAATGGTTAAATATAAAATTCAATCAAATTTTAAACAATCAACTTAAAAAATTTATAATTAATTAATTAATTAATTAAAATCAAAACTAATCAATCTCTGAAATTCATACCAAAATGTGAAATTCATTTGTATGGAAATTCCTTAGATCTATTTGGGTTAATGAATAACATAATTTGAAATGTAAATGAAGGTAATTAACCAAATCAATTAAACCTAAATGCTTAAAAGCTTAAAATGGCCTAAGTTAGATGCCCAAAGTAGCTTAAGTATCTTAGGTTATGAATTCATTAACAAAATCTTAACACACAATGAAACCAAAACTTAAACTAAGAATGAATCAAAATAACAATTTAGATGCCTAAATTAAATTCAATTAAACTAACTAAACACAAATTAAATGGGCATAAACATTAATAAAATAAATAATAAGTTCAAATTAAATCAAATAAGTCAAATCAAATTGAAATTAATCCAAACTCATAAATATATAATCAAATCAAAAGAAAAAAAAGAAGAACTATATTCCAAGATAAAATTAAAACATTGATCTAAATTAAATTCAAACCTAAATCATTTAAATGAATTAAAAGGAGGTTAATTATGATACTTAGGATCTTAGTTAGACCTTTAGAATGAATCTTCATCTTAGGATGAAGGCTTCATTCTATTAGGATTTAGGATGTTGAATGGAATGGGTTCCACCCAAGGTGGAATCTAATTTCTTCTTCATTCTTGAAAACTTAGGATTGATTTTTAACATAAAAATGAACTTAAAAAATGAAAATAAGAATTACAAATTAGTAAATCATTTGAATTGAAACATCCAAAGTTAAATCAAGCAAACCTCAAAACTTAAATTGAAACTTGAATCTAAAAAGGCCAAGAAAAATCTTGCCACACAAGCCCATTTCTTTCATACACTAGATTATTAGGTCACAAACCCTATACTTAAGTTAGGTCATTTTGTGATGTTCTATAATGTAATGTTTCTTATTTTATGGTGTATTATTTTTAGACTAGATGTCTAAGATTGTTTGCCCATTAAACTAGATGGTAGGACATTCTTTTAGGACTAATATTATCTTTTATAAGGGGTTGTGCTAAAAGGTCTGTTGTAATTAATTATAAAATTATCATTTGCTTGTAGGTGCTAAATAAATCCCTTAATATAGGCCAATAAGATAGGTGGGCTTGACAAGCACCGTATTCTTGCAGATATAACGGCTTGTGTGCTGTTTGCATTTTCTTGAAATTTGTTTTATAGGACTTAGGATTTAATTTTGGAATTTAAAATGTAATTTGATTCTTAAAATTAGGTTAGGATTTATGGGGTCTAGGAATAGCAGGAGCTGACCCTACCAGTAGTTGGGTGGAGAGGTCCTCTGTAAAGCATAATGGAGATCCTTGAAGAAGAAGATGATCTTGGAAAGAAGACCCCCATAGATCTAAATTTGTAGCTCTAGGCCAGGCTACATAAGGGCAGAGCTCGGCCTATTTTCTTTATCTTTTAGGGTGTATAGTAGTACTTAACAACACTGGCCTATTCTTTAATTTAAAATTAGCTTGATTTACTTTGGGTGCACAATATAATCAACTTGATTTTATTGGTTTCTTTCTGTGTTGTGCTTTCTGTGATGAATGTTTGGACGTTAAGTTCTTAGAAAAATTAAATTTTCTAGCCAAATTAAATCTAAGCAATTTAAACAAAAAATAAAGAAATTCAAAACTTCATATTAATTAAAGCCCTAAGAATAACATAAAATCCACTAGTAATATTTAGCTTTTGTGAATCATGATAACATATCATTCTAACTCCATTAATTGAGCGCTTCACTCATTGTACATAAGGGGCATCTAACCTTTGAGGATGACCACCTTCTTTGGGAAGTCTACCTTATTTTTTTTGATTTGGCCCATGATCATTTCTAATTGAATGTCATTTAGGCATAAAATGCATACCCCAAGACCTTAAATGAATCATGAGTCAAAACAACTAAATGCTAGAAAATATATATTAGTTAAGTGCATATCATACCCTACATGATCCTAAGGATTAGAGAGTTAGTCTAGATTCTTAGATTCTTTCCTAAAATATAATAACCTAATCATCTTGCATACATGAGACTTGATATCATAGATTTAAAATTTGCTTAGGTGGTGTTAGCTAGCAGCCATTCCAGGAAGGTTATAAGTCTAGAAGAGTCAGAGATATGTTTCTTTTCTCAAGTAAGAGAAAGAGCTAATAATTCTCAAAAGTGAAACTAGATCGAGCATTTGACTTGTGTTAGAAGACTTATAAACATAGGTTCTGAAGCTTCCTACTAGATTAAGTCTTCAACCCTAGGCATTTCTATAGTCTTGTTTTGCTATAATATGTCCTCGATTTCTAATAAAATTTTAACTCAAAAATCTAATATTAAATTTTAAATTTTAGAGCCCAATAATAGGATAGTTGAAATGCCTACAAGACATCGCAATATCAATAGGCATTTCCTACTTAATCCCGATTGGTTTCCAAAAATAACTCTTTCCACCTTGTAGTGTTTTCAATTGAGTTTCTCAAATAACATTTTCTTTGGAAACAAACTTAGAAAACCATAGAAATAATTGCTTATTTCTTCAATCGAGAGCATTCTTAAGAAGAGACCCTTCATTCCTAAGATGTAATTAACTATAAGGGCTCGCCCTTATAAGGAGCCATGATCCCAGTTTAAAATAAATCCTGCTCTACTTTCCATGTAGTTTAAGGGAAAACTCTCTGGTATATTAAATACCTATTAGCCTTAGGAGTCTTTTATTAAATGATTAAATCCATTATAGAATAACATATTTATCTTTGGAGATAATATATTTATTTCTTAATAGCATATTTGATCATCCAAATAAGAAATTCCTAACTTCTATATGGTGTCACAAAATTTTCCAAATAGAGATATTTTTTAGAAACTCTATTGGGGAATGATTCTTCTCTCTATCTTTAAAAATAAGCTTTTATTTCTATACATCGGCAATGTACTTGTTCCATTCACAGGTCAGGATTGCCTTTCTTTCTGTTGGATGCCTCTCCAATTCATTCTTAGTAGAGCTTATCGAACGTCTTTAACTTAGGTTTTATAACTCTTCATTTATCACAGTTAAATGATGGGGTCCTAGAACTAACCATTTAAAACTAAATAGATGAAAATAAAGTAATTTTGTAGACCTAATTCTAGTCAAAATGGATTTGATATCATCTCATTATGGAAAAGAAATATTATATTCAAAAATTTTAAAAATTATTTTAAATTTTTAAAAAATAAATCTTGAAGTTGTATTTATCTTTGATTTTACTTTGGCTTTGTACTAAAGCTAAAGAGAATTAGGATAGGGTCTTTAAATCCATACCCTTTATTTTAATAAATTCAAAGGTATTAAACACCGAAGGATGTATATTGAATGAAGGAAGTCTTTCAAATTTGAAGAAAAATCCAAGAAATCAAAAGAAGTGGACATAGTCTTTGTTGACCTCATTTTTGGATGAGGCTAACATCACTTCTGAAATTAATAATTAATATTCCTAATATTAGATTAGGAGCCTCCTAATTAAGTGCTTAAGTCACTACATCTAGTGACCTAGTGCATCTTCCTTGGGTTTGATCTAACTTAATGGGCTTAGGTAAATTAAACCCAAAATTCCAAACTTGAATTAAATCAAAACAAATTCTAAACTTGAAATAAATCAAAATGAATTCAAATTAAATCAAAATTAATGAATCCAAATTCAAATCAAAGTCAAATCTAGTCAACCCATTTGCCATAGGTTTGACTTATGTGGGTCCCATCAAGTCAAAGGTCAACTCACCAAAATTTGGCCAAATGAAATCATTCAAAATAATCTAAATGATAAAATAAACATGTTTAATCATGAATATAAGGAAATTTAAATCTATTTAGGCCTTACTTAGGTTAATTAGACCACTTAGTCTAAATGAACCTAAATGGGTCCTATTGGGTTCAATCCCAAATCAAATTGAAATAAACTCAATTTGATTGCTCAAAATCATTTGAAAATAATAATCACACATAATACAACCCATCATTGGGTTTAATTTGGTCAAATTGGTCATTTGACCCAAATGAGCCCAAGCTTAACCCATTAAGCCCAATTGGGTCAAATTGGTTCAAATTAAAATTGAATGAAATTAACCTCTCCAAATCATCTCACACATGTGATTGGACATAATTAGAGTCCAAAAAAAATTTATTTGAGTTAAATAGATCATTTCAACCAAATTAAAATCAAGTTTAACCCATTTAAGCCTAAATGGGTTAACAAGAAATGAAATCCATAATTAATTCAAATTCCAAATTAATTAATTAGATCAAAACTTAATAAATCACCAATTAAAAATGATTGAACCCAAAGTCATACACTTTGAATCCAAATGCTTGAATTGGGTTCAAATGTCCAATCCTATTTAAATGGATTTGAATTTAACATCAAACTCACATTGGGTTTGATTTGGACAGCCACACACTATCCTAAAAGTTATGGTGGTGATGCCGAAAGTCATAAGTGGAGCCAAATGGGAGATGAGTTGAAGTTTTGACCAAGTAAAGATGCTTGGTGGATTTTCCCCCTTATCCAAAATCATTTGGATTTTATCCAAGCCACTTTTGAGCACCTTTTGGAGGATGGTTCTAAGGTTTTGAATTAACTGATTATCCCCCAAGCAAAGGAGGACTTTGTCTCCTCCATGAAAAAGGTAAGAGAACAAGAGAGGGGCCATGGAGGCCATGCTCTCGACTAATGGAGGAGAAGGGAGGAGATGTCTTCCTCCCTGAAATCTCTTATCCAAATTTGTTCACATGGTTAAGAGATACAAAATCCACCTTCTGATCGACCTTCCTATCATCGATGGTCGGAATCTGGCCACTTAGAAGCTCACATACATAGCTCTTGGCCATGTATGGAAAGAGGGGAGAGAGATCCTCTTCTCCCCTTCTTTTCATCCTAAATTATTTATAAAGTGAAGAAAAGAAGAAAGAGACCATTCCCCTCGACTTCTCACCACTAGAAAGATAGAGTTTGACCAAATATAGTAGCCAAACGTTCAAGCTCCAATGAAAAATTATAGGGAGTGTGTTTCATCTTAAATGGAACGTCCCAACACATTCTAGAGGTCGAGGCAACCTCAAACAAATCCTCATTGAGGCCTATCACCACCGGTGAGATGAAGAATGGTCAAACCTGACAGAAAATAGCTGCACGTTGGCCTCCAAGGCATTTGGCAGGGAGGCAAGCCACCAAATCATGTCCATGGCTTTGTCCTAATGAGGCAAAGGTGTTTGAGTAGATCCCACCCTCAGAGATAGCCAGAGTTAAGGTATGCCTCACAACCGACCTACATAGCATTCGATTTTGGTTATTTTTGAAGGGAATTTGACCCCCACGAGGATCAAACCATGTAGATTGATTGTAAATTGATTCTTGATCATTTTGCAATCAAAACCACATCAAAATTGGCCTTGGATTGCCGAGAATTTGTCAAGTTTGACAAACGACTTTCGGCTCTCATCGGAGATGAATGGGGAGTGATCTCCACCGTCTATTCTTTATATTTGGAATGGACGGCCGAGATCTAGCTACATGGTTTGATTAAACCCCCTAAGAAAACCATGAAACAAATTGGAATCGTTTGATCTTTGATCGGACAATGGAGAACCATCCCGCGTGGCGTTGCTTTTGATATGGTCGGCATGCGGATTTTGCTCGGCCTAATGTGCTGCACCATGTGGCAAAGGTGCCACATCGGTGCTGTCATTTTGAAATTGTAATTCCCATTTTAATTAACTAAAAAATTAAGGAAAATTGCCCAAAAATTTAAAAAATCATAGAAAATAAAATCTAAATCCAAAAAAATGCAAATGAGGGCACTAAGGATTCATCTCAATGAGTATAATCCATTAAACCCAAAATCCCCAACTAAATTAATTAAAGTAAATACAAATTAATCCCAAACCATTAATCCAATTGAAATGAAACATTGGGGAACTAAAAGTGATGTTAAAATACACCTTATGAAATATTTTTATGATTTACTGCTAAGTAATTCAAGAAATAGAAAATTTCAAACTCTAAACTTTAATTTTATTTGAGTAAATTAAAATTAAATAAGATAAATCATAAAAATAAATCAAATCAATTCAAATTGACATAATATACGTTAATAAACTTAAATACACCAATGAAACCCTTTTAAATTTAATAAACCACAAAATGTTCTAATTTGATAATTAATTTAATTAATTAACTAGAACTTAGAAAAAATCACAATAAATCAATCAAGTTCCCAAAAAATTATGAATGAACTCTCTATGGAAGCATCTTTCAGAGAGGAATCAAGGAAAAGTAAAATCCCCAAATAATCCTCATTAAATTAGGCTTAATTTATGTTTTAATGAAATAATTAAAATCTTAAGTACACCCTAATTATGCATCTGATTAAAATGAAACTTTAGAAATATGAAATTGTCTTGAAACACTACTTGTCATAAATATTTCTAGCCCAATTGACCTTTGTATTGAGAATTGTTGAATTTCCAAATCTTTAGGTCAATATAAATCGAATAATGAAGTATAAAAATTTATAAATGATAAAATTCATAAAATAACTAGAAATAATCTTCACCAACATCATAACATTCAAAGATAATTCTCCAACATTCTAAATCAAACAAATTGATTAGTTTAATAGTTAACGATTAATGAAACTAATAATGAAATGTTAAGATTAATTAAACCTTAAATTAATGAACTCATAATCAAACAAATTAATGAAATCCTAATCCACAATCAATGTAACTTAAGAATGGATTAAAACATTAACCTAAGTGCCTTAGGTTAACATAAATTAAACCAAAAGAATATGAATTCAATAAACATAAACATAATTTAAAATAAAACATTAATGAAAAGAAATGTTAAACCAATTCAAACCAAATCAAATGAAACAAATCGAATCAAATTAAAAGTCAACTAAATAAAAAATGAAAATTAATCAAGTAAAAAAATGAAACAAAGAATTAAATTTCAAAAGAGTTGAAACATTAATCCAAATTCCAAACTAAATTCAAACCTAGATCAACTAAATGAATCTAAAAAGGTTAATTAAGATACTTAAGGATCTTAGTTAGGCCTTTGGGATGAATCTTCATATTATGATGAATGTTTCTTTCCACTAAAGGTTAGGATGTTGAATAGAATGGGTTTCACCCAAAAGTGGAATTTTTATACTCTTCATTCTTGAAAACCTAAATTTCACTTGAATAAAATAAAAGGAAACTTGAAAATAAAAATCCCAAATCATTAAATCACTCGAATTGAAATCATCTAAAGGTAAATAAAATAAATTGAAAATTCAAATTGAAACTTGAACTAAAAAGGCTTAGTAAAGTCCTCCTAACAAAACTCTTTCCATTTTGTATCATTCCCAATTGAAATTCCAAACATCATTTCTTTGAAAACCAACTTAGAAATCCATAGAAATAATAGTTTATTTCTATAATTGAGAGTATTCTTAAGAAGAGTCCCTTCTTAAGATGTAATTAACTATAGGGGCTTGCCCTTATAGGATTTCATGAATTTTAAGATAAACCTTGTTTTACTTTTCATGTAATTCAGGGGAAAACTCTCTAGTACATTAAAGACCCATTAGCCTTAGAAGTCTTTTATTAAATGATCGAATCCATTATAAGTTAACATGTTTATCTTCCAAGATAATATGTTTATTTCTTAATGATGCATTTGATCATCTAAATAAGAAATTTCTAAACTTTATGTGGTATCTTAAATTTTCCCCACAGTCTTACCTATTATCCCTTTCCACCATGATTAAAGCTTAAATTACATTCCTAAAATGAATTAACTCAAAAGAAAATTATAAAAGAGGGATAAGTATGAAAAATGATCCCAAAAGAATGCCTTGTTGACCTTGGGCAGAGGTTGATTAAGAAATTAAATGTGAACCTTCTACCCTTATAGAAGGAAATTTTCTTAAATGAAATTAAACTTCAATCTTAATCATTTTATGATTCATTTCCATACATCCACTAAAATTTTGGAAAGTTAGTTGTTTGAGCTGATTGGCCAATTTTAGGGAGTGACTTGGAGATAACCCTCTTTTTGGCCCTCCAAAAACCTTGAATCATTAAGAGTTTAGGAGATAGAGTCAAAAGAGGAAGATGAACATATATTGAGAACAAAGATGGCATGATAAAATCTCACTTTGCTCTTAATCAATAAAAGAGAAGAGAGGGAAGCAAAGAGAATTTAGATTCTCTTGATAATGTTGAAATGAATGAAACTTAAACCTCACAAATTTAAATTAACTTTCTTAATGGAGTCTTCTCCCATTGAATGATTGTTATTTCCTAGATGACCTTAATTAATTTAAGGACAAATCCTAAAAATAAAAAATAAATGAAAACTTCAATCCTTTTAAAATAACTCTAAAAAAATCATGACCTTAAGATTGGGTACTAATGGTGATATTTCTATATCCTAGAATAAAAATATAAAAATTCTATCTCTAGTAGATTGTTAGATGAATCACTTGGGGCTTTATTAGCCAAAATTAATGAAGAAGGCTTTAGTTTTTGCTGCTCAGAAACTAAGGCATTACATGTTAAATCTGATTTTATGGGTGAATCCATTGCAATATCTTATGACTAGTCTGATACAATCTAGACGTCTAGCATATTGGTCAAAGATTTTATTACAATTTAATATCACTTTTATTCCTCTTCATGCTGTAAAATGTTAAGTTGTACCTGACTTCTTAGTAGCACATCCTTTGCCCGAGAGTTCTCCTTTAAATGATGATCTTCTAAATGAACAGATCATGACATTAGAAGGTGAACCTAATGCCACTTGGGAATTATATTTTGATGATATAGCATCATAAAAGAATAATAAAGAATTAAATTTTTTTATCCCAAGGAAGGCATGGATTAGATTGATTTTCATAACTCTAGATAAAGGAATGATGAGGTATTTTTATCATTTGCTTGAGCCTTATAGAAGAAATTACATATCCAAAAAATGAATCTTTTCATATAAAAGTCTAGAATCAATAAATTCTATCTTCTATAGATTTAGATTACATGAATAAAAAATAGATAGAAATGCAAAGGATAGCCATCCTTGACATAGGTCAAAAAGTGTGTGATTAGAGGTAGCCATTCATTGACTATTAAGTAAGGGGAAGTTTCTAGAAGATAAGTCACTAGCAAATCAAATTAAGAGATGTTCCCTTGAATTATGTCTTGATTAATAATGTGTTGTACCATAGGCCATTCAATCAAATGTGGCTATAATTTTTAGGAAAATAAGAAGCCCATAAGATCGTGACTGAAGTACATTCTAGATTGTGTGGTGCTCACCAATCTAAACCTAAAATGAATTTAAAATTACAAGACTTGGATATTATTGATGTTTATTAAAGAAGGTTATAGGATTATCTTCTATGATGAAGACATAATACCAAGAACTCAATAACATCATTATCAATGTGAAAAATTCAAAAAGAAAATCTCCAGAATGTTTGTTGATCCATGTGCATCGATCAACATTAATTATACACAATTATGAAAGTGAATATACACAGTCTCAATTCTAATCTAATTCTCATAAGATGGTGCCATGTGGATTCAATCAAGTAAAGAAAGGAGTTTTTAATTCAATATAAATTTAATCTTAAAAACTTAACTTAAAAGAAGAACTTAATCTCAATCACTTTATTGATTGAAGATGGGAATTCAAACATTGAAATAGAATCTTAGGAATTTAAGAACAACTTTAATGCTCTTAGATGGTCCTATTGAACCCAAATATAAAATAAAAAGGAAATGAAATGAAAGAAAAAGAGAAAAAATAATAATTATTATGAAAGGATGTTTATATCCATTGTATATTCATAAGTGTTGAGTCTTTAAGAATGTCATTTTGTCAGTGCTAAATGACCTCACCAAGTCTTGTATTCAATCAAAGAATTAGAAAGTATCATATCATGTAATATGATCAATCAATCAAAATAAAGAATTAAGTATGTAAAATATTATATCAATTGTTATATTCGGACAAAGAGTCGAATGCATCTAGTGTCCTAGTAAATATTGTATCTAGGAAAAATATCAAACACAATGATTTACAAGGAGTTGAAATGTTATTAAAATATTGACAAAAGAATGAAAGAAACAAAATAAATGGAATGGAAGGACTATATCCAAGAGCAAAAGGATGAAGCCTAATTGTTTACTTCACTTTTAGAGTGAGGATTGATCACTCTCATCCTAAGTCTAGGATTATTCTAGACACTTAGGTTTTCTTGGTGCTAAGACACTTATAGTAATTAAGGGAACAATAAACCCAGGCTTAAAGACTTGTAGGGCATGTCCCTAGGCTTAGAGCTTACTTTATGGGGCCTAAAATGACACTCATACTCTTCAATTCATTTAAATCCAAACTCATATGATTGAAACCAAACAAACCCAAACTCATTTGAATTTAATTGATCTTGATTGAATTTAATTTCTAATCTAACCTCCAAGCTAAATTAGCTTGAATCTTAACCCAAGTTAACCCACTTCAATCTTATAACTCCATTTAAACCAATTCAAGCTAACCAAACTAAATTTAATTCTCTTAATAATTCTAACTATATAATGGATCATTTAAAACTATTCCAACACTTGCAATCAAGCCAATTAAATCAATTAGAGTTAAGTAACCCAAGTTATCCCATTTGACCTAAAATATTTAAATGAGCCAAAACATAATCAAACCCAGATCAATTGCAATTAATGCCATCAATCAACTTCAAACTCATCATTAAGTATATTCTAACCATCCATAGCCTCAATTGGTCCAAACTGACTTGACCAAACCATTTAACCCCACCCTAAAGTGACCTAAAGGGACAAATGGGGCCAACTCATGTTCTAAGCCAAATCAATTACAATTAATGACTTTCATCAACCATAAATTGGATATTAAATGTAAATAAACCACCAATTTAAGCCAATTAAACCTAACCAAACCAATTTGGCCTCTTGACCCAAGTTGACCCAATTTGACCTAAAGGGTCAAATTGGGCCAAATCAAATCCTAAAGGAAATTGGTCAAAACCAATGCTTCTAACCAATAACCAATTGGATATTGAACATGATTCAACCTTCAATTGGACCCAACTTGGTCAACCCAACCAAATTGACCTATTTAGCCCAGTTTGACCTAAATGGTCAAATTGAACCAAATTACCTCCTAATCCAAATCAATTAAAACCAATTATTTCAATCAATTACCAATAAACCTAACCTATGTTTAAGCAATTTGGTCAAATTGATTAACATGATTCAATTGACCCAAATCGAATCATATAAACCAAATCCAAATATAATCCAAATTGAACCAAATTAATTACACTAACTCATTCCAAATGACCAATTAAACTTAACCAAACTCCCACTTTGACCCAATTTGGTCAAAATGGTCAACTTAGACCAATTGAACCCATTTGATCTACATGAATCAAATTGAGCCAAACCCAACCAAACTAAGTCTAAATCCAACCAAAGTTGGCATGACTCATCCTTGGGTCAGCACGAGCCTACCCAAGTAGGCCCAGCCTGTGGTGAACTCAGGTTGGTCAAACCCATTGAACCAAGCCCTACAAAGGGGACAAAATCCCCATTTGGAAGGGTTCTCTGCCTCCCCACTCCTTAGCAGTCATCTTTGGCCCTGCTAGGATAGAGGACCATTGACCCAACCTAACCCAAGGTTGTTGGGTCAACCTTTGTCCAAGAGAGGGTGAGTTCACCTATGGAAACCATTGGTCCACCTAAGGAGGAGTGTACACTCCATGGAAGTCCACTACTCTCCCTCAACCTCTCACAGAAATCTACTTTAGCAATCCCCTACCACCTCTCACCACCCACTCCGGCCAGACAACTACCAAAAGTTGAGCCAATCTCAGCCTTTGGTTCAGTTGGGGAGGAGATTATACTTCACCCCATCCATTCAAACTGGCTTGAGACCTTCCCTAGAGCATTCTGAGTAGTCCCTAAACATTCCTTGAGCTCCCAATGCACCCCATCACTGGTGAGACCAAGCTCCACCCAAACCTGAGAGCCCTATTCATCCAACCTCATCAAAACTACCCAAAATTCAAATTAACTTTTTCTACATGTTCTGCATACCTTGATGAACGAAAATGAATCAATTCCGAATAGATTCGACCATCAAAAGGCATCCTTATATCAACTCTGATGACTTCCATAGTGGCACTTGGTCCATAGATCGATTGGCAGGGAGGCAGCTCGAGATCTTCTTAACAGGGCTTTATCTTTTCAAGACGAAGCTACCTTTATTGATGGACCACCGATCTTTAGCTCCAACGAGGTAAAAATTCAACAACTATAAATTTGGCCATTAGGTTTTGGTCTTTTTCAAAATAAATTATGATTTTACATGATTTTCACCAAAGGATCTACTTAGATCTCTTCCCTGATCATTTTGGATTCAATTCCATTATCAAATGTGCTCCCACGAGCTCGGATTGAGTGGTGAAAGGCGGACGATATCTATTTCTAGTGCTCACAGGATGATGGATCGCTAGCCATCCATTATGTGTGATTATAATTGATGGCCATGATTAATCACACTAAAAATCTTAATTTTATCCTTTCATAATTACGAGATTAATCTTGACCATCTGATTTGAGATGGGACAGACGAGATGAAATTACGTCCGTCGTCGTTGAGTCAGCATCCGCATCGGACATTTTAAATAACCAATACCGAGATGCCACATGGAAAGCATTACCATGTTAGGTTCCACATGGTACCGACGGTTTAAAATAACTTAATTAGGTTTAAAAATATATTTAAATAACAAGAACTTCAAAAAAGCATAACTAATTGTAGAAAAATCCAAAAAATATAAACAAACTCATTTTAGAAAGCTTAGAGAGAGGAGAATTTAATAAAAATAAAAACTTTAATTAATATTTAATGAATAGTGCTTAATTAAGGTTTAAAGGTTAGGCTAATTATCTTAATTAAGGATAAATTACTTTGCTAATTAATTCCAAATTTAGCATGTTAATTCTAGGGTGTCATGTGCCTCCCATATTTTTCTTAGAATTATTTATCATGTGATTTGGGAAATTCCAAATTTTCATTCCAAATTACCCTCTTTAAGTTATGTAATAATTATTAAAATTAATGAATAGTAAAATTAAGTAATTAATGTTAAATAATTAATGTAAATAGTGCGGTAACATATGAATTAATTAGGACCCCCTTTCCTAATTACTTCCAAATGTATCCTCTTAAAGGGTTTAATTAATATGTTTAACAATTAAGGGTAAATTAAGAAAAATTAATAATGAAATGTAAATGAAATCAATTTAAGTAACTCAAATGCAACTCTTTAATCCCTTTATGTGTTTAATAACATAAAGTAATTAAGAAAATTATGATTTTTCTATTGGTGTTGGAAAATCATAAGAGTGTTTATCTTAAATCATCTCCTTCTTTAATTTAATTAATTTTTAAGCATGAGCCTAATTGCATTAGATCTCTTTAGGTATTGTAAATTTTATTTTCCAAAGCATATCATTGAAGGTTCATGTTTAGGTGATTAATTAAATTAAAGAAGTTTGGGAAGGGTGATCAAATTGAGATAATTAATAGATTAAACTTAATTAATCCATAAAATACATTTAATTTACTCACTTTAAAACATATTAAATAACCAACATGGGATGGGGTGAATTCTGAGTATTGCTTCCTCCTCTTTAAGTTTCAACAACTTGAATATTAAGATTAAACATTAAAGAAAGTTTGATTAGACTTAAGGGTTGTTTATCTAACTTGATTGGGGATCTGATGAAATTAACTATGTTGTGTGGCGATATTTGATTACTTTCTTTCAATTATCATAAATGTGTGTACCATGTGCTCCATGTATTCATGTTTTGAAGTTAAAAGAATATGATTGCATTTAAATTGCATGAGTTGGATAAATATTATTATATGGTGTGGCTATTATCATTAGTAAATTTCAAACTATTTTGAAATTATATGTTAGTTATGAATTAAATAATTTGAAGCTTAAATCAATGCTTATTATAAATAATTAATTATGTAAAAATGAAATGTTTATTTACTCATAATCAAAAGATGGCAATTGATCATTTTATTCTTATGTTCATACTTATGTATTCATGTATTTGAAGTGGTAAGTATATAGTCTGGACATCCCGAGAATATGAGGCTTTAAGTAGCCCTAAGAAGGTCTTAGATTATCTCACTTCCCTAGTTTAATAATACACATACTTGCTTAATTTCATTTATGTGTGTGCATATATTAGAATATAAAGTAAAACCCTTTTCTTTTTGCCATTATGCTTCAGATAAATAGTAGACATCTATAAACAACCTTTTCATGATTTTATTTCTATATTTATGTATATGATTATGTGTATTTGAATTGGAAAATATATAGTCTGGACATCCCAAGAACATGAGGTTTTAAGTAGCCTTAAGGAGGCCTTAGATAATCTCACTTTCCTGGTTTAATAATGGCACATACTTGCTTAAATTTCCTATACATGTTTGCATATGCTTAAATATGGGATGAAATCCATTTTTTCTATCAAATCCATGCAATAACATTCATTAAGTGTGCAAAAATATGAGTACATTGCATGTATATATATAAATATATATAATCAAATAATAAAGAAACTAAAAAGGAAAGAATGCGGATGTTATTGATAATGAAAGGAAGTAGTGGAGTATTATTCATGTGATGGTTACTTAATTTCATTGGTCTTAAGATGCCTCTCATGTTTGGATAAGCTTCATTAAGACTAATATTAAGTTAGGGTAAATAAAATTTTTGAATAGTATATTAAGAAATTTAAATAGTCATGATCCACCTTTAGAAATCAAGTCATGCTATGATGAAAGCATTAAGTCTCTTTCTTCTCTTCATAATGATTATATCTTAAGTAAGAAGTCAACAACATAGAAATGCATAAGTCAAAACTCAATCAAGTTACTAAAAGACTTAAAGTGAAACTACCCTTAATGAGTAATTTAAACAATCCTAAACTTTAGAAAATCTTAATTTTAAAGCCAAATCAAGACATACCACACTAAGCTTTAGCACATATATTAGAATACTAAGTAACCGATCTTAGTATTAGATTATGCTGTTATATGTTGTGGTGATATATTTTATTTTTTGATGTAATATGTTAGACTGGATGTTAGGATTGTTTGTGCGTAAACTAGATGTTAGGTCGTTATTAGCTTAACTATATTCTATCCAGGGGATTATGCTTGAGGGATCATTGTAATAATAAATGAATATAAAATAATTTTAATTATAGGTGATACTTTTGTCCCTAAGCATAATCCAATTAGGGTAAGTGGGTTTGGTTACCCAAGTGCAAGGTGCTAAGTCCAAATATGTGAAATATAACTACTTAGTCTGTATGTTTATTTAGCTAATATCTATTTTGCAAGTGTAGTTAGATTTTATTTTTCATAAAGATATAATTTTTATAATATGATTAAGATCAGTGCTATGTGATTTAGGATGCGCTGTGACTAGAAGGCAAAGACTTAGCAAGCTCTGTGAAAACTAATCCAAAGATGGAAAGAAGAACAAGAATTGAAGACCCCTATAAAATTTATTTCTTTTGTAAGATTTAATTGTAATTCAAGCTATAAAAGGGTACAACTTGGCTACCTAACCTTTTTTTCCTTTTTCAGGGTGTAGGCAGTTCCCGACCATATTGGCCTTTTACTATTTTATAAAATATAAATATTTGATTGTTATGTTTAGATTGACCAATAGAAATGACATGCTCTTTATAGGTTTCTTAACGTGTGTATGTTTGATGTGTGGCTTGCACTTGTTTGGCTATTTATGACAAAATTAAATTTTCTATTATAAGTAAATAACTCATAACTAAACTCTAATGCAACTCAAAATCTTACTTTAAAGCCTAGGTATATAAACATGATAATAAAAGATTTAGAAACCCTTTAGCTGAATGGTTGTATGCTATAACAACATGCATATCATATTATTTCACTCTTGAAATAGAGGATCTCCACTCTTGCATGATAGGGGGCAAGCTTGATCTTTGAGAGTGGTTCCTTGTAGTGGAGAACACCTCTTCTTGTTAATTTAGTCCAAATTAATGTGTCAAAATGATCTAAAGACTTGTACATTTTTAACATTAGTCTAAATTATATTTGCATACCAAACATTATCTAGCCGCTTATGAAGTGAGTTTAGGATTCTTTCTTCCTTTCTAAATAAACAACAACCTAACTATCTTACATCTATATAAGATCGACCTATGTGGTTTTAAAGCAAAGGAGGTGTTAGCTGATAGCCATTCTAGGCGATTGTAAGTACAAATGAGTCAGGATGTGTTCACTCTCTCTTGTGAAGGTGAGCCACTATATCCTATAATCCCCAATTAGATTTTAGGTCATGCTTCAAACTTGTGCTAATTTATTTTAGACTTAGGTTCTAAGGCAGCTTGTTTCTCTTTTGCAATGAGTATAAGTTCTCATTTCCTAGGCATCTCCATAATCTTGTATTGTTGGGTTATAAGTCCTATCACTCTAATAAAATTTCAAGTTAAACAATAACAAGTTCTTCAAAAATATAAAGCTCATCATAAGGCAGATTGCAGCATTCACTAGGCTTCCTAATATTTTGGATGCTTTTTACTTATTTTCTTATGGAATCCATAAATAAGTCTTTTTATTTGAACTGTTCATATTTGATTTCTATTAACAACCAATTCTTTGATAGTCTAGCCTTAAAATATTTAGAGATATTTATTGACAGCTTTAATTGAGAGTGTCCTTAGGAAACTTCTATTTCCTATGATGCCATTAACTATGGGGGCTTGCCTCTATAGGGAATTAAAGAACCTAGCTTAGAATAAACCCTATTCTACTTTATCCATGTAAAGAGGGGAAAAGATCTCTGGTATATATATGAAGACCCAATTTTCCTTTGGAGTCCTTATTAGGTGATTAAGTCAACTGTAGGGTGATATTATTATCTTTATAGATAGTACACTATACCTTAATGTCGCACTCGATAACTTCATTAATTACCCCCTAAGATTTGTGTGGTGTACTTATGACTCGAAATTAAAACACCACACTAATATTTCTGAGTATGTGGGCATTTTAACTTTAAACTCTTCCACATCAAAATAAAGTGGTAGGTTAGAAGTCAAGAATTGACCCAAGCTTAAAAAAATTTAATTGTTTGATACTTTGTCATCATGGCCTTTACCATGTTGGGTGCGCTCACCTGGCAGGTCAAAGAGATAATGGATTTTCTTTTTCAAGAATCCTTATCCTTTGTCTATAAAAGATTCAATTGAGTATAATTTGATCTTATTGCAAGTGGCCTATAAATATGAGCCATAAGCAATAAAATCTATGGAGTATCTAAGAAATTGAAACCAAAAGTTGGCTTGAAATTCAATACTGTAGAGCCATTGTAAGATGAGAATTATTAAATAGTCAGGGTCCTGACTTTCTCTTTAAAGGCACTCTAACTTATTGAATGAATATTATTTATATGTGACCTATATAGTCTTCAAGTTCAGAATGCACCCCTGAAATTTGAAGGGAAGTTTAAATCCACAATTGATAAGCTAAGAGAAATAAATTTAAAAATAGAAGTTGATCTACAACTAATATCAATAATCTAACTCTTTGATGAGTCAGATATTGATGATTTAATCAATCCATTCTTAGAGTTTAAAGACTACTTTATATGGAAATGAAATATTCTCTAGATATAATAGTATATAAGCTCATGTTTGATGCCAATTCAATAAACTAAGTCTCTCAATGTGCTCAGTTAAACTTCAAAAGAAAAGTAAGATTTTGCTAGACTAAAGCAAGTCAATGATGGCCTTACATGAGAAGAAAACATTCTTCTTGGTTGGCTAACATCATCACAACAAGAATAAAAAAGAAAGAGAGAGAAAGAAGAGGATAAAGAAAAAGATCAAATCTTCATGTGTTACATCTTGGGATTAGGATAAATCTTTTTCTTGAAGATGGTTCTTATTACCCATGCTTTATTTTGAAATAAAAAAGCTTTCATGCATAAGATTATCCTCATTAAGGTTAACTTATCTCAATATTATCAAATCAAGATAATTCTAGAAAAAAATTAAAAACATATGACATTCAGAATCTTTACAAGAATATTCTATTACATTGTCATATCATTCAGTCTTAAAATATTAGGACAATTTACCAAAGGGCCATGTTCAAGATTTATGATAACCTAACTTTTGATTAAGTGAAGCGTTATATTGAAAATCTTGTGAATGAATGAAGAAAAGGAAACTTATGGTGCTATTGAAAATGATCATATCACTATATGCAGATTCCTCATATATACCTTTGGGATAATTTCAAGGAACTTGTAGTAGAATTTTGATGGATGAAAAAATAAACAAATAAGAATTAATTAAAGCCATCTATGAAATATCTATCAATAAAACCTTTAAAAAATAATAATTCAACTTAAGAAAATTTTATTTCAAAATTATAAAGAGAATCTTAATTTCTCGAATAATTTAACCCTCTCAATTTCTCTCTCTCTCTCTCTCTCTCTCTATATATATATATATATATATATATATATATATATATATATATATATATATATATATATATATTCATTTGATAAGCATTGTTTGACTTTAGTTTTTATTGCCTAAGAACTAGAAAGTCAAATGCAAGTTCAGAAGGTAAAATTCTCAGGTTAACACAATATGATGTGTTGCCTATAGTAGATTAGATATATAACATGGCCATATATTCTATGCTTATGGCATTAGCATATTAAACATTGGATCCACAATGTACCTAAATCCTTCTTCAAAAATACACTTCAACTCTTTGAAACCTTCTTCACCAAACTTCTTTATGTGTAAGAAGCATTAGTGAAACCAAGAATGGAAGTAAACCTTTCCAGCTCCTTTCACTAGTTAGATTAATAAGTAAAGAGTAAGTCCGTGACTCTTGCATATTAGTCAAAAACTTGAAGATTATGAATTAAGTCACTAAGACCCCTTTTCCTCACTCGTATTATCTATAGGTTATGAACAAGTCATGAAGACCCCTTTCCATTAGCCAAACTTTTAAAGATTGGATTATTTCATGAAGACCCCTGTCCTCTTCTTTAGGTATCTAAGTTGGATTAAGCCATTTAAGACTCCATCTTAATAGTTAATCAAATAGGAATAAGTCCCACAGTAGGCATCCTTATAAAATGCCAAGGTTAGGATAAAGTCACCATGACTCCTTTCTCTATCATGTAGACTACTTATGTTAGAATAAAGTCATTAAGACACCTATCCTATTAGTCAAAAACAAAAAAAAATGCGAAGCTTAGGATCAAGTCATCAAAGACCCCTTTCCTCAACCCAAGCTATCTAAGTTGGGTTAAGCCATTAAAGGCATCTAATAGATAATTGGAAAGAAGTAAGTTCCTCAGTAGGCATCCTATCACATGGACAACTAGGATAAAGTCATCAAGACCCTTTTCTTGTCAAACAGGCTACCCAGGTTAGGATTAAGTCATGAAGAACCCTCTCCTACTAGCCAAAATCTTGAAGTTTAGGATCAAGTAATTACAGACCTATTTTCCTCATTGTGGCTACTCAAGAAGGAATTAAGCCATTGAAGGCCCCATCTTAATAGCCAATCATAAAAGAGTAAGTCCCCTAATAGGCATCCTTATAAGGTTAGGATAAAGTCATTATGACCCCTTTTCTTTTAAAGCTACCTAGGTTAGAATTAAGCCATTGAAGGCCCTTTCTTATTAGTTAAATTTTATTAGAATAGGATTCAAGTCCTTGAGAATCCTTTTGTAGTGCAAAATGAAAGAAATTAATGAGTGAAAATAAGCCATTGAAGGCTCCATTCCTATGGACTATTCAAACCTGGAATTAAGTCCATGTGACCCCTAGCTATTAGTCAAAATCTTGAGGTTTAGAATTAAGATATTAAAGCCCCTTCTCCCTGGCTTAGCTATTTAGGTTGGAATCAAGTCTTCAAAGACCCCTTCTTAATAGTTAACCATATAAGAGTAAATTCCCTAGTGGTACTTTTCCAATGGTTAAAATTTCGTGTAGTTTGGATCAGGAGTAAGTATCCATATTAGCATCCTCTACAACTACTATTATCAAATAAGAATAAGTCTCTTGAAGGCATCTTCTTTGACTATAATGGATGTGTTAGGATTAGATTCTTCATTGAATCTTTTCTTAATGACATTCCACTACTTCTTAGAACTTAGTGAATTTAAGTTCCTAAGAATGAATCATTCCAAATTAAAATAAGTTTAGGCATGTTTATGCCTATCTTTCATAATCAAATCTAAAACACAAATCAAAAATCAAAATCAAAAATCAAAAATCTAAATTTTAAATCAAATTTGAACTCCTTCAAGTCTATACTTGTAGTGTTTACTAGTTCAGTCAACGCTAATATGTGCAGTGTTCTTTGGCCAATCCACTACATATATTAGAGGTCCATTTGTTGACCTCATTTTTGGATGAGGTTAATATCATTTCAAAAATTAGTAATTATGACACCTAATCCAAGATTAGGAGCCTCATAATTAAGCACTTAGAATACTACACATAGTGACCTAGTGCATCCTCTTTAGGTTTAATCTAACCTAATAGATTTAAGTTGACATAACTCAAATCTCAAACATAAATTAAATCAAATACATTCCACTTAAACTTGAATTCTTTTGGGTTTAAACCAAGGTGATTAAGGTGATTAACCTAATTACCTTATTAAGCTCAAAATTAATTAATTCCAAAAGAAATTCAAACAAAATCAAAATAAATCCAAATCAAAGCAAATGAAAATCTGAATAAATCCAAGCTCAAATCCAAGTCAAATCTAGTCAACCCTTTTGACATAGGTTTGGCTTATGTGGGTCCCACCAAGTCAAAGGTCAACCCACCAAAATTTGGCCAAATGAAATCATTCCAAATGGTCTAAATGATAAAATACACTTGTATAAACATGAATCTAAGGAAATGTAAATTTATTTAGGCCTCATTTAGGATAATTAGATTATTTGATCTAAAAGGGTGCTTACATCAAAAGAAATGAAATAAAATAAATAAAAAAATTTTATTTTTTATTTTGGCTATAGCACCGAGGTGTTGCCCTAGTCTTCTAGAAGAAATAATTGCCTGGTTCAACTATCAAATTATGGTACAGTGCCACAATCTTGGTGCCTAGGCGCTGCCTAACTACCTAGTCTAACTGTCGAATTACGGTAAGTGTCACGGTGCCGTGATCTTGGTGATGAGGCACTCCACTGGCTATTGAAAGAAAATAGTTATCAGGCACTACTATAAATAGGAGTGAGCAGTTCACTCTAAAGATTCTCTTCTCCACTTGACTCCACTCTCTCTGAATGGGTGCTCACACCTCACTCCAAGCTTTTTCATTTTAGATAAAAAATTTATGTTCTTTCTTAAGAGTTTAATAAAAATCTCATCCATGATCTTTGATCCAATGTGAAAAACTTGAAGATTTGAAGACCTCTGCCAATAAATTTTATTATCATGCGAGACGAAAACCCCATCCCCTTTGTTGGTGAAATGTTATCAAAATTTATAGGGAGAAGAGTGCTCCACACTATACAATTTTGAAATCTAAAACTGCTAAGGTGAAATGTTGTCAAATTTTCTAAAAAAATTGAAAGATTCATACTTTAAATTCAAATTTTGTTCTATAGAACCGAGGCACTGAATATCAGTGATGCACTCTTAGGTATTCATATTACAAGAGCGGCCTCATAATGCCCAAGAATTAACATCGCAACACTTTAATGAAATCCCATAGCACCACGATGCTACAGCATCAGTATCATGGCGCCATGTATTAATATAAGTAAAATAACATCATAGCCTCACAATGCCATAACATCGGAAATGCAACACCATACCCATGTGTCACTTAGAATATGGCTTAGAAAATTTTAATAAAAAAGAAATAAAATCCTACAATGCCGTAGAGATGTAGGGACAACGCCGCAGCATTGTGTCACCTTGCTGTATGTGAAAAAGGACTTCAAAAATTTTCTACTAAGGAAGAAATAATATCCCATAGCACTGTGGCACCAAAGGACAAGGCAGTAGTGTTGTACCTTGATATGACTTTTGTATTAGTCTTAAATTTTTTATTTTTTATCCTCTTTTTCTAGAGCATCAATAGAGATAATAATGCACAAGCACAACACTTAATTATAAAAATGGAAAAATTTTATTGCTAAATTTGAATATTATAATTCCAAAAAAAAAAGAAAAAGAATGGAAAAACACAAATGGGGGCAAAGCTAGTAGGCATACTCGTCGCCACCCTCCTCTTCCTCTTCTTCCTCCTCCTCTGTGCTTGATACCAACAAGGTATTCATATAGGGATGATATTGAGGCGCCATAGGAAAGGAGACCTAGCTAGGAGTTGAATATTGAAATTCTAAAATATGTTAACCAGTGCAGTGTTGAATTGAGCCATATAGAAGAATTGCATCTGTTGTTGATACATGTGATGGCCAAATTTGTGTTCCAGCATCTACTGCCTACGACTACTCTTATCCATGTTCTTACGCAAGTCCGAGACTAGGCTACCAATATTTTTAACTTGCTTGACCAAGGAGTTGGGAGTTTGGGATCTAGGTCAGGGAGGACGTGAACTCTCTCCCACTTCAAATATATTCCCAAATCCTCTAATCACCCTCTTCATTAGAGGCACCTTTTGAAGGAGTACCTTCTCATCAGGCCCCCCAATCACACCCACTGCTACACACAAATCATAAATAAGAGATGGGTGTTGTACCTGATAGTAGTGCTCTCCTTCAGCATATTACAAATAAAATTAAAAATAACCTTCCCAATATCAATTGAGAACCTCTTATGAATAACAAAAGTTAAAATTGCCCTATCATTGGTAACCTTGCTGATGTTACCAAAGGGCATAAGCTTGACATAAATGATATAGTGCAAAGCCTTAGAAGTGGCTATCATATTGATGGCAGGAAAGTTGATAATCCTTTCCTTCCATCATTTCCATTACACGCTTTCATTTTTGTCGCAAAGAAAAGGAAGAATCTCGCTAAAATTGGGATGGTCATTGTAGTAAGAGACATATTGATCATACTCAATATTAGGAAAATTGTAATATGCATTTATAACACTACTGTCATAACTTACCTGCTTCTCCCAAATGTATGCGTTATTGTCTTGGTCATCCCATGTGTTTGAAAAAAATTGGAACACAACCGGAATGATATATGAGTTGTTGTCGTAAGCCAACTTCGCTCCATGATTATCCTCTCCACTCTACCACTGATATTCTTAAAACCCTTTTCTAGAATCAAGTGCTTGTAAAGAAGAGCATGCTGATACTGCTCCTCAGTGTCATTATCGATGAAGCGGCTGACATTATTGGATGCCTTCTTCTTGCCCAATACTGAGATAAGAGGCATGATTAATATTAGAATTTAGGAAGCAAAGAGAGCTATAAGAGAAAGATAATCTATAGGAGTAGGGATTGCTGAATGAAAATCCTTAATAGCCTGAGCCTCTATTTATAAATTAGGCCCAACCGTGGTGTCGGACGACATTGGGCCCTCTCGAGTTAGAACATGGGCCTTGCGGTGCCCACATACAGCATTGAGGCACTAGTCAGCTCATCCCAATAGTTATTGTGTAGTAAAAAAAGATAGATTTAATTATAATAAATTTTATAACTAATGCACACAAAATCGCACAATACCATAGTGTTATGACCCAGTGCCACGATACTCATTAAAATGAGGATGTTGTTTCCCCTTAAAATTTATTGCATGCCTATCAAGAATCTTGACCAGTGCCACAATACTACAAGGTGGTGTTGTAATGCTATTCGAATAGTCGAATCACCAATAATAACAATGTTGTAGTGCTACATACACAGTGTCGAGTTACTAAGCCTCCAGCTCATTTTCCCCCGTGTCAAGCCACATAAGTAATCGGCTCCACTATCACAGTGTCATGGTGTTGAATCCTAACATCGAGGCGCTTGGTCCTAAAATGATAAAATTATGTACTTTTAATAAAATTTAATTTGTTATTTGTTTGCCGAGAAAACACCATTATGTCTAGCCAATATGTAGATAACTCATCTATACGGCAATCGAAAAAGATATAAGTCCAGTTTATTATGCATTTTCCATGCAAAGATCATAATTTTGGCATTCTAAAAAGATGTAAGCCCAACCTCCTATTCGTTCACCATGCGAACACCCCATAAATTCGTTTGCCACGTGAAAAATCCATATCCATTTGCCATGCAAACACCCTATTTTTGGCATTCCAAAGTGACTTAAGCTTAGGCCCCTTTTCGTTCAGCATGTGAACATATGTCCGTTAGCCATGTGCTCCACATAATTCATTCACCATGTGAATAAATTTATGTCCATCCACCAAGCAAACAATCTTGATTTTGTCATTCTTAAAGGGATGTAAGCCCATCCTCCTATTCATTCACCATGTGAACATCTGTCCATTCCATTCACTACGTGAATGCTTCATAATTCATTTGCCTCGTGAATAAATTCATATCCATCTACCATGTAGGATAACTTTGATTTTGGCATTCTAAAAGGGATGTAAGGATTTATATACATTCATTCTCCATATGAACATCTGCCCATTTTCCATGTGAATACTTTAAAATCTGTTCACCACATGGACACTCTTACACCACTTTCACTAAAATTCTAAGTTTACTTGACATAACTGAAACAAGGCAACCCATGGTTGGTAATCAAATTCTCTGGACATTACGGCTATGTCCCTCTGATGTTGGTAGGATGGAATAACGTAATCCCTAGATGGTAGAACCATGGGATCTTGATCGGGATCACACTCATATTTCCTACAAGACAATCATCTATGCCACCCACAACTCTAAGACACCAATTGCATATCAATTGATATGTTTATTTTCCACCTTAATTAAGAGTGCACTCTTGCTATAATAAAAGGGGTAATTAACTATGCAGCTTGCATCCATAGAAAGAAGAACCCATATCAAAACAAGCTCCAACATAAATTTTAGGGGAAATATGGTGAATATATATATCAATATGCCTCATGAAAGAACATAGACTCAACCCATCCCACAAAGATGGTAGAGTGTATCGTTAAAGGTTTTTTTTCTAAGCATTCAAATTTTTAGTGACTCCACTAGGGAATGCTTCTCTCTCCATTTATGGTTGAAAAATTAGAAAAAAAAATGGCGCCCAAGAAATATCTCGAGTTGTATTTCTTAGATTCGTCAATTCTAGTAGAAGATTACTTTATATTTATCCTAAGGTATGAAATCATCCATGGAGAACTCAACCAATATGATATTTATTTGATTCAGGAGGGATCCATTTTCCGATTACCCCAAGCTATAATTAACAGCGGTTCTGCTAGAGCCATTTTACTTTGGAATAATCTCTAAGGTTATCCAGCTTCTACTAGCTTGACCAGTGAATGAATTCATACCTAAGGTGTATAGAAAAAGAAACAAGTCAACCCTGAATGAACCCAGGCCTGACACAACCTCAAAAAGAATATTTATCTTTTAAAGGTTATTAAAGACATCCTTGCATGCTATGAATAAAATGATTGCCAAGCCCAAAATGAAATCTATCATAGCCAATGCACTTAGCATCGTATCTAAGGAACAAAGCCTAGCATAAACTACTATCCTAGCTTCAAGTAATAAAGATGATCACGAAGCATCTTATTCGGACACTAAAATGTCTAGAAGAGTTCAAAGGAAATACAACACCTCTTGTAGACTTGCCAAACTGCCCATTCATATTGAGGAGCAATCTAACCCATAAGTAGAAGCCACGATACCTATAGATAATAGCTTCGACCTATTAAAATTGGTCAAATAAAAAGAACTCCAAGGGAGTTATATAAAATTCTTTCTAGGACAAACCTACAAGTCCCTTATCTCAAAATCAATCCCAGTAAAGGGAAACTATTTTTTATTGAATCTAAAATGTCCTAAAGACTATCAAGAATAGAGGTCTTCAAAGAAGGATCAAGAACATGGTGAACCAAGTCACCAAACCAACAAATTCCCACTTCAAAAGAAGTGGCAATATTAAGAAGTGTCATCTTGTTCATCTTGAGAAAAAATCAAGACCAAAAAATTGGATGACCGATGAGCACCAACAAAAAGCCATCCAATCAAAAACAAATAGATGGTAGTTGTCGAAAGGTTCCGACAATAATATGAAAGAAAATTACATAACTCTGGCTTTTTTAACCCAGCCGGTAAGCCCCAGGGACTCATTCTCAAAGATCCATCATTGGGAGGTCCTGACTCATATGGAGAGCCAAAGGATCTAAAGATGCTAAAGAGAAAGGAGCTCAGCATAAATTAGCTCCTCTAGATAATGAAGAAGCTAACTCTCTTATCATCAGCTAGAAGCATCAGTCTAAAAAAGATTCAGCCAATGTATGATGACATGGATGATCAACTTTTTCGGGAAGATAAAGATCTCTTTACCAATGAAGAACTTCAAAGTTTAGATCTCCAAGATAATGAAGAGGCTGATCACATGGAGGTCAAGATCATTCGCATGGTTGATACTTGCTTAAGAAATAATGGTGGTGTCTGAACAACAAAAGCGAGGAGGATTAACGAAGAAATCAAAGTCACCAAGAGCCTAGAAGTGAGGCTCAAGTAGAAGTGGAAGTGACTGAAAAACTCATGAATATTGTATCAAGGCTACAACAACAGATTGCTTTCAAACCCCGAAGGAGAGGACCAAGAAATCAGTCAGCTCAACTACCACCTTAATGAAATGAGCAGGCTGATGAAGGACTTATTTGGTCAGCTTAACCTATAGCAATAGCAACACAATAGGTACCTCCAAGGAATCCACTTGAGATGAATAATCTAGTAGTGGAGAATGAAGGTGTACAAAATGCTCCACCCAATTTACCAGTAGCTGTAGCATAGAGACAAGAATTTTTATGGGAAGCAATACCAAACCCTCATCACGAAGCTAATGTTATCACCAAATCCCAAGTGGAAGATCTTATTAGCCAAAATGTTAAAGCAATAAGAGTCTTAACAACTGCTGAGCAGCTAGTAAAAAAAGAATGATAAAATCCAGTTGAGTAGGATCAAGTATAGTATCTTAAGGGATATGTAGTGCCAAAGTTCAATACCTTCTATGGCACAAAAAATCTGTGACAATATTTGGCCCAATTTAAAGCATCTTGCAAAAATACTGGTGGAAATGATGCTTCATTACTACGTCAATTCATCAGCAGTCTTACTCATACAGCCTTTGAATGGTATGCTGAGTTACCTAATGACTCAATAAAAAAAATTCACTAAGCTAGAAGCACTCTTTGTCAAGAAATTTGTAGGTGCAACAAAGCAAGTAAAAATTGCATATTTCACCTTGGAGAAAAGAAGAAAAATATAAGCGTGTCACTAAATATATTTCTAGATGGAGGATTCTAAGAATGTGATGTGATCAGTAGCTTACAGAAAAGCATGCAGTGGAACTCCTCATGAAAAATTTTGATGATCAAATGCAACCATACCTTGCCATGGCTACAGTCAATACATTCCAAGAATTATTAGATCGTGTAACCAAGTTTGAAAGGTTGCCCAAACAAAAAGGGCTTAATTAATTTGGGCTATAGTAATAACTCAGTAGGAAGAGAAAAGCAGCCCAAGCTGCAAGAGTCTAAAAAGAATAATACGAATACAACATTTATATTTATAATAGACAAAAAGGGAAACAGAGGAGGATCAGCTTCGAGATCGGCCACAAAGTTGATAGAAAAAAAAGAAAGAGTGCCAACCCTCCAAGAGAAGATGGCTAAGTAGTACTCGTTTAAGAGAGAATGTACTACTAAGAATTTTAAACATGCTCTAAAGTTAGGATTACAACTACTAGAGTTGCGTCGACTAGATCAAGTAGACAAGGTTGATGATCCCAACTATTGTCCCTTTCATAGGCTTATAAGTCACCCGATTGAACTTGTTTTATTTTCAAAGATTGGTTGAGAAAAGCTATCGTAATGGGAAACTTACCTTGTTAGACACATCTTAATAAATCTTAAAAAGGAAAAAGTAAGCATTGTTATGGCATAGCTGAATGAGAAAGCCGAGTCTAGTAAGACTCAAGGCACAAATAAAGGCAAAGAAAAAACTCCACATGTACAAGCAAAAGAAGAAGGTGGATGAGAAACTTTATCTCAAAGAAGACTAAAATAATGATCAATATTCTTTAGTTTTAGAGGGAATTTAGTGGAGGAATGCCTTAGAACCTAAAATTGATCCCATGATACGTCCCCTAATTAGGGGGCAATTATTATATAAAATGAAGGAGCGGATGAAAAATAATGAACCTTTTACATCAAAGTCTTGTAAATCAAGAAAAATTAAAAAAATCTTTGGAAACAAAAATATGAGACACAAAAAATGATAAATTCTCTAAAGGAGTATGAACAACCTCCTCTAAGACTAGTTGGGTTGGAGGAATATATGTAGCATTTACAACTCGACATAAAAAAGCTTGAAGAAGAAGTTGTAAGAGAAACATATTAAATGATAAGTACGGTTACAACTTCAATTGATTTTGAAGAAGAGCTCTATTTTTCTAAAGAAAAGCCTATTGAATGAAAAAATAAGCTAGGCTCTAAGAAGCTACGACTAGTAGTTCTGAGAGTCATGAAGGTTCTAGAAGCTCCAAAGAGTTATAGAGCTTAGAAAATTTTTCTGATACATAAGCAAAAGAAGTAATATAGGTGCAATTAAGGAGTGGAAAAAAGATTCCTCCACCTCAACAATAGTAAGCTAGTTAAAAGGCAAAGAAATTCAAATTAATGAAGATGTCTTACCTCCACCACCGGCTAAATCCCAAAAGTCTACCAACACTGGTGTAGACTATAATGTTCTGACAAACTTACGCAAGCTTCCTTCTTTATTAAGTATATATGATACTCTCATGCCATCCCAAGATATATGAGATACCTTAATAAAAGCCTTGCAATGCTCAGAGCAATATGAAGCTTCATTGAAGAGAAAATGAAAGATGATCTTACATTGCAAAAGCTAATAACTATCACTTTCAATGATAAGGATTTATCACTTGGAATGATAGAACACAATCGAGCTCTCTATGTTATGGTTGAAATTAATTCTACATGTGGAAAGAGAGTGTTGATTGACCCAAGTGCTTTAGTCAATCTCCTAACAACCAAGACACTTAGGTCATTAGTTTTGGATGCTTGATACCTCGATAAGAGCATAATATTCTTACAAGGTTTCAATGAACAAAGGAAGAAAACCTTAAAGTCCATTTTTATGCTTATATGCTTCGGGGAATTGTATTCATAAGCTAAATTTCATGTAATCGAGGCCAACATTGCATATAAGGCACTCTTGGGTAGGCCATGGATTCATGATGATGGTATAGTACCCTCGACTCTTCATCAATGCATGAAATATATCCAGAATGGTGAAGATCATCAAATTGACAAAGACATAAGTCCATTCTTGATACATGAAATCAAGATCTATGATGATGCCAAGTACTATATGCCTAAGAAGATTGAAGATGTTAACACCCAAAAGAAAGAAACTCCATCTATCAAACTAATGTTAAAGAGTGGTGATTCAAAAAGTAAAATTACTAATGAATCAAAATAACCCAAGGTAATTCCCCACCTTTGTAGTGATGTTGAAGAGGATGAAGTGGAATTGGTGCCTAGGAGGGACTCAACTAGTCAAAAGAAAGAGGAGGCTAGTACCAGTGGTGTGACCAAACAATTAGAAAAAAAATGCATATCTCTAAAAAGATTGTCTGACTATCAGGTTTTTTGTAAGGCTATGAAAATAATGTTAATACAAAAAGCACATATAAAAGCCTTATCAACTCTATAGAGAGAAGAAATAGAATAATTTAAAATGTTCTATGTTCCTCCTAGAAGGGGTTACAAAGACCTTGGAATCCACTTCTATAAAGTTGAAAATAGACTCACAAATTCCACATGAGAACTGTTTAAAGAAGATGATTTTGAAGAAGAAGATATTTTAATAATCATTCCTCAATATTTTTCATCAACTCTAAAGAGGATAATCAAAAATAATGTCCAACTATCACAATCGAATGCACAAGCTCAATTGTTCAAAAGGATTTAGCAAGGGGATAATGTTCAGTGTTCAAATCCCACAACGAACTCATGCTATACCATATCCCATAAAGAAGTAATTCCCTTTGAAATCATAAATCTACAAAGGGGCACTTCATAGGGGAATGAAAATGTGCCTAAAGTCGAATTAATAATCAACCTCAAAGAAGCCCCAAAAGAATTCAAAGAAGGCAATCAAGCCACGGTCGATGAACTTCAAGAAATTAACCTAGGTACCAAAGAAGAGCCTAGGCCAACTTTTGTTAATGCTAACCTCACATTAGAAAGATTAGAAGAATAAAAAGCACTACTTTAAGAATATTA
The DNA here is from genome assembly GCA_021442155.1 of Cymbidium sinense. Lineage (NCBI taxonomy): Eukaryota > Viridiplantae > Streptophyta > Magnoliopsida > Asparagales > Orchidaceae > Cymbidium > Cymbidium sinense. The sequence goes on from CM038227.1 coordinate 81,278,833, forward strand.
AGACTGCTTCACATGGTATTATAGTGAAATGCCACCAGATGTAACTGTACATAAACTGGCTATTAAATGTAGGTACAACCAATAAAGAAAGCATCAAGGTGAATGTGATTAGAATTTGATGAACAAGTAATTATTGAAACCAAAAAGCTAATTGAAGCAGGATTTATTAGAGAAGAAAAATATTCTGGCTGGACTACTAATATTGTCCCAATGAGAAAGAAAAATGGGCAGATCTGAGTCTTTATCAATTTTTGAGACCTAAATAAAGCATGCCAAAATGATAATTTCTCATTACTTAACACACAACTCATGGTGGATAATACATCCAACTATGATATGTTCTCCTTCATGGATGGATCATTGAGCTATAATTAAATTAAAATTGTCCAAAAAGATAAGAAGCATACATCCTTCCACACACTAACTGGCATATATTGCTATAAAGTAATTCCATTTGACTTGAAAAATGTGGGTGCCACTTACTAGAGAGCGATGACTCACATCTTCGATGACCTCATACATAAGTACGTAGAGAGTTATGTCAATGATTTGATCATTAAAAGCAAAACACAAAGCGAGCATATAAGCGATCTAAGGATCGTATTCAATAGGATTTGGAGTTTCAATCTAAAAATGAATGCTCTAAAATGCGCTTTTGGTGTGACATCTAGAAAATTTCTAGGATTTATTGTAAGCCATAGAGGGATTGAGATCGATCCCTTAAAAATAAAAGTAATAGTGGAAATGCCACCACCTAAAACTTCGAAGCAATTGTGCTCCCTGTAAGGCATATTGGCTTACATTAGAAGATTTATTTCTAATCTTTTAGGCAGATGCTAGCCTTTTGCTCAATTATCAAAAAAATATGCACTTTTTATTTGGGATGATGCATGTCAAGAAGCATTTTACGGCATAAAAAATATTTATTGCATCCCAAAATCTTGGCAGCACCAATTATAGGGAAACCATTGATATTATATATGGAAAGCCTAGAAGAATCACTAGAAGCTCTGCTTGTACAAAATACCGAAGAAGGAAAAAATGACCTATATTATATAAGCTGACATCTAATGTGAGCTAAAATAAAATATTCTTGTTGGTGTTTTCTCTAGAATAGAGAAAAGAAATGACACCACATAGAGTTTAGAAATATTTTATTTAGATGACCAAATATAGCATTAAGGAATAAGCATATTATCTCAGAAGATAAACATGCTCTCCTGTAATGGATTCAATCATTTTAATAAAAGACTCCCAAGGCTAATGGGTCTTTCATGTACCAGAGTATTTTTCTCTGAACTACATGGTAAAGTAGAACAAGGTCTATTTTATCCTGGGATCATGGTTTTCTATAAAGGCAAGCCTCTATAGTTAATTACATCTTAAGAAGGGTATCTTCCTAAGAATACTCTCGATTAAAGAAACAAGTGGTTATTCCTAAAGACTATTAAGGTAGATTTTAAAGGAATGATTTTTGGAAATTTAATTGGGAGAGGTCCAAATTGGAGGGAGTTATTTTAAGAGTCAAATGGAAAAGAGTAGGAAATGATATTAGGATGGCCAGTAGACATTTCATCTATCCTATGATTGGGCTTCAAAATTAGGATTTAATTTTATAATTTAAGTTATCATTTTCTTAGACATCTAGGGCTTAGATTCTATAAGCACAAGACTGCAGAAATGCCTAGGGTTGAAGACTTATTCCTAAAAGGATGCTTTAGAACCTAGTCTACAGGTGCTTCTAACACATATTAAATGCTCGAACAAGTTCTATCCTTGGGAATCATTGGTCATTCTCCTCACTTAAGAGAACTAACCTATCCTTAACTCTACTAGACTTACAACCTACCTGGAGAAGGCTGCTAGCTAACACCACCTAAGCGCATTTTAAAATAATTAGGCTAAGTCATATGAATGCAAAATGGCTAGGCTGTTATAATTTTAGGAAAGAAATCTATGAACCTAGACTTACTCCCTAATCCCTAAGATTATGTAGGGTATAAAGATGTACCTAACTAATGCATATTTTTTAGATTTTTATAATTTTTGACTCAGGATTCATTTAGGTCATAAGAATATAATTTATGCCTATTGTATGTAATTATAACAAGATTATGGGCCAAATTAGAATAGATGAAGGTGTACTTCCATCATAGGCTCTCAAAGGTCAAGCCCAGGTTCTCTGGCAAGGATGGAAGTCCTTCATTAATCAAGAGTGAAACAATATAATTTATGCATGATATTAAAACATCCAGCTAAGGGGTTGCTACAAATTTTATCTTGCTTTAATACCTTGTCTTTTATATGAAGATTATGAGTTGTGTTTATTTTTATGATTCGATTGATTTAATTGGGTAGAAAATTTAGTTTATCCTATGAGCCTACATCCAGGCATTCATCACAGTACAAACATAGCATAGAAAGAAACCTAAGAAAAGTATGCTGTTTCTATTGCGCAGCTAAAATAAATCAAGCCAAATTAAATATATAAGAAAAAGACCAATGCAGCTGGGTACTACTGTATACCCCAAAAGAAAGAAAATGGGCAGCTGAGTTCTGACCTTATACAACCCGGCCTTGAACTACAAGTTTAGATCTATGGGTCTTCTTTCCAGGAAAGTCTCCTTCTTTAGGGACATCCATCGAGCTCCACAGGGGACAACCGTACCATCTCCTCGTTGGGTCACCTCCTGCTAATCCTAGATCCCATAGATCCTAACCTAATTCTAAGGTCAAATTTACATTTAAAATTCAGAAAAAAAAGAAATCCTAATCCCTACAAAATAGATATTAGAAAATACACACAACATACAAAGCAATTTAAATTTCACGAACATACAGGCTTATCATTAGTTGCTTGCCAAGCCCATCTATCCTATGGACTATGTTAAGGGATTTTCAGCACCTCCAAGCAAACAATAATTTTATGATTTATTTATCATAATAATCCCTTTAACACAATCCCCTTTAGAAAATAGTATTAAATCTAGAAAGAACACCCTAGCATCTAGTCTAATGAACAAACAAGCCTAAACATCTAGTCTAAAACAATACACCACACAGACATGTGAAGCACAACACAACATATCATAGGAGATTTAAAAGAAAATCACAGAATAATCTAATCCTAGATCTAGTGTCCGTGACCTAAGTAATCTGGTGTGTGTAAAAGAGGGGTTTGTGTGACAAGTCTTTTCTAGGCTCTTTTAAGTTCAAGTTTAAATTTGAAGTTTGAATTTGTTTAATTTTTACCATTGATTGGTTTCAATTCAAATGGTTTAATGATTTAATTTCTATTTTTTATTCCATTTTATTTTATTAAAGTTCTATAGGTTTTCAAAATGAGAAATATAATGAATTTCATTTTTAGGTGAAACTCACTTTATTCCACATCCTAAATCCTAATGAAATTTCTAAAAATCTAACTAAGATCCTTAAGTATTTTAATTAATCCTTTTGATGTTATTTATGTTTAGATTAGTTTTATGTTATTTCATTTATTTGAATTACTTTATTTGATTTAATTTGTTTAACTTGTTTCATTTTGATTAAACTATGTGGGTTTCATTTAATTTGGCTTATGTTAATTTAAAGAGTTTGATTTTATTCAATTTAAATTAAGTTATTAAATTATGAATTTGTAAGCTTAAGGTTCAAGTTCATTAATATGAATTTGTACCTTAGGTTTGTTCATGGATTATGCTTAACCTAAAACACATAGGTTAATTATTTGATCTGATTTAATTAACTTAGGTTTTAGATTAATTATTTAAATTTATTAGAGATGAATGATTTTATTAAACTTCATTGATTCAAAGGTTAAGAATTAAGTTAATTAATAATTTTATTAACCTAAGGTTTTATTTCATTAACCTAAGATTGAATTTGAGCAGTTTAATTGACTTAGGATATTTAGAGAAGTTTCTGAATAGTTTTCTAATGTTTGATGGAGATGAGTTTGAATTACCACTTTATTTAATAGGTTAATTATTTTCATTAACCCAATATTCGATTCACATTGACCTAGGGATTTAGAAATTTGAAAACTCCTAATCTAGAGATTATTTATATTAAAATATTTTTAACAAGTAGGGTTACATGCTAATTTTATATTCCTAAAGTTTCAGCTTGATTAAAGATGTAATTAGAGTGTAATTAAGGTTTTAATTATCTCATTAAAACTTAAATTAAGCCTAATTTATTAAGATTCATTAACGGATTTTATTTTTCACTTATTCTTCACTGAAATACCTTTCTAATGAAATTTTATTCATAATTTTTGGTTAATTGATTATTTATTATGATTTAATTAAGTTCACGTCATTTAATTGAATTAATTAATTCTTTTAATTACTAATTGAGTTAATTAATGACTTATTAGATTTAGATAGGTTTAATTAAGTTTAATTAGTGCTCTAATATTCATTAATGTTTATTATGTTTATTTAAGGTTGTTAGATCAATATTTCTTAATTATTTTAATAAAAGTTAATTAATTTAATTAATTTAATGGTTAAGCATATGAAATTTCTATTTCCCTTGAATTTAGAGAGTTAAATCTCCAAAAATTTACCTAAGGTATATTTTATGCTTAATTTCATTTCTCCAAAGTTTCAAATTGATTGGATTATTAATTTGAGAGTAATTAGGGTTTAATGTTTTTCAATTAAACCCAAATTAAGGAAAAATTACCTAATAAAAATAGGGAATTTTAATTTCTATGGATTCCTCTCATCAAGACAAATCCATAGAGCTTTAATTTATAATTTTCTAATTTTTTTATTTTATATGATTTTTTGAAGTTTTTTGCATTTTTTAATTAATTAAACCATTATTTAATGACTTTTTAAGTGGGGTCCAGTAGCGGATCCACGTGTCTTGTGTCCGCTGCATGGCACATCTCGCCATGTGTCACGCACGGGTTGGTCTATGTGGCGCCACCTGGTGTCTCGTCAGCTTAGTTCAAAATGCGAGGTCGCTTATAGACCATCCGATCAAAGATCGGTTGGTCCAAATCGATCCCACGGTTCCTATAGGGTGAAATCAATCCCGCGGTCCACCTAGATTTGGGTCATTTGATCCAAATACATAGATCAAATGGTGCAGAGATCATCTCTTTCAATTTCTGCGGGAGTCGAGAACCGTTGATCGCATTTTCCTAATATCTTTTGATATAGGAAATGAAATCACACGATTTCTAGTGCTACATGATCGTTGAAAGAAATCCTATGATTCTATATGTTTGGATCAACTTGAAAATCATGTTTCCTATTAAACAGAACATAATCAAATTTTTGAAGAAAAAGGTTAAGGTTAATAATGGCATACCTTAATTCCTTGGACAGTTGGCCTTGCAATTGAACCTAGAGCTTCAAATGCTTGAAACAAACTTGCTTGCCGAAGGAATTAGATTAATTCCTTACGGATTGCTCCCTAGGCCCACCCTTGAATGCTCTTTTTGATTTTGATGGTTTGTAGTGATTAAGGGCACTTGGGGGGAGGGGGAAATTTCATTTTGGTTCGGTTTTGATGTGTGTAGTTGTGTGTATGTTCAGATCCCCTTGGGGAAGTTTCTCTGTGGGTTTTTCTATATGGCCTAAAGCTATATTGGTCATTTCTAGCAATTCCTTGGTCATTTTTGCTAATGAAAGACCTTGGAAGCTTGCTAGTGCACTTCTTCTCCATCCCACAACTATCCTATGTGAAGAGGTGGGAAGAAGGGAGAAGAAATTTGACTTATCCAATTCTTTTGCTTGTATTAGTTTTCCTTATTTAGATTTTATGAAATAATGCAAGAGAAGTCTAAGTAGCTTGATTAGGGATGTAAACCTTCATTAGAAGGGTTTAAGGAAATGTTACCCCCATCCCATGTGATTTGGTTGGAAGTGGTTTGACATTTCCTTATTTCTTTTGTCTTGCTTAACTCAATTTACCCAAATTGGGTTAAGTAAATTAAACATAATTTCTTATGGGTCAAATGACCCATTTGACCCAACTACACCCAATAGGGAGTTAGGTTATGTCCCATCACCATCCCCATATGGTTTAGGACAATCAATTTAAAGTTATTTTGATTTTTCTTGAATTTGAGTTCAATTGGCTTATTTAAGTTATTTTAATTTAAGGGATTTAATTTACCAAATCTAGGCCTTCATGGACTCAAATTCTTTTGTTATTGTGATAATACATATTCATTTGATTATTTAAAATATTTTTGATGATTTAATTTAGTAAAATTTAGTGGGTTGACTTTTTGACCAAGTGGGCCCACTTAAGTTAACTCTAGGTCTACTAGAGTTGACTTTAGGTTTGACTTTAAATTTTCATTTTATTTACATTAATTCACTTGATTTAATTTGTGTTGGATGTTAGATTTGGTTTTGCATCAAACTAAGTAAATTGGGTATACAACAATATTGTTATAATCATACCGAGCCTCAAACTAATAATGAAACTGAATATGAAGCATAAATCTTGGGCTTAGAGCTAACGATTAATATGAAAATTGAGAAGCTTCATATTAATGGAGATTCCCAATTTATAATCTGACAAATAATTGGGACTTTTAAGATAAATAAGTTAGAATTAGTGCTTTACCATAAACATGTCTTGGAGGTTTTAAAAAAAAATCTCTAAATTAACCATCACAAGGGTGTCACATTGAGAGAATGGTTAGACCGATACATTAACTAAATTAGCTAATGAAATGATAGACCCTTAGAGAAATCCAATTACAATAATAGTCCAAAATAGCCTAGCACTAGTGCTAACCATTATGCAAGCCTTTAAAGTTAAACAAAGTCAAAAAGTCATGATCATGATAGAAGAGGACGACTGGCGAGAACCATTCATCACTTATCTCAAAGGTGGTTGGATACCAGAAGATGAATCAAAAGCTCATAAAAATTCACAAAGAGTGTTACAATACAATCTTATAAATGACATATTATATCAGCACAAATTTGACCAAATGTGGCTATGATGCATAGGACAAGATGAAGCCAAAACAGTAATGGATGAAGTTCATGAAGAATTATTTGGAGCACACCAATCTAGCTCTAAAATGGAAATCAAAATTAAACGAATGGGCTACCTAACATGGTTCAAGATTGTATTGAATATGTTAAAAGATGTCATCAGTATCAAATACATGCAAACACACCACATCAACCACCCAATACCCTACACCCAACAATAGCATCATGGCCATTTGAAAGTTGGGGAACTAATATAATAGGTCCAATAGATCCTCCATCACCTAGAGGATATCCCTTTATTCTAGCTACTATTGATTATTTCTCAAAATAGGCATAAGCAATCCCATCAAGAAAAGTTAAAGTAGGGAATGTTGTAAAGTTCTTCCAAGACCATATTGTCTATAGATTCAGAATATCTCAATGAATTATATCAGACAATGGCACTGCCTTTAAGAATATCAAAGTTCATCATTTTATTAAAAAGTATAAGATATATTGGTGATACTCCTTAATATATAATCCAAGAGCTAATGGTTTGGCAGAGGCATTTAATAAAATGCTAATTAAGCTGCTTAAGAAAACACTTTCCAAAAATAAAAGAGAATGGCATGATAATAAATAAAAGCATTATGGGAATATTGTACCACTTATAAAACTATTACACAAGCAACACAGTAGTCTTTAGTCTTCAAAGCAGAAGCAATACTTCCCCTCAAAGTAGAATTACCTTCACTCTGCATAGTAGTTCAAAGTGAACTTCCATCAGAAGAAAATATTTAAATACGTTATGAAGAGCTTGAAGCCTTAGATGAAATACAATTACAAGCCCAACAAAATATAAAAAAATTTAAAGCAAGAATGACCCGAGCTCATGACCATATGGTTCTCCCAAGTAGCTTCAAAATAGGTGAACTAGTACTAATATGAACAAGGCCCATTGTTCCACATCAACGAGTTGGTGAAAATTTAGTCCAAATTGTGAGGAACCATATATCTTTGCAAAATTATATGTAGGTGGAGCTTATCAGCTCATCAATACAAAAGGAATCAGGCCTATGCCCCCTATAAATGGACAATATCTCAAAAGATATTATGCGTAACTATGAATGAATTATTCTTATTTCAATGAGAAATTTCCTTGTTAACAAGGGGCAATTTTATATATCTTACAAAGCAAGATCTCTTATCAAAAGGAAATGCTATCCAATCAAGCAAAACTAAACTATGATCCATCATGCCCAAAGGGGCTGGATCAAATTCACCATGCTCGAAAGAGCCAGATCCAAAACATCAATTAAGATTCCATTGTACCCAAAGAGTTGAATCTAAGAACAACAATAATAACAAAAATAACAAGCCTTTATCCGACTATGTGGGGTCAACTACATGAATCCTTCTTCTCCGTTGTGTCCTATTATGTGTCAAATTTTCTTCTAATTTTAGTAAACTAAGGCCATTTTTTATACAAGGGGGTCAACTCTAAGTTAAATCAAAATCCATCATGCTCAAAAGGGCTGGATCAGATCCACCATACCCAAAAGGGATAAATATAAAACCTCAATTTATATTTCATCATACCCAAAGGGGTTAGATCTAAATTAAACTAAAATCCATTATGCCCAAAGGGGCTGGATTAGATTCACCATGCCTAAAGGGGCCAAATTTAAAATCTCAACTTAGGTTCTGACATATCCAAAAGGGTCAGATCTAAATTAAACTAAGATCCATCATGTCCAAAGGGGTTATATCAAATCCACCATATATGAATGGGCCAGATTTAAGACCATAATTTAGATTCCATTATACCCAAAGGGGTTTTAACTAAGTTAAACTAAGATCCATCTTGTCCAAAGTGGCTGGATCAAATCCATCATATTAATAGGGGCCATATCTAAATCTAAATTTAGATTCCCATATAACCAAGAGGAGCGAGTTTAAATATAAATTTACATAAAAGTCTAAATTGAAAAAGCCCACAAGCATAGCTCATGTATAAATCTAAATATTACTGCTAATTTATAATACTCTTAAAAAAGTAGTATGCTTCGCTATTCCAGATATATTGCAGGTTGATTACAATATTTATTTAGAATTGACCAGATGATATGCCTTTCACTAAGCCTACTAAAAATAGATATGGGTTATTATGGAAGCCCTGATCCAGGTGGTACAACCAGAATACAAGACATGTTATCATGGCACCAAGATATGTTAAGAGGCAGAGATATTTTTGAAGAATTATTTATTCGATCATCATGTATCCCACTATTCAACTTAAAGCCTCTAGCTGGCTATGTCCCAATTGAATGGATAACCAGTTTAAAATTGAGGCATAATAATGACGTTCCTTTAGAATGAGTTGTAGATAACCTTAACTTCGATGATCAGAATGTGCTCCATCCAGCCGATGACACTACTCCACCTACACGCATAGTCAAACTACTAGGTTACCATATATTACATCATGAAGTAGACGATTGGGACCCAAAGTTAGTTTTTGGCACTCCATTATCAATTATCATTGGATTCATATATTGGGCTCAACATCATTTGCAAATGCAAGGTTATGTTCTTAGAAAAACTAGTATATATCAGACAGTCTATGTATCACTCTTTCATTATAGCCACCTTCCCTTCACATGGATCAAAAGTATAGTGGAACATTAGGATAGACCTACCAATACTTATTGGGTTGGTCCACATGAATTGACAATAATCATGATAGACAAGACTACCAATTATAATAACTCTTATAAAGAATGAATTCCATCATATGATGAACTTTTTTTAGCACCAAATAGATGGCCAATGTAGAAGATGTAGTTATATATATATATATATATATATATATATATATATATATATATATATATATATATATATATCCAAAGAATGGAGGGTAAGTCACATATTTTAAAGTATGATCACTCTTAATACATGGTTAGAAAGCTTCCTCCATTCAGGGATGCTCCCACCACATTTCCCATAGGTTGAAGATTCATTCGATAATGGAGCCTATACATCCGTTAAGGCCAAATTTGATTCAATGAGAAAATTCAACTCCTATCATATACTAGTACAAAATATTAATGAGGAGCTATCCTTAATGGCTTTCATTACCACTTAGGTATGCTAATTTGAATTATTTGGGCACAATAGACTATTCTATCCTTCCACCTTAATGATAGTTAACCTACTTGCTCATGGTAAAAGGATATCATCGGCACCTATAGCACTGGCTTACTTATACTGTGGATTAGGTAGAGTAAGTGTCATGACTGATTTACTACACTTTAATGTGGTTTCCCTATAGCACTATCTACATGGTTGGATCCATGCTCATATTTCAGGAGCCTTTAGTTATCTTGAAACACCATCATATTTCATAGAGCAAAATTTTCCCATGATTATTCAACTGAATAGAGCTATAGTCTCTATAGATAAGAATCAAATAAGGTCCTTCATGTTCATCCTAGTGCACATGATAGATCATTTTCAGATTATTTATAAATCATCCTTCTATAGTCCATCTATTCAAAGTATGGGGCAAAAATTCATAGACTCTCTTATTGATAGAGTCAGTTCTCTACTATTATCAAAGTCAAGATATAGACACATCACAAAATATCTCATTGGATTGAGACCCACTTGGCTATGCTATCACACCATGAATCTCTAATCTTGGAAGGTTTCAACCCCATTAGGGTGGCTATGTAGTTTGAATTTACTCAAGCTACACCTATATACTGGTTACCAACGATAATGGATATAGTCGATAGTCATTCCTTGAGAGAACTTACAGTCCATTTAACGAAAGCCTCAATAACATGGACCTTCACACTTCGCCCAAGGACCCATTCTAATTTCTATATAGTTCCACAGAAGACTTATACAGGCATTAGCCATTTATGGTTAATGTGGATCCGCCATACCTTCTCTTTCTTCTTGGAATTAGGCTTTTTCATATACAACCACAAAATGCGAAAGACTAGACCAGTCCAACCCATACCACATATGACTAATTCTTCTAAAGAGCATTAGATGACCAAAAGGATAGTAGAAAATGACATCATAAAAATTCAGATACCTAAGAGAAAGATAATAGGGATCTCTACAGTCCCCCATCAGTTGATTCTAACATAAGAGTTGTAGATATAGACAACTCTATTCACATTTCTGCCTTGTCAATAGTAGCTGAACCACTAGCAGAGTAAAAGGAGAGTGATGTCATGCTAGTATTATCCACAGATACTACACTAGTTTCTTCAGTGTACATTCAACCTACTAGTACTGATCATAAAGATACTAGAGAAAACACACATACAGAGGAGTCTGTCATTGTGGCTACTAGTTTTAAACCACTTTTATCATATTCAACTTGGGTGATGGTGAGTGCGACCCAAGATGACTCCTCAGATCTAGAATCTTATGCAGGAAGTCACCCTATCTCTAGTGTAAAACATATAGTTCAAAGGAAATTATTTGGCCTAAAAATTTCATGTTTTGTTTCCAGAATATGCCCCAGAGATTCAACTCCAAAAAGCTTATATCATATAATAGCAGCTTTGCATCACTTACGTCTAAGGCGCTGTTTGGATGCATGAAAAAGGAATGCAGTGTAAAAGGAATGCAGTGTAAAGTGAACGTAATGTATTTGGATTACTTTAAGGTTATTTGGTTGTGAACTCTATAAATAGATACATTTGTTTTTTTTATGTTTGGTAGAATAAATGTAATGTAAGGTATTTTTGGGGTTATAGGTGGCGACAAAGGTGGTGGTGATGGTGGCCGGTGGCTAGCAAAGGCGGGTGGCATGGCGATGGGCGCAATGGTGGTAGTAGGATGGCACTTTACAGCTAGTGTATTTAGAATTTGGCAAAATTTGGGTGAATTCAAAATACATCAAAAATGACCCTTTTAATGTATTCTAAATACTTCACTTTACTTTGAAATTTTACTTTGCATCATGCCAAACATATAAAAAGTTAAAATGCACTGAATTTACTTTACTTTACTTCACTTTACCCTGAAAAAATAAACAACCCCAAAGTGTTGACTTAGAAATTTTGTTTGATTTGTCCAGCTTCTGCATAAAAGCAAATTCTTTACCATATTGGGCTGTTGCTCTAGGTCTTGAAGAAGGAGAATTATAATTATGAGAATCCCTCCATAGAGAAATTGAATTTAGATGATTCTTTTTACACTCTACCTACAAGGAGGTCTTGTTAGATACACTTACTATTGTGGAAATATCAGACAATGCCATTTTGCAACAAGTCTTCCTAATTAAGCAAGATATAGAACATAGTATCAAAGTCTTAAGATCCTTCTAGAGGGAGCTTTCTAAAGCACAGATGGAACTCCTCAATATCTTTGTTGAATTGAGAGAACTATAGTAGAGGAAATAATATTTATTAGAAAGGAGAGCTTTGATTGGACAAGCTGTCACAGCCATAAAATAAAATTGCTCACAGATAGATGTTGAGGTGTCCAAACTTGAGCAAACTCTTTCTTCATTGGAGTGTAATTAAGAGGCTACCCTTCAATATCTTTATGAAGCATGAGAGAGGTGGGTTACTATAGCCTACAGATCTTATATAGCTTCTATTTGTATTAAAGAAATCTAGGCCAACTATTGTTGCTAAAATTTTCTCATTTAATTATTTTTATTATCATATAATACATGAAGATTATTGGAGTAATAAGTCAGAGGCTTCAACTCTTTTGCTTAATTGTCTCAATATATGTATACTACAACTAATAAAAGATTAAGACAACAAATGCATCATGTCCTAGTGACAAGATACATTCATTGGGGGCTAATTTTGTTTACAACAAAAGAAATAGAATAAACTAAAAATAATAATTATATATTTTATTTTGGCTATAGCACCACGGTGCTATGTTTATAGTGCCAAGGTGCTGCCCTGGCTTTCTAGAAGAAACAATTATTTGGTCCAGCTGTCAAATTACGATACAATGCGATGACACCATGATCTTGGCTCAGATGTGCTGCCTAACTGCCTGGTCCAGCTATCAAATTACGGTACAACACCACAATGCGAAGCCATTGCATTGTCTATTAGACAGAGTAGTTATCAGTCCGCTACTACAAATAAGAGTGAGCAGTTCACTCCAAAGTTCTTCTTCCCCACTTGACTCCACTCACTTTGAACTAGTGCCACACTTCACTCCAAGTTTTCTCACTTAAGGTAAAGAATTTATAGTCTTTCTTTCTAGTTTAATAAAAATCTCATTGTTGACCTTTGACCCGGTATGGAAAAGTCGAAGATTTGAAGATCTCCATCATTAAATTTTATTCTGGTGCAAGATAAAAACTCCCTCCCTTCTTTTGATCTTAGATCTAAAATAAGGGATTAGAGTGCTCCACTCTATACGATTTTGAAATCTAGCACTGCTAAAGCAAAATGTTATAGAAATTTTTAAAAATTTTAAAAGATTCACACTTTAAATTCAAAGTTTGGCCTATAGCACCAAGACACTAACTATTGGAGCCACGCTCTTGGGCATTAATATTACAAGAGTGGCATCATAGAACCCAAGAATTAGTTCCACAATACTTTAACAAAATCCCATAGTGCCACGACGCCATAACAGCATCACCGTGACACCATGTCCTAATATAAGTAAAATAACATGATAGCACCATGGCACCATAGCATCAGCATTGTGGCGCCATACCCACGTGTCACTTGGAATATGACTTAGAACATTTTGATAAAATAGAAATAAAATATTACAGTGTTGTGGCATTGTAGGGAGAGTGTTGCAGTGCTATGTCACATTGTTATATGTGAAAAAGGACTTAGACAAATTTCTACTGGAAAAAAAATAATATCCCACATTATCGTGGCACCGCAAGAAAATACAATGGTGCCCATCTCCTAGGTTCTTCATTCTATCTCCAGCACCAAGGTGCTGACATATCAATACTGCGGTGATATATTCTGATGTGACTTTATTATAAGTGTTAAAAATTTTATTTTTTATCCTCTTTATCCTGGAGCATCAATAGAGAAAATAATATACGAGCAAAACAATAATTATAAAAAAATAAAAAAATTTATTATTAAATTTGAATATTACAATTACAAAATTAAAAAAAAAAAAAGTGAAAGAAGGGAAAAATACAAAAAGGGGGAAAGCTAATAGTCGTACTCGTCCCCACCCTACTTTTCGTCTTCTTCCTCCTCTTTCATGCCTGATATCAATAGGGTAATCACATAAGGCTGATATTCAGGTGCCATAAGGAAGGAGACCTTGCTAGGATATGCAAGATTATAATTCTGAAACATGTTGACTAGTGCAGTGTTGAACTGGGCTATGTAGGAGAATTGTATCTTCTATTGATCCATATGATGGTGAAATTTATGTTCCATCATCTCTTGCCTATGACTACTCTTATTCACCCTCTTCCACAAGTTTGATACCTAGCTTCCAATCTCTAGAACTTGCTCAGGCAAGGACTTGGGAGTTAGGGATCTAGATCGAGGAGGACATGAACTCTCTCCCACTTCCAATCTATTCTCGAATCCCCCATTGACCCTCTTTGTTAAAGGGGCCTTTTGAAGAAGTACCACCTCATCAGGCCCCCTTACCACACCCTCCGCTACACATAAATCATAAAAAAAAGAATGGTGGCCATACTCGATAGTAGTTCTCCACTTCAGCATATTACAAATAGAATTAAAAATAGCATTCCTGATATCGATCAAGAACCCCTTTTGAATAACAAAATTTAAAATAGCCCTATTATGTGTAACCTCTCTGATGTTACCAGAGGGTATAAGCCTAATAGAAATGAAGTAGTACTAAGTCTTAGAAGCGGTTGCCATACTAGTGACAGGAAAGTTGATAATCCTTTCCTCCTATCATTTCCATTACACACTTTCATTTTTTGCCACAAAGAAAAAGAATAATCTTATCTAAATCAAAATGGTCATTATAGTGAAAGAGATATTGATCATATTCAATATTACAAAAATTATAATATACATTTATAACACTACTATCATAACTCACCAGGTTCCCCCAGACGTATGTTTTATTATCCTGGCTCCCATGCATTTGCAAAGAATATGCGCACTACTGGGATGATGCATGAGTTGTTGTTGTAAGCTAGCTTGAGCTACCTTCGCTTCATGACTATCCCCAAGCTATTACCGGCATTTTGGAAACCCCTTTCTGGAATCAGGTGCTTGTGAAGGAGAGTGTGCTGATACCACTCCTTGACGTTGGCACAAACAAAGCGATTGGCATCGTTGGATGCCCTCTCTTGCCCAGTACTCTTCTTAAAGGTATGATTAGTATTAGAATTTAGGAAGCAAAAAGAGCTAGAAGAGAACAAAAATCCTTTGGAGAAGGGATCATAAATGAAAATCTTTAATAGCCTGGGCCTTTATTTATAAATGAGGCCTTAGCACCCTGGCACCCAGACCTGACATTGAGGCACTACACTGTCGGGTTGCAGAACATGGTCTCAATGTCATGACACCCATATGTAGTGTCAAGATCCTTGTCAGCTCATCCTGTTGGTTACTATGCAATCAAAAGATAGATTTAATTGTAATAAATTTCATAGTCAATGTGTGCAAAAAGAGCACATTGTCACAGTGCTCTGACCTAGTTCCATGATGCAGATTAAAATGAGGCAGTCATTTACTCTTCAAACCTGCTACATGCCTACCAGGAATCTTGACCAATGCCATAATACTACAAGGCAGTGCCACATCATTGTTCAAACGATTAAATGATCGATAATATCGATGCCATAATACTACATACGTAACACCGAGGTGCTGAGCCTTTAGCTCATATATTCTCGTGTCATGCCACATAAGTAATGGGCCTTTACATCCATTATCACAACACCGTGGTGCTAAATCCTAGCGCCAAGGCACTCAGTCCTAAAATGTGAAATTTTTGTACTTTTAATAAAATTTAATTTCTTTTTCATTTTTCGTGCAAATACCATCCTGTTTACCCAATATGTGGATAACTCATCTTTATGGAAATCCAAAAGGATGTAAGTCCTATTTTATTATATGTTTGTCATGTCCCCACCCAAATTTTGGCATTCCAAAGCGATGTAAGCCCAACCTCCTATTCATTCACCATGTGAACATATGTTTGTTCTCATGCGAACACCCCTTAAATTCATTCACCACGTGAACATATCCATATCAGTTTGCCATGTAAACACCCTAATTTTGGCATTCTAAAGGGATGTAATCCCAGATTCTTATTCATTCACCATGTGAACATCTATTTGTTCGCCATGCGAACACCCTATAATTCATTTTCCATGCGAAAAAATCTATATCGGTACACCATATAGATAACCCTGATTTTGGCATTCTAATAGGCATGTAAGCTCAACTTTCTATTCTTTCACCATGTGAACATTTGTCCATTCGCCATGCGAATACCCCATAATTCATTCGCAATGCGAATAAATTTATATCCATCCACTATGTAGGACAACTCTATTTTTGACATTTTAAAAGAGCTATAAGCCTAGCTTTATATTCATTCACCATGTGAACATCTGCCCATTCACCATAAGAAAACTTTATAATCTGTTCACCACATGAACACTCTTACACCACTTACACTAAAATTATAAGTCTAATATAGATAACTGAAATGAGGCAACCCATGGCTAGTAATCAGATTCTTTGCTTATTAAAGCTATATCCCTCTGATGTTGGTAGGATGGAATAATGTAATCCTGAGATGACAGAGCCATGGGATCTTGATCGAGAATAGTCTTATTTCCTATAAGACACTCATCTATGCCACTCACAACTATAAGACACCAATTGCATATCAGATAGATATGTTTATTTCCAACCTCAATTGAGAGTGCTCTCTTACTACAGTAAGAATTGTAATTAACTCTGGAGGCTTGCATCCATATGAAGTAAAACCCAGATCAAAATAAACCCTAACATAAATATTAGGAAATGCAGGTTGTATATATATATATATATATATATATATATATATATATATGTGTGTGTGTGTGTGTGTGTGTGTGTGTGTGTGTGTGTGTGTGTGTGTGTGTGTGTGTCTCATGAAAGAACAAACTCCTAACCCATCCCACGAAGATGGCAGAGCACATCCTTAAATATATTTTTTCTAGGTGATCAAAAGACCTAAATGAGACTTATTGGGTTCAAACCCAAATCAAATTAAAATTAACTTATTTTTATTCTCCGAAATAATTTGGAAATGATCATTAAATATAATTCAATCAATCATCAGGTCCAATCTGACCAATTTGGTCATGTGATCCTAATAAATCCAACTTAACCCATTTAGCCTAATTTGGGTCAAAATTAAAATCAATTTTAAATCAAATAAAATTAATCAGTCCAAATTATCTCACACATGTGATTAAATATGATTGGAGTCTGAATATAATTTAATTAAGTCAAATTGGTCATTTGACTCAAATGAGTCCAACTTAACTCATTTAAATTTAAATGGGTCAAGTTGACATAAAATCAAAGTCAATTTGAAATTCAAGAAAATTAATCAATCTAAAACATCATAAGTCATCAATCAAACATAATTAAAGTCTAATTTAAATTCCAAAATAACTAATTGAGGTTAAAAATCCAATTTAATTCATCCTTAATCAAATTGGTCAAACAAGCCTAAATGGCATCAAACCTTTATATTGCATGGGGTAATTAAACTCCAAATTATCCATTGGATAATCAACATTAATTAGAACTTAAATAAAAATCTAATTAATCAAAATAAATGCATTTAAACCATTTAAAAATAATTTAAATCCAAATGGCATTAAATTAAGATCAATTGTCAAATCCAACTCAAATGGACTTGGGTTTAACCCAACACTTAATCTATACTAAATCGTTTGACATGGGTCAACAACCAACTAGCAAACTATAAGATAATGAGGTGGCCATGGGAGACGTTAGGTGTAATGTGGAGACCATGTATATGGAAGAGGAATTGAAATTCCAATGGAAATCAATACAACTTCCCCTCCTCCGTATATCATCTATTCACCTCTTCACCTCCACAAAAAGTTGGATTCTTTCTATTTGTTGACTGCCTCTTGGAGGAAACTTCTAAGGGGGATCAAAGGGATAATGGATATCACCATGGAATACAAGGAAGAGAGCATTACATGGAGGATGACTCATGACCAAGGTGAGAAAAAAGCGGAGGAGACTTCCTCCTCTCAAAAACTTCATCCCAACACACTCACAAGGTGGAGAAAGACCAAATCGATCCCTCAGCCAAAGTCCTTACTACCAGTGGTTGGATTATAGACACCCTAAACATCTTACATATGGATTTCAGGCATATATGTAAAGAGGGGGAAAACCCCCTCTTATGAATCTAATCGCACCTACACACTCCTTAAGTGAAGAGGAACTAATGCAAACCCTTACTTGAGCCTCTCGCCATTGGCATGCTAGAGATTGGCCATGGCCAGTGGCAAAGAAGATTGAAGCTCTCGGCCATATGAAGGAATAGAGGAAAATAATTTTTTCAACCTCAATTAAAGATTCCTATAGGTTCTATGGGTCAAGACAAATTTAATCAAATCTTCTTCCGATCCTTACGCTATCGGTGAGCTAGAAAATGACCATGGTTCATGGAAAGTGGTGGAGCATTGGTATCCATGGCATTTGGTGGGAGGATGAAGGTCTTTACCATAGCCATTGAGACCCCACACTAGTAAGGTATGTCCCAAAACTAATCCTTGAAGCAATTCCTTTTGGTCCATTATGTAGAGAACTTAATCTTAAGTGAGATCAAGGTGCTTAGATGGGTTGCAAATTGCTTATTGATTGATTTGCAATCAAAATAAATGGAAATAGTGGTTTAGATCTTTGGAAATCACTCCCTAATGATGGACAGCTCTTGGCTCTCCAAAAAAGGCAAAGAGATAGAATCTCTACTTTATGTTCCTTCTATTAGGAACGGACGGTTGAGATTTAGCTAGACGTTCAATTTAAATCCCTATAGGAAATGCGGGCAAAATCATGACTGTCAAGGGACTGTCACTTTTGATGTGGAATCTTCTTGGCCCAATGGCACCACGCTGCGTGGCAATGGTGCCACAGCAGCCCCACGTCAACGCTGACCATTTAAAATGGGAATTTCCTATTTTTGAATTAAATAAATACTAAAAATTGCTAGAAAATTCAAAAAAGTATAACAAATAAAATATAATCAAACAAATACAAATAAAGGCTCAATGGACTCATCTTAGTGAGTAGATGCCATTAAACTTAAAATCTCTAATTTTTATTAGATAATTTTGGGTTAATTTAGGTTTGAATGAAAATAACCAAACTCAAATTAATCATAAACCATTAATACGATCAATATGAAACTTTAGGGAACTAAAATTAATGTTAAAATACACTTTAGAAAAACGTTTTATGATTTATTGCAAACTAAATCAAAAAATATTGAATTTCTAATCTCAAACCCTAATTTTAATGAAATAAGTTAATATTTAATTAAGGAAATCATGAAAAATTATGAAATCACCTTAAATCATCATAATAAACTTTAATGAACTTAAAACACCATTAAAACTCACTAAAACCTAATAAATCATAAAATGACTTAATTTAACAATTAATTGAATTAATTGATTCAATTAGTTAATTTGCACTTAGGAAAATCACAATAAATCAACCAAAACTCTAACAATTTAAATGAACCCTCAATGGATACCTCTTTTAGAGAGGAATATGGAAAAATTAAAACTCCTAAATAATTTTATTTAATTTAAGATTAATTTAAATTTTAGTGAGATAATTAAAACCTTAATTATTTTTAAATTATCTATCTGATCAAAAATAAAATTTTAAGAAGCTTAAATTAGCAAGTAACTCCACTTTCCATTAAAAGTTCAAATCTAATTGACCTATGGATTAAAAGTTATTAAATTTCCAAGTCTCTAGGCCAATTTATATGGAATAATAAATTAAAATTTTTAGACATTATAAATTTTTTATAAAATCAACTTTAAACATTTTCATTAACATCATTGCACCTAATGAAAATTCCCTAACTTGTTGAAGTTAAAAAATTTAAATAATAACATACTTAGGGCTTGATGAAATGGTTAAGAATATAAAATTCAATCAAACTTTAAATAATTAGCTTAATAAATTCATAATAAATAAATTAATCAATTAAAATCAAAACCAATCAATCTGTGAAATTCATACCTAAATGTGAAATTCATTTGTATGAAAACTTCTTAAATCTATTTGGGTTAATGAATAACATAATTTCAAATGTAAATGAAGGTAATTAACCAAATCAATTAAACTTAAATACTTAAAAGCTTATAATGACCTAAGTTAGGTGCCTAAACTAGCTTAAATATTTTAGGTTATGAACTGATTAACAAAATCAAATAAATTGATTAATAAAATTTGAACACACTATACTTAGGTTAGGTGCCCTAAAACCCTAAACATAAGCCCATTTCCTTCATACACTAGATTATTACGTCACATACCCTATACTTAGGTTAGGTTATTCTGTGATGTTTTGTAATGTGATGAGATGTGTTTTTCTTATTTTATGGTGCGCTATTTTAGGATTGTTTGCCTGTTAGAATAGATGGTAGGATGTTCTTTTAGAACTAATGTTGTCTTATGTAAGGGGCTATGTTGAAGGGCCTGCTATAATAAATTATAAAATTATCATTTACTTGTAGGTGCTGAATAAATCCCTTAACATAGCCCGATATGACATGTAGGCTTGGTAAACAACTAATGCTAAGCCCGTATGATTACAAATATAACTGCTTGTGTGCTGTTTGCATTTTCCTGATGTTTATTTTGTAGGACTTAGAATTTATTTTTGGAATTTAAAATGTAATTTGATGTTTAAAATTAGGTTAGGATCTATGGGTTCTAGGAATAGCAAGAGCTGACCCTACCATCAAATGGGTGGAGAGGTCCCTTGTGAAGCCCAATGGAGGTCCCTGAAGAAGGAGACAATCTTGGAAAGAAGACCCCTATAGATCTAAACTTGTAGTTTTAGGCCGGGCTGTATAAGGGCAGAGCTTGGCTGCCCATTTTCTTTTTCTTTTGGGGTGTACAACAGTACTTGGCAACACTATTTTATTCTTTAATTTAAAATTAGCTTGATGTACTTTGGGCTCATAATTGAATCAACCTACTTTTTTAGATTTCTTTCTATACTATGCTTTTTATGATGAATGCCTCAATGTTAAGCTCTTAGGTAAATTAAATTTTTACCCAATTTAAATCTAATCAATTTAAACAAAAAAAATTTAAACTTCACATTAATTAGAGCCCTAGGAATAACTTAAAATCCACTAGAAACAATTAGGTTTTGTGAATCATTAAGACATATCATTATGTCTCTATGAATTGGACGCTTCACCTATTGCACATAAGGGGCATCTGACCTTTGAGAATGACCACCTTCCTAGGAAAGTCTGCCACCTTTTTTTGATTTGGCCGATGAAAATTTCTAATTACATGTCATTTAAGCATAAGATGCATACCCCAAGACCTTAAATGAATGATGAGTCAAAATGTCTAAAAGGTAGACTATGTACATTAGTTAAGTGCACATCATACCCTACATGATTCTAGGGATTAGGGAGCAAGTCTAGGTTCTTAGATTCTTTCCTAAAATATAACAGTCGAGCTATCTTGCATACATGAGACTTGAAATCATGGATTTAAAATTTACTTAAGTGGTGTTAGCTGGCAGCCCATCTAGATAGGTTATAAGTCTAGAAGAGTCAAACATAGGTTTTATTTTCTCAAGTAAGAGAAAGAGCTAATAATTTCCAAAAGTAAAACTAGGTCGAGCATCTAACTTATGTTTAAAGCACTTATAGCCTTAGGTTCTGAAGCTTCATACTGGAGTAAGTCTTCAACTTTAGGCATTTCTGTAGTCTTGTGCTGCTCGAATATAAGTCCTAGATTTCTAATAAAATTTTAACTCAAATTTTAATATTAAATTTTAAATTTTAGAGTCCAATAATAGGATAGTTGAAATGCCTACTATGCATCTTAGTACCAATAGGCATTTCCTACTTAATCTCGATTGGCTTCCAAAAATAACTCTTTTCATATTGTAGTGTTCCCAATTGAAATTTTCAAATAACATTTTATTTAGAAACCAACTTAGAAATCCATAGGAATAATAACTTTTAATCGAGAGAATTCTTAAGAAGAGACCCTTCATTCCTAAGATGTAATTAACCATAAGGGATTTAGAGAGCCATGAACCTAGTTTAAAATAAACTCTGTTCTATTTCTCGTGTAGTTCAGGGAAAAACTCTATAGTACACTAAAGAACCATTAGCCTTAAGAGTCTTTTATTAAATGATCAAATCAATTATAGGATAACATGTTTATCTTTTGAGATAATATGTTAATTCTTTAATGATGCATTTGATCATCCAAAAAAGAAATTCTTAACTTCTATCTGGTGCCATAAATTTGATTTATAATTGTTAATTTCCTTTTTGGACATCAATCATAGTTTTCCCAATAGCTAAGATAGGTCTCCTTAAGATGAGAGGTATCTCTTTATCTTCTTCCATATCTAATACTATATAATTAACATAGAAGATAAACTAACTTACCTTAATTAAAACATCTTTTATGATACTCTTAGGATAAGTTAAAGATCTATCAGCTAGTTGTAAAGTTCCATTAATAGGATGCACTTCTCCTAATCCCAACTTTCTAGAAGTTGATAAAGGCATTAAATTTATTCTTTCTCTAAAATCATATAAGGCTTTTTTAAAAAAAGAAAATATTTCTTATAGAGTAGGGTATTGTAAAACTACTTAGATCCTTAGGTTTTTAGAGTAATTTTCTCTGAATTATTGCACTCCATTCTTTAGTTAGAGAAACTATTTCATTTTATTTTAATTTCATTATTTTATATAATATATCTTTCATAAATTTCACATAAAAGGCATCTGTTGTAAAGTTTCTACAAATGGTATATTTATGGATAATTTCTTAAAAACATCTTAGAATTTTGAAAATTGATTGTCTAAGTTTTATTTTTGAAGTCTTTAGAGAAATGGAGGTGATGGTCTTTCTCTCATTTTTTCTAAAATTCTCTCTATCTACTTTTTTTCATTTCGTTTTATTTTCATTTTTTACCAGACTTTTCATTTTTGAATTTTTATTTTTAATTCTATTTTTGCTAATTTCTTTCCACTTCTCAGCTCAATAACTTTATATTGTTTCTTACTTTTATCTTTAGGATTTATTTTAGTGTTACTATGTAAACTACCTTGAGGTCTACTTGCAAGATTATTAGCCAATTGCCATAATTTTATTTTTAAATTTCTAATTGCTTGACTACCATTTGTAAACTAATCTTCTAAAGTAAGTTAATTTTCAAGAGGATATTCAAGAGGATATAGGACGAAATTTATGATTTAATTATTTCAATTTCTCATATTTTTATTTTGATTAAAGTTTTCATTATTATTCCTTAAAAAGTTTGAGTGATCCTTCATCGTGGATTAAATGAAATTATGAAGTGTTCATTTGATTTATTTTTAATATAATTAAGGATTTCTAATCATTGATTATTTTGATCTTCCAAATCATAATTTTTACTATTTTCATCCACTTGGTTACAAACATTCATATTATGATTTGCCCTTAGATTATCTAATTTTTTAAATAGGGCCACAACTAGCGAGATTAACATTGAGATCACAATATTATTATGCACACTAGCTACCTTTTTAAGATCTAATCGCTCTGATGGACACTAAAAAGTATTTTAAGCCATTTCCTCAATTAGGGCATAAGTCTCTTCATAGGGTTTGGACATAAGGTTACCTCCTTCTACTACATCTATAATAGTTCTAAGTGAGCTTACTAAACCATTATAAAATGATTGAATAATCAACTAATCAGATAAGGAATGGCATGAACATTTCTTTAATAGGTTATTATATCATTCCAAAGCCTCATATATTGTTTCATTATCCAATTGCACAAAAGATGTAATGTAATTCCTAATCTTAGTTACTTTATATGGTAAAAAATATTTAGCAAAAAATTTATGAGCTAGTTCATTCCAATTAGTGATAGATCCTTGAGGTAATGAGTTCAGCCACATTTTTTTATCTCTTATTGAAAATGAAAACAACCTAAGTCTAATAGCATTATCACTCATCCTATTATATTTAAAGGCAACAGATATTTCTAAGACATTCACTATATGCATATTTGAAACTTCTAAGGATATGTATACTAGAGCTATTACTTGTGTCCAAACACAAGGAGGATTGACAAAATATTTTCCTATTTCAGTTGGATTACACCAAGGATCAACATTAAGCCCTTATCTTTTTACTTTAGTTATGGATGTTCTTACGAGGCATTTACAAGAAGATGTACCTTGGTGTATGCTTTTTGCTGATGACATTCTTCTTGTTGATAAGACTAGAGAGTCCAACAAAAACTTGAATTATGGAGGTCAACTTTAGAGTCTAAAGGTTTTCGTTTAAGTAGATCTAAAACTAAATATATGGAGTGTAATTTTAGTTCTAGAAGTTTTAGTGATAGTGTTGTAGCTTTAGGTGATCAAGTCATTAATAAGAGTGAGCGATTCAGATATTTAGGATCTATTGTTCAAAATGATGGTTAAATAGATGGAGATGTTATTAGTAGAATTCAAGTTGGATGGTTGAAGTGGAGGAATGCATCTGGCCTATTATGTGATAGAAAAATTCCACTTAAACTTAAGGAAAAATTTTATAAGATGGTGGTAAGACTTGTAATGACTTATGGTGTAGAATGTTGGCCAATAAAAGAGAAACATAAGACTAAGTTAAGTGTTACAGAGATGAGGATGCTCAGGTGGATGAGTGGCTTTACCCTTAGAGATAGAATGCAAAATGAGTATGTTCGAGAAAAAGTTGGAGTAGTAGATAAGATTAGGGAGAGTCGCCTTAGATGGTTTGACCACATAAAGCGTCTAGTCCGATGACGATTAGGAGAGTAGATGCATTAGATTTGCCTTATGTTAAGAAAGGTAGAGGTAGATCTAAAAAGACTTGGTTAAGATGTATAAAAAATGATCTTAGTATACTTGAATTAAATAAGAATTTGACACATAATAGGACACAATGGAGACGAAGGATTCATGTAGCCGACCCCACCTAGTGGGATTAAGGCTTGTTGTTGTTGTTGTTGGATTATAGAAAGTTTGAATATAAAATTATTAGCTTAAAAGGTCTAGAATTGTCTTCATATTTTAGTTAATTTACCATTACTAATTTTCTAAGTTGAGTCCTATGCTATTTTCTAAGTTTTTTTGCAAAGTTTTTCTATTTCTAAGTTCAAAGGAAATATGTCAATAGTTTTATCACTACACACACAAATGTTAAAACACAAAATTTGTGCACAACTAATAAGAGTAAACACCAAAATATTTAAACATAAGAGCAATTACATAGAAATAGTTGAATTACAAACCACTTAGATTGACTAATATTAACTTAATTTAATTCACTCCAATCCTCGGCAACTACACCAAAAACTTGACTGGCTAAACTGGTATATGTAAGCGCACATGCTATATCAAGTAATACATTGATGAATAGAATATCGTTCTCATGAGGATTGAGTTTGTTTAATTATATTAAGCTAATTACTAGCTCTTTTTATGTTTTAATTTCCAACTAGGTTAAATATTAATATTAAACTATATGGTGATTTAAAAATAAATAATTTTTATAATTTTTATATAAAATAAGACTGTTAATCTTAATAATTAAAAATTACTTTGAATTTATGCAATTTTGATGTTTATTCCTATTAAAATAATTGTGGAATTATCTTCTAACATGTAGTGTCAGTCAAGAGCATAAATGCTATATTTTCTATGCATAGATCAATATAACCAAATCAATTCTTAAACAAGTTTTTTGCTTAGACCCAAATGAATTTTGATTGATTGCATTTTTTTATTTCCCTTGAAATGACAATGGATCCTAAAATTAAGCATATCATAGATACTTATTTAGTATATTTATTTATTTCTCTTTACTATTCCTCTAGGACTCCATGATGTTTCTAGGTCACACAATAAGTTTTAACATTAGAATTGGATAGACAGTAAGTAAACTATGCTCTCAAGGAAAATAAAAACACATTTACACAAAAGCTCAAACAATTTTGTATATCATTTCACAAAGATAGTTTAATACACAAAAATATTGAAAACATACACAAATTCAGAGCACAAAATATTTAATTGCTCATAGTACAAGAAAATAAATTTATAAATCAAACAAAGGATTAACAGAGAAAAAGAGAAGATTAAACCAATAAATTCTTCTAAATTTGCTCTTTATTGTCTTCTTTCTATTTCCTAGTGGCAATCCATGCACTCTCCATCGTGGACCTTCTTATTCTTATCATCCACTAGAACGCACTCATAACACTAGGGAAATACAATACAAACACACTGATTTACAGTAGTAACATACATACACACACACACACACATTGCACTTAGAGTGTCACTCTCTAAGTGCCCTCACACTCACTCTCACTCACACTCTCCATTAGAAAAAATCCACTTCTGCAAAAAATGGGCCCCTATTTATAGTCTAGGGCAGTTGCTCCCTCGGATATGGTACAAAAATTTCCCAACTTGCTCTTCGAAACTACTTAAACTACTTTTGTTGGGTTATCACACTGCAATATTGTGAATGTGGTGCCTTAGTGCTGTTGCATGGTTCTTTGGCACTAATTTGTCTATTTTTTTGGCTTAATTCTTTAGTCCACTAACACTGTGGTGCTTGAATTACCACACCTTAGTGCCATGGGTTTCTCCATGGTGCTTTTTTTATTAAGACCTCAGTGTTGCGACGCTAAAGATTTTGCGCCAAGGCACTAAGCTCTCTGTCTTTGGTACTTGATTTTTGTGTGATGTCGTGTTGATAACCAGTGCCATGGTACTGCCTTCTTTATCTTATCATTCATTTATACACACCCTGCTCTATTTTTTCACCAAAATATAGTCTATTAGAGCATCATAGTGCTGATGTCAAATGCATAGTACTGGCCTTGAATTTCATTGTTTTTCTTTGGATTTCTGAAAATTTTTTGTATCAACATAAAATGAACTACAAATAACATATTTTTATTGAAAGTACATGAAATGAAAGCTCAAAACATGTAATATTTTCATACAAACTATGTTGATCAATGATTCAACTAATCAACTAGATAGTGGGTTATCTAGCAATAAAATATTTTTGTAAAAAGTATTTAAGATAATTGAAAGCACAAAGTAGACCTCCATTAAATACATTATAAAAGATAGTAATTTTAGTTTCTCCTAATTTTTACTTCAAAAAAAATTCTTATTATATTAAAATTTATTATTTTAAGATTCTCTAAATATCAAATATAGAGACATCATGAATGATTAATAACATTCTCAAATCATTCTTAAAATTCATTTATAGAAAATAAAAAGGTGATTTAATAATAAGACACAAATATTTATTTCCTCAATAAGAAAAATAAGCTACATTATAAATCAACAAGAAGATATGTTCAATATCTTTGGTATTGTTATTTGTCGCTAAAAAATGAAGGGCTTATTGAAAAAAGAATTACCATAAGTTTGATTCTAGTTAGAAATCCCTATTATGTTGTTCACTAAGTGTACATTCATCTATCCTACCCATTGAACAACTTAAAAATGCAATTGAATTATTCCATCTTAGAAAAGTGTTTGCATCTAAAAAGAGAGAGAATGATGAAATGAATAAAAAATGACAAAAACTTACACATCTTGCCCTAGGGCACCGCAGTGCTGTTACCTCCTAAAAAAAATTTGATGCTCAAATCGCTCTCGATGGTTGCTCGATTAAACGACATAGCATCACGATGTTGTAGTACTAGCGCCAAGGTGATATCACGAATCCACAGTTTTTAAAATCAAGAAAGACGCCATCCCTACCCCAGCAAAAATAACTATCTAGCTATTGTAAAAACCTAGCTCTATTAAGGCATTATGCAACTGAATTTTCATTAAAAACCATTAAAATCTTCAAGAATTCAGTTCAATATAGGGGTTTTCATCCTACAGTGCCAAGGCCCAATGCCGAGGTGCTAAGCTCTCGAAAATGAAATCTTAAACTCTCTATCTAGAGCGCCGAGGCATCAAAAATTAGTGGCCATGGCGCTAAGCTCTCAGGTTTATATGTAAATGCTAAGGTTCTATCATACCGCACCACAGTGTTAAGCTTTCAGATCTCCTATCTCTTATACAACATTACAATACTATCTCTTTAGTACCGATTCACTAAATCTTTCATCGTTGAACTTGGTTTCGGTGTGAAATAAAATCCTCACTCCTTTGATTTTAGATCTGGAACAAGGGGGAGAGTGATTTGCATTATAATATGTAAAAATCTAGCATCACTAAGGTGTTATTCCATCAAAATTTTGAATTTTTAAGAGTTGTTAAATTTTAAGCACTAGTGAAACAACATTTAGTCGTTGTGGCTTCAGTGCCAAGGAACCGTGCTCTCGCATTATTTGGTAAAAGTCTTCTCACATTTCCACGATGTTGTCCTTCCAACATCGTAGTGTTGGAGTAATTTCATGATTTTAAACACCTAGGATACTAAACTTAAAAAATCTTAAGTCTGAACCTTGTCCATTCAGCACCACAGTGCCGAATATTATGCATTGAAGTGCTGGACTTTCTAGTAGAATGACAAAAAATGACTGTCTTAAGAGCATCGTAGTGCCGCATATCAAGCACCAAAACACCAACCTCTTGAGTAAAAGGGACAAAAAAATGGTTATCTTAAGAGCACTGTAGTGTTGGACTCTCGAGTTTTAAGCTTATATCCTGCAGGCTAGGAGAGCTTATGCACTACTTCTGTGATATCATTTTTTAAGATAGGGAAATTCCATTATTTCAATCCTAGAGCTTTTAAATGATAAGCAGAAGGACACAAACACAATAATGCACAAATATGTAAAGAAATCAAAATATTTAATAAAGCCAACAAGGTATGGGTTCAAACAAACCACTATTGCATTCGATTTTTGTCCTTTTTGAAATGAACTTGATCTCAAGTGAGATCAAGCCTCATAGATGCGTTCTAAATGATCTTTGATGGATTTGAAAAACAAATCAACTGGTTATGCCACTTAGAACACTTGAAATCACTTGAATTTAACGGACGACACTCAATTTTTGCCATCGATATGGAAGATGCAATCTCCACCATCTGTTCTTTCTATTAGGAACGTACAACTATGATCTAGTCGGACATCTGATTAAATCTTATATAGGATCCGCAGGTGAAATCATGACTGTTCGATTGAAGATTGGACTGTAATAAATCATCCCACGTGGCCTTTGACCTGGATCTGCATGGATATAACTAGTCTAATAGACTCGTGCCATGTGACGTCAACCATTTAAAATAGAAAATCTGAATTTTTAAAATTTAAAAATAGTAAAAAATGCATAAAACTTTAAAAATTCATAGAAAATAAAATACTCAATCAAAAAAATGCAAATAAGTTCTCTATGGATTCATCTCAGTGATGAGAATCCATTAAACAAAAAATCCTCAATTTTTATTAGATTTTATGGGCTAAATTGAGTTAAAATGAAAATAAGTAAACTTATATTACACACAAACCATTAACCCAATCAATTTGAAACTTTGGGGAATTGAATTTAAGGTTAAAACCTACCTTAGATAATTTTTTTATGATTTATTGGCAAGTAAATCTTAAAATACAAAATTTTCAAGAAATAGGACTTAATTTAATGAAATAAATTAATATTAAATTAAGAAGATCATGAAAATTTATAAAATAAACTAGAATAATCATAATAAAGTTTAATTAACCTATACATATCATTAAAACTTACTGAAACCCCATAATCCCCAAAATGACTTAATTTATTAATTAATTAATTAATAAATCTGAAATTCAAAAAATTATAATAAATAAAACAAACTTCCAAAAATTCTAAATAAACCCTTTATGGATGCATCTTTCAGAGAAAATTTTTTTTAAAAAAAATAAAATTGATAATGAATTCCTGTTAATTTAGGCTTAATTTAGATTTTTATTGAAATAATTAAAACCCTGATTAGTCCTTAATTACACAATTGATTAGGTTGAAACTTTAGAAAACTTAAATTAATAAGGAACCCCACTTGCGATAAAAATGTGATGGTCAAATGTCCTCAAGATTTGAAGTTATTGAATTTCAAATCTCTAGGTCAATATAATTGAAATAATAAATCATAGAAATTATAAAAATTTATAAATCAATTTTAAAAAATATTATTAAAATTAAAACACTTAAGAAAAATTATCCAACCCTCTGAAGTCATGGAATTTAATCAATCATGTAGTTAGGATTTAATGAGATAATTAAGAATATAAAATCTAATCAAACTTTAAGTTAATAATTTATTAAATTCATAACAAATCAATTAATCAATTGAAATGCAAAATTAATTATAATGAAATTATTCTTATAAACAAATGATATTTGTCATATAATGAAATTATTCTTTAAGGAAATCACATAGCTCTATAGACTCTCTTCTAACATTATGTTTGATAGAGATGTTAGGTTCGTCTCAAATTTTTGAAAAAATTATGAAAATTATTAGATATGAAAATAAAGTCACTTCTACTAAAGAAAAAATATTATGTAAAAATAAAGATATAAGAGTAGAAATAGTTACAAATTTGACACATATTAAAATTTTTTTGAATTTTCTTATTGAGAAGGCCACATCTTCATTGCATAAACTATTGAAATCACTATTTTTAGATTCATTAGCTTTCAAGGTAATATACTTTTTTTTTCTTTTTTCTTTTTTAAGTTATATGTATTATCCTCTAATTAAGTATTTATTCAGAGGCTAAAAGAGAGCCAAGTAAAAGGTTAATAGAATATTTAGACAAATTTTTAGATTTAAGATATAGCCATGACCTTTGCATCCACTTCTTAGATAAACACTTAAAAAAATTATTCATTTTTCAACGTTAGAATATTCTTTGCTAAAAGCATACCTTAATGTAATAATTTTGATACATGTAAATGATGATTATATTAAGTCTCTTGTAAAATAACTAATAATCATGCATAAAAATAGTGATATAGGATAATTTTACCTCATAAGTACCCTCATAATTAATGAAAGATTTATCTCATATTTTCTTTTTTTATTGTGCATGGAGAGTTATGATTGTAGTCATTGGATTTTAAAGTATATAAATTAATTAATTAATCATTAAAATTTAGTTGCACTAATTACCTCCCCTCACATTCCCATTCATCAAAAGAGAGATTTATATATTTTCTAATTTCAAATTTGTATTTCATTTATGCATTTCTTTAAAGTTATTTCAAAAGAAATTATTTTAAGTCTAAAATCTTAATGAAGAGTTTAAATAAAATTTAACTAGTTTCGATTGCGTTACAATAAAGCTTTGACTCATTAAGAACATCATAAGAATCAATTAAAAGCAAACTAACTTCAGACAAATTATTTAAATATAATATGAGAGCTTAAGTAAATAAAGAAAATACATATATGAAATAGCAATTTGAACTCAATTCAAGTAAAAAAGAGAGTTATTAATGGTTTAATTGAGTCATTGTGATTAATTCTAACCATATTTAATCAAAACCATTTAAAACAACAACAAATGATTAATTGTTAACCATTAAAATATTTAGCTTAAAAAATGAACCAGAACACTTTTTCGTTTCCACTCTCCCTCTATCGTCTGCCATCATTGTGTTCTTACGTTTGAGGAGATTAGGAGCCGCGTATCCTAAAATTTTGAGGGCTCTATAGTCATTAGATAGCTCAATTGAGCTATAGCATTATTTGAGTGCAACGAATAAAAGTAGTTCCTCCTTTCCAAGACCTTCCCACAACCATTTCGACCAAACGCCGGCGAACTTAGCTTGGCCTTAGGGAACCTTCACATCTAGCCTTCTACTGAGGTCGCGATCAGCAACAAATTTGTTCCTCTGGTCCAGATGGAGCTCGTGAGCTGGTTGAGCAATTTGATTCTTCTTGGATTAAGATAACCCTCTTGAACGTTAGTTAAGCCTTAGGTTCTAGGACTTTGTGAAGTGAATGTTAATGTCATCAGGATCTATCCGTAGGAACCCTGTATTTTTTTTTTCATGATATTTTTCAGTCTTTTAAACGGCGATAAGAGTTCGTTTTGTTTCCCTGGATCTAAAATGTTCTCATGGGCACCTATGGGTCAGCGTGGGAGGAGGAAGATGACGCCAATGTCATTCCATCTCGGAGGAAATTTGTAAAAATGACATTAATAAAATTAATTAATAAAAATAACAAAAAAAAAATTTAACAAAACTGACATTGTCGACGGTTCGTCCGTCGACATGGTGCCATGGTGGCACCATATCAACGAGAGGATCATCGGCATTCTCATTTTTATTTTTTTTTTAAATTTCATACCCAATGGCTTTTGACCAAGCTCAACTTGTTCTCGTAGCCCTGTGCGTCATTCATGTGTTGAACCAGTCCACCGTAGAGCTTCAAAGAGGCTGTTCGTGCTCATGACGATGAAAATGTTATGCTATGTAGGGGTGGGTACAAGACAATGTATAGTGGTACAAGCGATAATTCTAGTTATGATGATGCACCAGTAGATATAGGAGCAAATGAGATGATGTGGCATGACTTTCTTGGAAGATATTCAATAGCAAATATAGATATCCTAGATGCTATAATTTCCACCAACAAATATATTCATTTATGTCGTACAACTGAGGAGTGGGATGAGGATGTAAATGTTGATGGGCCCACAACTCACTTGGACATATTAACTGAATGGTTAATTCCTAATGATCTTGTAGAGAATATATTCTTCCAAATAAAAGCAGATTTGTAGTGTGCAATCAATGGTTGGTGCATAGAAAATAACATTGAATATCATATTATTAACTCTAATAAGACACAATACTCTATTATGTGTGCACCATGACCATCCATTAAGACCATGCCATTGAAAATTGCATGCTGCAAGAAGCAAGTGGTTAGACGGGGCATGAAAAATTTCAACCATAACTGCACAACATACATGTACACATAAAATCTTAGTAAGTGGGCACCGACAATGTACATCCAAATTTATCTATTAGTTTATTCTTCCTATTATATGTCATTAGATTGACTTGAAGCTTAGAGAGATAATTGGACAGATGGAAGTTAAGTTTAACATACACATTTCATACATGAAGGCTTGGGATGCTAGGTGAAAGGCTTTTTGATCTATTTTTGATAATTGGGAGGAGTCATACCATTCAACACATAAATTGATGGATGCTATATGTACTGCTATGCAAGGTTTTGTGTATAGGATATAGTTTAATACCACAAAGCATTTTGAATGACTTTTTTGGGCTTTTAGACCATCCATAGAGGTTAGAGCTATTGTAGGCTAGTTATTAGTCTTGATGATACTTTTCTTTTAAGAAAGTATCAGGGCACATTACGTAGAGCAATTGGAGTGGATGCCAACAGTAGGCTCTTTCAACTAGAATTTTCAATTGTAGAGCCTGAGTGTAATGAGTTATGGTCATGGTTCCTATGATCTTTACATTATTTGATACCTATTGTTGCTTCATGACCATACCTCTGTATAGTATTAGATCATCATTCATAGATTGTTCGTGGTTAACAATATTTTTTTATGGGTAACACATATATTTTATTTAAGGCACCTTCGGGAGAACTTCAAGAAAATAGTAATACAAATGAGAATTCGTGATACTGATACGATGTTCTAGAAGATGTATTGGGAGAGAAATACTAATGATATTCATATATGAGAGCCACCACAGTGACCCAATTGCTGTGATGATTTATAAGGTACCCACCCCATACCCGATATAGTGTATCATGATATGACTACAAAGTTACTACTACATTTCATATGGGATAGGTGAAGTCTCAAACATTTGTACCCCTCAGATGGCTTACGTGGACCTTCGCTCTAGATTCATATGTTGTTTTGCCGAAGATTACCTTTTGGAGACATGTGAGAGCCTATGTACTATTCATACTTGGTTGCTTCCTTATTCTAAACACTTCTAGTTCATAGACACATGGAGAACTTGTCTATGTTTTCTTAATACTCTGTTGGAGTAGTTGTGCTGAGAAATTTATATAGGGAACCGAGGGAGGCTACTAGGCCTAGTTGAGTGAATATAGTCGAATGCATATATCTATTGCAAGTGTGGTGTTGGGAGAACCACACTTTGAGTTCCCTACCCAGCTGAGATTGATGAGAAGAGTGTTTAATTTACATCTAAAGTAATTCCTCACTTTAGTTTATTTTATAATATGCTAACTATTCATTTAATTTCAGGTGGAATGAGCATCATGTTCGTGAGCAGCCAAGCAATCATGTGCAAGTATATAGAGATGAGTTTGGTAGTCTATTATAGAGTTAGGTTTATTTTTTTTGTGTATTTTTAGTTGCACATTTTTTCTTTTTATATTGATAATGTTTTACTTTTGTAGGTTACTTGGCAACTGTATGGTAATTAGCTATGGCTACGTGTTCCAGAGTTGTGCACTTCAGGAGCTGTTATTTGAAGACTAGGGTGATGTTGATATGTTGGTGCCATGTGGAGTGGCACCTACCTAAGCAGGTTGCTCGGAAATTTGGCCTAGTGCCTAGAGTCGATGTGGAGCCTCTGGAAGCAGGTTTCTAGCGTGTTGATGGCCATGGGAAAGGCATAGTTGATTGGGCTGACTACCATAGACGGTACATTGAGATGTGGGATGATAGGGAGGCATACGTTGTTACATGTGATCAAGCATCGATTTTGAGTGGGAAGTTAGCTGATATATGCAGTGGTATCCTTCATGGGCTACATTGTACTTGCTTCAGACCCCCAAAGATCCACTAGACACATACTATCTTAGGTCACCTACAGAGTAGTTCATAGTATGTTGCTAATTTATTTTATTTTTGAATGTACAATAAGCTTAGCTTATTCTTATGTAGCTTATTAATCTCAATCTATTTTACATTTGCAGCGTGATTGAATTTTGGAAGCTGATGGCATGTTTCAACCACACTTTGGTGATTAGGATGATACCCTAAAGCAAGCAGTTATATATAGATTTGAGGAGCTCTATACTAGGACGTGGCATTTAGTATACTTTTTGGAGACGCTACCTACAACGGATGAGCCATATGAGGATGCTACAATTTCAACATCGACTTATATGGATCTAGGACCATCCACATTTATTGTTAATGGTTCTTGGATGCACATAGCTCCACCACCTCTCACATACCCCATATGGACACCGTATGGCCTATAGTGAGGAGGATCACATGATAGCATTCCTAGACAGTCAGCGTTCACTTCTACAACATTTTTTGAAGGAAGGCCATCTTGGCTGACTCCAGGTAGTCAGCTGTCTACAATTTCACAGGAGTCATAACCCATAGCCACTCCACCGTCTTACGGGTTGCAATTTTGAGGTCCTTCAACTAGTTCAGTACCATAGGAGCAACCGTTCATGCTATATCATGTGCAACAATTTACAATGATAGACAAGGAGACACAACCTATTGATCTAGTGGAGCAACATCACGATCTCTATTATAGACCACGACATTGGCCAGACCACTACAGTCTAGGTAGTAGATCCATACAACCTAGGCAGTGTCGTAGACATTAGTAGGAGGCTATCTACATTACATATGTTGTACTATTTTTTTTATTATTGAGATGTACTATATTTGACTATTAGTAGATAATCCTTTTTATGTGTTGACAACTTTAGTATTAGTGGATATAGTTTTTAATTGTTGTTATTTTATTAAAATTCTTCAAAGCATAATGTAAGTAAATAACATAATATTCATATTAAAGATTATAAATAATAACTAAATATAATTAAAAAAACATTTTCTAACAATATAATCTCACATTAATAAATAAATTTCACCTTTATGATCATTATAGCTATTATGATTATATTTTCTAATTAACATTTTAAAAATTATTAAAAATTACTTATTATTAAAAATTTATCTAATTATTTTGAACAATATTATAAATTATTTTCTAATTACTTTAAAAAAATTTTACATGATAATTATTTTAATGGTATTAAATTTTTTTCAAATACTGAAGTTATTTAATAATTTTATAACAAACAATTTGCATTATTAATTTAATTTCAAAAATAAATTTATTTATATGTATATGTCTTCTACCTCCAAAGTAATGTATAAAATTTATTAAATATCTAATTTCTAAATAATATTAATGTCTCAATAATATCAATAATATCAAATAGTATAAAAATTTGTAATATAAATTAGAATTAAATTTAATAAAATCTCTCACACTCTCTCTCATCACTAAGCCAAAAAAAGGTAACTCTCTCTCTCTCTCTCTCTCCGCCCATCTTTGCCAAATCGAAACTACTCAACAATTAAAAAAAATAAAATATTACTATGCATTATCGACGGTCAGCCCATAGACATGGTGTCACCATGGCACCAAGTTGACGGGTGGATCATCGACAATGTCAGTTTTGCTAATATCTTTTTGTGTCATTTTTAAACTATTTTTATTAATATGTCATTTTAAAAATTTCCTCTTCGATCCTTTGATCCAAAATTTGAATTCTTGACCTAGTAAACCAATATCAATTGCTCTTTCCATGCTGACATTGATGCTATCTGAACCTACTATGTTGGACCAATGGATAGATGCCATGTGGAAATAATTTAAGAAAATTCAGTAAGATTTAAATCATTTTAAAAAATTCAATACAGATTTCAAAATTTCTAATTAATTCAAATAATTATTCCCTAAAGATAGCATTTAAAGAAAAATGTATTAAAAATACAAACCTTAAATATTTCAAAATGTTTAGTGATTAATTAAGGAAATATTAAATATTAAATTAGTTAGATAAAATTTAAAATATAAATCTAATAGATGTGAAGCTTTCAGAGAAGATTTAACTTTTTAATAATGTTTAGAGAGAAATTTAAAACTTTAACTAAAGATAGGTTAAATGAATTTAAAAATAAATTAAAATTATATAAAATAAAATTAAATTAATTCAATACTTTAATATGTTTAATAAATAGATAATATTGATAGAAAAATATCAAATTCCTTGTTACTCAATTAAAAATAATTAAATATTATTTAATAAAATAAAATAAAGAAATATTAATAAAAAGTTTAATTAACATGAAAACTTTGAAAATTCAAAAATAAATTAATTTAAGTCCTAAAAATATAAACTAAATTTTTTATATTTAAATAAAATAACAAATCAAAGAAATATAAAATTAAAAGTAAATAAATAAGATCTAAATTCTTTTAATTTATTAATTCAAATTATTTCAATAAATTAAATCAAATTAATTCTTAATTTTTATAGATGATTCCAAAGGTTATTGTTAACTTTTAGAAAATTTTTCATAAAATTTGAACTTTATATATATATATATATATATATATATATATATATATATATATATATATATATATATATATTAAAATAAAAAATAAAAAATGCAACTCATGAAATATAAAATAATAGAAAATTATTAAAATAAAATTTGAAAATCTTAAGGGTGGTTTCCCTAGTTTTTTTAAGTTAGAGAAATTTAGAATTATTTTAAGATTTTTCTTGAATTTTATAATATAAATATAATTAAAATCATTATAATAATTTTGAAAGCCATAAACTCTACTTAAGGATAGTTTGTAAATGTTTTTTTCTTGTAAATGTTGTATTTTATAATGTTTAGATACTTAGGCAGTAGGATTACTCTAATGGCTGAACCTTATTTGCCTTAATACATTCTTTAAAACTCATAAATAATTGAAACCCAAATTAAATAAAATCCAAATAAAATATTTTAAATCAATAATCACTTAAATTGAAATTATCTTTTGTCAAAATTGAATATTAATCATAACTTTAAAAATTGAAATATAAAGTGCAACCTAAGTGGGTACCACCGCATAACTTAGAACACACTAGACTTATTTGTTAGGACACAACACTTAAACCTTTACTTTTGGGATGATTGTCGTTCATATTTATTGTGATGTGATGCTATGTTGTCTTGCATTGTTATTAAATAATGTTCATCTTATGTTAAATCTATGATTGTTTGTGTTAAGATAGTCATGCGATGATATTAGAATTTTATTAGGATTAAACTAACATTATTTTCTACAAGTGATCATGCTTAAAGAGGAAAATACTATATTAATGTCATGATTATTAAACTAAGGAAATTTTTTGCAGGTGTTTCTTAAATATAAAAGCAAATGTTTAAATCCTCTTAATCGTGACTAATAGGACAGGTGGCTTGGCACTTTAAAAGTGCCAAGCATTTTTGTGGTGAATGTTTGAATGTTTGAATTAATTATTTACTTTTAAATATAAATTATTTATTAACTCTTTTTTATAGGTTAATGGCTGTAATTTTTTGAATTTATAAATATAACTTTAATAGAATCCTAGGCTGTTTTGTTGGTCTATGAGATTTTAGAGAAGTGAAGGAAAGGTTATATCCTAAACATTTTAAAGGTAAAGCCATATAGCCTTTTGGAACTCGAAAAATCATAAACCCCATAAGTCAAGTATGTTAGTCGTAGATCTAGGTAGGGCTGTATAAGAGTACATCTAAGTTGTGCATTTTTTTTTTGCTTTTCTTTCAGGGTGTATAGCAGTACCAGATTACATCTGGTCTTTCTTTTTATAATTTGACTGCTTGATTGTAATGTTTACATTATTTGTGCACTATATATATTAGCTTTTTCTAGGTTTATTTCTGTTATGAAAATTATTATGATAGACTCTTAAGATAAAATGAATTTTCTACCCAACTATATAACTAAAATATAAAAATAATACAACTCATAATAAAAATACATTTAATTTTAAGAATAATTAATAAAGTTCACTAAAAATAATTTATGATGTTGAATCATAAAACATATAATTTCTATTTCTTGGATTTGGCCCTTCACATAAGGGGGGTTCTTCTTTGTAAGGACCACCACCATTCTTGGGGAAGATTGTCTCTAAAACATTTATCGGTCTGTTAACCATTTCTAATAAAATGCATATTAGCATAAATTATATACCTACATCATTAAAATAAATTAAAGTGTCTAAATTAAAAAACCATAAATTAAAAATTTATGCATTAGTACCACATGTAGCTTAGATTTAATGGTTAAGTCTAAGTTTAGGAATCTTCCTAATTAATAACAACCTTACGTATCTTGCATTGAAATAATACTAGAATTCATGATTTTAAACCGAATCTGGTGTGTTAGTTAACAACCTTTGAGGTTTGTAAGTTCAGTAAAGTTAGCCTTATTTTAGTTTCATGTGAAGTTGAAATCTATAAGTCCTATTACATATCATTAGACAAGGTTCAAGTGACTATTTTGTAGTAGTTCCCACCTTAGTCAATATTTTAAAGCTAATAGTTTTTCTAAGGCTAGTCCATAAGTCGTCACCTCATAGGCATATTCTTAATCTTGTGCTAGTGACTTAAAGTCCCAAATTTATAATAAAGTGATCAACTCAAACAAAAATCAATTCAAATACTTAAAATAAAAAGCCTAAACTTAGGATAGGATAGTTTGAAGTACTACTAAGGTTCTCAGTATCACGTGCTTTCTATTTTTATTCCTTTGGACTCTTAAAAAGACTCTTTCTTGATTCGAGCCAATCTCATTTGAAATTCCAAATTATCAATCCTTGAAATAAACTTTAAATAAATTATAGAATTATTCACTACTGCTTTAATCAAGAGTGATCTTAAGAGTCCGCACTATTAAGATAATATAAGTGCTTACCTCTATAGGAAACTCATACCCCTAAAATCTTAATGAAAATTGAAACCAATTAATTTTTTTGGAAACTCAATCCATGGAAAATTTAAAATTTATTTTTTATTGTTGTATCTACATCTATAGCTGAATGATATTTATATTTCTCGAGGTAGTATATTATTCTTCATGCTGCATTTAGGCATAATAATTAGTAAGTCCTCTTTATTTAAGTTTGTGAATCCAATGCAAAATAGTATTTCTATCTTTCAAGATAATATATTATTCTTGATGTCATATTCTATCACAAAAGTAAAAGATAATTTCAAAGTTTGTGGGTTTCCCATAAATTTTTCCACATATATAAATATTATTATGAAAATATTTCAAAAATTAAGAAGGATGTTGTTGAAGAAAATGCAGTTGGAAAATAAACTACCCTTCTATAGTGCATCCATTACTAGAATGTTCCATGAAAACATATTATATATATATTTAAAACTTTAAATAAAATACCTCATTATGATATTGTTGTTATGTATGACACACTAGAGGATGAATTTACATATGTTATAAAACATAACTAAAGATAAAACTCAAATTTTATGTTTTATTTTATTTTTAAAAATTAACAAACAATATGATTTTAGTTTTCAAGAAATTAATAAAGAATTTGAATGTACAGAAATAATTTAAAATAAGAGCACTAATGATTAAAGTTTTTATGCATCTTTTCTAATTAGATAGCACACGATATACTTTGAAAATTTAGAAAGTTTTAAACTATCATTCAAATTATCATTTAGTATATTCTCAGTAATATATAGAGTACTCTTGTTTTACATCATTTAGTTTCTATCCATAAAAGGCTACAAGATAATTTTCTTGGGAAAGTACATCTTGTATAATAACACTAGAAGCATCGCAAGCACCTTCAAGTGATTTATTAAAGTTTGAAAGTTTAAGAACTTGAGATCAAATCTTAAAGACTTTTATTTGTTCTATGAATTTTTGTGTAGATATGATCTAATAAAATTTATCTATCTTTAAAATGTCTTTAAGTTAAGCTACAATCATGATAAAATTATTAATGAACCTCTTGTAGATGGTAGCTAAACCATGGAAACTGTAGTCATCAGTAAAGTTCTTAAGAGTTGGCCAATCTTATATGGATTTGATTTTTGTAGGGTCTGCTTCGAGTCATTTTCTGTTACTATGTGTTTAAGGAAGGTAAACTCTAGTTGGCTACAAAAGCATTTTTTAAGATTGAAATAAAGCATAACTTATTTTAGTTTGATTAGGACTAACCTTAAGTGGTTAAAATGTGCATTCTCACTAAGACTGAAAAAATAATGCCATAAAAATAGATTACTAAGAATTTGTTTATCAGTACTTCTTACCCTTATATGCAAGTACACATGTTGAATCAAGTAATACAACATGAGTAGAGTAACATTCGCATGAGGATTAAAGAAAAATTAGATATGAATTTCTATTAAGTTTAGTATTAATCTCCTAAAACCTAATTTTTATCCAATAAAATTCAAGTGCCTAATTAAAATTACTATCTACTATTTTGCAAGATAATAAAAATAATAATTGTTTTATATTTTTATGAAAAATATGTAGATGTTTTCTTAATTTTAAAATAAGTACTTTAAATTTATGAAATCTTTTAAACTATGTATTATATTAAACTATATGGTGGATCAATTTAAAACTTGTAGTGTCAACCAGGAGCAAAATTGTTATACTCTTTATCTCTAAACAAGTATAAACAAATCAATCTCTTTATCTAGTTTTCTGCCAAGTGCCAAGTAAACTTTGATTGGTTGTTTGACCTATATTTCCCTTTAAGTGATTACAGATGATAAAAATAATCATATAGTTAATGACTATTTAGCTACCCCAATCTATCTAGCACAATAATGATTATTTAGTATATTTATTTGCCTTTTTCTTACTTATTCTTCTAGGATTCCATCGATATCTCTAAATCACACTTATTTTTAACATTGTAGTTGGCCATATTACAAGCAAATGAAGAATGGAAAGAACTAAAACACTTTTTTTATTCAAAGTACAAACATTTTTCTTATATTAATCCATAAATAATGTTTAATATAATACAAACATCTTGAAAGTTCACATAAATTTAGAGCACTTTATAGATTAGTGCTCCATAGTAGAGAGAAAGAAGAAAATCATATTAAATATAGTAAAATAAGGTATAGGATAATCAGAGAAGAAAAGAAAGAGCACACTAAGTAGATCTTCTAAGTCCACTCCTTACAATCCTCTACCATTTTCTCATGGATTTTTCCAGTATCCTCCACTGAAAATCCTTGGTTGTTGATGTCCTTCTCTACCTCTTGCTTAAGAAAACATTATTTCACACTACCTTTATAGGCTCTCATAGTATTTGGAGTGTCACTCTTCAAGTGTTTCATAAGAACATACACTCTCACTTAACCTCTTGCCCAAAAAAGAGAAAAAAATGAAAAAAAATCTTTTTTCCTTGGAAATGAACCTTATTTATAGCTTAGATACAACCCTAGTTAGTTTTCAAGATGCTCGTGCCATAACTACTTTGAAAACTACTCGAAATCATCATTGAACCGCCACAAAACTATTCTATTAGGCTGTAGCGCTACTGATCTAGTGTTGGAGTGCTATGCTTGCTGCTTTAGCCTAATATTTTTTCCTCAAGTACAATGTCACAACACTGCTTATGTAGTGCCCAGGTGTTGAGCTTGTTGTACAATTGCCTTAAATTGATTCTGATATAACATCATGGCATTGTTGATATCGTGCCTAGGTGTTGCCCATGCTATAAAATGCCCCAATTTAGGCCAATTATAGCGTCGTGGTGCTATGCCTAAATTTCTTCCTTTTTTATTTTCTTATAATTTTCTTATTACAACACAAAAAATACTTTAAATAAGCATATTTTAATATAAAAGCATATGGTGACAGTAGCATAATGATGTGAAATTTCATAATTCTAACACTTATCAAGTACCCCCAAACTTAAACTATTACTTGTTCTCAAGTATTTTGATACTCTTGCCCATATGCCTCTTTGAGTTAGTTGATATTATAGAAATTTTGTAAGTTTAAAATAATTAAATAAAATTTTTTAACTTAAAATATAATTTATATTTTAATATTTATTTTTTTTCATTTCATCATTCCAAACTATAATAGCCCAAATTCTTATTATTGAGTAATATTTTTCTTAAGTTAAATTTCCCTTGTGCATATTATCATTCTTTATTCCTATGAAAATGTATGAATTGAATTTTAATAAATAGTTTTCCATATAATAGAAATAAATGTAATGTTCACATTCTCAATTGAAATTATGAATATTGTTATTCTATAATTTCATTGAATTTATTTAGATTACAATAATTTTAAAATTCAATTATGATACTTAGCTTCAAGTGACACCTTCTAATTTTTATTTTTATTTCTCTTCTTTATATTTATTTTATTTAGACGTACACCATATTGGCTTTGTAACCCATGATAACTATGTTGCAATCTTTACTTAATTTAATGACCATATTTACTTAACAAATTTTCATAAGTTTCAATTAATAATAGTTTAAGTTATGTTATTTCTTATTATATGTATTTCTATTTATTTTAATATTAATTCATTAAATTCATTAAGAATCTCCTATGTGTGATGTGGGTTCTTAAGGAAAATTTTTAACTTAACAAAAATTACTAGTTGTTCTAAGATTTTTGGTTATTATTAATTTAAAATTTATTCAATGATTAAATAAAATCTAAAATCTAATTTCCTATTTTTAAGTCATAATTTTGTTTAATTTATTATAGCTTCCAATAATTTCTAACTTCAACTTTTAAATTGCAATTATATCAATTTCAAGAGGTATAATAATGAAAGTTTGAGGTTGCGAACATCACATTTAAATACTACACATATAAAATAGATAAACATTTAACATTAAATTCACTAAAATAGTTACAAATACACAAATTTAAAACTTCTATAAATAAAAATACACTAAATATAGAAAAAATATATATATATAAATACACAACAAAAAGTAAAACTATCCAAATAATCCTCCTCCTCCTCTTTCTCCTCTTCTTCTTCTAGCTCTAATTGGGTGGTGGCATAGGGTTGATATTGTGGCACTATAAGAAAAGAAACTTGAGTTGGGTGAACATTAAAGTTACAGTTTTCAAACATGTGAATGAGTGCTTAGTTGAACTCAACCATATAAGAAAATTGTTGCTACTAATTCTTATTGTTGCGAGCTGCTTTCACTAACACTTTTTCTTTAAAAATTTGAGACTTCTCCTCTAATTTCTTGGAGTTGCTCATTTAAGGTTTTGGAGGATCGAGATTTGGAATGAGGAGTGCGTGAACTTTCTCCTACTTTTATTTTTAATCCCAATCCTTCAATTATCCTTTTATGAGGGTAGCCATTGGATAAGAACCTCTTCAGCAAGCTCCCTCATTGCACCAGCCTTAAGATATAAAGCTTAAATAAGGGAAGGGTGAACATAACATAATATAGTACTGCCCTTAATCATATTCTAATTTAAATTAAAAATTATGTTTCTTAAATTTATAGTAGAACCCATTGACTAGCATTATTTAAAATGACTCTATCCTTAGTTACCTCACTAATATTATCGATATGCATAAGTGCCAAGCTTTAGCCTTAGTAGTCATGCTGGTGGTAGAAAATTGATAATCTTTTTCTCCCACAATTTTCATTGTACATTAGCATTTCTTATAGTGAGGAATCTAAGAATTTCATCAAAGTCTGGATGACTAATGTAATATAAAAGATATCCATCACTTACATTGTTTTGCAATTTGTAATATGTATTAATTATAATACTA
Source organism: Cymbidium sinense (assembly GCA_021442155.1). Classification (NCBI taxonomy): domain Eukaryota; kingdom Viridiplantae; phylum Streptophyta; class Magnoliopsida; order Asparagales; family Orchidaceae; genus Cymbidium; species Cymbidium sinense. The sequence continues at coordinate 81,323,665 of CM038227.1, forward strand.
TCAAAACTTACCCATTTTCCCCTCACGAAGACCATATTTCTCGATGTTCCTTTGCATTAGCGAAGAACTCTCACACTATAGGGATGATGCAAGCATTACTATCATAGGCAAAGTGTTACCAGCCTTGTTCATTGATAATCCTTTCCATGTTCCCACCTGGATTATAGAATTCCCTCTCTAGGATAAGATGCTTTTGAAGAAGAGCATGTTGGTACCTTTCTCCCGACTTAGGCTAATAAAGCATCGAAGTCTCTGGTGCCTGCCCTCTTCTTATTTTTGTTAATGTACTTGAATAGAATTTGAGCTTTCTAAAATTTGAGAAATGCTAAGAAGAAGGATGCTAAAAAATCTAAAGAGGAGGGATTTGGAATAAAAAAATTCAATTTCCTAGGTGTTGGGCTCTCTGCTCTGAATTGCAAGGTATAATGCTATGGTGCACAGCATGCAATGCCTAGTTATTCAACTGGTCAAGGAGATTCCTATTCCTATCAAAATGGTACATTTATGATTTTAAATGATATTGTTAGGTACCTGATAGAGTAAAAAAAATGTGCCAGGCATTGATGTAGGGTGACAATGTTGGTTAACCTTTTTGTTATTTTGTATTAATTGTGTCTGTCCATCTACTAAGTTGTTTGAACAACCTTTTAAATTGGTATCATGGTTCTACATTAGCAGTGCCTAAACACTGGTCAACTAGTCCAATCACTTTTCTCTCTTTTTTTATTTATTTATTTTTTATTTTTGTTACAATATCCTAGCATTGCGGCACTTTGAAAACTTAAAAGAATGGAAAGAGCTTTGCCCTTAATCTAATTTTTAAGCCTCCTAGTAATGCAATCTCCATCTCCTTCTAGTGGATCTTCAACTCCTAATCCTTTCCTATAAACACTAAACACACTATTGATAGAATTTTAATACACACACACACACACACACAAAGATATATATATATATATATATATATATATATATATATATATATATATATATATATAATGGCTCGATGTAACTTCTTTAGTTTTTAATATCTTCAACTAAATTAATGGCCTCTTAAAATTGAGTCTAATTTCCTTCATAGTTTGGCTTATGTTGTTGACCATTCACTTTAAAAATCTCTTTCTTCTTGAAATCTTGTATATCCATAATACCATACACATAGACTTTAATAACTAAGAATAGGCTTGACCTTCTTGATCTACATTTTTCTGAAAATAATTTTAATTTAGAATTGAATAGTAATAATTATTGTCTAGGCTTAAAAGATTTTTTAATAATTTTTCTACCATGCCCTTCTTATTTATTCCTTATAAATCTTTGAATTTTTGTATGCACCCAACCTTTTTTCTTCCAACTCACTCAAGTATATGAGTCACTTTTTTGCACTTATTTTCATATAAAAATTTAATTTTTTAATTGCTCGAAATGCTAGGTGACAAGTCTTCCCAAAACTAATATTTATAGAGACATTCCAATAGGGGGTCTTGTATGCAATCCTGCAAGCCCATAATACATTATTTAATTTTAATGATCAATCCTTCCTAGTATGCCCTACAATTTTTTATTTAAATTTATTTTTATTTCGCTATTTGAAATTTCAGCTTGGCCACTAATTTGGGGATGATAAGCATTAACTATTCTATGTTGTACTATGTATTTTCTTAAAAATTATTTCACATATTTGTTATGTAATTGAGTATTTTTGTCAATAATAATGATTCTAGATGTTCCAAATGTTGTAAAAATATTTTTCTTTTGAAATTTAATAGTTACCTTAAAATTATTTTTTGATATAGCTATTGCTTCTATCCATTTGGACACATAATGAACTCCTACCAAAATAAAATCATTTTTATATGTAGAAACAAATGGTCCAATAAAATCTATTCGCCATGCAACAAAGATTTCTACCTCTAAAATATAATTTAATGGCATTTCTTGATGCTTAGAGATATTTCCCATTCATTAGCATTTGTAATAATTTTTCACATATTCATGCAAATCTCTAAATAAAGTTGTCCAATTAAATCCACTTTGTAATATCTTAACTGCTATTTTATTACTTTCAAAGTATCCTCCATACTCTGAATCATGACAAGATCTTATAATTTCTAAAATTTCATGATCAAGAATGCATCTTTTTAGAATCTGATCTAAACACTTACTATAAAGATAAGGTTCAACATAAAAAATAGAATTTCACATCATGTAAAAATTTCTTCTTTTGATTATAATTGATTCCATATAGTATAATGTCACTTACTAGATAATTTACTATATATGCATACTATGGAATAACTTCATACTTGAATTTAAATAATTGTTCATCTGGAAATTCTTCTTTGATATCTCCACTACCTCCAAACCCTTCCTTAGCTACTAATCTAGATAAGTAATTAGCTACCTAATTTTCATATCCTTTTTATTTCTAATTTCTAGATCAAACTCTTACAATAATAATACCCATCTAATTAATCTAGGCTTAGCCACTTTAATTTTTAATAGATATTTAATTACTACATGATTAGTATAAACTATAACTTTTCTCTCCTTAGATAGGATCTAAATTTATCAAAGATAAAGACAACAACTAGTAACTCTTTTTCAATTATTGAATAATTTAATTGATTTTCATTCAAAGTTTTACTAGCTTAGTATATCACATGAAAGATTTTATCTTTTCTTTCCTAAAACTGCCCTTATTGCACAAGCACTAGCATCACACATCAATTCAAAGGGTAATTTCCAATCTGGTGTTATAATAATTTGAGTTAAACTTAATTTGATTTTTAGCAAATCAAAAGCCTCTTTACATTCCTTTGTAAAAATAAAAGACATATCCTTTTCTAATATGTTGTATAAAGATTTGATATTTTTGGAATGTCCTTAATAAATCTCCTGTAAAATCCTACATTGTAGAAAACTTCTGACACCATTAACATTAGTTGGTGGTGGAAGTTTTTTTTTAATTTATACTTTTGCTCTATCCACTTCTATTCCCTTTTCAGAGATTTTATGACCTAGCACTTTCTCTGTTTAACCATAAAATGGTATTTCTCTTAGTTAAGTACTAAGTTTTTCTCTTCACATCTCCTAAGAATGATTTTTAGGTTTTCTAAACAATGTTTAAATGTCAGAACAAATACAAAAAAATCATCCATTAACACTTCAATGCAGTTTTTCAGTTTAGTCAAAAAATATAGCCATCATACAACATTGAAAAGTAGCACATGCATTACATAAGCCTAGGCAATTCTTCTAAAAGCAAAAGTATTGTAAGGATAAGTGAATGTTATTTTCTCCTGATCCTTAAGTGCTATGAAAATTTGATTATATCTAGAATATCCATAAAAAAGCAATAATATTAATGTCCTACTAACCTACCTAATAGTTGGTCAGTAAAAGGCAAAGGAAAATGATCTTTTAGTGGCTTTGTTCAACTTCCTATAATCAGTACAAATCCTCCATCTTGTGGCCATTCTAGTAGGAATGATTTCATTATTTGCATTTATAACAATAATCATTCCTCCTTTTTTAGGCACATAATGGATTAGATTTACCCATTTACTATTAGATATAAGATATATAATTCCTGCATCCAACTACTTTAAGATTTCCTCTTTTACTTCTACTTTCATGATTGGATTTAGTCTCCTTTGATTTTCTATAAATTGTTTACTATTTTCTTCCAATAGAAATCTATGCATACATATCAAAATACTAATTCCTATAATGTCTACTATTGTCCAACCAAATGCTTTTACATGTCCTTTAAGAACTTCAATTAATTTATCTTCTCGAGTCACTTCTAAATCAACTGAAATGATTATTAGTAATGTTTATTCTTTCTCTAGATAAGAATATTTCAAGTGATTTGTTATAGGTTTTAATTCTAGTTTTAGGGCTTTGATTATTGATTGTTAGAGATTCTTTCTTTTTATAAATAGTTCTATTGGTACAACCTTTTCTTGAAACTAATTGGGTGTAATCTAAGGAATTGAATGTCTTCATATTCTTCCATCATCATTTTGAATTTTTGTTCTATAAAATCATTTATGATATAAGAATCCAATTCTTTTTCTATTTTACTTTCACTTAACCCAATCTTATAACATTCTTTATTTCTAAAATTAGAAAAATTAATAGAGTTAAATGCATTAAATTTAACTTACTGAACATTTACTTTCATTATTAATTCTCCTTTTTGAACATCTATCATAGTTCTTCTAGTAGCTAAGAAAGGTCTCCCTAAATAAAAGGTATTTCTTTATTTTCTGAATATCTAATATGATGACATCTACAAGAAATATAAATTTATTTACCTTAACTAGAACATCTTCACTAATACCCTTAGGATATGTCAAAGATCTATTAGCTAATTAAAGAGTCACACTTGTAAGTTATGCTTCTCGTAATCCTAGCTTCTTGAAAATTGATAAATGCATTAAATTTCTACTGGCTCTTAAGTCACATAATGCTTTTCCCAAAAAATGATTCCCTATAGTGTAAGTAATAGTAAAACTCCCTAGATCTTTAAGTTTTCAAGTATTTTTTTATGAATTATTACACTACATTCTTCAGTAAGGGATACTATTTCATTTTCCCTAATTTTCTTCTTTTATATAGAATATCCTTCATAAATTTAGCATATGAAGGTATTTGTTCCAAAGCTTCAGCAAATTGTATATTTATGGGTAATTTCTTAAACACTTTTAAAAATTTATTAAGCTGATTATCCACATTCTATTTTTGAAAACTTTGGGGAAATGGAGGTGGTGGTCTTTCTCTCATTTTTCTTAGCGCTTATCTTTCTACTTCCTTTTTCTTTTCTCTAATTTCTGTGTTCTCATTTTCTTCCTTTTCTTTTTCCTTAGTATTTTAGTCTCCTAATTTCATCATTTAGCCCAATTTCTTTTAATTTCTTTCCACTTCTTAATTTAATTATCTTACAATTCTTAACCCTTATCTTTAGAATTTACTTTAGTGTTATTAGGTAAATTTTCTTGTGGTTTATTTGTAAGGTTATTAGTCAGTTGCCTCAATCGAATCTCTAAATTTCTAATTGAAGCTCCTTGGCTTTGTAATTGAGTTTCAATTTGTATCACCAATGCTTCCAAGGTGGGTTTCTTTTCTTTTGTTTGATTTTGTGGAGGATATCATTGTGAAATGATAGGTCTAAAGTTAGAGTTTGGAGGATTATAATTCCTATTATTCTAATTTCTCATATTTTTATTTTGATTATAACTTACATTATTATTCTAGAAAAAGTTTGGGTGATTCCTCCAACCTTGATTAAATGTATTAGAGTAAGGATCATTTGGTTTGTTTGAGATATAGTTAAGCATTTATATCATTGATTTCCTATTATATGGCATGGCTATTATCACTAATAAATCTCAAATTATTTTCAAAATTATAAACTAATGATGGAGATTTAAATTGATATTGGTTATGAATATTCTATGTGATTTACATTTGCTTATATTTTAAACATGTTAAAGGATTATTCTATCTTCATGATTCATGTATATGTTTACATGTCTTTGAATATTAGTAAGTATATAGTCTGGACATCCTAGAAATACGAGGCTTTAACTAGCCCGAAGGAGGTCTTATATATGCTAGAATTTGGATAGAGCTTTAATTTACATTAATAAATAAATATGCTAATATACAATCTTTTGTATGATTTCCATTCTTATGTTTGTGTATACATTTATATGTGTTTGGGATAGTAAGTATATAGTCTGGGCATCTCAGGAATGCGAGGCTTGAAGTAGCCCCAAGGAGGTCTTAGATAACATCACTTCCTTGGTTTAGCAATGACACGTACTTGCTTAAATATTTAATACATGTTTATGTATACTTAGCTAAAGAATGAAATCTCTCTTTTCTACCAAAATTATAAGGATTAATAATCATTCAAGTGTGCCCAAAAATACACATGTGTTCATTGCATGTATAATTATTGTTAAGTTCAATATCATATGCATGCTATTGATGATGAAATGGAATGATGTAATATTATCCATATGATAGTAATTTAATCTTGCTAATCTTAAGATGTATTTCATGTCTGAATAGGATTCTTTAAGATTAACCCAAACCTAGGATTAACAAAATATTTAATAAATCATTCGCTAAAAGAAACCAAAAATCATAATAACATGCCTTTAGAAAATAACATTGGGTAGGGATGAAGAGGCTCAAGCCTTTTTCCTCTCTTGATAACAACTAGATGCTAAGTAAATATCAAATGAAATAAAAGAAGATATAAATTAAAAATCCACTAATCCTTTTAATAACTTGTAGTGAAACCTCCCCTCATGTGTGACTTAAACATTCCAAATTTAGATGATCATAATCCTAAACCTAGTTAAGATATACCACACTAAGCCTTAGCACACAAATTAGAATACTAAGTCACGACTTCTACCTCTAAGTTAGGATGGTGTATGTTGTGATGTTATATTTTATTTTATGATGTAATATTTTAGATTAGATGGTAGGATTATTTATGCGTAGACTAGATGTTAGGCCACTATTAGCTTAATAATATTTTTTGCAGGGGATTGTGCTAAAGGGGCTGCTAAAATAATAAGTGAATATAAATGCTTTTGCTAGCAGATTGCTTATGCCCCTAAGCATAATCCAATTAGGATATGTGGGCTTGGTTACCCATGTACATGGTGCTAAGCCCAAATTAATGGAATATAATTACTTGGTTTGAATGCTTATTTGGCTAACATCTATTTTGCAGGTATAGTTAGCTTAGATTTTTCATATATATATAATTTTTGCAAATAGGATTAAGATTGCTATGGGGCTTAGTATGAACAATGGCTAGAAGGAAAAGACTTGAGAGGCCCTATGAAGACTAGAGCAAAATCAAACTAAAGGAAGAAGAGTGAAGGAAGAGCAAAGAATGAATACCCCCATAGTATATGTTTAATTAAAATTATAATATTCTTTTATAATCTAGGTTGTATAATGGTAGAGCTCAGCTACCCAACTTCTTCTCTTTTCTGGGGCAAATGGCAGTACTCGGCTACACCAACCTTTTATTCTTTTATGAAATCTATGAATATTTGATTATTGTGTTTAACTTGTGCAATAGAAATGATATGTTTTTCATTGGTTTCTTAAGCTTGATGATTGAATGTATGGCTTGGAAGCAGTAGGCTCTTTGGGATAAATTAATTTTTTTACCCTCGCTAATAACTCATAACAAAATTTTAGATATAACTTATAACCTCATCTTAAAACCTAGGTTATAATCAAGATAATTAAAAAAAATTAGAAACCCCTTAGCTGAATGATTAAATGTTACACCATCATGCACAACATTTTGTTTCACTCTTGAATAAGGAGAGTCTCCATTCTTGCATGATAGGGGAATGCTTGACCTTTGAGGGCATCCCTTGTAGTGAAGAACACCTCCTCTAGCTAATTTATCCCATAATCTAATTTTATGATGCATATAAGCATAATCATCTCAAGCCTTAGTCCAAACAATTCTGTTAAAAATGATATAAATAATTATAAATTTTGCATTTAGTCCAAGTCATGTTTTCATGCCAATCATGATCTAGTCTCTTAGGGAGTGAGTCTAGAGCTCTAGTTTCTTAATTAAATAACACCTTAGCTATCTTACACTTACATAAGACTAGCCTACATGATTTTGAATCATAAGAGGTGTTAGCTGGTGGCCACTACAGTGATTGTAAGTCCAGAAAAGTTGTGATGGGTTTTTTCTCTCTTGTGGAGGTAAACCACTATATCCCATCTTCTGATTAGACTTAGGTCATACTTTTAATTTGTGCTAAAGCATCCTAGATTTAAGATACGAGGCTACTTATTTCTTTTAGGCTATGAGTATAAGTCCTCACCTCTTAAGTATTTCCACAATCCTGTATTGATGGACTATAAGTCTTACTATTCTAATAAAATTTCAACTCAAATAAAATAAAATCTCTCTTTCAAACATATAATGCCTCACTATAGGGTAGACTAGAGTGCTCACTAGGCTTCCTAGTATCATGAGTGCTCCCTACTTATCTTCCTTTGGATTCTAAAAGTAAGTCTTCCAAATTAAACTTTCCCACTTAATTTCCAAATATACATAATCCTTTGATAGTCCAACCTTGAAATCTTTAGAGATATTTATTGACTACTTTAATCAAGAGTTTTATTTGAAAATTCCTATTTCCTAGGATGTAATTAACTATGAAAGCTTGCTTCCAATAAACACTGCTTTACTTCTTCATGTAAAATATGGGAAAGATCTCTGGTATAGGAAGACATATCTGCCTTAGTAGTCCTTATTAGGTGGTTAGGTCCATTGTATGGTGATGTTTCCATCTTTTGAGATGATACATCATACCTTAATGTCATACCTAATCACTTCAATAAGTACCCCCTAAGATCTATGTGGTTTCCCAATGACTCCAAATTAAAACACCACAATGATGCTAAAATCCTTAAGCATAATCCATTAAGATAGTTGGGCTTGGTGACCCAAGACAGGGAGTTAAGTCCTAATATATGGAATATAACTTCTTAGGGTTTGTATATGTTCTTCTAACCTCTATTTGCAGGTGTAGTTAGATTTGAATTTTTATATAAAGGTAATTTTTATAATAAACCTAGGATTAGAACTATGAGATTTAGTAATGAGCAATGGCTAGTTAGTTTGGACCTGGGAGGTCCTATGATACATAGAGGGCCTAGTTCATGAAGATGAAGATGAAGATAAACATTAAAGACCCCTTTAGTCATATTTTCATTATAAATTAATTATAATTCGAGCTATATAGAGGTAGAGCTTGGTTGTCTATCTTTTCCTCCTTTATGGGGTGTACGGTGGTACCAGGCCACACTGACTTCTTTTTCTTTTAATCGATGATGGTTGTTCAGTTTGTTTACAATGATTATGTAATAGAAATGACATGCTTTTCTTAGGTTTCTTAAAGTTTAATTATTTGTTGTGTGGTTTAGATACGATTAGCTCTTTAAAGGCTTAAATTTTCTACTTAATTATCAACTTTAATTAAAATTTTAATAACTCATAATCTCACATCAAAGCCTAGGTATTTAATCATAGAAATAAAATATTAGAAACCCCTTACCTGTATGTTATATGTTATAATATCATGCATATATTTTGTTTCATTTCTTGCAAGTAGGGGATCTTCACTCTTGCATGGTAAGGGGTGAGAACAGTTCTCTTGTAGTGGAGAACACTCATTCTCTCTGATTTAGCTCATAACTCTATTTCATCATGCATGTATGCATAAATCTTTCCATGCCTAAGTCTAAAGTGCCTAGTCAAAAATGAAATAAAATTATAAACTTTATTACATTAGTCTAGAACATGATTTTTATACTAGACATGATCTAATCTCTTACTGAGTGAGTTTAGGATTTTAGATTCATTCCTAATAAATAATATCCTAGCCATCTTGCATTTATGTAAAACCAGCCCAAATGATTTGGAATCATAGGAGGTGTTAGCTGACAACCATTCCAGGAGATTGTAAGTCTAGAAGAGTCATGATTGGTTTACTCTCCCAAGTGGGAGTGAACCAACATGTCCCATATTTCCCATAGTAGAATTAAGTCAAGATCTTGGCTTGTGCTAGAGCACTTTAGATATAGATTGAGAGGTTGCTTATTTCTCTTTTGTTATGAGTGTAAGCCCTCACCTCTTAGGTAATTCCATAATCTCATGTTGTTGGAGTATAATCCTTAATTTTCTAATAAAATAAACTCAAATAATTATAAATCTTCACTTCAAAAGATATAGATATATATATATATATATAGCCTCACTATAAGATAGACACAACTGCTTACTAGGCTTCATAGTATCATAAGCACTTCCTACTTATCCTCCTTTGGACTCTACAAAGAACTGTTCATATTTAAGCTCTCCTATTTGATTATCCATATTTACACCAATCCATTGATCAAAATCTTTGAAAATATTTAGAGAAACTAATTGACTACTTAAATCGAGAGTGTTGTTCACCTCATTTTTGGATGAGGTTAGCATTACTTCCAAAACTAATAATTAGGATACATAATCTTAGATTAGGAATCTCCTAATTAGATAATTAGGACACTTCACTTAGTGGCCTGATGCATCTTTCTAAGATTTAATCTAACTCAACAAAATTGGATAGACCTAGACCAAATTCAAATCCAAACCTAAATAAATTTAAATCTAAAGACACTTGAATTTAAATTAAAGTGAATAGGGAAATTAATCTAATTATTCTATTTAACCTTAAATCCATTTAAACTTCAAGAAATCCAAACCAAACTAAACAAATGCAAATAAAAATCAAATTAAAAGCATGAATAAATCCAATTCTAAATTAAGGTCAAAAATTGGTCAACCCTTTTAACATAAGTTTGACTTATGTGAGTCCCACCAAGTCAAAAGTCAACCCATTAAACTTTAATCAAATAAAATCATTACAAATGGTTTAAATGATAGAATATTCATATTTGAACATAAATTTAAAAGAATATAAATCTAATAAGGCCTTGATTAGGTTAAATAGGTCACTTGATTTAAATGGGCCTAAGTAGACCATATTGGATTTACATTGGAATCAAACCAAAATCAACCAAAATTAATTCTCCAAAATCATTTGGAAATGATAATCAAACATAATTCAACCCATCATTAGGTCCAATTTGACCAATTTGGCCATTTGACCCAAATGAACCCAAACTTAACCCATTAAGCCCAATTTGAGCAAAATGGGCCAAAATTGAAATTAACTTCAAACTAATTAAAATCAATCACTCCAAATCATTTTACACATGTGATTAGACATGATTAGATTCCAAACATAATCTAATTGGGTCAAAATCAGTCATTCGACTCAATCAAATTTAACTTAACCCATTTAAGGTAAAATGGGTCAAGTTGACTTGGAATTGAATTAAATCTTCATGTTGCATGGGTTAATTGGATTATTAATTATCTAATAGAAAATCAATGATGATTTAAACTTAAATCTAAAGTAAATCAATGAAAATAAATGTGATATAAGAATTTGAAATTAAATTGAATCTAATGGCATTACTAACCATCAAATGAACCCAAGCTTGAACCAAACCCATTCAAATCCATCTAAACTCATCCAAACCCATCCTAAGATGGGTTAAGAGAAATTTATAGCAAGCTTAGGTAGCTAAATAAATCCTAAATAAAATTTAAAATGATGGAATATGCTATGGCAAGCAAAGAGAGCATGAAGCCAAATCCAATTTCCCTCATCCTCTTTGCTTTTCCATCTCATCACCTCTAGATAGCTATTAAATAGCTGATGATCCTTGGAGCTAGGAACCAAGGATAGCAATTAAGCATGGCTAACCAAGAAGAAGGAAAAGGTGTAAGAGGCTCTCTACCTCTAATCGCAAAAAGCATACAGAGAGCATCTTGGTCAAATTGACTATTCCATTATCTTTCCCACCTCATACAAAGTTGATCGCATCCTTTCCCTGATTCCCTTGCTAACGAGAGGCTAGAGAATAGCCAAATCTTATGAGAAAGAGAATGAGTTTGGTCTATAAGGAAATCCACAAGGAGAGGATCCAATTCCTTCTTTCCACATCATCATCACACCATTTTGAAACTATTAGAGTCAACCCCGCTGTCAGAGATTGCTAGAATTGAGGTATGCCATTAAAACCACCTCTTAAGCTTTTAGTTTTGGGGCTTTCAAAATGAGTTTGATCTCAAGGCAGATGAAATCGTATAGATCCCTCTTATTTAATTCAATGATGGTTTTGGAATTGAAATCGAGCGATTTCAACGGTTGGATCATCGAAAACTACCTCGAATCAATAAACGGCTCTCAACGTTCATCTCTGTTGAAGGAGCGAAAATCTCTGCCATCCGTTCCTTTTTATTAGGAATGGAAAACTAAGATTTAGGTGGATCACTTGATTAAATCCCTTAATGAAATCACAGATTGATCAGAGCCATCTAATCTTCTATCAGACGGCCCGTAAGAATCCTGCGTGCACTACCATTTTAATCAGGATCCATGTGGATCCCGCATGGGAAAACAACGTGGCACTGCATGTAAAGGAGTGCCAAGTCGGATCCATGTGGATTAACATGGATAAAAAGAAAATTTAAATTTTTTAATTTGAAAATTATAAAATGCTAAAAAAATTCAAAAAATCCAAATAAAAGCTCTATGGATTTATCTCTCTGAGAGAAATTCATTAAAATTAAAATCCTCATCTAATTTTTGGGTATGTTTGCATTAATTTATGTTTGAATGCAAAATTTCAAACTTAAATTAATCCAAAACCATTGATCAAAATGAATTAAAATTTTAGGGAGCTGAAATTAGTGTTTAGATACACATTAGATGAAATTTTTTTATAATTTATTGAAGAATAAATATAAATATATGAAATTTTCAATCATAAACCCTAATTTTAATAAAAATAAATTAAATATGAATAAAATAAATTAAGAAAAATCATGGAAATAATCCAAAACATCATAACACACCCTAATGAACTAAAATACATCATTGAAACTCTCTAAAATGTAATTAATAATAAAATGACCTAATTTGGCATTTAATTGAATTGATCAATTTAATTAATTAACTTAAAATTAAATAACTCATAATATACCAACTAGAACTCCAAAAATTACAAATAAATCCTCATTAATGGCATATTCTAGAAGGGAATCAAGCAAAAATAAAACCCCAAAATAATCCTCATTAAATTAGGCTTAATTTAGGTTTTAATAAAATAATTAAAACTTTAATTAATCCTAAATTATAAATCTAATTAAAGCAAAATTTTAGGAAAATCAAATTTGCAAGGAACCCCACTTAGTATAAAAAGTTCAAACTCAATTGACATCTAGATTAAGAATTATTGAATTTCCAAATCACTAGGTCAATTTAAAGGAAATAATAAACAAAAAAATCAGAAAAATTACCAAATCCATATTACAAACTTAAAAGATCATAATTAAAATTATAACACTTAAATAAAAATGTTTAAGTAGTCTGAAAGTAAAGGATGATAATTAAATATAAGTTAACAATTATGAATAATTGAAAATGTAGAATTTAATTATACTCTAAAATTAATAATCAATTAAACCATGATAAACCCACTAATAAACTAAAATATAAAAATTCATTAACCTCTAAGCTTTATAATCTAATATATTAAGGTCATTTAGATTAAATAATAAAATGGCTATAAATGTAAATATGAACCAACTTTGATTAAACTTAAAATGACATAAGAGTTAAAATAACCCTTCCTTAAAGTTCTTATATCATGGTTAATAAGGGAAATCACATTATATCAAATGATAAAAAGAACTTTTTTAAATAACATAATTATCATTCCATTTAAGTTAATTGAAATGAATTGAACTATTCCATAATATATGAAATCATAACTTGGAATTAACTATCTTAATCTAAGTTCATTAATAAGCATTAAAAAATTCATGAAATAAATAAATTGAAATAAGAGAGATCAAACAAAAATAAAATTTGAATAATCAATTCAAAATGACACAAATTATACATATAGGTTATAAAATTAAAATATAGTAAATTGAATGATATTAAACTTAAGATTGAATGTAAGTTTGTGTAAGTTAATAAAGATCAACAAAATGAACAAATGAAATTAACTTGGAAAATAAACATGATAAATACATCCAAATGTAATTAGTAAACCAAATCATCCTGAAATTAAATTAACAAACTAAACAAATAAACAAATAAAAATGAATATAACTTAATGAAGCATAAAGATGAAAGATGAAACACTAGGTTAAATAAAATCAAATATAATAGTTTAACTTAAATTAAAACATAACAATATTAATGAGAAAAATGAAAAAGAGAGAAAACTTAAATACGTTTGGTTGACATAATGAACACACATTAAACAAAAATAAATATCAAACATGATCATTAACAAAAAGAAATAAAAATTAAATCAAATAAAAAAGAAATTACAAGAAAAATCAAATTTTAAAATGATTAAAATTATAAACTTAATTCTAATCAAATCATCAAAATGAATCTAAAAGGAATTAATTAAGGTACTTAGGATCTTAGTTAAAGTTTTAGAATGAATCTTCATCTTATGATAAAGGTTTCATTCTATTAAGACTTACGGTGTTGAATAGAATGGGTTCCACACAAAATGAAACCTATTGTATTCTTCATTCTTAAAAACTTAGTCTCACTTTAACATAAAATGTACTTATAAAAATGAAAATGAAAATCATTAAATCAGTTAAATTGAAACCACCTAGGGTAAATTAAACCAATTGTAAAACTAAAAGAAGTTAAAAGAATAAAAAATAATAGTTTTCATAATTAGCAATATGTGGTATATAGTCTGGACTTCTGAAATCGTAGGGCTACGGGTCCAAAGGAGGTCTTGATATCTCAAATCTCTCGTATAACAATGACACATACCTATGAAGAAAAATTATAAAAATTAAAAAGTCTAAAAATTAAATTAAAAATTGGAAACCTAAATTGAAACTTGAAACTAAAAGGCTTAGCAATGTCATGCCACATAAACCCCCATTCTTCACACACAAGATCATTAGGTCACAGATCTTAGACTTAGGTTAGGTCATTCTATGATATTATGTGATGTTGTGATGATGTTATGTGAAATACCTTTTTATTATTTTGTGGTCTACTATGTTAGACTAGATGGTTAGGATTGATTATCGCTCATCTGGATGGTAGGATATTATTTATAGAATTAGCATTGTCTTATACAGGGGGCTGTGCTAAAAAAGATAGCTGTAAAATAAATTATGAAATTATTGTTTGCTTCCAGGTGTTGAATTCTCCCTTAGCATAGCACAATAAGATAGGTGTGCTTCGCAAGCAACTAATGCTAAGCCCATATGTTTGTAAAACTTAACTACCGTGTGTTGTTCATATTTTCCTGACATTTATTTTGCAAGGCTTAGGATTAATTTTTGAACTTGAAATATAAATTTGAACTTAGAATTAGGTTAGGATCTATGGGGTCTAATATTAGCAAGAGTTGACCCTACTAATCGATGAGTGTAGAGGTCCCCTATCAAGCTCAATGGAGGTCTCTAAAGAAGGAGACAATCCTAGAGAGAAGATCCATAAATCTAAACTTGTAGTTCTAGGCTGGGTTTTATCACGGCAGAGCTGGGCTACCTGTTTTCTATTTCTTTCATGGTGTACAGTGGCACCTAGCCGCATTGGCCTATTCTTTAATTTAAATTGGCTTGAATTATTTTGGGTGTGTAATAGATCAACCTACTTTTTTAGGTTTCTTTTTGTGTTTTATTTTTTGTGATGGATTCCTGGATGATTAGGCTCTTAGGTAAACTAAATTTTTTACCCAATTTAATTCTAATCAACTCAAATAAAAAGAATAAAGAAACTTGAAATTTCATATAAATTAAAGCCCTCAGAATAACCTAAAATCAACAAAAAATAATTAGCTTTTGCAACTCATACTATCATATTATTCTAAACTCTTAAATTAGAGACTTCACCCATTGCACATAAGGGGCATATAACTTGTGAGGATGACCGCCTTGTTAGAGAAGTCTTCCTTCTCTTATTGATTTGGCCCATGACCACTTTTAATTGCATGGAATTTAGTCATAACATGCATACCCCAAGACCTTAAATAAATTATGAGTCAAAATATCTAAAACCTAAAAATTTGCATATGTTAGTGCATTTCATACCCTACATGATCCTAGGGATTAGGGAGTGAGTTTAAGTTTTTAGATTCTTTCTTAAAATATGATAGCCTTACAATCTTCATACATGAGATTTAACATCATGAATTTAAAATGCACTTAGGTAGTGTTAGTTTACAGCCCTGTAGGTTATAAGTTTAGAA
Source organism: Cymbidium sinense (assembly GCA_021442155.1). Lineage (NCBI taxonomy): Eukaryota > Viridiplantae > Streptophyta > Magnoliopsida > Asparagales > Orchidaceae > Cymbidium > Cymbidium sinense. The sequence goes on from CM038227.1 coordinate 81,339,598, forward strand.
GAGATAAGGATAGGTTTGTTCCCTTAAGTGAGAGGAATGATCAATAATTCCTAAAAGTGAAAGCTAGGTTGAGCATCTAACTTGTGTTAGAAGCACATATAGACTTAAGATCTGAAGCTTCCTGTTAAAGTCTTGAACCCAAGGCATTTCTGTAGTCTTGTACTACTAGAATCTAAGTTAGAGATTTCTAGCAAAATTTCAACTCAAAATTCTAATTAAATTCAAAAATTTAAAGCATAGTGATAGGATAGTTGAAATGCTTACTAGGCATTCCAATATCAACACGTATTTTCTACTTAATCCTGTTTGGCTTCCAAAAATAAGTCTTTCAACTTTGGATCACTCCCAATCGAAATTCTACAATATCATTTCCTTTGAAAACTAGCTTAGAAATCAATAGAAATAATAGCTTATTTCCTTAATTAAAAGTATTCTTAGGAAGAGATCCTTCATTCCTAAGATGTAATTAACTATGAGGGCTTGCCCTTATAGGGAACCATGAACTTAGTTTAAAATAAATCTTGTTCTAGTTCCCATGTAGTTCATGGGAAAACTCCCTAGTACATTAAAGACCCATTAGCCTTAAGAGTCTTTAATTAAATGATTGAATAAATTATAATATAACATGTTTATCTTTCGAGATAACATGTTCACTTCTTAATGATGCATTTAATCATCCAAATAAGATATTCCTAAAATCTATGTGGTGTCATAAATTTTTTTCCACAAGTGTTCTTAAGAAATCTCCATTTCCTAAGATGTAATTAAATATAGGGGCTTGCCCCTATAGAAAACTTAAGAGCCTAATTTAAAAATAAACCTTCCCTTCATCCATGTAGAGTACAGAAAAAATCTCTAGTACACATAGACCCATTAGCCTTAATAATTCTTATTAGGTGATCAGGTCCATTGTAAAAAGATATTTCAATCTCTCAATGTAGTATATCATTCTTTAATGTTATGCTCAATTATTTGAATAATTACCCCCTAAGATCTGTATGGTGTCCTTATAGACCAAAATATAAGCTCCATAGATTTTTCTAGTGACCCTGCTAATGAAAATTCTTCTCTCCATCTTTAGTAGTTAATTATGATCTTTAAGCATCGATAGTGGACTTATGTTTTTCATTGGTCCAAGACTACCTTCCTATTCATTGGATTCCTCACCCATTTCATCTTTTGACAAGTATTGTCAAAACTCCATGGTTCTAGAAACTCTCAAGAGTAGGATCTAAAAACCCATTGGATCCCCAATGGATAAATTAAATGAATAAAAAATAATCATGCTAATTTTTCAAAAAAAAATTCCCAAGCCATATCTATGAACCTATTGTCATACCTAAATTTGATGAATTAGGTTCAATGTTCTCTCAAAATCTCTTAAATCCACCTCTTAGTGGGGTTCAGATTTTAAGTTTCTCGAATAATTAACTCAAAATCTCTCAAAATCAGAAATCTCATCTAGCATAATTAAATTTGTTGGATGGAGATTTAATTTAAAATTTTAATCAAAAGAAGTCAACAAAATCTCCACAATAATTAGCCTCTTGCTTTCCTACAAATAGAAGCAAAGCACTAGTCTCCATTAGTAACCACAATAATAGTCATATCATTTGGCATGCTCATCTTTTCATTTGCCTTAGGTGTAGATTTGTCCATGGATCAAACCGTACTCACCTCTACCCCCATCATTAAGTTTGACCAGGGATTTGAGCACTTCAAAGTCACTTCGAATGGCCCAACACTCACTACTATCAACAAGAATGAGGTAGTAGATAAGAAGCCGCTTCTTTAGTTTGGTTTGCAATTTGATACCGAGTTCCCCTCTTTGAAGAGGAAAGCTGTAGAGGTTCCCCTATAACAAGCATCTATTGTTCCCACCATTAGAACTAGTACAGTCTGTAGGATAGCCCCAGCCCCCAAAAGGAAGGCAATAGTTGTGTCAGTGGTTATCCCATCTACTTTCAAGGTTGGCTCTAGCTCCCACCTTGTCCCTTTCACCAAGACTTAGTGTAAAAATAAGAACTGCAAGTTGAAGCGGTACTACAAGAGGATGTTTAAGGAGGTAGAGTTTGCATCCCATGTGGTTGAAGATAGTTCTCCACATGGAACCTCTCCCCTCCTTGGTGGGAGTAGGATTCATCCACTTTCATTTGTAGAGGGACAGAAGGATGTAAGGAAGATAATTGCATCACTCCTATAACCCATAGAGTATAAGGCACCAACTAGAAAGAGGATGAAGCCCTATGTTGGTCTGAAGTCTGTGTTTAAGAGAATATGGATAGCCCTTGGATGCTTAGAGTTTGCCTTAGTTCATGACTTGGAAGAGATTTTATCTATGAGTGTTAGGAATCAAATGCACATGGAGAGGGTCATAAAGGCCAAGATAGCAACCCACGAAGGGAAGAAAGATAGAAGGAGGTTTGCTAGATATTCATCGACCTCATTCTTGGTAAATCATTTCCCCAATCAGTGAACTAATAAAGCTGATCGCCCAGACAATATAGTTCTTACTAGTTATGGCCAAAGGAAGAAGTCCTCGGTTGAAGCATAGCTGGTGTCACCACACAACATCGTTCGATTCATCATCCACCATCTCCAGTTTATGTGTCACCATTCAATATCCCACAAAGTGTCACAAGAACACATATAGGAGAAAATCTTCACCCTTGGTGATCCCTAGCCTAAGGGCCACCATTCATCTTCTCATACTAATGATATGAGGCTGAGCTCCCCCATTCGACCACCTAAATTGTTAGTGGAGAAGAAGAAGTGGCAGCCATTGCTTTACAAATTCATCAGGGTGAAGATAAGAAGAAGACAAATGGAAGGGAAATCTCATTGTCAGTAAAGCCTGTTATGGTTAACACATCATTAGTCTAGGATGTCTAGTGTACCCCACCTATAGAGGATCATATGACAGAGATTGCCACCATGGGTATGTCTTTGTAGATCAAAAAAATATAGACGGTCATTCCGTTGAAAAGATCTTAGCAAAATATAAGGCAATGATCAAAGACATGGAGGAATGGAGCAATGATAAGAAGGTCAGCTTTGACATGGAAGAAGATGACCTCTTAGATGATGTAGCAGAGGTATGTATGGTAGAAACCAAGACTTCCCCCCATAGAGAGCATCATCATAATACTAATGTTTAAGGAGTTGTAGTTAAAAAAATGTGGCATCATACTCAACTCAATGACTTTTGCATCAGCTCAAACTAAAGGATGATCAGATTGACTGTATGGAAAGAAGGATTGAAGAGTTGATTTCAGTTGTGTTAGCTCTTCAATGTTAGATGCCAACACCTTATACCACACATATAGAGACATATAGGCTCGAGTTGGTGCATATAGTCAATTATAAAAATACCACCCCACTAGATACATACAGTCTACATAGCAAAGGTATAAATAATGTAGTTCTCCAAGAAAAAGACATTAAATAGATGGTGAAACAATAAGTGAAGGAGGTGTTGGTGTAAACTCAAGGGATCTCATCAGCCCCTAAGGGTAGAACCTACTTGAAAGAATTTGATGTAATCCAATACCTCCAGGGTTTTATGCCACCTTCTTCAAAGTGTTCAATGGAAATGGGAACCCTAGGTAGCACATTGTACACTTCAGAGCTAATTAACACAATGTAGATGATAATGATGCTCTAATCTTCAGACAATTTATTAGTAGCCTTTATGGAGTCACTTTTAATTCATACACCGAACTGCCAAAGAGTTTAGTGAAGTCTTTTGCTAAGCTAGAATAACTTTTCATCAAAAAGATTTGCAAGAGCTTAATAAAGGGTGATAGTAGGCGATCTATAGTAGAGAAACATAAACCTAACGAGTCCCTAGTTGATTATAGTCTTAGATGGCATAACCTGAGTATGAAATGCAAACCGTGGCTCCAAGAGTAGCACTTCATTGAAATTCTTCTAAAGAATATTCATTGCCATGATTTTTTTTTTTTTTTTTGTAAAGAGAGATTTTATTGATCACTTTAAAAATTACAGGTAACCCACAAAACAAAAAAGAAGTATAATGTTACTTAAGTATAGCCTTGATATAAGGCAGCTCCATATAATCACCATTCACAAGGATAGCTAGTAGAGGGTCTTTGTTACTAGAAATGCAAAAGGATTGTGAGGTAGCTCCTCAGTTGGCTAACATATCAGTTAGCTAATTTCCCTCCTTATGTATATGAGTGAAGATGATGTTCAAGTTGTTTAGAAATTTTCTCTATCCATGGGCATGTTTCTTTCATGCTTAAGGGCTTCACAATCAAGACATTTGAGAAATTAATCAGCAAGATGGCCAACCTATAAGAGGAAGCCAAACAGTTACCCTTCTTAGACCATTCTTACAAGCCTAAGCCCTAGAAAATATTTGAGAAGAGGCTTAGGGTATACTTAGTTACGTTTAAGGGAAAAGAGTCAGTGAGAGTTCATTCTAAGAAGCATAGATCTCAACATCCTCCAGTCCAACCACCTCTTTCGGCTTTACAACCATTGTAGTAACTGCTGCAACATACATATCAGTATCCACCACCAGGTAGCTATTTCTAACATACTCTTGTAGATAAGCTTTCAAGAGGGAGGTAGTGAAATAATCTTAAAGAACCACTTTAAGAATCTTGACTTTTAGCTACCTAAGCCTAAAAAATTGAAAGAAGTAGGCAGGAGTGATGATCCTAACTTCTGCACCTACCACTACATGTTAGGCCACTTCTTAAAGGATTGCTTCACTTTAAAAGATTAGCAAAAGCACAACAGCAAATCTGGATCCATCATGATGCCCAAACAATACTTAGTAGAACATCTTTCTAGTATTATTAAAGTAATCTTTGGGGAATCATTAGATCCTCTTAAGACTAAGGAAGGCCGAGACATCTCTTTATCTCAAACCTCTAAAATGATTATCTATAAAATTAAAAAACTTTCTCTACACATGCCTAAACCAGTTCAAACCTCAACCACCTTATTAGGTCTACCAATTGTGAGGGTCAACTCAAAGTAGGTGGTGTTGACTTCATTTTGGATGAGGTTGACATCATCCTTAATCTTAGATTAGGAGCTTTCTAATTAGGCACTTAGAATGTTATATTTAGTGACCAATTGTATAAATAAATCAAAATAAAATAACAAATAAGATTAAATACAAATCTAAAATAAAATCAAGAATTAAATTTAAATTTAAAATTATATTTAAAAGCAAATCAACCTAATGCCCTAAGGTGAAGGTCGAGGTCATCCTACTGAACTCTTCTAGAAGTTGACCTAGCCCAATAGGATTACGTAATTCCAATCAAATCTCAAAAAAATTTAAAAATTCAAATCAAACACATTTTATTTGAAATTAAATCTGATTGAACTTAGAATGAGGTAGTTGAGATGGTTGACTCAATTAACCCATTTAAGCTCAAAATCACCCAAGTCTAAGGAAATTCAAATAAAATCAAAATAAATTAAAATCAAATTAAACAAAAAGAATAGATTCAATGCATGCATAAATATAAATGAACCTAAAAGTAAATTCAAATGTGGGAAATCAGGTCATTTGACCTATAGTTGACTTATGTGGGCCCCACTAAGTCAAAAGACAACCCATCAAATACAACTGAATTAAGTCATTCCAAGGACTCAAAATCATCAAGTGAACATGTTTAGATATAAATCTAAATAAATCTAAATCCAATAAGAGCTCAAATGGGTTAATTAGATCATTTAACCCAAATAGACCCAAATGGACCTTATTGAACCTAAATTTAAATTAAAGTGAAATTAATTCAAATCAAATATCTAAACTCATTTGAAAATCCTAATTAAATATAATTCAACCAATCATTTGGTTTAATTTAACCAGTTTGATTGTTTTACCCAAATGAGTCTAATTTAATCCATTAAGCCTAATTTGGGTCAAATGGGTCAAAATTAAAATCAACTTCAAACCTTAAACCCTAAATTAATTGCTCCAAATCATCCCAAACATTTAATTAAATATGATTGAAGTCTAAACATATTTTAATTAAGTCAAATTTGTCATTTGACTCAATTGAACTCAACTTAACCTATTTATGTCAAAATGGGTTAAGTTAGACAAAAGTAAAATTCAGCTCAAATCTAATGAAATCAATCAATTAGAAACATCAAAAAATATCAAACAAACTCAATTAAACCTAAATATAAATCCTAAAGTGTCCATTTAAAACAAGATAATTTAATTGACCCATTTAGGTCAAAAAGGTCAATGTTTGGCTAAACTACATCAAACCTAGATAAACTTTTGATCAATTAGCCTCTAAGCCTTCCTATGGGAAATTAGGCATGACTACAACTTATATATAAATCCAATTAATTAATTGAATTAACCAAATCAATTTAAAAGTAAAAGATAATCAAATGGATCAAAACTAAATAGTTAAACCTAAGTTTAATTCAAATGAACTTGAGTTTGGTTCATGATTCACCTTGGTTTAACTTGGGTAGTCAATCATCAATCTAAAGAGGAGTTGAGGTGGTGCCATAAAGCCAAGTGATACTATGGAGGGTGAGTTGTAGCCATGGGAGGAAAGAAAACCAAAACCCATACACATGAGTCCAAACAATTCCATATCCTCCGAATCCAATGACCCATTTGGATTAGCCTATAACTCATTTGACATTTGACTTAGACAAAAGGCAACAACAATCAAATGTCCACAGGGTGATGAGGTGGCCATGGAAGAAGCATGGTGGAACCCATGGGAGACAAGCATGGCCGACCCACCCCATCCATTCAAACCTCACCTATGGCTGACCCTAAGGGATTCAAACTTTTTCTTTAACCTTCCCACCACCTTCTCTGCCATCATTAGATCATAATTCCAATGGCTAGCCATCCCCTGCCATTTCTAAAATCAACAAACCTCATGAGCAACTAAAAAACACTTAAGGAGGCTAAATTAGAGGCTTTTGACTTTATCATCACCTTCCTTTAGTGAAATCAAGTGCAGGAAAACCTCCCCCCCTCCTCCCACACAACAAGCTCCAATGAGTGGTAGTGGATGTTCACCTCCACATCAATTCATAGGGAGGCAAGTCATGATTCTTTCTCTAAAATCTTCATCCAATCTCCTCAAACATATTCAAAACCTTAAGGACTGTCCAGACTTAACGCTGGTGAGGTATCATAGAAATTGACTTCCCTTTCAATTCACATTGGTAATTTATGAAACAAACTTGACCTATAGTAAGATTAAGCCTCATAGATTAATTAAAAATTAATTGATGATAATTTTACATTCAAATAAATGCATTCTCATTATTGACCTCACTTTTGGAGTGATGATTGATCCCTCCCCTTTTAGATTTAGGAGCCTTCTATACATTTAGACTTCCTTAGTGCTAGGACACTTCTAGTGATTAAGAGAACACTAAACCTAAGCCTAGAGACTTATAGGGCATAGCTCTAACCCTAGAGTTTACCTCAAGACAAGTAGGCTTCACCTACCATAAAGCCTAAACCAAGACTCATGCAAATCAACTCATCCAAACTTAAGCTCATGTGATTGAAGCTAAACCAACTCAAACCTATTCAATTAACCTTAATTTAATTTGATCTTCTAATCCAAGCTCCAAGCGAAATTAACTTGGGCATTAACCCAAGTTAATCCACCACAATCCTATAATTCCATTCAAACCCATTCAAGCAAACTAAACCCAATTTGATTTTCTCAATTACTCTAATTATTTAATAGATCATTTCAAACTACTATGACACTTGTAATCAAACTAATTGAATTGAGTGAATTTGATCATCCCAAGTTAGCCAATTTATACCTAAAAGGTTCAAATAAACCAAAACTCAATCAAGCCCAAATCAATTGTAATCAGAGCCACCAATCAACTTTAAATTTATCATTGAACCCATCCCAACCATCTATAACTCCAATTGGTCTAAGTTGACTTGACCAAGCCACTTGACCCAAAGTAACCTAAAAGGCTAAATTTAGCCAAACTCCAATCAAACTCCCATTGGATCTAACCAAGCCATCTAATCTCTTCATTGATGATTGTAGGTCACTATTAAACAGTCCACTACAATCAATTGAACCTAATCAAACCAATTTGATCCTTTGTCCCAAGTTGACCTAATTTGACCTAAAGGATCAAATTGAACCAAATAAAATCTTGGATCAAATTGATTGAAACCAATGCTTCCAATTAATCATCAATTAAATATTGGACATGATCCAACCTTTAATTAGACCCAATTGGGTCAACCCAACCCAATTGACCTACTTAGCGCAATTTAACCTAAAAGGTCATATTGAACCAAATCATTCCCTAATCCACATCAATTCAAATCAACTCCTTCAACCAATCACCAATGACCAATTGAACATAAGCCTAACCCATACTCAAGCCAATTTGGCCAATTTGATCAAATTGGTCAACATGACTCATTTAAACAAAATTGAACCGTATGAACTAGATCCAAATCTAACCCAAATTAAATCAAACCAATTGCACTAACTCATTACAAATGACCAAATTAAACTTATCCAAACCCTCACTTTGGCCCAATTTAATCAAAATGGTCAACTTAACCCAACATGACCCATTTGATCTACATGGACCAAACCTGACCAAACCTGGCATGACTCATCCTTAGGTCACCATGGGCCTACCCAAGTGGGCCCAATCCATGGTGAACCCAGTTTGGGTCAAACCCATTGAACCAAGCCCTCCAAATGGGATAAAATCCCCATTTGGAAGGGTTCTCTAACTCCCCAACCCTTGGCAGTGACTTTTGGCCTATCTTGGACAAAGGACTACTGACCCAACCTAATCCAAGTTTGTTGGGCTCAACCTTTGGCTAAGAGAGGGTGAGTTCACCCATGGGAAACCATTGGTCCACCTAAGGAGGAGTGTACACCTCATGGTATCCCACTACACTCCCTCAACCTTTCATACTCATCCACCTCAATAGTCCCCTGCCACCTCTGGCCAATTACTCTAGCCAGATAGCAGCCAAAGGTTGAACCAATCCTAACCCTTGGTTCTACTAGAGAGGAGAGTATACTCCTCCCATTCATTAAAACTCAACATAGAGCTTCCTCAGAGTATTATACACAGTCCTACACTCTCTCCTAAGCTTCCCGTGCACCCTACCACTGGTGAGACAAACTCCTGATCAGACCTAGAGCTCCATCTGTCCAAACTTTCCAAACCTACACCAAACTAAAATTAACTCTTTCCACACCTTCACCTCACTCTAACGAATCAAAATGAACTATTTTTTGAGTGATTCGATCACCAGAAGACGTCCCTAGACCAACACAAGTGAGCTTTGCATCAACTTTTGGTCTACAGATCGATCGATAGGGAGGCAGCTCTAAATCTTTTCAACGGGGCTTTGTCTCTTCAAGACAAAGCTACCTCAATCATTGGATAACTATTCTATAGCTCCTACAAGGTAAAAAATCCAACAACTGTAGTCTTATTCATTAGGTGTTGGTCTATTTTAAAGTGAATAATGTTTTCATGTTATCTCCAACATAGAATCTCCTTAGATTTATTCCCTGATCATTTTGGAGTCAATTTCGCAATCAAACAAGCTCTGGCAAGCACAAATCGAATGGCAGAAGGTGGAATGTGTCTATCTTCCAATGCTCGCAAGATGATGGATCACTAGTCATCCATTCTATGTGATTAGAATGGACGACCATGACTAATCATGTTAGAAATGTCAATTTAATCCCTTCAAAATCATGGGATTAATCTTAACCATCTGATTTAAGATCAGACGATCGAGACAAAACTATGTTCACAACCGCTGAGTCAGCTATCGCATCGGATGATTTAAGTAGATGATGTTGTGATGCCATGTGGAAAGTGCTACCGCATCAGCGTCCACATGAGGCCAATGGTTTAAAAGAATTAATTTAGGCTTATAATTATAATTAAATAGCTAGAACTTCAAAAAAGCACAACTAATTATAGAAAAATAAAAAAATACAAATAAACCCATTTTGGAAAGCTAGAAAAAGGAGAATTTAATAAAAAAATCCATAATTAATACCTAATGAATAGGGCTTAATTAATATTTGAAGCTCAAGATAATTACTTCAATTAAAGCCAAATTACTTGGCTAATTAATTCCAAATTTGTTGGGATAATTCTACGAGATGTCCTCTGCCTCCCATAATTTTCTTAAAATTATTTGCCATGTGGTTTGAAGATTTTTGAATTTTAACCTTAATTACCCTCTTTAATTAATCAAATAATTATTAAAATTAATGAACGGTAAAAATTAAGCAATGGTGTTAATTAATCAATGTAAACAGTGAGTATGATGAGGGAAAAGAATTAGGACCCCTTTCCTAATTATTTTCCCAAGTGTACTTCCTTAAGAGGGTTTAATTAATATGTTTAATAATTAAGAAATAATTAAGAAAAATCAATGATAAAATAAAGATTAAAATTGATTTAAATTACATAAGTGCAACTCATTAATTTCTTTATGTATTTAATAGCATAAAGTCATTAAAAAAATTATGATTATCCCATTGGTGTGGGGAAATCATAAGAGTATTTAGCTTAAATATTTTTCTTCTTTAATTTAGTTAACTCTTAGACATGAGCCTAATTGCATTAGACTTCTTTAGGTGCATTGTTGATTTTATTTTCCCAAAGCATATCATTGAAGACTCATGATCAAGTGTTTAATTAAATTAAAGAAGCTTGAGGAAGGGTAATCAAATTGATGTGATTAATGGCTTAAACCTAATCAACTCATAAAACATGCATAATTTCATTCTTTAAACATGTCAAATAACCAACATGGGATAGGGTGAATCCTAACTATCATTTCTCCTCTTTAGGTTTTAAAAACTTAAACATTAAAATTAAATCCTTAAAAACACTTTTATTAGTGTTAAAGAATGTTTATTTAGTTTGATTGTCCTTAAGATTCAATAAAATTGAGTATGTTATATGGTGACATTTAATTACTTCATTTTAATTATCATAAATGTGCATGCCATTTGTTTCATATGTTTATATATTTTAAAATGAAAATTAAAAGAATAAGATTGCATTCAAATTGCATGAGTTGGATAAATGTCATTATATAATGTGGCCATTATCACTAATAAATCTCAAATTATTTTAAAATTATAAATTAATGATGAATCAAATAGTATGAAACTTAAATTAGTGTTTGATGTAATTACTTAATGAAGTCTCTACTTAGTTGTAACTTAAAGATAGTATTAGATTATTTTATCTTTAAGTTTTATGTGTATATTTACATATATTTGAATTAGCAAGTATATAGTCTGGACATCCCAAGAATAAGAGGCTTTAAGTAGCTTCAAGGAGGTCTTAGATAATCTCACTTCACTAGTTTGATAATGGCATGCACTTGCTTAATTTCATTTGTTTGTATACATGTACTAGAATATAGGATAAAACTTTTATTTTTGTGCCATTAGATTTTACATAAATAAAATATTTTATATAACCTTTGCATAATTTTGTTTCTATTCTTATGTATATGTTTACATATATTTGAATTAGCAAGTATATAGTCTGGACATTCTAGGAATATGAGGCTTTAAGTATCCCCAAGGAGGTCTTAGATAATCTCACTTCCCTGGTTTAACAATGGCACGTACTTGCTTAAATTTCTAATACATGTTTTGCATATGCTTAGCTATGAGATGAAATCTTTTTTTCTATCAAGTTCATCTATTAACATTCATTAAGAGTGCAGAAAAATGAATATATTGTATGTATATATGTTAAATTAAATATTAAGAAGATTAAAGATGAAAGAATGTGAATGTTATTGATAAAGAAAGAAAGTTGTGGAATATTACTCATTTAGTGGTGACTTAATTTCATTAATCCTAAGATGCCTTTCATGTTTGAATAAGATTCCTTGAAATAAATCTAAATTTAGGCTCAATAAAAATTCATAAGTGGTTCACTAAGAAAACTAAAGCTATAATAATTTTCCCTCTAGAAAATAACCTAGGGTAGGGATGAAGGGGCTAAGCCTCTTTCTTCCCTTTATAATTGTTGGATTCTAAGTAAGTATTGAATTAAATGAGAACATGGAAGTTAAAATCAATCAGTCTACTAAAAGACTTGAAGTGAAACTATCCCAAATGGTCAATTTAAATAATTATAAAACTTTGGACAACCACACTTTCAAAACTTAACCAAGACATACCACACTAAGCCTTGGCACACACATTAGATTGCTAAATCACTGATTTTAGTATTAAGTTAAATTGGTGTATGTTATGGTGATGTGCTTTATTTTATGATGTAATATTTTAGACTGGATGTTAGGATTGTTTGTGAATAGACTGGATGTTAGGTTCTTAGTAGTCTAATGATGTCTTATGTAGAGGATTGTGCTAAAGGGGCCGCTATAATAATCAATGAATATAAATGTTATTGCTTGCAGGTGTTAGTTATGCCCCTAAGCACAATCCTATTAGGACAGGTGAGCTTGGCTACCCAAGTACAGGGTGCTAAGTCTAAATAAGTGAAATATAATTTCTTGGCTTGTATGTTTATTTAGATAATATCTATTTTATAGGTGTAGTTAGACTTTTTATTTCATGAATATGTAATTTTATGCTAGGATTGGGATTAGTGCTATGGGGATTAGGATGAGCAGTGGCTAGAAGGTAAGGACCTGGAGGTCCTGTTAAGCCTAGAGTAAACAGTCAAAGAAGGAAAGAAGAATAAGAATCGAAGACCCCATAACATTCATTTCATTTGTAAAATTTAATTAAAATTTAGGTTGTATAAGGGCAATGCTTAGCTACCCAACTTTTTTTTCTTTCTGGGGTGTATGGTAGTACCCAGTCCCATTGGCCTCTTATTCTCTTATGAAATTCAAATGTTTGATTGTTGTGTTTAGATTATGCAATAGAAATGTCATATTTTTTATAGGTTTCTTAAAGTGTGATGATTTGATGTGTGGCCTGGATGTAGATGACTCTTTAGAATAAAAATAAAGAATTTTATTCTGATTAAATAACTCCAACTAAATTCTAACATAATTCACTACCTCACTCTAAAGCCTGGGTATATAAATAAGATAATAAAAGTTTTAAAAACCCCTTAGTTGAATGGTTGTAGGTTATAACAACATCATATCATATTGTCTCACTCTTGGATAGAGAAAATCTCTGCGCTTACATGATAGGGGACAAGCTTGACCTTTGAGGGTGCTCCATTATAGTGGAGAACACCCCTTCTTATGGATTTAGCCATAACTCAATTTATCATGAATTTAGGCATAATTATCCCAAGCCATAGTCCAAATAAATGTGTCAAAATGACATAAAAACTTGTAAATTTTCAAAATTAGTCTAAGTCATGTTTACATACTAAACATTATCTAGCCTCTTAGGGAGTTAGTTTAAGACTCTAGCTTCTTTCCTAATAATAGCCTAACTATCTTGCATCTACATAAGATCGGCCTACATGGTTTTAAAGTGTAGGATGTGTTAGCTGATAGCCACTCCAAATGGTTGTAAGTCTAAAAGAGTCGATATGTGTTCATCCTTTCTTATAGAGGTGAACCACTATATCCCATTTTCCCTGAGTAGTTTTAGGTTGAGCTCTGAGCCTACACTAGATCACTTTAGATTTAGGTTATGAGGCAGCTCATTTCTCTTTAGCTATGAGTATGATTCCTCACCTCTTAGGCGTTTCTACAATTTTGTGTTGTTGGATTATAGGCCCTAATATTCTAATAAGATTCTAACTTAAATAAAAGTAAATTCTCTCTTTCAAAAATATGAAGCCCCACTATAGGATATATTGAAGCACTCACTAGACTTCCTAGTATCATGGGTGCTTCCTACTTATTCTCCTTTGGAATCAATGAAGAAGTCTTCCTATTCAAACAATCCTATTTGATTTTCTAATAACAATTAATTCTTTGATAGTCTGGCCTTGAAATCTTTGGAGATGCTTATTGACTACTTTAATCGAGAGTATTCTTAAAAAATTCCCATTTCATAAGATGCAATTAACTATGGAAGCTCACTTTCATAGGGAACTAAAGAACTGACATAAAATAAACTATACTTTACTTATCCATGTAAAGTAGGGGAAAGATCTCTGGTATATATATACAGACCCATCTACCTTAGAAGTCGTTATTAGGTGTTCAGTTCCATTAAAAGATGATATTTCTGTCTTTTGAGATAGCACATCATACCTCAATGTCACACCCGATCACTTCGAAAAATATCACCTAAGATCTGTCTGGTATCCCTATGACTCCGAAATAAAAGGCCACATTCACCTGCTAGATCGTCGAAGGTGAATCATTTTAGACAAATGGTGCTCGGTCTCTGCTACAGATGGGGGAGACAAAATCATTGTCGTCCATTCTTTTTATTTGGAATGGACCATCATGATCTAGAAGTGTCTATGATTTAAATCCCTTAAAGAACCATGGATTGATTCTGGGCCATTCGATCTTTGATCATATGGTTTTGATAAAGTTACATCCCTACTACCATTTTAATGTAAGATCCATGTGGTTCTTGTGCAGCCAATCATGCAATGTCACATGTAAAGGGGTGTTGCAATACCATCACGTGGTGCTAACTAATTTAAGTGGGAAAATCTAATTTTTTGGATTTAAAATATATAAAAAATTGCTAGAAACTTAAAAAATTTATTAAAATAAAATGCTCAACCAAGAAAATGCAATTAAGGGCTCTGTGGATTCATTTCAGTAAGAAGAATCTATGAAACTGAAATTTTCAAATTTTTATTGGGTAATTCTGGACTAAATTGAATTTAATTAAAATTAATTAAACCTTAATTAATCTCAAAATATTAATCCAACCAATTTGACACTTTAGAGAATTGTAATTGAATCAAAAACACACCTTAGATAAAATATCTAGGATTTATGGGTGATTAAATTAAAAGATATAAAAATTTCAATTTCTAAATCTTAATTTAATGAAATAAATTAATAATAATTCAAGAAAATTAAGGAAAATTATGGAGTTTACTTGAAATATTATAATACACATAAACAAACCTTAAAATATATTAAAGCTCACAAACCCACTAATCCTCAAAATGACATAATTAGGTAATTAAATGGATTAATTAATTCATTTAAATAGTGTGATCTTTAAATAATCATAATAAATCAACCAAAAATCAAAAAGATCTAAATAAACCATCACTGGATTCATCATTCAGAGTGGAATCAAGAAAAAGTAAAAGCTCTAATTAATTCTTAATAATTTAGGCTTAATTTAAGTTTTATTGAAAAATAATAAAATCTCAATTAGTCTCAAAATACATATTTGATTAAGAGAAAACTTTAGAGAAATAAAACTGGCAAAAAACCCCACTTGCCATAAAATTTACAAAGCAAAATTACTTTTGGATTAAAAGTTATCAAAATTTTTAATTCTAGTTTAATTTAAATAAATTATTTAATTCAAAAATTATAAAAACTAATGAAATTAATTCAAAATATTTTTAATAACATCAGAGGACCTATGAAAAAATTCCCTAGCCCTCTGAAGTTAAAAATCTTAAAATTCATATATTTAGAATTTATGGAATAATTATGAAAATGAAATTATCTAAATCTTAAATTATTAAATTAAAAAAAATTATTATAAATTAAAATTTAAGATCGGTCAATCTATAAATTCCACTTTTAAATGCAAACTTATTAACACTAAAAACTTCTTAAATCCATGAAATGTTAAGTGGATGATGACAATTACAATTAAACATAAATGATTAATCAAATCATCTTATTTAAATAACCTAGGAACTTAGGATGGCCAAAATTAGGTTTGAGACCTAAGTAGTTCATTCCTTTAGGTTTCTTAGGCAATGATTAATAATTAAGTGTTAATAAAAAAATCATAATATAAGAGGTTTAATAAATTTTTAATCATAAAACATCTTTTAATTCAACCTAAATAATAAATTGAATAACTAAAGATCGAAAATCATTAAAAAAAGAGAAAGTGTCTAAAAAATAAAATAAAAATCTTTAAATCAAGCTTAAGTTAAAATTAAATTTTCAACCTTAAAATAAATCAACTAAATTAATAAACTTAAAGCACTTAATTTAATAAATATTCATTTTAACAAAATGAAAGTTAAATTTCAAATAAGTAAATGAGATTAATTAAACCAAAATAAAATGAACTAAACTAAAATATGTGAAATTTAAAAAAAATCATATTATCTTAAATCTTAATCAAATCAAAGAAATTTTAAGTTGAATTTAAACCTAAATCATAAAATCATATCCAATAACCATTAATCATAAACAACATTAAAATAAATTAAGCACCATGAAATTTAAACAAGCTAAATTAATAAAAACCAAATTAGAAGATCAAATTAAATTAAGCAACCATTAAATTAAATCAATCAAACAACTAAAATTCAATAAACCAATTAATTAAACTCTTAATTAAAAGTTTAAATAAGTGATCATTTTAAATTTTAATCAAAAATATAAATTGGTTGAGTTAAAATACATTAATTAAATCAAATCAAATTAAATGAAAAGATGGAATTATTAAATTTAAACAACTTCTAAAGTTGATTAACCATATAAATCATATTTGATAAAACTTATTAAATAAAACCAAAAAGAAGGAATTAAAAACTAATTAAATTATTAAAATCAAATTAAATTGAAATGTAATAAATTTAAAGTAATTAATCAAGATATATCAAATGAAATAAATTCACTAAACTTAACTTTTGAAAATCTTAATTAATCAAATTAATATCAATCAAATAAATATATTTAAATAAATAAAAAAGTTTAATTAAAGAGTTAATTTCTTCGTTTAACCATAGAATGGTTCTTTATCTTAGGATGGAAATCCCATTCTACTATGATTAAGATGTTGAATATAATGGCTCTTGCCCAAAGAAAAATTTATTTTTTTCTCGTTCTTTAAAACCTAAATTCAACTTTAACAAAAAAATAAATCTAAAATCTAATAAAATTATAAATCAATTAAATCATTTAAATTAGAACCACATGATGATAAAATTTGAATGAACCTTGAATTCAAATCAAAACTTGAACCTAAAATTTTCTAATGCAGTCATACCATACAAACCCTTCCTTTCACACACTTCATTGTTAGGTCACAGATCTAGACTTAGGTTAGAATGATGATTTATGATGCTTTATGATGTGAAATAATGTTTTCTTATTTTGTGATAAAATATTTTAGTCTGGATGACTAGAAACTATATTCTCTATAGTCTGGATTTTAGGGCATTCTTTTTAGGCTAATATTATTTTCTACAAGGGGCCCTGCTTAAAAGAGTCTACTATAATAAATATAAAATAAATGTTATTTGATTATAGGTGTTGCTTAAGTCCCTAAACATAGCCTAATAGGACAGGTGAGCTTGGTAACTATTGGTTATATGTTTGTATCTTTTAAATATAATCTGCTAGTGTGCTGTATATATTTCCTGACATTTATTTTACAGCATTTTGATAATTATTTTGGAATTTTAAAATATAATTTGAGCCTAGAATTAGGTTAGGATCTATGGGGTCTTAGAATAGCACGAGCTGAATTTATTTGTTAGTGACCCCCTATGGAGCCCAATGAGGTCCCTAAAGAAGGTGATGATCCAGGATGAAGACTCCTATAGATCGAGACTTTAGTTCTAGGCCGGGTTGTAAAAACGTTGAATTTGGTTGCCCATGTTTCTTTTCTTTCAAGGTGTACAGTAGTACCCAGCCACATTGGCCTAATTTATTAATTTAATTTAGCTTGATTTATTTTGAGATGAATAATATAACTGCATGTTTTTCATAAGTTTGTTTCTACAATTGTTATGTATTTTATGCTAAAGCTTGAAAAATATTTGGCTCTTAAGAAAACTAAATTTTGTTACCCTATTAAATTCAAAAATCTCATACATAAATTAAAAACTAATAATCACACCATAATTAAAGCCCTAAGCATACAACTAAAATAACTAGAAATAACTAGACTTTGTGAATCATGTGAGCATTTATTCGTAATTCTTGAATTAGGTGCTTCACCCATTGCACATAACGGGGCATCTGACCTATAAGGATGACTTCCCTTCCTAGGAAAGTGCACCTTTTGTATTCATTTGGACCACCACTTTTTTCTAACTACATCTCATTGTAAGCATGAAATTGCATACCCAAAGCCTTAAATAAATTTATGAGTCAAAATACATAGAAAGCAAAAATTATTGCATTAGTTAGGTGCATAATATAGCAGTCATAATTCTAGGGTTAGGAAGTGAGTTTAGATTCTTAATTTTATTTTCTAAATATAATAGCCCAGCCATCTTGCATTCAAAAGAATAAACTAAAGGATTTAAATCATTTAGGTGGAGTTTGCTAGCGACCCTTTCAGGTGGGTTATAAGTTCAAAAGAGTTAGGGAAAGAGTCATTTTGTCAAGTGAGAAAGAGAACAAATAATTTCCAGAAATTAGACTAGGTTGAGCTTTTTACTTATGTTAGAAGCCCTTGTAAACATAGGTGCTAAAGCATCCTATCAAAATAATATTTCAATATCTAGGCATTTCTATAGTCTTATGTTGTCAGAATTTAAGTCTTAGATTTCATATAAAATATAAAAACTCAAAATTTTAATAATTTTAATTTTAAAATTATAAAGCCCAATAGTAGGATAGTTGAAATGTTTAGTGGGCATCCCAATATCTAAAAGTATTTCCTACTTATTCATGATTGGCTTCTAAGAAGTACTCTTCCTCCTTGAAGTGTTCCCTTTTAAATTTCTAAATTAACAATCCTTTTAAGACAAGCTTTGAAATCCATAAAGATAAATGCCAGTTTCTTTAATTGAGAGTATTTCTAGGAGGAATTCCTTCCTACTAATATGTATTTAACTATAAGGGCTTACCCTTATAAGGAACTATAAACCATGTAATGACATAACCTTATTCTACTTTTCCATGTAGTTCAAGAAAATAATCTCTAGAACATGAAAGACCCATCATCCTTAGAAATCCTTATTAAGTAATAGAATCCATTATGGATAATATGTTTATCTTTCTAGATAATATATTTATCTCTTAATGATGCATTTGATTACATAAATAAGTACCTACAAAATCTATATGGTGTCATAAATTTTCTCCATATGTGGAAGCCAAGAAACCGTAGCCATCAAATACTTGGGATAGTCCACCAGCACAACCACTATCCAAGTCCATCATCTCCACTTCAACTAATACTACTACTACATCTACTAGCTCCTCTATTACTTCTAGGAGCATTATATCTGTGGATAAGAGTACTAAGCCACTTATGCCACTTACTTTGCACCCCCAAAATCTATTAAATCAATGAAGAAGAAGAATATCACCTACATTTTATCTCTTTCTAATGATCCCATTAAATTCATTACAATATAAATCTCTCCAAGTCATAATAACAATTTAAAAAATTCTTATCATTCTCTTTAGATAGAAAAAATGTATTTTCCTTTTCTAAATCTTCAAAGTTCCCCTCTTGAGATAGAGTTGGAGTCATCTAACTTTGAAGATCCTTTAGGAGAAGCTGTACATGTACCCGATGAGTAGGTAGATCACACTATTATCCCTCCATCTAAAGAAATCATTGAAGTTAACCTTCGTAGTGGTAAAGTTCTACCTCCTAGTGTGGCACCGTAGAATAATGGTAAATAGGTAATTGGTTCCAACGGGCAAATAATCCCTCCATAGAATTCTCCATCACCTAATATGCTTGTGGAGAGTCAACCCAAAGTCAATTACAATGTCTTGGCCCATCTAAGAATGTTGTCAACTAAGTTAAACATATATGATTCCCTTATATCAACCAAAGAGATGAGAGAATCTTTAATTAAAGCATTATTTGATTCTGAGATATGCTTAGCTTAGCTGGCCACTACGAGTCTAACTAAAGAAGATGCATGTTTCTTAAAAAAGTCCTAGGATTCACCTTCTTAGATGAAGATCTATTATTTGGGATAATAGAGCACAATTACGTGCTATGCATTATAGTAGATGTTGGAAAGTTTAGATTATCTAGAGTACTTGTTGACCTGGGTGCTTCGGTCAATATTATGAGCCTAAGAACCCTAACCTTTTTAAAGATTGATATCATTAAATTCAATTTGAAAAAAAGATATTGAAGGATTCAATGAACAAGCTGAGAGGGCCTTAAGTTCTATCACACTATCATTGGAGATAGATGATTGGAAGACTAAGCCCAAATGTTATATAATAGGTTCATATACATCTTTTAATATTTTATTAAGATAACCTTGGATTCATGAGAATAACATGGTACCATCTTTGCTCCGTCACTGCATCAAGTTCATATGAGGTGGCCTAGAGTATTGTATCAAAGGTGATCTAAAGTCATTCTCAGTATATAGGGTCAAAATTATGAGGATGCAGCCTACTATCTCCCCAAGAAGAAAAGTGCTTATTCTGGTAAACTAATTCAAAAAAAGGAAAAGAAGAAAGATAAGAGAAGAAAAGAAAATCAAAAAGAAAGAGATAATCATATTTTGGGGAGGAAGCAAAGCCTAACATTTCTTTCCACCCACATTTTACCACTCTTTTCCACCGAGTAGGTGAGATGTCTCGACCTCCCATAGGACGAGGATGAGGTAGACTTAGAGGAAGCATCAGAGGAGGGGGACCACCAAACATACTACTAGCTTAAAGTTTTATCCTAACATCTCGAGGATCTCTCATGATATATATAAACCTAGAATCTAGTTCAGAGGATGAGTCTTTTATAGTGAATGCACTAGCCACCTCCCCAATCTTAAAGATCTAGTTAGAGGTGACACTTTAGCCTGACAGTGATGATGATAGGGTCCCTAAACAAAGTATAAGTATATATGAATCTTCCTTATATGAAATTTATAAATAACACATGAGTTCCTTAGCTCTAATCCAACTTTCCCCATAAAATATTGAAGGTTTAATAGTTAAGGATGCTCCTTGATTATATACAGATGCTAACGCTTAGAAGTTATATTCATGAATAGTATCCTCAAGTTCAAATGTTAATGTAGAACTTAAGGATGATACATTTAAAAAATTAATTGAATTTTTATTTGATTAGCACTCACCTTATGTTCTGAATTTAGCAAAAAAAGTTTTATTACCACATACTTGGTCTAACACAAGTCAGAGTACTTTGAAAGGCTATGGAACAACGTATGCAAGAATTTCCAATTAAGACTAGGACTAGGCTTTGGCATAGTTGGTCTAGTAGACGTTGATGAGTACTACTTAGTCATCACCAACCACTTAGAGTTCGATTGGTTTTTTTTAATAACACTAATTCATACGAGGAGGTGTACTTAGAAACTTCAAATTATCTAGGTGACCTGTTAGTTAAGGATGCATCCCTAAAATTAGAGGAAGAGATCAAGTCCATCGATGAGCTAAAGGAGATCAACTTGGGCACCAAAGATAATCCGCACCCTACATACGTCAATTCCTTATTGAATGAATCTACAACCAATGATGCTAATCTTAGAGTTTAAGGATTGCTTTTCATGAAGCTATAAAAAATATGTCTAGATTAGATCCTGAATTCACTATCAATAAACTAACAATCTAGTTTGACATAATCTTTGTCATGCAAGCTCCTAGAAATATGTGATTAGACATCGAACAACAAGTCATTTTAGAAATAAAAAAGTTGATCAAAGCTAGTTTCATCCAAGAAAAAAAATACTCCACACGATTGGCCAGCATCATTCTAATTAAATAGACGAATGACTAAATTCACATATGCACTAATTTTAAGGTTCTTAATAATGCATGTCCTAAAGTTGAGTCTCCATTGCCTATATTGGACCTTATGATGGACATAACCTCATCTCATGCAAATTTCTCATTCATGGGTAGCTTATTTCGTTATACTCAAATTAAGATGACATTGAAAGATGAGAAGAACACTGCATTTAGAACCCAGATCAGAATCTTCTGCTATAAGATCATGCCTTTTTGGCATTAACAATGCTGGGTTTACATACCAATGGGCCATGGCTCAAATCTTTGACTATCTCATTCATCATCTAGTCAAGTGTTATGTCGATGATCTTGTAGTTAAAAGTAAAGAAAAAGAAGATCGTCCATATATCTTAAGAGTAATTTTGGAGCAGTTGAGGTGATACAACCTTAAGATGAATTCTCTGAAGTGTGCATTTAGGATAACTTTAATAAAGTTTTGAGGGTTCATCATACAACACCGTAGAATTGAAATCAATTCTGAGAAAATTAAAGCGATATTAGAAATGCTACCTCTTAAAAGTTTAACCCAACTCAGATCATTCTAAGGGAGGTTGGTGTATTTAAGACACTTTATATCAAAACTGTTAGTAGTTTTCAGTCATTCACCACACTCACCAAAAAGATGCCAATTAAATGGGACGACAAATGCCAACACATATTTGAAAGCATCAAGCAATACCTCATGACACCATCGATTTTTGCTGCCCCTATCCTAGGCAAACCCCTTATACTCTACATGAATGCATTAAAAGATTCCTTAAGTGCTTTGTTGGCTTAAGTCAATGACGAAGGGAAGGAGAATGAACTTTACTACTTGAATCATCATCTAGTTCCTGTAGAGGCAAACTATCCAACTATTGAGAAGCATTTCCTAGATCTCATCTCTACTATTCAAAAGCTACGATACTACATGCTTTCCATTAAAGTCAACTTGATTTCTAGAGTCAATCTATTACAATACCTCATATCACAGTTGATGCTAATTGGGTGATTGGCATAATGGTTCATGATCTTACTGTAGTTTGATATTATCTTCAAGCCCTTCATGCTGTGAAAGGGCAAGCACTTGCAGATTTCTTAACGATGAATCCTCTCCCTGCTAATTCTTCTCTGCATTATGACCTCTATGATGAACAAATCATGAATTTAGAGGGTATAAGCAACAGTCACTGAGAAATATACTTTGAAGGTGTAGCTTCATCTTAAATAGGAGAAGAATCACAGTCCATTCTCCTAAGAAAAGTAAGGATAGGAATAGTTTTCTTAAGTCTAGACTATAAGATGTTATGATTCTCATACTATTATTAGATCCTTCCAAAGACAACAAAGCTAAATATGTGGATCTGATCGCCAGTCTGAAGTTAGCCATCTCTCTTGGCATTCAAGACATTAACATCTTTGGGGATTTGTAATTAGTGGTCAATCAACTATTCAGATCTTACAAAGTTCTCAAACCTAAATTCCATGACTACTATAAGTACACCATGGAGTTGTTGACATAAATTCCATAGGTTACCATGTATAAAATTCCCCAAGGAGAAAATTCCATAGCCAATGCTTTAGCTATTCTTGCCAAAGAGATGGCCTATTCATATGATAAGTTCATATCAATAGAGGTGTGCAACCTTATGGTTCTTTCTCTTCTTAATGTTGAACTCATCGATAGGCAAGCTCTTAAAAAGAAGGTTGCCACCACCGAACAAGATGGGGAGATAGACTGGAGACAACCCTTCATTAATTATTTAAGTTGGGGAAAACTACCTCAAGAGATGTCTCAAGCTCAGTAAATAAAACAAAAAGCATTATTCTATGCCCTCATTGATGGCACTCTGTACTGACGGTCCATTGGTCTCATGTGGTTACATTTTTTAAGTAAACATGAAGCTCAAAAATTATGATCGATGTACATTCAGGACTATGCAGACCCACCAATCCAATTGAAGATGAAAACCAAAATTAAAATACTCAAGTAGTACTGGCTAACAATGATTACAAATTGAATGGATATGACACATTATTGCAATAACTATAAAGTCCATGGAGAAGTCTTACATCAGTCACCCAACATTCTTCATCCAACTATAGCTTCTTGGCAGTTCGAGTGTTGGGGTGCCGATATAGTGGGTTCAATCGACCTTTCTTCATCCAAGGGTCATCAATTTATTATAGCTACTAAGGGATACTTCCATAAGTGGGTAGAGGCAATTCCATTGAATAAGGTTAAAGCCCACTATGTTCTTCAATTCTCTGGAACTATATAATATATAGATTCAGAGTACCTCGATAGCTCATATTTGATAATACTGCAGCATTTAAGAGTACAAAGATCAACAACTTTGCTAGGCGACATAGTATAAATTGGAGAACTTTACCATTTGCTACCTTTGAGCAAATGGTTGAGACAAGGTCTTTAATAAAACTCTCATCAAAATCCTAAAAAAAAAACCACTTGATGATCATAAACGACAGTGGCATGAGCAACTCATTGAAGCATTATGGGCTTACCATATAATGCATAGGACTTTGTTGACCTCACTTTTGGAGTGAGGACTCTTCTTCCCTATCCTAGACTAAGGAATCTTCTAGACACTAGAACTTCCCTAGTCATAGGACACTTTTAGTGATTTAGGTGAACACTAAACCTAAACCTAGATATTTAAGAAGGCATACCCCCAGCTTAGCTCATACCCTAGGGTAAATAGGTACATCTTATCCTATGCCTTAAACCAAACCTATGCATATCCATTCATGCAAAACCAAACCTCAAATCAATACAATCAAACCTCAATTGAATTTATTTCATATCCAAGCTCCAGGCTAAAATAATTTGAACCCAAACCCATCTTAACCCCATGATCCAATCCTATGGACACAACCTAAAGCTCCTTCAATTAAACCAAACCCAATTGATTTTCACAAAAGCACTTCAATCATTCAAATCCTCACTTCAAACCCTTCCAAGGCTAACCTAATTTGATCAAACCATTTCAATCAACCTAAGTTAGCCCATTTGACCTAAAGGGTCCATATGAGCCAAAATCTAGTTAAATCTAAATCAATTGCAATTAAAGCCATCAATCAATCCTAAATTAATTATCAAACTCAACCCAATCCAACTCAAATTGACCCATTTGGTCCACTTGACCCAAAGTGACCTAAAGGATCCATTTGATCCAAACTCTAACCCAGCCCAAATTGGATTGAACTAATTCATCCAAAACCTTCCACAATGATTGTTGATCACCCTGATTATCCAATTGCAATCAGATGGGTAAAACCAAGCTAATTTGTTCACTTGACCCAAGTTGACCCAATCAGCCTATATGAACCAATTTGAACCAAACTTTATTCCAAACTCAATTGATTGAAACTGATATCTCTAATCAATCATGAATTGAGTATTAAATATGATTTGACCATCAATTGGACCTAACCAAGCCCATTTGAGCCCTTTGACCCAAGTTGACCCAATTTGACCTAAAATGCCAAATTGGGCCAAATCAAATCCTAAATCAAATTGAATGAAAACAATGGCTCAAATCCATCACAAATTGGTTTTTGAACATGATCATTCCCTTGATTGAATCAAATTTGACCAAGTCAACCCAATTGACCCATTTAGCTCAAATTAACCTAAAGGGTCAAATTGATCTAAATCATTTCCAAATCCAAATTAATTAAAATTGACACCTAAAATCATCTTCAAATCATCAATTGAATTTAAACCAACCCCTAACCTAAGCTAATTTGGCCAATTTGACCAAATTTGTCAACTTAGCCCATTTGACCCAAATGGACTTATATGAGCCAAATTCAAATCCACTTTAAATTAAATCAAACCAATTGAATCTAAACATCTCAAATCATCATTTGAACATAACACAACCCTTAGTTTAACCCAATTTGACCAATGGGTCAACTTAGCCCAATCAAACCAAATTTGACCTACATGGGTCAAATTGAGCCAAACCTAACCAAACTAACTCCAAACCCAACCAAACTTGGCATGTCCTTGGGTCACCATGGGTCAACCCAAATGATACCCAACCCATTTCAAACTTGAATTAACAGAAAACCCATTGGGTTAACCACTCCAAATGGAACAAAATCTCCATTTGGATGGTCAAACCCACTCTCCTCCCCTTGGTAGCCACCCTAAGCTCAAATTAGACATGAGGACCACTGGCCTACATAACTCAAAGCTGATTGGGTCAGCCATGAGCTAGGTGAAGGTGAGTTAACCCAAACCACTCCATTGGAACACTTGGAAGAGGTGGTACACTCCACCTTAGCCCTTGCTAGCCCACTCTTTACCTTCAGCCACCAAGTCGCACCACCTCAGCACCTCCCTTATGTCCCCGACCGCTTGCACTAGCCAGACATCAACCAAAAGTCAAACCAATCCCCACCGTTTGATCGATCAGGGAGGAGAGTATACTCCTCCCCCATCTCATTTCAAACACACATAGAGCATCAATGAGTCAAGACAAGTTTCCCTAGAGCTTTCTCGACCTCCCTTGAGCTTCTCATCATTGACGAGACCAAACTTGAGCGAAATAGAGCCTCCACTCCAACCAACTCCACCTAAACTCCACCAAATCTAAATTAACTTCACCCACACCTTCCTCAAGCCCCGACAATCCAAAATGAATTGATTTTCAATCGATTCGAGCACCAGAGACCACTTCTAGACCAATTATGATGACATTTCCAACAGCGTTTAGTCCACAGAGCCATCGACGAGGAGGAAAGTTGTGAGCTTCTCAATAGGGCTTCATCTCTTCAAGGTGAAGCTACCTTAATCATTGGACCTCTGATTTTGAGCTCCGATGAGGTAAATTCTAGAAAATTATAGAAAAGTCCCAAGGTGTTGGTCTTTTGTGAAAGAAATTTTAATTTTGTTTGATTTTCACCATAGGATCTCCTTAGATCTATCCTTAGAAAGTTTTGGAGTCGATCTTGATGCCTCACGAGTTCTAGCGAGCTCAGATCAAGTGGGGGAGGGGGATGGTGTTTGTCTTTCATCGCTCGAGGGATGAAGGATCATCCACCATCCATTTCACGTGATTGGAATGTACGACCATGATTTAATCCGCTAACTTATCCAATTTAATCCTTTAAGAACCATGGGATTAATTCCCACCATCCGATATGAGATGAATGATGGGGAAAAAAGCACATACACCACTACTGATTCAGCATGCCGTGTCAGACGGTTTAACTAGCCAATCCCATGGTGCCACATGAAAAGCATCGCCAAGTCAACTCCCATGTAGCCCGATGGGATTAGAGATAAATGAAGGTTAAAAATACAATTAATTACTCTAAACTTTAAAAATCCATAACTAATTGTAAAAAATCTTTAAAATATGAGTGAACCCATTTATGAGTGACAAACCATCTAATATTTCATCTCGATTGAAGTCACTAAAGTTAGATACAAAGAAAGATGGAATAGTAGGTATGTGATACTTTTGTTACTCTTGAACAACTTCCTTCACATAAAGTAAATAGCATGATATGGGTCAAAAAACTCTTTAAAAATGGTCTTGAATCCTACGTTTTATACTCTAATGTCAAACAATAATTGTTAAGGGTGAGACTTACTTAGTCTTGATAAAAAATAGTCTCCCTAATAATAGGGGATAATATCATAATTAGTTGAAACTTTGCACCCTATTTTTGCCTAGACTTGGTTGGATCTCAAAAACTAAGCTTGAAAGTAGGTTTCTATTTTTATGTTGGCTTTATAAGAAATAATTTTATATTATTTTCATTATATTTAAACAAATAAGTGTTTTTTTAACCATTATGAATCACATTAAGATCATAAATCCAAGATATGTCTAATAAGATACATGTTATGTCCATAGATTGAACTTTACACTAAATGTGATCTTCATAGCAATCTATCTTAATAGGCACTAGGCACTTATATGTGATGAGTAAGGAGATGTGATTCACCGAAATCACATGAAATGACTTAACATGGTGTTTTTGTTTAAGGTTCACTCTATAAAGAGTGTATGTAGATAAAACCTTCATGAAACTACCCCCATCTATCACTAATTTACACCTCTTCTTATAAAATACATACATGGTAATAATGTTCCTCTCTAATCTTCATCCCTAGCTACTATTATGCACTTTACAAAACTCACTTGGTCTCCCACATGCTCTATATCCTCATTTTAAAGTGGGGTATCATCATGGATATCCTTAACTTCATATATACTCTCTCCTTTACTTTCTCAATCTCATCTCAGAAGACTATCTTTTTCTTACATTTATTTTGCACATGTCTCTTCTTATGGTACTTAAAGCACACACTGTCTCTATTTTTTTAAAGATGACTTAATTACACTCCTATTGGGTTGGGTACTAGAGGATGTAAGGCTAGGTCTACTAGTAGTCCTTTGACTATAATAAGAGGATGATTGATAGAAGAAATTTGAACCATTGGATATAGATAAAGAAGCTACTTTCTTATACTTTTCTAATAGAAAAACACTATAAAAAGCATCCTTAAGAGTCAAATGTTTCAATAACTCTACATTGTTCCTAATGTCACTCTTAACATCAATAATTTTTTTTGGCTAATTGTCAGTTATGATATATGCATTTGGTTCTAGCAACAAAGTACTTAAATTTGTGAGAGAAACCTTGACACTCAAAAGAGAGTGGTGAATTAGGTGTTAAAATAAAATTTACAAATATGAAGCTTTAAAATTAATTTAAAATTGTAAAAAAAATGCAATGCAGTATATAATGTAGAGGAAAAGAGAGATATAATATACAGACAAAATTTTATGAGGTTCGACCAAAAAACTCCAAATAGGCCTACGTCTATGCCTAGCCGCCTTGGCTAGGAAACCACTATCCTAACAAAAAGGTTACAACCATACTATCTAACAATGGGGCGAGTACAACCCCAACCAAACATCATACTCTCTAATAATGGGACGAGTGCGACCCCTACCAAAAATAATTTTAAAGCACAAAGAAAAATATCAAAAAAATATAAATATCTAGCAATTTATTCAAATAGAATGGTGATCTTACAAAGAAAAATGATCACCTTACAAATATCAACTTACAACAAGTTTGATGATGTAAATGGCTCACAAATTTTTAAGGGGAAATGACAATTTTATCTTTCAAAAATTAATATTTAAATATTTTTTAGCTTAATGCAATTAGTAGACTAATAAAAAATTGATATTAAAATGAATATGCAAGTGTCTATTTTTCAACTAACTAAATTTCAGCTATTGTCATATTTACTTTCAAGAAGGATTATAACTAGTTTTAACATAGCAAGGTAACAATGATTGACTTTCAACAAAAATAAGTTTTCTTTGAGTATGGTAAATAAAAATAGCAAAATAAAATAACCTTTAACAAGCTATAATTTAAATTTAAACAATGATTAAAGTCTAAAATGCAATAATTGATGAATACAAGATCAAATACAATTTATATAACTTAATCTTAATAAATAAATAGTTTTTATGACGACTTTAATAAATTCAGCAAATGAAAAATAATTTTGGCAGAAATAAACATTTATCCAAACCAAGATTATTCTCTAATGTTATTGAAATGATGATGGGGCTTTCAAATAATGTTATGGTGAAATAGTACTAAGAAAACCAAAAGTTTTTGTGATGAAATAAAATTTTCAGCAAGACAAAATTATTTTCACCAAAAATAAACGTTTGTTCTACTCAAAATGAAACATCAAAAAGGTTTTAATGATAAGAAACTTTTTCAAATAAACCTTAGGTTGTATAGTTTTGAGTACCCAAATGTTCTTTGTAGAAAAACTAAAATTTCAATATATAGAATATTTTTCTACAAGTTGTCTTAATGGCTTTCTTAAAAAAAATTGCTCTAGATTCAAATGATTAAAATAAAACTATAATGAAAATATCAAAGTAAATTAAAAGAGCTTTCTCAAGGAATATTAATGTTTAAGTGATAATAATTAATGTAAATATAGAAGAAAAAATAACTTGACAATACTTGCTTTAGATCACAAAATGATTTTCTAAGAAAATAAATTATAAGCTTAAAACAAATCAAATTGAAGGACAAAACTAAGAATTGAATTTTTGATCAAGTTTATTATAACTAATTAAATCAAAAAGATGATTCAACCATTTGCAATGAAATATCAAAGAGAGAAATTAGAAGGATGAAGATCTCACTCAAGACTTTTAAAATCTAAACCAATTTGAAATGAACCTCAGAATGAACCTTCTCAAATGATTGCATAACCCTCCTTGTAAAGGATCTTGATGCACCAAAGAAGAATCTATTATGAAATCACTAACCAAAATCTCAAAACTTAGAATTTTTTGCAAGAGAAAGAAAACTCAATTTTTATGGTTGGATTGAAGTTATGGCTGCTCCAAAAAAGGGTTTTCTTGCTATAAAATAATTTAAATATTTCTTAATTAAGTCCATGGCCAAGGAGTGGTATTTGAAAGGTTCCAATATAAAATTGTTTGACTTATTACTTAATGGTGGCTGTCCCCAAGAATTATGCAATTATAGGAAGAAATAATGCAAGAATCAATTCAAATGGCCAACAAAAACTAAGGAAAGGATTTGAATTTAATTAGGAGAGATTTAGGAGGAAATTTATCAATTGGAACCTCGAATACATTTTGAAAATTTTGACCAAGCATGGAGGAACAAGGGGTGTGATATATTAGGAAAGTAAAAGATTTGATTTATTTAATTAATAAAATAAAAGCACAAGCAAAATTAAATGGCCAAAACATCATAACTAAAATAAAATAAAATTATAATCAGCCATGAATTAATATAAATTTACATTTAATTTAAAAATCATTTTGAAAAGCGAATTTTTATTAATTTAATTAAATAAGAAGATTGCAAAAACATGAAATACAACAAAAAAAATAAATTTAATAACATCATTAAAAAATAAAATAAATTAAGCAAAAAATAAAAAAAATGAAAATTAAAATTTTATAAAATTATTTTTTAACAAAAAAAAAAGAATTCTTTAAATGATGATTTTGTAATTGAAATATTCATTAATAAAGTAATGTGCATATGATTTAGTAAAAATGATAATTCGCATATTGCTAAAAATAAATTATGATCAATACGGTGATGAAATACTAATAAATGATTAATTCGATTTAAAGTGAGCCATTTATCAAATTTATTGCAAGATATACAATGTAAGGCTCTAATCTGAGTCAAACCTATAAGAAATAGCACTAGAGTTTCTCTTGCATATTGAGTCATGTAATTTTATTGAAAATCTCAAAGTAAAATATAAGTAATTTCACATATATGCCTGTTATCATCAAAATCCAAATTAAGAGTCCATGGGCTCAAAGAGCTTACAATGTGTTCATGTATTCCACTACCTCCATGTCGCCTTGCCTAATGGTTATCCATTACTCATGTTATTTCTTTTTATGTTTTCTAAGATAGCATTGGCTTTTAGCATTTCTTTCATCTTTACCCAAGAAAAATTTTTTCTACTTAGCCTCTCTTCCATAAGCAAAATATTATTTCAATAAATTATAGCATGACCTACGAGCATGATTTTTAGTAAATGTGGCTCTTTGATAGACATGCATTTAATACCAATCAAAGAACTCATCCATCTAGGTAAGCTAATCTAAAAGTTTATTAGGATCTTGAACTCCATCATTAGTTAAAAAATCAACTTTCATCTTTTTTTTATTACCTCAATCAAAACCTTATGGTTCCAATGGTGGTCATTCCTTTGGGGATTTCTTAAAGGATACTTCTTAGGATGTAAGTGTTCCCTAGGGTTTTGTATGAGCAATTCCCCTAATGTGTTAGCCTTAATAGGATTTTGGACTAAGAGTGGGTTTGTGCCATAATGATCAAATTCTAAACTTAAGTGGCTAAATTTATGGCTAAATGTTGAATCAAATTAAATGTTTTCTAAATTTGTAAGGCTAGTTCTTTAACTTGCTTATTTAAATTATTTATTTCATCTTAGATAATAGACTTAAGAGGCATAATATATAATACGAAATTATTTTTATTTTTATTTTTAAAATATACAATGAGATGATAGTTTTAGTTTAAATAAAATAAATGCAAATAACTGAACTAAAATGTTGTTTAAAGCCTTCACTAAGTGCAAACACAATATGAAATAAACTAACACAAAATAACTTAACTAGAATTTAAGTAAAACCTTAAATAATTCAATGTAGGTTCACCCATGTTAATTTGAATCAATATGAGGGTTTTAATGCTTTTTTGGAACACTCTATCTCTGATTGGAAGCCTTTAAAGTCAATTGGATTAGGGTAAATTTAGGGATAATGACTAGGTCAATGATAGTGGAGCCCATTAAATGACACTAGCATAATGGTTCATAGAATTGACTAGGACATACAATATATAAATAATTTTTTGTAATATAAAAAAAAATATCAAAAAAAAAATTAAAAAGTCCAAAAGCAAAGAGAAGAACCTTTAAGATTTCAACTCCACTAATTGCATGTGAATATCAAGCATTCAATTTCCCTTTGTGATCACCTTCGAATATTGCCCATCAAACTGAAGATCTAATACCAAACTTGATGTGCTCTATGGTTGGGTCATTTTAGGTGACCCAATTGATGGATTGAGACTTTTATAAGTTGCTTAGAAAAGTTTTGGAAAATTGAGATTAAGTTAACTTAGGAATGGAGTTCAAAATATGAAGTTAAGAGTGGTTAGCCAACTTCAAACAAAAAATAACTCAAGTTCTAAAATTCTAAGTTCCCATATTTAGAATTCTCTCCATAGAACTCTCAAATGAGATGAATTAAAAAGCAAAAAATATAACAATTGAAGTCTAGTTGTGATCTTGAAAGTTTCACAAAATTTAACACAGTTTAGGTATTAAAATTTTGATTTTTTTAGCTAGCTGATTGTTCACTTAAGGTTGTTAAAACTTAGTATTATAGTGGAGGTAAACTCAAATAAACACTTGGAAATGATATCAGAAATTTTCTATTACAATTTTAAAGTTTTTTTCATAAATTTTGGAAAAGTTGAAATAGACCAAATATTAGGCTTGACTTTGTTTAGGTCAAATGCTTTAAAGAGATAATTAGATGCCTTCAAATGGGAACATTGTATGGAAGAAAAGTTTCTTAGATAAAGGGCATAAGAAAATGAAACACCATAAAAAATCACAAAAATTACCATATAAAAATTAGGTTACTCACTAAAGTAACTTAGGCAGCAACATCACCAAATCATCTTCACAATATTTGTCAACTCCAAGCTACAACTCTTTTAGAATTTCTTTAAAATTTTTGCATAGAAGTCATAAAAGGTCCCATTAACCACACATAATATTATATACATCACCTTGTTAAAACTTGAAAAGAGAGGGAGAGGATAGTTAGGGGCCAACACACTCCTTCTCCCTCCAAGCAAGCTACTAGCCTCCCCTATTTTAAAATATATTATGATTAATTAATTAATTATAATTTTAATAAATTACTCCTTATATACTACATGAAATAAAATTACATGCAAACTAAATATGTATCACAAAAATGTATAAACAAAATATGCAATTGACATAATTGAAAATGTTTAAAAATCTTTAATTTCATCAACCATCATTCTCCTCTAATAACCTTCATACTCTTTGTAATAGGAACTCCATGCTTGGCTTCTATTTTTCTTGTTTAAGCTCTTATGATAAGACCTCCTTGTGTTGTGTTTATCAATTGGGGCAACTCAATACAACTTAGACCAATTGACCCAATTAGCTCAATTCAACTAATATAATTGAGTAACCTCAACCTTGAAATTGATTTGACAAATTAAACCTACTCCCCAACTTCCAACAAGACTCCCCATGACTCTAAATGTTAGTAAATGATAGCCAACCTAAGCTTACTATCATTATCTATGGGTAAGTTTAACCTAAATGAGCCTAATTAAAACAAGCCTTTATGTGGGAGGCAAGGCCTACTTCCATCTTGTCTGAGCTCTAAGAAGTAGTCCAAAAACTTTCTTAATGACCATAACCCCAAAGCTTAGTTCAACCACCAAGTTAATCTTAGAGGTGGTTGGAGCTTGATCTAACTCATAATCTAGTAAAAATTAAACCAATTCTAGCAAGGTTTTGCTAGAACTCTAACTGTCCCCTCACACTTTACTTCTTTTATCTTCTTGATAACATAGAGCATGACATGGATCAATGAGCCATGCATTCAACTCATCTTAGCTATCTTAAGCTTTAGAATGGAGGATTCTCTCTAGAATAGCCTATAAAGGGAGAATTTCTTATAAGTTAGGCTTGCGCTGCATCAACCCAAGCCCATCTTCTATGCAAGAGCTTGGCTAGAGGTTGATGATCAATCCTTTGATGTTGGATCTATTTTAAATATAATCCAATGGCTGAGATCAAGCCAAACCACGTAATTGTCCAAACTATGTAATTTAGGCTTTCTTTTTCTTCCAATTTTAGCTTTAGCTAAACTAATGGTCCATTTAAGCTAAAAATTTCTCTATAAATAGAATTTCACATGAGGAATTTAGAATAAATGCTATCTCTTAAATATTAATTCATTTATAAATTTAAAAGATAAATTTTTTTATGCTCAAATCATTTGAATCCCCAATTGCACTAAAAAAATCTCATATTTCTTGGGGGAGCTCTTAAACACCATTAAGAACAATCCATAAAATTTTTGAGATATTTTGAATCTTTGTGTGTGATGTTGTCCGAGATAAACCTTGTATGCAATAACTTCAAATTATAAAGAGTGAGTAGAGTATCTTGTTAACATTAAAAATGTTAGTAAGGCCAAACACTAAGTCCTCCCTAAGAAACCAACACAACAAACCAAATTATCCCATTAAGCAACCTAAGTATGCCTTAGGGGGATCCCATGTAGGATGGTCTTTTGCCAAATCTTTCTTACAAATTATGTCTGACTCTAACAAGCCTTATGATAGAATTCCTTTATTGCTTAAGTTCAACCATTACTTAGTGAATGTGAGTGCTAAATATAAAGAAATCAATCCATCTTATTGATTCAAATGTTTATATAATTAATCATGAGCTTTTGGGGTTTGACTTGGTCAACCTTAAAATCATTTTAGCGATTTGACCTTGGGTTGAGTTAAAAGTACATCATTGTATTCAAGAATGTCATAAATAACTTTCTAGTTAAACACAAGTTGATTTGACTATTCATGTGGGTTAATTATATTCAATGGGTCAATGTATCCAAATTCAGTTCAAATGGACACACCCCCACTTTGAAAGTGAAATTAACTAATC
The DNA here is from genome assembly GCA_021442155.1 of Cymbidium sinense. Lineage (NCBI taxonomy): Eukaryota > Viridiplantae > Streptophyta > Magnoliopsida > Asparagales > Orchidaceae > Cymbidium > Cymbidium sinense. Next base: position 81,374,745 of record CM038227.1, read on the forward strand.
AAATAGCCAAATTCTGCATGGAGCTAGAGGAGAGTGTTTACATTAAATGCCTTAACTCACACTAGCTTAATTTGACAATCTTTTTAGATTAAATTAATGGACTAAAACATGGGACTTAAGCCAAAATTCTCCAAAATCCTGTAGGAATTCATTTCAAATAGAACAAAGGGAAAATGACCTTGCTACACTTAACTAAAAATGAAATGAACCCAATTTCCATGGGTATAATAGGTTAATGAATCCCCTAAACTACCAAATAGGCTAGGAAATCAAGTCACCACTCTCTTCTAATAGCTACCGGCAATGGCAGCTCCCATATCCATTTTTATCACCTCATTCAATCTCCCACCACCTCACACAATTATGTTGAACCAAGAATTATGGCTGACATCTAGTAAATCAAGCTCAACCATTATTGAGCTCAAATTTAATTAAGATTATAAATTGGCCTTTAATTCAACCAATTGATTATGTCAAAAAGCTTTCTCTAAACTCCTCAAATAAATCTAAATCCTTTTCCCATTTCTTGCCACTTAATCTCTTCAAAGTTCAATCTATGAGCACCACCTTGCCTGAGTTTGGTCTACCCATCAATCCATTAAGAGATAATCTAATCAAACTTGTTGGTGAAATCATGGAAACCACCTAAAGCTTCTCCAATCAAGTTTAAATTGATTTTAACCTCCCCAAAGTATAATTTGATCTCACCCACTCGTCATGTGCTTAGGCTTGGTCATCCAATCTTCATAGGCCATAGAATGGCTCAATAAACCATGCAAATATTTTCTCTCCTCCCCACCATGCTTCTTTAAAAATGAATTTGCTCAAAAAGCCTTGTATGAAGTGAGTTTGGCTCTCAAGTCATGTCAACCCAAATTCAACCCACTATACAACTCAAGCCCATCTAAAGAAAGGAGATGATGTAGCTACCATTAGATCTAATTTAATTTAGATCCAACAGCTTGAGATTGGCCAAACTAGAAAACCTAACATCTAAAGTTCAAATTTAATGGATTTTGTTTTTATTTTTCCCTTCAATTACCTAGTTTATATTATGCTTTGAAATGTTAGGTGGTCACCTCATGAAATATAGAGCTTAGGAAAATTATCAAACTTAAATTATATATTATTTTTATTTTTAAAAAGTCATTTATATATTATTTTAAATGATTAAATTACTTAATAATGTCCAAAATTTATGAAACTTAAACATTTTTTGTTGAACAATCATAAAGTTTTACCATAAAAATTTCAACTTAATTGGATTTAAAATTAAAGAACTATTATTTTTTTTCAATATATAGTCTAAAGTGTCCCCACCATCCTTTTATTTTTATGCTTGGCATGTATAAGCACTTTGGCAGCTGCATAGGCCTGCCATTTATTTTATATCCATCAAAATAAGTGATTGTTTATTTTTACCTAGATTTCTTATTGATGTTGTTTTTCATTTTCTTCTGGTAATGTGATTTTTTTGGGACTATAAATGTTTTCACACTAGGATCCTATGATAAAATTTTTTCTACCAACTTTATTGAATTATTAACTAACCTTAAGACTAATTAGGACAAATGTTTAAATTAAAACTAAGGCTCTCTTCTATTAGATCTTTAAATGACTCTTGCTCTCTTAGATCCCCTAAATGAGGTATAAGATAAAGCTGGCCAATGATTAAAACACTTAAATGCTGGTGCAAATTCATAACATAGCTAAGTCAAGCATGCAATAGAGATCTTCACGTAAGGATAAATAATTTGCATTTCATTTCATATCTTTTAAGATAAAACCTTATGTAGGAATGGTTTTAATTACTTATAGAGAGTTTTAGTACACTAAGTAGTGGTGGCCAGACATTGGCATGATTGTAAGTCCAAAGTTGAGTAACTCTATTTATGATTAATTAGAATATCTTATTTTTATTTTTTTCTATTTCTCTACTTATGTAGATATTGCAAGTTCTACATCGTTCTAACCTTTTCCATAGAAATCATTTATATATGTTATTCTAATTTTTTTTTCCTAGTTTTAGGTCTTGAAGCCAACTCTAGATAATGTAATTCATAGTTGTTGATAGAGAGTGTCAAAGTTAGGTTGGGTCAATTGCCATCTCAAGCTAAATGACCATGGGCTTAATAGTTTAGAATGGTGAATCCATGAAATCCAAATTAAGGTTCTTCTCACTTTTTTCTTGATTTATTTTTTCTTACCCAATTATCCATTGAGCCTATCATACTCTTTGTTGAGTCTTTAATGGTTTAGTGAACATTATCATATAAGCCTGTTGTATATTGGACCATCATTTTACTTGGTAACATTGATTCTCCCTCTGCCTTGCAAACCAACACCTAGTACCCTTTTATGATATTCATTATTAAATCATGAGTTCTCCTTAGAAAACCTAGAAAAGAAAATCAAAATAAAAATATGTTTTCACTTATCAAGAGTTTTTTTAAAGGTGTCCTCATGTGTAATTAACTGGAGAGAGCATAGTCCCTTTAGGTGATCTGGTAACTCATGCCCTCTTGATTTTATTGATTAAATTGATAACATGTCTATGGATTAATATTTTTATGAGTTCATATGAGTGATGAAAACATCACTCGAATCCTCTTCTCAACTCCTCTTATGAAATCATTTATTCATAAACTATGTCATCCTGTTAATATATTTTTCCACCATACCAAAAACACTCCTTTTTAGTATTCTAAAAGTTAGGATTGGAGAAAGCTAAGCCCATCAATGTGTCTATGCTGCTTGTTGATAGTTTAGTAAAACAACTTGAGAAAATCATAGAGGATGTGTTAGTTAGATTAGGAAAATTCATATTCCCTACTTTTTTTAAAATTTTTGATATGGATGAGGATGATCCTAGATACTTGATAATTCTAAGGAGTCCATTCTTAGCAACCAAGCATCCTTAGATAGATATTCAAAAGAGAGAATTGCAACTCATAATTGAGAATGAAATGTAGATATTCTAATTTTATGAAGATTATAAATACAAGCTTGAAAAAGAGAGTTGCAATATAATAGCCACTGTTAAAATTGAGCAAATATAACATCACTAATGTGGAAGAAGATTGTCTAATGAAGTGAACACAAGGAAAAAGGAAGAAACATTGGCCACATAATGCCTCTATCAAGAAGAAGCAAAGGCTTTCACCCTAAGGTGGACAAGAAAACTTCATGCAAATGTGAATGCTTAAAGCTATGATGAAATGATACTTGCAAGAAACAACAAAAGATAAGTAATGTCAACAACAATTCCTACTACTATACAATACATAAAAATGGCAAAATAGGTGTTGAGCAAATGACGTTAAACTAGGCACTTTTTGGGAGGCAACCCAAATTTTTTCCTTGCTTTTTAAAGGACGTGTTCTAGGTGTATAAACATTTGGCCAAAAAATGTTGCCTTTCAACCTTAGCCATAATACTCTAGCAAACTTGTCAACAAAGAGTAGAAATAAGAAGAATATAATGAAGATAATGACTAGCTCTACCTCACTAAGAAGTTTTTATTCATTGTTCTTTCTTTTACTACTTGTTAATCACTTTTATTCTAATGCATTAGGGACTTTGAATGATTAAAATGGGGGAGGGGAGTTTATACTTTTAATTGTGCTTTGATGTACTTCTAGGTAGATCTTATTTTAATTTTTTTTGTTGCTTTTATTTTGTTTATTTTAATTATGTTGTTACTTTTATTTTATTTATTTGACATTTTTCTTTTTTGAAATGTAGCAATCATTTGCTTGCTTTATGCTTAGTTTTTCAGCATTCAATTTGTTTGATATTTAGTCTTCAAATTCTTATTTTTATTGTCTTTTAGAGTGAGGATATGGGTAACATTCAAAGAAATTTTTATTTAATTACAATGTTATGTAGATATATTCATTTATTTGTAAATAAATGTTAAGACATGAAATAAAAATTACTATTACATTGCTATTAGATTAATTACTTACATGGAGTAGTCAACTTGAGTTATATATTGCATGATTAACTGTAAGCTTATAGTATAATTGATCATATTTATGTTTAGTTCTATATAATTCATATAAAAATAAGCAATGTTAAGAAAGAGCTGAGTAGTTGGTACACTTTAAAACTCATACCATAAATTAAGTTTTTTATTTTTTGCCTATACATATAGACAACCATAATTAATAAGGAATGTATATTGAAAGAGAGCCAAGTGAGTTGGGTGTCCCTAGAATCATGAAAATAAAGATGTAAGTTGGTAAACTTTAATACTCATACCATAAATTAAGTTTTTTATTTATTTGCCTATGAATATAGATAACCATAATTAATAAGGAATGTATAGAGAAAGAGAACCAAGTGAGTTGGGTGTCTCTAGAATCATGAAAATAAAGATGTAATCAATGCCCAACATGTAAAAAAATGAACATGAATCTACATCCATAAAACTAGAAATGGAACCAGATGCATGGAGACATAAATTTCGCTTCACAACTATTGAATCAAAATTCATATGTGAAGATGATACTAACCTTATTTGATACTCATTGAGAATAAGATAAGATGGGGTAAGATAAATAATGTAAAAAGTAACAAGTAATAAAAAGCAACAAAAGTAAAGCACAAGTACTAAATAAATATTTTTAATATTAAAATTAGTATAAAGAATAATACTTTTTAAGGCAAATGGTATATTACTCTATTAGTTAGAAAAGAGGTAGAGAGTGATAAGAGAGCAAGAACAAAAAAACTAGCAAAAGGTTTTCCTAACATGGGGCAGATCAAAAATATCACTTTTGATCAGCTTACTTAGTTGGCTGTCAAGAATTGTTAGGATTTGGATGTCTTTACTAGCAGATCTAAGTTTGGCAAAGTAATTAGTTGGTCTGTTCTCTTCATGGTAAATGTGTGAGTTGTAGAATTTTCTTCCATGTAGAAGTTGCCTGATTTCCTTACAAAGGTTAATCAGGTACCATGGAACATTGTTCTTAGTTTAGAGGAGGTTGCACAATTGTGTAGAGTCTATTTCAATCCAAAGACTAGGAGCATATATTGATGTAGAAAGTTTCAAGGTTGTATAATAAGCTAGCATTTTAGTGTGCCTAGAAATTTTTGTGTAGCAGGACATGGTGAAGTAAAGTAAACAATAATCATTTGAATCATGGAATATGCCACCCACACTAGCTTGTGGATTTTCAAAGGGGAAACATCCATCAGTGTTAATTTTGGCATAATTCATGCGTCGTTTAATCCACTTTACTAATTTGCAATATGGTATATTACTTGCAGCATCCTTTAGGCAACTAGTGTGGATATCTTTGTTAATGAAGGCCTACATTTGACAAATGCCTTTAGTGGGCTGAATTTTCTTGTTATCATGTTTATATGCATTCCTTGCCAACTAAATGAACCAGTAGGTGACAAGGGGTATAAGTGCTTGGGTTGATTTATGATAGTCTTTGATTGTGCCATTATACCATTGTTGTATACATTTAGACAAGGTGGAATAAGATCTGTAATTGTTAACTTTGAAGTCATGATCCAAATGGAGCCATATATATCTACTGAAGCAACAATGAAAGAACAAATGTTGTTTGGTTTCTTCCTCCTTATAGAACATAAAACAAATGGAAGGAATCCTTAATCATTTTAGTTTAATAATATTATCAATTGGAATCAAGTTGTGGAGGAGCCTCTAATTGAAAAATGGCATAAAGGGTTTAAGGATGAAATAAAAATTTTGTTACTCCAATTAAAGCTAGGAGAAGTTATTGCCTTTATACTATAGTAGCTGGCTTTAGTGACTGGTCTGGATTTATAGTTGCACTTCAAGATGATGCAATCTTTCTTGTTTGGTGTGATTGGGATCTTCATTATGTCCTTTACATTATGGCTATCAAGATAATGGTTGAACATCTCAGCATCCCAAGTATGTTGGTTCTAAAAATCCTTAACCTGAAGCTGAGTAAAGCTAATAAAGCCTTCATCAATGTCACACAAAAATCAATTTTTTTTACTGCAGAACTACATTTCAGGATTTCTTTCAAAGTTGATGAATTGCTTTTATGAGGAAGCACCATGGTAGGATGATTGTTTGCGCAATATTTACTCTATAAAAAGTTGTCACAGAGTGAATTCTTTCTTTTGAAATTAATCCATTGCTTGATATGGTTAAATATAAATGGAATCAATTAAAGATCTCAAGTCAATCCCTCCCTCATCATTAGGCTTTCAAATCTTATTCCAACTGGTCCAATGAATGGACTTGCCATTATGACTCCAAAAGAATTTATTGAATAGCCTTTCCAATTTAGTTTGACTTTTAGTGGCATGCTAAAAGATTGGATAATAGATAAAGGAATGGAGTTAAGGAAACTTTTGATTAAATTTAATTACCACCAAAAAAAGGAATGTGTTTTCCCAAGTATTTATCCTCTTTTGAATTAAATCAATAACACCATCAAAGTAGTTGGCTTTCATTTGACCTTTGAAGATATTAACACCTAGGTAATTAAGACAAAGAGTTGTCTTAGTGAATCCAATAAATTTCTTAATCCATCTAACTTTCCTTGGATTGCCCTTATCCCTAAGAATAAAGTGGCATTTTGATTTCTTAAAGCACATACTATATAGGTCCTCAAACAACATTAGAATCTTGATGGAATTCTTGCTTGCATTGTAGAATAATAAGACATCATCAGCAAACATTAAATGTGAAATATTAATTACACCTTTTGCCTTATAACAGAGGGTGTTATGGTTATTCTGGTTGGAACTCACAAGTCTAGAGATGTAGTCAAATGCAAGGATAAATAGATAGTGGGAGAGCAGATTTCATTTTAAGCCCCCATTAAGATCTAAAGAACCCATAGAAAGTTCCATTGATAAGCATTAAGTAGTAGTTATATCAAATAAGTATTTTAATGAGTGAACAAAATTTATTATTAAATCCCCTAGCTTTTAAAATAGCAATTATAAAATCCAAGGTAAGACTATTAAAGATTTTTTTTTAATATCAAGTTTCAATACATGATTACCTTCTTTACATTTTCTGTCAATGTCCATGAGTACTTTTTGTGCAAGGAGGATGTTCTTAGCTATGTTTTTTTCTTTGAATAAAGGTTGCTTGGTTATTACTTGTGAGTTTAGGGAGGTAAGGCTAGATCCTTAGTGTAATGATTTTACTGATAATAGTGGTCAAGATTATGGGTCTGAAATTATCCCAATTGTGTTTATCATTACTTTTAGAGATGAGTGATATGAAGGATGAAGCAAAAAACTTATGTATATTGTGCCCTAGCAAAAAAATCCTAAATTAAAAAAATTATGTTTTTCTTAATCTGACTTTAAGCAAATTAGCAAAATTGTGTAGTGAACCCATCAAGCCTAATGATTTTGTTCCCATCGATAGCATTAGGTGCTGATTTGATTTCACTTTCCTCAAGGATTAATGATAAATCAATAACACTGATCAAATCTATGTTATCATCAAATAAGGATTTATTGAATTCAGATAAGGAGGTTTCTTCATTAACAAAGAGATCTTGAAAGTAATTAATGCATCTTGTTGCTATATCTTTCTAATTATTGATCCGTCCATGTGTTTTATCTTTAATTCTTAGGATTGCTTTGATTTTTCTTCTCATCTTAATATAAGCATGAAAGAATTTACAATTTATATCGCTATCCTTAAATCTAATAATGGAAGCTTTTGTTGAAGAAACTTTTCTTCCTTGTTGATTAAATCCTAGAGATCCTGATAAGTTTGCTAGAGTTTTGATTGATTTTCAATGTAGCCATCAACCAAGATTAGGTTCTCTACTTGGGTAACATTTGCATAACATTAGTGACTTGAACATTAATGTGTCAAAGAACCTCCCAGTTCCTTTTTCGTGGAGCTTTGATTGTATTTTTGTGCAATTGACATAAGTTTGTCCAAGGATTTGAGTTAACCTTGGTCTTTCAAGCATCATTGAGATAATTAATGAAGTGAAGGCTCAAACATTTAAGAATTTTTAATGGAGAATGTTTAGGTCTTGGTAGTAAATTAATTGAAAGCATAGCGGGGAGTGATCTAAAGCTATTTTGCTGTAGTGATGGACTTTAATTAGATGAAAATTGTTAGTCTATAGACTATTAGCTAAACTTTTATCTAGCATTTAGTAGATTCCTTTTCCTCCAAAGTGGTAAGGATACCAACTATGGATGTGTTATCAAGATGAGCTGTAGCTTTCGAGCTATGTACTTCAATTCTTTGATCCTTTCATTTTATTCTTTTTGAATCTTTATGTTATCCATTCCTCCTTTAATTATTGTGTTAAGGTCTAGACGGTCTTTATTAATAATTGTGTTTTCCTGGACAGGAGAAACAATATCATTTGGATGAATGTGGTCTTGTTATTGTAATCGTTAAGCTGGTTCTTGAAGTATGTAAGAATGGGCTACCAATGTGGGCTCAGCAACATTGATTGCTTGCATTTTAGTAATTACTCCTATATGTTAGTGATAGGATTAGTTGCTTGCTTATTGAAATTTGGGTCTAATGGTTTAGAGTAGGGTGGTTGAGCTTGCTTAGTTTGGTGGGCTAGCTTTAGATTAATAGTGTGAGAAGTTAGGATGACTACATCTTATACTAACGTGTCTTAAGCTGATAACACATTGTTTAGTTGTTTCCCTTTTAGCTCTAGGTGGGCAATGGGGCAATTTTCTAAGGAGTGTCCAAACTTCTACATTTTGGGCAATGAAGAGTTTTTTTTTTTTAATTACAACTTCTTGCTAATAGCCATTGGAAGGTGATCTGATCCAAATTTCTTCAACATACTATGAAGTTATGTTCATTTGCATGAGAGCTCTAGTGGCTGATGGCCAAGAAAAGTTGAAAGCGAGGAGGTCCAATTTAAGAGGTTTTTTTTTAAGATGGTGGCCAAAGAGTAGCGCACTTTCTTATTAAAGAGGTGAAGTTTGAAGCTAGGAATTTTTATCCAAATGGGTATAATGGGTGGTTTAGCATTATAGTCAAAGGCTAGTGTAGGGTTTAAATAGAAAATTCACAAGGACATTTTTGATATGTTATAATTTTTCAGAGAAAATGCAAGCATAATCCTTTTCTCAGCTTAACCTAATAGCAATATGGCATCCATCAAGCAAGACAACACTCCATTCACCTAAGAGTTTTAAATCATCAAAGTGCTTGTGTATTATGTCCATTTTGGGATTCTTATAGTGAATTTGCTAATGAGAGTGAATTATAAAGGCTTAAATAGCATATTTGTTTCAGATTCAATAAGATAGAGGGTTGGTTTCTTGGTTTTGCTCCTGGCTTTTTTTAAGAAACCCTTGAATCAGTGTCTGCCTCTTATTTCTCATGGTAAACTTAAGGTAAGATGTGTTTGTTAGCTATATCAAGTGTATATTCATTCATGTTAGCATTATGTAGAAGAGGTCCAGCGTAATCCATAGTGGGAGGGTACAACAAGCAGTTAAACCAATCAAACAGTGAAATAGAGGAAAAAAACTCCCTATTAAGATGACGTCCCACCTTTTTATAAGGTTTAAGAGATGGTTACAAGTATGAAAACTATAGGTTGGTTACAAATATGGAAGTTATAATTAGTATGACAATTGTCTAGGCAGTCTCTAGTGTAATTAAAATAGTGTATTATAGTCATCATAGTTTTGATGTTTGGGTGAGTATGTGATGACAAGAACAAGTTTGTTAGAAGTAATTATCTATATAAGATAAGTGATATTGTGGTAGTTTCTTATGTGAGGTGAGTCTTTTTTATGTGAGCCTGGGATATCTGGCAGTGGTTAGGTAATGAGTCCTTCTATGTGGTTGGTGAGTATGAATAAATTTAGTCACTCCTTCTTCGAGCCTTATGGCTTGCAACTAGTTTGCCCTTTATGCTAGACCTTTGTTTTCTCACAAGTGACTTCATAGACTTTAGTTATAAAACCATGAAACCCTTATATTTATTGAGTCATTTGCAAAAAATTTATTATACACACCAAATAATAAATTTTTCAAGGCATAGTCCTGAGTATAGAGTTAGCATTATTGAAAGGTTTCACACTTAGTGGAAATCATGATTTTATATAAGTTCAATGAAATTGTATCTAGTGTACATTAATGTACTATGACATAGAACAAGTTAATATGTGCTTTATAGTTTAGTAGAGTATTTTAAATAGTAATTAATCTAAGAATCTTGTAATAATTTATTGAGGTTAATTAATAACACATTTCAAATGAATAAATAATATAAAATTTTACAATAAAGTAACTTTAGAACTAAATAGGGGATCAATCTTGCCAAACAATGGTCTAAGTATTATTGTTATCTTTTATTTTGTATTTTAGGTTTTGCTCAAGGATAAATAAAGGTCTAGACTATGCATTCGACACATGTTTTTGCAAAATTTTAACGATTTCACAATAATTATGATTTAAAATTTGAATTTCTAAATATTGGTGAGGAAGGAGCAACATTTCATCTTTTGAAAATCTATAGAGTTGTTCATATAGACAAAAATTTTTCTTTCATTAAAAATAAAACTATAGTAAAGTCCATTCGAAAATAAAATAAACTAACTAACAATATCAAGTAGTATTTGTTAAGAAACTAATGGAGCTAAGATTCAGGGTTGAATTTCACATATGATAAGCTTATTTGTAAATTTTTGTTTTGAAAATGAGTTCACAAAATTATATCAATGTCTAATCAAAGCGGACGTTAGTTTTTCCCAAAAGTCTAAGTTTTTTTTATTTTCTTCACATAATTTTCTTACCACTTAATGATAGGTTTAATGTAAACAAAAAAAACATTAAAACTTTTTATATTTTAGTAAGAACTACATGAGTTTAATGAAAATATCTTTATCCTACCATCCATCATGGCATTTTATCCAACATTAGTTCATTTTCCATATATTAATTATAAGCAAACCTTCTAAATTATTGATTGGTGGCCTATTAATCAATAACTTTAAGCCTTAAAAATATGCAACATTAACTAACAATAAAAACCCCAAAAAAATTTATTAAAAATCAAACCAATTATAACATCTCAGTTACATAAAATCCCAAAAATGGGACTTAGTTCATGCTTGAATAGAAAAAAAATAATAGAATGTAAAAAATCTCATTATGAATCTAAAAACATAATAATAATAATAATAATAATAATAATAATAAAATAATAATAATAATAATAATAATAATAATAATAATAATAATAATAATAATAATAATGAGTAAAAAAACTAAAAGTTGTGTTCTCGCTTTGCTCATCTCTATCTTTGCATCTTAGCCGCTTTTAACTGACTTTTAAGAGCTCCTTAAAAATAGCTAGAGAAGCCCAAGAAGAACTCCTAAAACCTAATGAGAAAGAGTGATCATAAGTCTTTAACTCATCCTTAATAAGTTGCTTAGATATTGCTCTAAGTTGTCTCCAAAACAGGTAAGAACTACCATAAAATTATAGTATACTTTGGGCTTTATCCCTTGTTGGTGCTTAGAAATTTGGTTTGGAAGCTTAAGTATTGAGGTCTTTATTTTTGTGTTTAAATCTATGGCTTATAGCAAATAAGTACAAATATTTATCGATAAGTGCTAGCTCTAGTGCCCATGCATTATCATCTAGTTCTTAGGAAGTAGACTCACTATTTTTTTCTTATATTTTACTCAAATTCATGCATTGTAATAAAATTAAAATCAAAATCCATTGGTGTAATGAAATATCAAAAACAAGAAACTTTAAGTGAAAAATAACCAATTTATGGAAAGAAAATTTTCTGCTAAATTCATGAATGTTACCTAGAATGTGAAAAGACTAAATAATAACCTAGTTTTTGAGAAGCTTAACCACAAGGGTCTACTAGTGGGCTTAAGTTGATTTTGAGTTGCTGGGAGAATTCTTTGGAGTTCAAGAAGGATTTTAGAAAGAATAAGGAGCTTTATTATAATGAACTTCTTAATTACCCCTTTAGCTTACCCTTAAATCATGATTTTCACCTTAGTTAGTTGTTGGTAGTGAGCATGAAAGCTAAAAAAAGTGAAGATGCTAACATAAGTTCACCTAATTAAGAAGAAGGATAGCACTTATAGTTTAAGCATGGATACATTTTATTAGCAATGTTTACTTAAGCTTATCTTATTTTAATCTATATAACCATAGTTATTTGGCTAAATCATGGGTTAAGTTTATTACAAATTGAGATGTTAATTGGCTAATGAAATAAAATATCTAAGCTATTTTGTAAACTAAATGGGATTTAGTTAAATTAAATTCAAATAGGTCCAAATGGGTTAGGTCAAGATATATGACCAAAATCTGTCAAACCATTGATGGGTAGACCATAATTGAGTCGAGTTAAGGATATTTTAGGGTTGCTCCATGTTTAATGATTTTGACTAAATTGAAGGTAAATATTAATTTTGTTTAATTGAACTCATTCCTATTTAATTAATTCAGGTTAGGTCAAGGGTTAGTCGAACTCCTAGGAGTGTAACTAACTAATAAAATCCTTATTTATATCTTAAGGCTTAATAGTATTGTCTGATTTGAAGATTAAAATGGATTCAATTCAAATGAATCTTTTTGGGCTCAATTCAGTTGAATTTATTTGGGTTCAATTATTTCAAATTCATCATTAGTGAACCAAATAAACTAACTAGATGGGTGATAAATCCACTCATCTAAGGGCACATAATCACTTACAAGTACTAAAATTTGATAGTAGTATCATTCACAAGAGGATTGTATGCCTAATACTAAAATTACGCTAATCCACTATTATTTGGAAAGCCAATTTAAGTGAGTTTGTGAAAGTAAAATCACACCTAAATCTACTAAAAGATTAAGTTCTCTAACTAATCAAGGTGGAATATTTTTGGATAGATCTTAATATAGATAAGATCTATTAATTGGGGATCACCTAGGTTAATTTGTGTAGCTAACAATTTTAATTAAAGTTAATATTATTATTATTATTATTACTTAAGTTCAATCATGTTGGTTGCTATTTTTCACTTGAAAATGTAATGTCATGATTTTCTCTACATAACAAATCTACTTCTTAGTAATAAATTCAAATTATATATAATTTGTCAAAGCACTTCGAATTCTAGTTTGGATCACATAGCTTCTTCAAAGTTATTTTTAACCTATGATCCATCACCACGGTATTTTATTCAAAATAAATCTAATAATTATCTCTAGATTTTTCACCAACCTCTTTAACTATTAATGGATGGTCAATTATTTACTAAGCATATAAGCTCATAACAACATATGTAAAAATTTCTAAAGAAAGAAAATTTCCAACTTTCATAAAAAAATTAACACAAAATAATAAAGGATAAACCCCAACCATAAGAAAATAGAAATTAGTTCATGATAAAATAAATTAAAATAATACAACAAACCAACATGAACATAGTGATAATAAAAATAAATAAAAATAGCAAAATCATTGGAAGAATGTCCATCTTCATCTTCTTCATCATGTTTCCTTTCATTGTTAGTTTTCTCTAATGGCTTTCACTAATTTTCAAGGAAAGAGTTTCCAATTTCTTGCCTTAGGACCTTCCAAAACTTGAATAAAAAGATTAAAAAAGGTCCCTTAATTCATCCCTAAGAAAGTTTTATATAGGACTATAAGCATTGCTTCTTGAATGGAAAGAAATTTGAGGAAATATAGAGTAAACTCACACACACACCTAAGTTCCACGGTTAAGTGTGTAAGAGTTGTGGCTAAGTGTGTAAGAGTTGTGGCCTCTATCTTACACATTTCTAGATTCTAATTCTAGCAACAAGGAGACAAATTTGGGTACTAGGCTCTCAACCAACATTGCTTGCTTTGGTGTGGATTCGGTGCTTAAGTGTTGCCTTTTTTGTCTTCTTTGTCCAATTGAGAATTTGGGAACTTGATTATGTTGCCTAAGCACCAGGCATGAAATCAACTTTAAATCATGTAAATGGCTCCCATATCTACACCTGATGACTCTCCATATGACTTTGCATATTATTTTTAGATTCTTTCTAATTAATACTCACATAAAAGATTCAAATTTCATATTATTAGTACCACAAAATCCTTAAAATTATATAAAAGTATGTGTCATGTAAATATTCTAATACAATGAAAAAAGCATGCAATCTTCATGCTTACTGAGCTCCCCCACATAGATGTTTTTCTCACCCTTAAGCAAAGCCCCAATGTATAATTAACGATAACATGTAAAGTTCATAATGCAAAATAATTCCTATGCAAAAATTTAAATGTCTTATAATGCAAAATTTTTATTATGTACTTATTTGAAATATGTCGGTAATCAATCTTTAGTGACTTAAACAAATTATTCAAATTAATTATTATTTAAAATAATATACTAAATCATATACCAATACATTACCATGTCTTAACTCATAATACATAAATTCACACTTATTGCAAACTCGTACAAATTCTATAAAATTAGTTTTACCATTAAACAATAAACCTTTAAATAAGGCAACCATAAATTCATGTTCATGCCATAAAAAATTTATTATTTTGTTCATATACTTAAATAGATGTCCATAATTAGTTAGACAGATTTAGGGGTTATGTTATAAAGGAATTTTAAGTATTTATACATCAAGCTCTGTTTCTACCTTGTGGACACAGATTCACATGAAGCATTTCTTCACATTATAGATGTTGATTCACACCTCTTTTTTATTTGATGTTGTAAACACCCAACTGACTATCCCATTTTCTTTATCCAACATGTTACTCATAATTATCCATGTATGCCACCAATTAAATAAAATTTCAATTCATGTAGCAAATCAAGCGGATATCTACTATTCAACACCTACTTAGCTCAGCTTATTTTTATTTAGAATGTATAAAATTACATACAAATGTGGTTAATGATACTATAAACTAGGATAGTTTATTATGCATCATATAAATTAAAAAACTAATTTTATTTAAGTAATTATTCAATTAACATTGTATAAGTAATTTTATTTTTATATATTTTCAATTTTTCACATGTAGGCACATAGTTTTTCATAAAAAATCATATAATAAACAAATTAATTATTCCTAAGTCTTACCCTCTTCCTTCCTCTCATAACATTACATAAAACTTTCATAACATAAAGTAAACTAATAACATTGAGACTTACAATTTTGTTTAACAAATACAATAAGAATGACAAATAGGAAACATAAAGTGAGGCCTCCCAAAGGGTACCAAGTGAAGACATGCAACACTATGACCTACCCTCATACTTACCCAATGCATAAAAAGTAAAGATAATAAACATGTATTATAATAAACTAAAACTTTCCCATAAGGTAGAGCTACTCTTCTTCATCTAAATTGAATTGTTTGTGCCAGTAATGCCTCACTCTCATCCTCATCTTCCCTTATTCTCTAACATAAAATATAATAAAATTAGAACTAATAAAATTATATAAACAACTACTATGATAGAAATATTGGGTTGCCTCTCAAAATATTCTTATTTTAACATCCTAAGCTAAAAACCACTCATGTCCTTGTTTTATCTAGTTAAGTGTTGTTGTTGTAAATTCCTCACTCTAATAAGATTGTCCTCATTACTCTATAATAAAGATTTGATTACCTAGACTTGTCAAGTTCTTCTCACTGCCTTGAGCAAGTAGTCAATGTTTATTCTTCTGAGTTTTTAGTTGATTCTATCTTTTCTCTTTTCTATGTCTCTTCTTCTGCTTGCTTTCTTGGTAATCCTTCATGATCCCAATTATGTGCTTAGATTGCCTGATATTACTAAATGGCATAAGGTTATAACTCGTCACTTTAGGTTGATCCTTATGATCTTTATAAACCTTGAAACCAGTGTCTAATGTTTAATCACAAGTTTCAACTCTTCTTTTTGAATATCAATTTAAGATTTCCTTATTGCTAAAAGGGGTCACTTTTAAAAAAATAATAATTGAGTTCATTTTTCTCCATATATAGAATCAAAAAGTCAGCATGGAATATGACCTTCATTAGATCTTTGTCCATAATCCCATAGGGTGTTTAATTGAGATATTTGCTAGTAGAAAAAAGATTGGGGTGAGCTTAGCTTCCTTCAACCCTAATATTCTTACCATAGATATTGGCATTAAGTTGATGCTAGCCTCGAGTCATAATGTTTGCTAGCCTCAAGTCACTTCAGTATTATTGAGGAGTCATCTTGATTTGTTAGCCTTATAAGCCCTCACTTCATATTCTAAGTTTTGATGATTACAAATTTTTTGGGTTAAATAATTGCTTTTCACTGATCAATTGTGAGTGAAGACAATGCTAAAACTTTATTTTAAGTATTAAAATTGAGTAGAAAGAATAAAAAATTATCATGAAAGTACAAATTATGATAAAAGCTTGATTGAGAACCCAAAAAGCTAGCAAATGATGAACGATTATTACCATAAGATTCGAGTCAAGTGTAAAAAATTGTATGGTCATGTCTAGTATTTGTATTTTATTCATATATCTAGCATGTGAATAAATGACAACCAAGCAAACAAACACTTAAGAGAACATGAAAACAAATTTTCAAAATCAATTTTTTATTGAAATTGTATTGTACTATATATATTATACTATATGATTGTCTAATTTTATAAATTATTTCATACGCCAAAATTAAGTTTGTTAAAATCTAAATTTTCCAAAAAAAAAAAAAAAGGTACTAATCATACAGGACGATTTAGATCATACTATATGATTATTTATTTTTGTTAAATTTCCAACCAACTTAAACAAGGCGATTAAGCTCAAAAATTTGCCAAATTAAGTTGATCATATAAGATGATTTGGATCATACTCTATGATTTACTTCAATTAATTTTTATAGCTGCTAGGATTAATTTAGGTAATTACCAAATTAATCAATCATATAGTATAATATTAATTGTATAGTACAATCCTAATTTGTTAAATTACCTAATTAGGATCCTGAATTTATGGGATATGAATTTTTAATGATTTTTTCTTAAAATTAATTCATGCTATATGATTGGCTCATACAGGATAAATGAATAAAGTGCTAAATTTTTTATTTATACTATTCATATAGTACCATCTGTAATCATATGGTATGAATAGTTGCGACTATTTAGGATGACTTGATCATCTAGGGCATTAACCCTAATAAATTAATTGTACAATGCGATTGGACTGACTTCTTCAAAAATAAATTTAATAATTTTTTATTCAACTTCCTCCCTATAAACACCATGCTTGGATGTGGGGGAGGTGGTTAACTAATTAATCTTGAACATGAAAAATTATAAGAGGAGTTTGGGTAGAGAGCTTTACTTAGGAGAAAGGTAGGGAGATCTCTTTCATCTTTCCTTCTAACAGGATTTTGTCAGTAAGGTTGCACTTGGTTGTTTATTTATCATTCACCTTGCCTTGAGTCTTATGTTTTTCACTTGAGATTGTGATTTTTGTTGAGAGAATTTGTGTAATCATTAATTTTTTTAAGAGATTTCGCTTTACATCTCTTGTGAGGGAGCGACATCCTTCTTGCCTTGAAGTGGAGAGTGAGTGTAGGGTTTCTACATTAGCTGTAAAGGAGAGAGGCTTCACTGTCTTGGCAAGTTGTGCCGAAAGAGAGTTTGTGGATTATGGAGGAGATCTAGAGAGTGGATGTAGGTAAGTTTACCAAACCACTCTAAATCATTTGTCCCACTTTTCTTTTCTTTTTATTTCTTTTATTTGCCACTCCTTTGCTTTAATTAGATTGGTATATTTTATTTTTTCTATTTAAATTTTAATTTCATTTAAATTTAAAATTTTTTAAAAACACACCAATTCACTCCTTCTCTTAGGTGTGCCAATACTTACAAGTGGAATCAGAGTAGGTTACTTGTATCATAATCGAATAACTGCAACTAGACCTTTCAATGGCACATCTGGAGAATAGAAACATAGTGGAAGGGTACTTTTTGATCTCACTTTTGGAGTGAGGATTCAATCTCCTCTTCCTAGATTTAAGAGTCTTCCAGATACTAAGACTTCCTTAGTCATAATACACTTTAGCAATTAGGTGAACACTTAACTTAAGCCTAGAGACTTAGAAGGGTTAATCATAGGATTAGGCTATGCATTAGAACATAGGGAGATTCACCTACCCTGTAGCCTAAACCCAATCTATGCTTACTTCTTTGACCTAAACCAAACCTCAAGTTCAATTCATCCAAATTCACCTATCAAATCTAAATTCAAATTTCAAAATAAATGATCAAAGCTTATAACCAAATATCAAATCAAATTCAAACCTATCTTAAGCCCATAATTCAATTCTATGGACTTAGCCAAGACAAATTCAAGTCAAACCAAACTCAATTTATTTTCTCAAAGTCAATTTAACTCTTTAATCAACCCTTACCAAATATACAATCAAATCAATTAAACCAAAATATCAAATTCAAATCCAAACCTATTATAAGCCATATGATTTGATCCTATGGACTTAGCCAAAATCCCATTCAATTCGAGTCGATTTCAATTAATTTTCTCATGAATCAATTATTTCCTCATTCATCTTCCCAAATATAAATATAACCTACATTCACAAGTCATAAACCCAAAAATAAAACAAAACCAAATCCAAATCCATTCTAAGCCATATGATTTAATCCCATAGACTTAGCCAATATTTCACTCTGACCAAATCCAAGATTAATTGATTTTCTCATGAATCAATTACTTCTTCAATCATCATCCCAAGTATAAATGAAATTTACAATCATCAAGTCAACATCAATTCAATCAAATTAAGCCTAACCTAACCCATTTGACTTGAAATTGTCAAATGAACCATAAACCCATTTGAACCCAAATCAATTGCAACCAATGCTATAAATCAATCCTAAATCCATATATAAACTCAATTAAATCCAAATCAACCCAAAATTGACTCAACTAAACTTAATCGATCCACTTGACCCAAAGTGACCAATTTGACCAATTTGAGCCAAATTACAATCCAACCCAAATTGCATTGAACTAAGCCTACCAAAACCTCTTATCATGATTGTTGATCACCCTAGGTTGATCAATTATCATAAATTGGGTCAAACTAACTCAACTTGGTCATTTAACCAAGTCAACCCATTTAACCTACATGAACAAAACTAGCCAAATTTAATCCTAAGCCAAACTAATTGAAACCAATGATTTGTACCAACCTATAATCAATTTTTGAACATGACTTGACCCTCAATTGAGCCAACCCAAATCTAATTGGCCATTTGACCCAAGTTGACTCAATTTAACCTAAAAGACCAAATTAGGTCAAATCAAGATCTAACCCATATTGATTACAACCAATGGCTCAAGTTCATTCCAGATTAATTGTTGAACTTGACCAAAGCCATAATAGAACCCAATTTGGCTAATTGAACTCAATTGACCCATTTAGCCCAAATTGACCTAATGGGTCAAATTGGCCTAAATCCAAATAAAATTCAAATTAATTTAAACCAAAGCATACAATCATCTTTAATTAACCAATTGAATATGAATCAACCTCTAACCCAAGCTAATTTGGCCAATTTGGTCAAATTATTCAGCATGACCCGTTTGACCCATATAAATCAAATGAGCCAAAATCAAATCTAAGCCAAATTGACTCAAACCAATTGAACCAAAACATCATAAATACTCATTTTAACATGAATCAACCCTTAGTTTGACTCAATTTAACTAATTGGTCAACCTAACCAAACCTTAGCCTAGTTTGACCTACATGGGTCCAATTAAGCTAAACCCACTTGAATCAAGCTCAAACCTAATGGGATCTAATCCAACCCATTATAAACTTACCTTGGGTCAGTCTGAAATCAACCCATCCCAAAATTAGTCCAATTCAACCCATTATCTAATGGCTAAAGCTCTCACACATGGGATTATGCCCAAATTGGCTAGTCAACTCTCCCCTTTTCCCCTTGGCAACCATCAAACACCCAAAATGGAACCTAACCTAAACCCAGCCTAAGTGGGCTAGGTCAGCTATAGACCAAGGGAAGGTGAGTTAACTCACCTCCCCCACACTAGCCAAGCCCAAAAGATCCAAGGGGAGGAGGAGCTACCTTGAGCCACCCACCAAAGCATTTGGCCAACCAAATCGAGCCACCTAGGACTGACCTTGACAACACCGACGGTAGGACTGTGGCTGATCGGAAAAAATTGAGAGTTGAATCTCGTCCATCTAATTCAATGGAGGGTGGATATACCCACCTCATTTTGAGCCAATTCAATCACTTACACCCTTTGAGAGCTTCAAAGAGTGAATTCAAAATCTCCAAAGCATTCTCTAAGCCTCTCGAGTCTCCCCATTATCAAAAAACCCAAAATAAGGCAACCTTTCACTCGATCCAACTCTACCAATACTCAACCAAACTCAAATTAATTTCACCCTCACTCCCCACACTATGTCAAGCACAAACAAATTTTCTCCCTAGCTTCCCGACCACTGGAAGTGCGAGTTCGATCAATGTCAGCTTGCATAGTGATGATTCATGGCCCATAGAGCAAATGGTGAGGAATCAACATGTGTGCTACTCAATAGGGCTTCATCTCCACTAAATGAAGCTACCTCAATCAATTTCGCCACCAGTCTCTAGCCCTGGTAAGGTAATTTTAGCAAACTAAGATTTTTTCCAATTTTCATTTATCATTTGTGAAGAGGATTTGTATGTTGCACAAATTCAACCAGTAAATCCCTTTAGATCTACCTCGTGATGGTGTGGCCTGAATCCCGAATCAATCCAAGCTTGAGTGAGCTCAGATCGAGCATCAAAAAGTGGATGGTGTCCGTCTCTTATCACTTGGGAGAGAATGGATCATGCACCATCCGTTCCATGTGATTGGAATGAACGGTCATGATTATTCACTAAATAAAATCTAGTTTAATCCTTTTGAAACCATGTGTTTAATCTCAGCTGTTTGATCTTAAATCAATGGCAGGGATGAAACCGCTTCCGTCACCAGCCACATAAATGTTGAGTCGGATGGGATTAAGTAGCCAATCCTACAGCACCACATGAAAAGTATGCCACATTAGCGGCCCGAGTGGCACCGACGGGATTAGGCTTAAAAATTTGTTTTAATGGCTGAATCTTTGAAAATTCATTATAAATTGTAAAAAAAATAAAAAAATACAAATAAATACTTATTTTGAAGGTATTTTAAAGGAGAATCATTTAAAATTAATTCCAATTAATTTTGAAAATTAATTAAGGCTTAATTAGGGTTTAATTATAAATTAATTACCTCTTAATTACCTCTTAATTATTTGAATAATTAATCCCAAACTTTGCGTGTTAGTATAATGGGATGACCTCAGCCTCCCTTAATTTTCATGAGATTTATTGCTTAGTTAATTAGGAGAATTGACCATTTAAGCCCTAATTACTCTCTTAATTAATCTAATTAATTAATTAATTTTCCAAATAATAAGAATTAATTAATTGAGTCCACTAATCACTATTGAATAGTGAATTGGCAAGGGGAATGGGGATATGACCTTCTTCCTAATCTCTTTTCCTAAGTTCATTTCTCTTTAAAGAAAAATTATTTAAAAAGAGATTAATTAAGATTTTAATTAGTTAATTAAGTAACTTAATTAATAAAATTAAAATCATGATTAAATTAAATAATAAATAATAAAATTAAGGGTTTCTGTTTATGTGTTTAATAACATAAAGACCCTTAAGAAAATTATGATTAGCCCATAAGTGTGAACAAATCATAAAAATACTTAATTAGATTCTTTAATTTAATTAACTCTTAATTATGAGTCATTTGCATTAGATACTTGTAGGAGCATTGCAATTTTACTTCCTCACATGTTCATGTCATTTATGGCTCATAATAAAAGGGTTAATCAAATTAAAGAAGCATATGTAAGGGTAATTAATTGATTTAATTAAGGATTCAACTTAATTAACTCATAAAATCCACTTAATTACCTTTTCTTAAACAAAATCAAATTACTATTGTGGGAATGGGAATAAAATAGCAAGAAATTATTCTCCTCTTCTTTAAATCTAATCAAAATCTCAACTCATAAATTAATAAAGAAACTTTAGTTTTCTTTAAATGAGTTTACTTAATATGATTGTCCTTAGGAATTAGTTCAATTGAATGAACCATGTGGTTATGTTTAGCTATTTCTTTCAAAGTATAATAAATGTTGTATGTCATTGGTTTCATGCATTCATGTATTCAAATGTAAATGAATTAAATGAATTTTCTTCATGTAAGCTTGCATGTGTTGAGTTAATTAAATATATGTGTGGCTATTATCACTAATAAATTCAAAACTACTTTTTTCCCAAAAATTTATAATCAATTATAATACTTAGAGTGTTGATAGTTATGAATATTCATAGGATTTGCATGTATTTATAACTTAAACATATTAAATAAATCTCTTTTTCTTATGATTCATATATAGACTTACATAATTTGAACAATAATGGGTATATAGTCTAGACATCCTAGGAATACAAGTCTTTAAGTAGCCCAAGAAGGTCATTTGATTACCTCACTTCCCTGGTTTAACAATGATACGTACTCATTTGGTTTCATTCTTATGTATTTTGATATTAGAATTTGGATAGAGCTTTAATTCATATGCCTAAATGATTTAATTAAAAAAAGTACAATCTTTGCATGATTTTCATCTTTATAGTTGTGTGTACATTCATATGTATTTAAGATAGCAAGTGTTTAGTTTGGACACCCCGAGAATACGAGGCTTTAGCTAGCCCTAAGGAGGTCATTTGATTATCTCACTTCCTGGTTAACAATGGCACATACTTGCTCACATCTTTCATACATGTGTATGTGTGCTTAAGTAAAAGATGAATATCCCCTTTTTGTTACTAAAAATACATGCATTCATATTCACTTAAGTTATTAGCATATGTTATATATAAATTAGTGCTCTCTTTTCCTTATTCATGAATAAACTTACATAGGTTTGGAATGTTAATAAGTATATAGTCTACACATCCCAGGAAAATGACACTTTAGTTATCCCCAAGGAGATCATTTAATTATCTCACTTCCTTGGTTAACAATGACATGTACTTATGTGATTCCATCCTTATGTATTTTGGTATTAGAATTTGGATAGAGCTTTAATTTATATGTTCAAATAACTCAATCAAAATGAAAATATAAATTCCAAACACACACATTCATCATCATTTAAGTGTGCCAAAACATATTGCATGTGTAGATATGTTAAGTGTTAAATCATATGCATGTTACATATGATGGAAAGAAATGATTCAATATATGTCATGTGATAGTAATTCAATTAGATTAATCTTAAGAAGCCTTTCATATTGAATAAGGTCATTTAAAGTTAACCTAAACTTAGGAATAATTAAAAAAATCATTTAATAAGTCATTCACAAAAGAGAACTAAATCAAATCAATATGCTTTAGAAAGTGACTTAAGGTAGGGATGGAAGAGGGTAATCCTCTTCCTTCTCTTTACAATACTTAGTTACTAAGTATAAATTACATGAATTTAAATCAATTATAAATTAAAATTTACAAATCAATTAAAGAACTTCAAATGAAACCCACCATCATATTTGAATAAGTTCCAAACTTAGAAAAGTACAACTCTAATACTTAGTTAAGACATACCACACAAAGCCTTAACACATACATTAAAATTAAGTCACTATTTCTAGTTCTATGTTAGGATGGTGTATGATGTAATGTATGCTTTATTTTGTGATATTTTATTTTAGACAGTATGTTAAGGTGTATACTTCATAGACTAGATGTTAGGTCGCTCTTAGCCTAATCATATCTTCTGCAGGGGATTGTGGTTACGTAGATACTTAAAAATAAATATAAATGCTCACTTTGCAAGTTGCTTAAACCCCTAAGCGTAATCCAAGTTAGGATATGTGGGCTTGGTTACCCATGTGTAGGGTGCTAAGCTTAAATTATACATATAACTACTCAAAATTGTATGTATGTTTAGCTAACATCTATTTTATAGGTGTAGTTAGATTTACTTTTTTTTTCTATATGAATGTAATTTTTGCAATAGGAATTAGGATTTTTGCTATAGGAGGTTAGGATGAGCAGTGGCTAGAAGGCTTAATCCTGGGAGGCCCTTTGATGCCTTTGAAGCTGAAACAAAATGAAAGGAGTAAGATAAGGTGGACAAAAAGATATGAAGAATGAAGACCCTCATAGCATGTATTCATCTCTAACTGTAATTATTCTTTCATATACCGGGTTGTATAAGGGTAGAGCTCGGCTACCCATCTTTTCTTTTTTGGGTTATACAGCAGTACCTGACCGCACCGACCTGTTATTCTTTTACAATAGCTTATAAAATTAGTTGATGATTAGTTTAAATTGTGCATTAGGATTGCATATTTTTCATAGCTTTTTAATGATTGATTCTTTAATGTGTAGCCTGGATGTGATAGGCTCTTAGGATAAAAAAAATAAATTTTCTACCCAACTAATCACTCATAATCAAAATTTTAAATAACTCATAAATTCACCATAAATCTTAGGCTATAATCAAGATAACTAAAAGATTTAGGAACCCCTTGGTTGTATGTTGTATGTCTCACATCCTGCATATCATCTTGAGTCACTTGTAAAATGAGGGCCTCCATCCTTACATGTATAGGGATCACTTGACCCATGAGAACAACCCTTATTGATGGAGCTTCACCCTATTTCTCTTTTGATTTAGCCAATAATCAGACTTAACCATTCATTTAGGCATATAAAAACCCTAAAGCCTTTGTCTAAATGATGCGTCAAAAATGAAATAAAAATTAAAAAGATTTTGTATTTATATATTAAGTCATATGCTCATACCACTCATGCTCTAGTCTCTTTGGGAGTGGGTTTAGGACTTTAGTCTCTTTGAAATTAAATAACTAACCTTGCTATCTTGCAAATCATAACACTAGACTACATTATTTTAAAATCGTAGGAGGAGTTAGCTGGCGGACACTCCAGGCGGTTCTAAGTCCAAAAATCAGACGGTTTATCCTCTCTTATGGAGTTAAACCCTTATGTTCACCTATCGCTTAGATTTAGATCGCGCTTTAGCTCGTACTAAAGCTCCTTAGATATAGGATCCGAGGTAGCTATTTCCTTCAGGATAGAAGCATAAATTCTCACCTCTTAGATATTCCCAAATCTAATAAAAATTTAACTCAAATAAATAAATCTCTTCACTTTCAAATTTATAAAGCCCAATTATATGATAGATTGGAATGCTCACTAGGCTTCCTAGTATCATGAGCATTCCCCACATATTCCCTTTGGATTCCAAAAATAAATCTTCTCCTTGAACTTTCCCAAATTGATTTTTCAATTATAACCAATCTTTTGATAGTCTATTCTTGAAGTCTTTGGAGATAATAATTGAATAGTTTAATCAAGTGTATT
This sequence comes from Cymbidium sinense, assembly GCA_021442155.1. Lineage (NCBI taxonomy): Eukaryota > Viridiplantae > Streptophyta > Magnoliopsida > Asparagales > Orchidaceae > Cymbidium > Cymbidium sinense. Next base: position 81,400,216 of record CM038227.1, read on the forward strand.
CTTAAGGAATTTTATTTCCTAAGAAGTAATTAACTATGGAGTCTTGCCTCCATAAAAAACTTGAGAACCCAATTTAATATAAGCCGTACTTTATTCATCCATGTAAACTAGGGGAAAAATCTCTGGTACATTCAAAGACCCATCATGCCTCAGAAGTCCTTATTAGGTGATTAGGTCCATTAAAGGGCGATGTCTTTATCTTTCAAGATAGTATATCATACCTTAATGTCATACCAGATCACTTTAATATGTACCCCCTACAATCTGCGTGGTGTCCCCCCCCCCCATATTTAAAATAAACACCACTGTACTCTATTACCCAACCACCACTCTATGATGATATTTTGTTTTATTATTGAAAAATTCATGTCAACTTTTATTCAATGCATTGATTTTTGCATGTGAAATATTTAAATATGTTTGAAGAGGGATATTTACCTCTTCATCAAATTATTAATGGAAAATGAATTGAAACTCCCTTCAATTCATGGTTATTTGAAGAGAGGGAATTAGCCCAATTTAATTCAAATGTTAAAACTATTTTTTTGTGCTTTGAAATCTAAGGATTACATGTATGTTTCAACTTATAAAACCAATAAATAAATTTGATGAATCGTGAGGTAACATACTAAAATGTTCATAATCATGTAAGGTGTTTCACCAAATTTCTTTACCAGTTTAAAAAGTTGAGACATGCATGTAATAATTAGATTTCAAAGCACAAAAAATAGTTTAAATGTGTTGAATTTAATTGGGCTAATTCTCTTTCTTTGAATGACCAAAAATTGAAGAGAATTTCAATATGTTTGTCATTAACGATTTGATGAGGAGGTGAATATCCCACTTCAATCATATTTCAACTCCGAAAATAGATGGATTGAATAAAAGTTGGAATACATATTTTAAAAAAAATCAAGCAAAATATTATTAAAAAGTGGTGGTCAGGTAATAGAATACCCTTCCATGGTGTTTCTATTCCCTAGATATACCATTGACAGATCTGCTTATAGTTGTTATACTATGAGCCAAGCAACCTACTTTGATACCACTTATAAGTATTGGCATAACCAACAGGTGGGGGGTTGACGGGGGGTTGTATTGGTGTGCTTTCTAAAATTTTTAGATTTAAAATAAATTAAAACTTATAAAGTAAAAAAATAAAACATATTAATCTAATCAAAGCAATGGAGTAGTAAAGAAAAGAAATGAAATGAAAAGAAAAGTGAGACACAAGATTTAGATCAATCAACTGACCTACGTCCACTCTCAAGATCTCCTCCAAAATCTACTAACTCTCATTAGATTTTTCCATATCTAGGATTAATTGGTTACCCATCCCCCTCCCCAAACAAGGAGGGAGGCTAAATAAAAAATCATTAACTTTATTCTTAAAGAAGTCAAATAGTCATAACTACTCGTACTATATCATTAAAGATCATACTATATAAATTGTATAGATACAAAATTCAGCTCTCTATTCATTCATCCTGTAAGAGCCAATCATACAATATGAAATAATTTTAAGAAAAAATCCTTAAAAATTCATTTCCTATAAATTCAAGATTTTAATTAAGTAATTTACCAAATTAGGATCATATTGTACAATTAATGTTGTATTGTGTGATCAAATAATTTGGTAATTACCTTAATTCATTCCTGCATCTATAAAAATTAATATAAGTAAATCTCATAGTACCAAGCAAATCATTATGTACGATCAGCTTAATTGAGCAAATTTTTGTGCTTAACCAACTTACATAAGTCAATAGGAAATTTAATAATAATAATGAATAATCATATAGTATGATCCAAATCATCCAATATGAATAGTATATTTTTGATAAATTTAGATCTTAACTGAGTTAATTTTGGAGGCTAAAATACAAATCAGATAATTGTACATTTTGATATAGATCGTATAGTATGATTTCCTTAAATATTTTAATTTTTAAATTTTAATTTTTAAATTTTAATTTTTAAAATTTATTTTTATGTTCTCTCAAGTTTGTGTGTGCTTAGTTGTAGTTTACCATTCACATGCCATATACATGAATAAAATACAAATACTAGACATGACCATACAATTTTTTGCACTTGACTTGAACCTTCTGGCAATAATCATTCTTCATTTGATATTTCTTTGAGTTATTGATCAAGCTTTTCAATGGTCTGCCAAAGTTTGTGGTTTTATGGAGAATTCTTCATTTGGCTACTCAATTTTGATACCTGTAATAAGTTCTAACACAACCTGCAGACACAACTAATCAGTGAAAATAATTATTTAACTAGAAATTTTGTGATCATCAAAATTTAGAATAAGAAGTGAAGACTCATAGGGCTAAAAATTTTATCTGGTGAATAAGTATTGAGATAACTAATCAAATTAGATCTTTATGTTCTTAATTATATCTCTAATCTCTATAAGAGGCATCATGCATCTAAACTATGTCATCTACTTTAATCATGAATTGAGTAATGATGGCAATTAGTTTAGCCAACATCACCTTCAATAATAAATCTTTAAACTCCTGTTGATGAGGGCATGGCTGATGAGTAAAGCCAAGTGAATAATAACCTCATTATAGCTAGGATTTAGATGATGGTTGGTATCTACCTAATTGTTATCTTTCTTGAGTTTTTTTTTTTTTATGAAAACATGGGATGGCTACTCTAATAAGAATTTTACATGCTAGAATATGGGCCATTTATTTGTTAATTCCTTAAAAATTCACTTGCTCTATATAAGGTTGAACAAATGGATTATTAGTCTGGCACTTCACACAACTATCACCTCCTACATAATGATCATAACAAAAGATTGAGGCATGATTGGCTAGGGTTATAAGCATATTAAGTTGGTCCATTCAAGAAGCAACGTATTGATGCAATGTATGATAAATTATTCATGCATGAGTATATGGTTGTATTATGTAATAAAATGTGAGAAAAGTACTAATCCCTCTAAGATTACATGTCAAGTATTGAAATTAAGTTGATTATGCATTTTTTTGAATGATGAAAATAGAGTGTCAAAGCAAATTCTAAAATTTACTCCTAAAGCTATCAAAAAAACTACTAAACTAACTAAAGTAGGAAATTGTGTGGGTGATCTTAATGTTATTAAATCTAGGGATTGGGTTTCACTAATATTATTTTATGCAGTAAGATTTTAACGAAGTAGGGAGTTGATTTTATAAAAGTTTGATCAAGATAGTTTCTACCATTCTCTCAAAAGCATTTGATCATAAATTTTTATTGTACAACCTATCTACCTCTTGGTGATAGATTCAAATCAAGAAAAATTCATTTTGGCCTTTTGGATCTTAAAAAGTACTACATGGCTTCCTCATAGTTATCCCTAACTTATAACCCATCATAGTGGTATTTTTCCCATGATAAGTCTATTTTTACCTCTTGTTTCCAAATATACCTCAAAATCTTTTGAAATGATGAAAAGTGAATTTAATAAGTGTTAAATTTAAAAACATAATGATGAAACAAAAGAAAACCATAAATGCTTGATACTTGATACAATAAATAAAAGAAAGGAAGAAAGGAAAAAACTTGCATTGAGAATGCCTTATTTGTCTCCTTGACTCCTTGCTCACAAGATCTCCCTAATGGCTCCACAAACTCTTTCAAGTTGCCTCCAATGAAGCTCTTTTGGACCATCCAATAACTAGGAAAAACCCTTGAATATTGACTAGAGAAGTCCCCTAATTCATCTTCATGATTTCCTATATTAAGTCCTCCCAAAAGCACAAATTTAACGAAAATCTAAGGAAATTCATAGTAGCCTTCAAGCCAGTGCCTGGGAATAAGGCTCTTTGTTTGTAAATGTTGAAAAATTTTGCCAGGATTGGGCACATAGGTGCTGAGGTTTTTTTTTAATCTTGTGTTGCACCTCAAATTTGGTTTTTGAGCTTAGACGTTGGGGGTTGTCTTCTAGACACTAGCTTTTCTATTTAGTTCTTGTGGTTAAGGGACTTATCACTTAATGAATGACACTTATGCACCATGCGAAGATTTAAGCATCAATTGATCCCCAGATCACATCGTTTATTTCTAAGTCAACTCCAGACAATTCTCCATATAATTTTGTGCATTAATATTGTAATTTTACTTCTTCATTGCAGTCTAAAAATATTTAAAATACAAATAATAAGTGTCATAAAATTTTTAAAAGTAAGTAAAATCTTGTGATAAATTCATAATTTAAGGCAGGAAAAATTATGTAGGTTTTACACTTATCTAACTCCTCTACACTTAGACTTTTCCTCATCCTCGAGCAAACTCAAAGGCATAACAAAAATATGGCATTTAATCATAATTTCATAAGTGACTTCAAATACATCTAAACAAAGACAAGCTAAGCATAATTGGCCAAATGACCTAATTAGTGCACTTGACCCCATTAGGCCCATTTGGCCCATTCAAGGAATTTAGAGCTAAACCTTGATTAAAGCCAATTTGACCATGACCAATTAGTCTAATGCCATGCCAAGAAACAATCATATCCAAATCACTCCCAATTGAGATCTAATTTGACCAATTGGTCTAATTGACCCAAGTTGACTCATTTAGGCCTAAAGGCGCTAAACTCCAAATTGATCCAAATCACTTGGAACTATCCTTGCTCAAATCATTCCCAACCTGAACCAAACATAATTGAAGCCTAATCTAAACTCAATTAGTCCAATTGACTCACTTGACTCAATTGGGCCAATTTGGCCTAGAAGGGTCAAATTGAACCAAACTTGATTCAATCCAAATTTGGTTGAACCAATCCCTACAATCACTCCCAAAATGATTATCAAATATGACTTAACACCTAAGTGAGCCTAATTGAGCCAATTGACCCCTTTGACCTAACTTAAACTAATTTGACCAAAATAATCAAATTGAGTAAAAAAATTAATCCACTTCAAATTGAACCAAACCATCACTTGCAATTGATCCAAAATTGATCCTTGAACACCTCCCAACAATCAATTGAACTCAATTAATCAATTTGAGCTAATTAACCCAACCTAGTTTAATTTGACCTAAAAGGTAAAATTGAGCTAAAACTTAATTAAATTAAAGTTAAACCAAACCACGACATACAATCAACCTTAAAATAGTAATTAAGCATAACTAAACTTCTAATTATAGCTGATTTGACCTATTTGTCCAAATTGACTAACTTAACCTAATTGATCCATACGAACCCATAAGACCCGAATTGAAATCCACTTTGAATTGATTAAACTAATTGCACCAACACACTTCTAATCATCATTTGAACATAATCCAATAACCCATTTGGCCCAATTTGGTCAGTTGGTCAACATAGTCCAATTGAACTCAAATTTACCTAAATATGTCACATTGAGTCAAACCCAATCAAACTTGGTATGACTCTTCCTTAGGTGCACTTAGACTTAGCCAAGTGGACCTAACTCAAGATGAACCTAGTTCTGTGCAAATCAAGTGAACCAAGCCACCCATATAAGCTAAAAACCCAAAGTAGGAAGGTCTAACCCCTATTTTTGTTCAAGGCAATGACTTTAGCACTCTTTGAGCTTAGTCTAATTAACCTAATTTTACCTAAGGTTGATTTTCTCAGCTCTCGACCATGACAAGTGATGGCCACAAGTTGATAAATCTTGGTTCAGCCATCATGGCTTGTCCACTTCACCACTGACCACCAAACTCCTCCAAACATTGGAGGCGAGCTAAGTCATCAATCACATGCCATTCCTAGCCACCCCCACTGCCCAGCTGACTATCATGTCCTGAGCCAACTCAAATGGGTGGTTTACATGGAGAGGGAGGTATACACCTCCCTAGCTTTCTGAACTCACACATACCTTCACAAGCCTCTTAGAGATAGGTATACACTTCCTAGGCGATCCTAGAGCTCCCCATCACTAGTGAGACTAAACTCCCTCAAACCTGAATGCTTCAGTTGACCTCATTTTTGGATGAGGTTAACATTATTTCTAAAACTAGTAATTATGACACCTAATTCTAGATTTGGGGTCTCCTAAGTAGGCACTTAAGACACTACACCTAGTGACCTAGTCCATCCTCTTGAGTTTAATCTAACCAAATGGGATTAGGTGGACTCAACTCAAAATGAAACATAAATAAAGAATTGAATCAAATACATCCCATTTAGAGCAGTCCATTTGAAATCTAAATCCATTTGGGTTTAAAGTAAGTTGATTGGAGTGGTTAACCAATTATCCTACTTAAGCTCAAATTCACCTAAACTTAATGAAATTTAAGTGAAATCAAAATTAAAATATATAAAATAAAATGCATTACAGTCAATGCAAGAATCAAAATGAATCTAAAACTAAATCCAAATGAAAGTCAAAGATGGTCAACCCCACATGGTGTTGACTTATGTGGGTCCCACCAAGTCAAAGATCAACACACCCTAATTTGACCAAACTAAATCATTCTAAAGGCTCCAAATGATAAAATAAGCTTGCTTAAACATGAATCAAATAAATCCAAAACTAATAAGGTCTTAAATGGGTTAATAAGACCACTTAGTCTAAATGAGCCTAAATGGACCTTATTGAATCCAAATTCAAATCAAATTAAAATCAACTCAAGTTGATTGTCCAAAATCACTGTAAAATCATTATTAAACACAATCCAATCAATCATTATATCTAATTTGACTAATTTGGTCATTTGACCCAAATGAATCCAACTTAACCCATTTAACTCAATTTAAGTCAAATGGGTTAAAATTGAAATCAATTCTAAATCAAATGAAATCAATTACTCTAAAACATCTCACACATATGATTAAACATGATTGGAATCCAAACAAAACTTAATTGAGCCAAATTGATCATTTGACTAAATTAAACTCAACTTAACTCACTTAAGTCAAAATGGGTCAAGTTGAAATAAAATCAAAATCAATTTAAAACATCATAAATCATTAAAATAAACATAATTGAAATTTAATTTAATTCTTAAAAGACTATTTGAGCTAGAGAATTCAATTTGACTAATTTAGATCAAAAAATAAATAAATCTAGCTCAAATCACATTAAGCCCTCACATGGCATGGATCAATTAGACTCCAAATTATCTATAAGATAATTAACAATGATTAAAATTCAAATTTAAATCAAAAGAAATATGATTAAAACACTTTAACTTAAGTTAAATCGAAATAGCATGAATTAGGTCCAATCTTCAAATCTAACTAAAATGGGCTTGAGTTTAACCTAAGATTGACCTTAATTTGACTTGTCCAACCAACCACCAACACAAAAAGATATGATGGTGATTCCAAAACCCAAGGTATGCCATGTGAAGTGAAGTTATAAGGAGATGAGGTATAACCATGGCAAGATGGTGGGGAATCCATACAAAGAAGTAAAATCTCATTTCCTCTCCTCCATACCTCATCCACCTCTTCACCATCACTGATTTAGACTTTCTCCAATCAGTTGACCACCTCTTGGAGCTAGCCTCCAAGGGTGGCCATCACCATAGCAAAAATTCAATTTGCTTCCTCCATGAGATAGCTCATGGCCAAGGTAATGAGAGGGAGCAGGAGGCTTTTACCCCTGAAGGAATGCATCCCAATATACTCACAAGGGATAGAGAGACCAAACTGACCTCTTATCCATAACCCTTATCATTGGTGGTCAGAATTCGGCCACCCCAAGTCTTACATATATGGCTCTCAGCCATATATGAAAATAGAGGAAAGAAATTTCCTCTCACAAATCCAATCTTTCCTACATGATCCATAGGGGAAGAAAAACTTATTTGAACCCTCATCCTAGCCTCTTGCAGTCAACAAACTAGAAATTGGCCAAAGCTGATAGCAAAGAAGAGCAGGGCTCTCAGATAAACATAGAAATGAGGGAGGACCATTCCTGCCCCTAAATTGACCCTTCCCACACATTATATAGGCAAAAATGAACTCAATTGAGCGATTGCCCGACCCTCTCTCCGCTAGTAGCCAAAAAACCATCAAACTGGAAGAATGAGAGGCAGGGTTTGGTCTCCATGCTGATTGGCTGGGAGGCAAGTTAATTCCACTTCACTTGAGGTTCATCTTAATTCAAGGAAGGTTTCAAATTGGTAAAATCTTTGGACATAGCTCTAGCGAGGTATTCCCTAAACTGACCTCCTACTCTTGTGTGGTTGGTCCTTTATTAAGTGAATTTATGTTTGGTAGAGATCAAGCCATGTGGATCGATTGAAAATCAATCCACAATCATTTTGCAATCAAAAATGTAAAGAATGGTAGTTTAGATAGTCAAAAATTACCATCCAAGGGTGGATGACTCTCGATTCTCTGGCGAAAACTCAGAGATAAAATCTACAGTATTCGTTCCTTCTGTTAGGAATAGATGGTCGAGATCTAGCTGCAAGATCTGATTTAAATTCCTTAAGAAAACACGTGTAAACTCTTGATCGTCCAATCAAAAATTGATTAGCCATGATGAATCTCACAGTCCCCTCCGCCATCTGAGCTAGATCCATGTGGATCCAACTGGTTGAATCAAGCGTCGTCACTTGTAAAGTGGAGCCACGTCAAGGCCACGTGGCGTCGCTTATTAAAATGAGAAATTTTTTATTTTATTTTTAATTAAAAATGGTAAATAATTACTAGAACTTCAAAAAATCATTAAAAATAAAATACTTAATAAAAAAAATCTAAATGAGGGCTCTATGGATTAATCTCAGTGAGAGAATTCAATTAAACTCAAAATCCCTAATTTTTATTGAGTAATTTTAGGTTAATTTGAGTTCAAATGAAAATATTCAAACTCACATTAAACTCAATCCATTCATCCAATTAATTTTAAACTTTGGGGAAATGAAATTAGGGTTAAAAAATAGCTTAGAGAAATTTTTCATGATTTATTATAAAGTAAATCTGAGAATATGGAATTTATAACTTAAATCCCTAATTTTAATAAAATAAATTAATTTTAAATTAGAAATATTATGAAAATTTATGAAAATAATTCAAATCATCACCATAAACCACAATGAACATACACACTTCACTAGAACTCCCTTAAATCCAATAAACCATAAAATGGCTTAAATTGATAATTAATTGAATTAATGAATTCAATTAAATGATTTGAACTTAGGAAAATTATAAAAAATCAACTAAAACTTTAAAATTTTTGAATGGCCCTTTATGGATGCATCTCTTAGAGAGAAATTTAAGAAAAATAAAACCCTTAATTAATTCATTTTAATTTAGGATTAATTTAAGTTTTATTGAAGTATTTAAAACCTTAAGTAGTCCCAAATTACACATATGATTAGGATGAAACTTTAGGGAACTTAAATTAGCAAGGAATCCCACTTGCCATAAAAATCTCAAGGCTATTTGACCTTTAGATTCAAAGTTATTGAATTTCTAATCCTTAGGTCAATATAAATGAAATAATAATTCTAAAATTTAGAAAAATTAGGAAAATTCACAACAACAATAACAACAACAACGAGCCTTTATCCCACTAAGTGGGGTTGGCTACATGAATCCTTCATCTCCATTGTGTTCTATTATATGTCAAACTCTCATTTAATTCAAGTACATTAAGGTCATCTTTTTTACAAAGGAAAATTCACAAAAACAACTTAAAACAATCATTAACATCATAACACTTGGAGAAAATTTTCCAATCCTCTAAAGTTAAAAGATTTGATTAATCATATACTTAGGATTTAATGAGCATTAAGTTAATCACTTATTAAACTTATGATAAATCAACTAATTAATTGAAAATTGAATTTCATAGCTAAGTATGAAATTCATTAACATGGAAATTCCTTAAATCCATTTGGGTTAATGAATAACATAATTCCAAATAAAAATGAAAGAGAATAAATAAATCAATTAAATTTAAATAACCTAAAAGTTTAGAATGGCCTAGGTTAGGTTTGGTACCCAAACTAGCCTAAGTCTCCTAGGTTATGAATTGATAAACAAAATTTCATCTAAACGGATTGAATTAATTAATGAAATCTTAACATATAATGAAGTCAAAACCTAAACTAAGAATGAATCAAATCATTTGAAGGAAATAAACATTAAATTAATGAATGAAATTAGTCAAACTAAAATCAAACGAATTAAATAATTCAAGCACATAAAATTAAATGAACATTAATCAAAAGAAAATTAAAACATCAAATCAATCACATCATTTGAAAATAAACTAAATCAAGAAATATTTAATCAAAGTAAAATAAATGAAAACAAGAATAAATCTTAATTAAATTCCAAAATAAAATCAAAACTTTAATTAAACCAAATCTAACTAAAAAGAATTCAGAAGTGGGTGAGAAACTCATTCTATTAGGATTTAAGATGTTGAATAGAATCGGTTCCACCCAAAGTGGAACTTATTTTATTCTTCATTCTTAAAAACTTAAATTTCAATTCAACATAAAATGAATTTAAAAATTAAAAATAAAATCACAAATCAATTAAATCATTTAAATTGATACCAACCAATGGTAAATTAAACAAACCATAAAACATGAAAACTCAAATCTAAAATGCCTAGTAAAGTCAAACCACACAAACCCATTTCTCTTCACATACTAGATTATTAGGTCAGCGACTCTAGACTTAGGTTAGGTTGATCTATGATGTGATGTAAAATATATTTTTTTCTATTTTGTGGTGAATTATGTTAAACTAAATAGCTAGGATTGTTTGTCTACTAGACTGGATGTTAGGATGTTTTTTTCTTTAGGCTAACATTATTTTTCTATAGGGGATGTGCTAAAAAATGCTGCTATAATAAAAAAAAGTACATAAATATTGTTTTCTTGTAGGTATGCTTAAGTCGTTAAGCATAGCCCAATAGGATAGGTGGACTTGACAAGCAACTGATGCTAAGCTTGTATGTTTGCAAATATAACTGCTGGAATACTATTTGTATTTCTTGACACTTGTTTTACAGGGTTTAGGATTTTTTTATTTGGGATTTTTTAGTGTAATTTGAGCTTAAAATTAGGTTAGGATTTATGGGGGGTCTAGGAATAGCAGGAGCTAACCCTATTAGTTGGCAGTCTCCTGTGAAGCCCATGGAGGTCCCAGAAGAAGGAGATGATCTAAAGGAAAGAACCCCATAGGTCTATACTTTTAGTTATAGGTCGAGTTGTATAAGGGGAGAACTCGGCTGCCCTTTTTTTTCTTTTGGGGTGTATAGCGGTACCCGGCTGCACTAACCTATTCTTTTAAATTAAATTTTGTGTAATTTATTTTAGGTGTCCAATAGAATTAACCTACTTTTCTTGGTTTCTTTTTGTACTATGTTTTCTGTGGAAATGCCTGGACGTTAGGCTCTTAAGAAAACTAAATTTTTTTTCCAACTTAAATTTAAATAACTTAAATTAAAAAAAAATTTATGACCTCACCCATAAATTAAAACCTTAGGAACAACTTAAAATCAACTAGAAATAATTAACTTTTGTGAACCATACTAGCATATTATTCTAAATTCTTGAATTGGGTACTTCACCCATTGCACATAAGGGGTAAACTTTGAGGATGACCACCTTCTTGGGGAAGTGTACCTTCTTATTTTGATTTGGCCCACTATCGCTTTTAACTGTATCTCAATGTAGGCATAAATTGTATACCCTAAAACATTTAAAAGCTAAAAATTATTGAATTAGTTAAGTGTATATCATACCTAATATGATCCTAAGGATTAGGCAGTGGGTTTAGGTTCCTAGATTCTTTCCAAAAATGCAATAGCCAAGCCATCTTGCATACATAAAATTGGTTTTATAAGTTTAAAGTTTGCTTAGGTGGTGTTATCTAGCAGCCCTTCCAGGTGAGTTATAAGTCCAAAAGAGTCGGGGATAGGTTCATTTTCTTAAGTGAGAGAAAGAGCGAATAATTTACAAAAGTTAAACTAGGTCGAGCCTCTGATGAGTGTCAGAAGCATTTGTAGACTTAGGTTCTAAAGCATCTTTTCAGGAATAAGTCTTCAACCCTAGGCATTCCTATAGTCTTATGCTATTAGAATGTAAGCCCTAGATATCTAATAAAATATTAATTTAAATCTTAATAAATTCTATCTCAAAAATATAAAGCCTAATGATAGGATAGTTGAAATGCCTACTTGGTATTTCAAGATCTATAGAATTTCCTACTTTATCCTATTTGGCTTCAACCCCTCCCCTATAAGTCCAAAGAGTCGGGGATAGGTTCATTTTCTTAAGTGAGAGAAAGAGCAAATAATTTACAAAAGTTAAACTAGGTCGAGCCTCTGATGAGTGTCAGAAGCATTTGTAGACTTAAGTTCTAAAGCATCTTTTCAGGAATAAGTCTTCAACCCTAGGCATTCCTATAGTCTTGTGCTATTAGAATGTAAGCCCTAGATATCTAATAAAATATTAATTTAAATCTTAATAAATTCTATCTCAAAAATATAAAGCCTAATGGTAGGATAGTTGAAATGCCTACTTGGTATTTATCTATAGGAATTTTACTTTATCCTATTTGGCTTCAACTTATAAACTGTTTTTTTGAAACTCCAATTTAACCATAATTTGGAGTTAGCTTTGAAATCTATAGAAATAAGAGCCTATTTCTTTAATCAAGAGTATTCTTAAGAAGATATCCTCATTCCTAAGATGTAATTAATAATAGGGGGTTTCCCATGTAGGGGACTATGATCCCAATATAAAATAAATCTTGTCCTACTTTTATATGTAGTTCAAGGGAATAATCTTTAAAACATTATTAAGTCATTAGCCTTAGGAATTCTTATTTAAGTCATCAAATCCATTATAGGATAATATGTCTATCTTCTGAGATAATATGTTTATTCCTTAATGATGAATATTATTAGCAAAATAAGAAATTCCTAAAACATATGTGGTGTAACAAATTTTCCCCACATCCTCTACATACCCAACTCTACCAAACCTTACCTCCACTTTAATTAACTCTCCTCACACCTTCTCTACACCCTGACAAATTGAAATGAATTAAGAAACACTTGGTTCAATCATTAGAGCATCAAGTTCGAATAAACTCTAACGAACTCATGGAAGTTTATGACCTCCAAAGCAAAATTGGTGAGGAGGGAAGTAGAGACTTCAACAACAAGTTTTCACATCTTCAAAGTAAAGCTACTTCATATGTCAGATCGCTAGTCTTGAGCTCCAGCGAGGTATTCTCTTTCAAACTGTAGAAAGCCTTAGGATTCTTGGTCTTTTGTGAAGTGAATTCAAGATTTAGCCCAATCAAGCCATAGAGATTTATAAGTATTCATCCCTTGATCATTTTGGATTCATTTCCCCCTTCAATTCAAGCATCAATTGCTTAGATCATGCAATGAAAGGTGGATGATCTTCATTTCTCACCAAAGGAAGGGTACGAATCACAAGTCATCTTATTAAATGCATTAGATTGATCTAATTTAATCCTTTAATACCACATGATTAATCTCCATTATTTAATCTTTGATTAAATAGTTTGAATTAAACTGCATTCATCGCCAATTGATATATTTTAAATAATGAGTCATGTAGCATAGTATGTAAAGCTGTGACATGCAACCTACTGAATAATTGAATTAATTAGAGTTAAAATTTAATTTAATTGCCTAGAACTTTAAAAAATATAACTAATTATATCAATGTCTAAAAAATATAAATAAATACTCTCTGAAAAGCTTAGACATTGAGAAAATTAAGAAAAATAAAAGCCCTAATTTTTACCCACTATATTAAAGGCAATTATAATTTGAATGAAAAGCATATTAATGAAATTAACCCTTAATTATATATCTAATTAATTTGAAACTTTTGGGGAAAATCTTTGATGATGTTCCTCACCTCATAATTACTTCAAGTCCATTTCATTGACTAATTAAAAGATATGATTTTCCAAAGCCTAGGTCATTAATAAGCTTAAATAATTAATTTTTAAATATAAAAAAGTAATTAAGTGGTTCTCTAATATTTAATGATTGACATCAAAGAGCCCATAGAAAAATTTTCCAACCCTTTAATTATAATTAATTTGAAACATTGTACTTTAAGGCATTTAACTAATTGACTTATAATTAAGAAATGTTCATAATTAATTATTTATGATACAAAAAAAATATGAATGAACTATCCATGGGTGAGTTCATTTAGGTGATAATTAAAAAATTAAATCAAAATCTCCAATTAGTTTAGGGTACTTTGAGTGTAATTATCTAATTATCAAAATCTTAATTAGTGTAATTAATCACTTTATATAAGCCTGAATGACTTAGGAAAATTATTAGAATTGTTTTTATTGTCCTCAAGCATATTTAGAAATGTTTTTTCAGAATTTTTGGGCTTACTTTAGTGAATATTTACATTTTAGAGATTAATTATCCTAATTATAATATTTAATAATTCATAAATTCATAAATTTATAAAATTTAGAAAATTTAGTTTAAAATTCATTAATCAATAGAGAATAATATTAAAAAAATCAAACATAAGCCTAAACCTAATTAGCTTAATTCATTCTCCTTAAATCTCCCTTAATTAATTATTAATCAAATCCATTAAGTCTTGCATGCCTTAAGAATGAGTTGAATCTTGAATATGTATGCTTCTTTTGGGTCAAATGATTGTATGAGATAAAACTTATTAGATGTGACTCCCCCTTGCATAAAAGATTCAAATTAGTGTGTATCGTCTCATGCATATACTTATAAGCCTTAATAAAGTTATAATTCATAATTTTAAACATGAATTTTGGGATCACATAGAAAAGTAATATAATAAGCATCATCTCTCATTTCATGCATTCATGTATATTATCGATCAGAATATATTCATATAGATTCATGTGCTTGACACAAATCTAAGGTATATATGCTGGACACTCAGGGGTGCATGACTATTAAATTAGCCCAAAGGAGATTTTTAATCTCGTCCCCCTAGTTTAACAAAGCCACATATCAATGTTTAGTGCACAATTCATTTAAGATGCATGTCCATTCAAGAAGTATCTATTCATAAAATAACTATATTCATAAATCAAAGGTATATAGGTTAGACACTCGAGGGTGCACGGCTATTAAATTAGCCCAAAGTTGGTTTTATAACCTTATCCCTATTGGTTTAGCAAAGCCATGTACCTATGATTAGTGCACAACTTATTTGAGATGCATGTTCATTCAATAAGCATAGATTCATGACATAAGCATATTCATAAGAATAAGGTATATTGGCTAGACATCTGGAGGTTCATGGCTATTAAGTTTGCCAAAAGAGATTGTATAACCTCATCCCCCTAGTTTAACAAAGCCACACACCTATGCTTTAAAATTAACTAAATGGCTACAACTTTATGTATGCAAACCATTCACTAATCAATAGATGTCACTTAAATCATAACAGGAATATGTTCACCCTCACTCAAGGCATAAACATGCATGCCCATCATGTTCATTAATTAAAGAATTAAGTATAAGGAAAATTCATATACCAAAAAGCCATTCCTTATGTATAACTGATACTTTAAGGGGTGTACATCAAGTCAAGGTAATATTCATCTTAGGGGTTTAGCCCCTCTAAAGTAGGGCATGAGCATAGTGGTTCTTCTTATAATGTAGACCACTAAGTTCTCTTCTCTTTATAACATATAATTACAACTCGAGCACTAAAAAAAATATTAATATAAAATTTACTTTAAATTATTAATTACTTAAGTTAAAACCAACTAATAACAATAAATTAAATCATACTTTCAACTCATGATGCAACCATTAAAGTATAGCTCTAACTTACTACACTAGCTTTTGCACACACCTTAGATTGAAAGGTCACTGATCCTACACATAGATTAAGTCAATTTATTATGGTGTATTGATTTTTCTTATTTTATGGTGTAATATTTAAGACTATATGATGGGATTATTTATGTGCTAGTCTTGATGATATGGCATTATTTATTAGACTAATGATATTTTTATAGGGGCTTTGCTTGATTAAAGGGGTTTCTATAATTATAAAAAAAATTAAAATATTCTTTGCACATTAGAATAATTGTTATATAAATTAATTATATAATATTTTTTTTTTTTTAAAATTTTCAAATGTAATAAGATTAGAGCCATGGGGTTTAAGATGAGCAAAGGCTACAAGGCTTTGATCTAGGAGGTGCTGAGATGCCTGGAAGATCCAAGGTTTAGGAGATCAAATGAAGATGAAGACCCCAATGGTTTGTTTTAATTTCATTCATGTAATTGTAATCTAGGCTATATGAGCTAAACAACACATCTTATTTTTAATGTGTATAGTGTAACCCAGCTGCACCGACCTTTCATTAATCTTTTAAGTTGATCAAATGTTTGGTGTGTTACTTTGATTGCGTATTAGAAATTGCATGCTTTTCTTATAAGTTTCTTAAAGTTTGATGATTGTTGTATGGCTTGGATTTTCATAGCCTCTTTAGAACATTAAATTTTCTATATAATTAAAATAAATGACTTTAAGCTTAAAAGCAATACAACTCATAACCTCACCATAAAGCAATAGGAATCAATAAATAAAATCAATTTATATGTCATAGGTCTATGATGAATGTGGATAATATCATGCATACATGTTGTCTTATTCCCTTAAATATAAGGGATCTTCACTCATTGCACGATTAGGGGAGTGTAGGACTATTGATAGCAACTCCTTGAGTGAAGAACACCCCTCTCACAGATTTCTTATTTTATCATCCATGTAGGCATATCTGTCCACCCAAGCCTGAGTTAAAATAATGAGTTAAAAAGTAAATAAAATAACTATTTTTATTGCATTAGTCTAAGATATGCTTTCATAATAACCATGATCGAAGATCTTAATCTATGAATTTTGATCATAGACTTTTTCTTAATAAATAACCGCTTAACTATCTTACATTCATAAGACTTGATAAAATGATTTTAACTTATCATAGGTATTAGTTGGTAGCCACTCCAAGCAATTATAAACCCAAAAGCATTAAAATAAACTCACTCTCTAGTAGAAGTGGGCCAACATATCCTTTTTTTCTCAAGTAAAATAAGTCAAATTCTTAACATGTGTTAAAGCATTTTAGACTTAGGTTTAGAGGTAGCCTATTTCTCTTTTGCTATAAATGCAAATCCTCACCTCTGAGCTATTTTTATAATCTTGTATTATTAGAATTTAAGTCTTAGCTTTCTATTAAAATTGTCAACTCAGATGATTATAATTCTCTAATTTTAAAATATAAAGTCTCACCATAGGATCGATTGAAGTGTTTACAAAGCTTTCTAGTATCAAGAGCACTTCTTATTTATCTCTCATTAGATTTCACTAAGAACTCTTCCTAATTGAGTCCTCCTAATTGATTTCCAAAATAACCAAATATTTGATATCAATCTTTGAAATTCACAATAATGTTAGCCAATCACTTTAATCAAGAGATATCTTAGAAGATTCACATCCCTTAAGATGTAATTAACTATGGGACTTGCTCCTATAAGAAACTTAAGAACCCCACTTAAAATAAATCTTGCCTTACTTTATCCATGTAAACCAATGGAAGAATCTCTAGTACACGTAGATCCATTGACCTTAGGAGTCTTTATTAGGTGATTGAGTCCATCATAAGATGATATTTTTTATCTTCCAATATAATATATCATTCCTTGATGTCTTGCTAGAACATTTCAATAAGTGTCCACTAAAATTTGTGTGGTGTTCCTCATCATATATTTTTAAATGCCATAATGTTGAATCTATCCACATAATTGTAATGCATTCTATTGCACTCTATCAGATACTCTAATTTTGTGTTATTCCTTTGCTGTGTGCATTATTATCACCTTTTGATCTTGCCCATTGTACTACTGAGCCCTCCAAAGCACACCCCCATTCATTAGCTCCTAAAATATAGTAACTTCATGGTTCTTGCAATAGTGGGGCCTAATATGCTCAAGTAGCTCTTTATCAAAATCATGATGATGGTCTTTATCCCAAGGTACCATCTAAGCTATCCTACTTCTTGTCAATAGATATTTGGGATAAACCACCTCCTCTAATGTGCTCATTAGTACTCTTATCTGTAAGCATAATTTATGAATGATGGAAGGATAGCCTAAACCTCTTATGGTTTTAGATCTCACTATTTGTAAAATGCTAGAGTGAGTGAGTGCACAAATATTGATTATCATATTGTGCTAAATGATGAAGTTCAATGTGGGCCTATCCTTGGTGACATCGCTCATGAGGCCATTATGGAGTAGTTGTGCTAAAATGAAAGCATGCCAAAGCTCATGACTCTGTAACAGGCATAAGCCAAAAAATTCATGATGTTTACATCCCAACAGTTCACTATGTTGCTGGTACCAAGAAATGAATAATCTTATCATAATCTAACTTGTTCACCAAAAAATTTGAGTAAATTTCATGTGGGATATCTATTAAGCTATGAAAAATATTGATCCAAGTATTGCTAAAAAGGACATGTTTAACTTTAATGAAGCACTTATTATCCACATGTTCTAGTACACTAGCATAAAACTCTTGAACCACTAGAATAAAGGCCAAACTAAGCTACTTGGTGAAAATCTATCATCTCCTTATAGTCAATCTCTCTTTAATACATCCACTAGGCCCATCAAAGCCTTGCTTTAGGATACAAGGCTTAAAGAAAAAAAAACTCTTATTCAACCATTCTATTGTAGTAAGCGTGTAGAATTTTCTTGCATCATAAGCTCTAGAGGTTGTGACAATGGAAGAGGCACCCCTCCCTTTACTCTTTTTAATATCTTCCTATTGCTAATAGCTTCAAAGAGAAAAGAGATTACTAGAGAGCTATGATAAAATTAGGTAGGGAGATTGGGATTGATTTAAAGACCTTATAATTCCTCTCTATTTATAAGCTCTCAAGAGAGACCTCTAGGCCTCATCTTGATTGGAAAGCTTGGCATTATCTCCTTAGCTTATTATTCTTTAGCATCTTCATTACATTCTTCCTTAGTCCACCTTAAAAAATCAAATCAAATCTTTCTTCCTTTTTGGTATTAAATAATAAAAAGGTCATTTAATAGGTCAATGCCTATGCTTTAGATTTATCACTTAAGCACCAAGCATAACTAGCTTTAAAAGGTATATAATCAAGCATAGGTAAATGTCATTTCCTAGGCACCCTGGGTCCGTTCTAAGTGATGTTCAATAATTAGTTCTATTTGGTTTTCTTGCATGGGATATGAATGAGGGCACTTAGGCTCCAAGCAAAATTTTTTTGAATGAATGAAATCAAAGTAACTTAAGGGAAAAAAAGAAAATTCAATAAATGTAATGTAAATAAATAAAAATTTGGGTTGGTTCCCAATAAGCCTTAGATTTAACATCTTCTACCAACACTTCATTAGTTGTTATCAAGTGTTGACTCGAAATAAATATTATTGCAGCCATTGCATCTCTTCTATTGCTTCTCTCAAGTACTCCTTTAGCATAAATTTTACCTTACACACTTGAATAAATTTTACTTTTCTGCCTTGAGGTATTGCATTCATTTCATCTTCTTAGAGGCCTTATGTGGCATCTTCTTCTTCATCATATGCTCACCTCCTTTTATTTTTCTCCTAAGCTATTTTTTCCTTCAATTTGTGGCTTTAGTTAAACTTTTTATTTGGGACAAAAAAATTGTAACCCTCTTTTCAAGTACCTCCTTATGGTTAGCATAGCTTTTAATATCTATATTTAATTCTATATATGTAACTATAATTCTCCCTTTTGAATGTCTATTTGAGTTTTTCTATAGTGTGGTGATTAAAAAGTGATGACACCACATAGATCTTGGGGGTTCTTACTTAGGTGATCGAATATGAGATTAAGGAATGATATAACTCACTGGACAAATGCCCTTTATATGTGATGGGAGAAGGGGTTTCACAAGCTCTAGAGATTTATAGTTGCTTTGAGAATTTAATTAAGTGAGGTTGTGAATTATAATATTTTTAGATTTAGTTGATTAATTAAATTAGGAAGAAAAATTAATTTTTCTTAGAGAGCCTAGTGGGAGGTCCAAGTAGTCAAACAATAAAACATCACATAAAGTGAACCTAGGAAAAGCATGTTATTTCTAATACACAATCCAAAGTAAGCACATCATCAAAGAAACAAATTATAAAAAGGCTAATACGATCAGGTTTCGCTATACACTCTAGAAGAAAAGGAAAAAGCTAGTAGTTGAGCTCTTCCCAAATATATCCTAACCTAAAACTAAGTAAACAAATAACCTATTGGGGTCTTCATCTTCTTCTCCATGATGTAAGGTCTCCATGCTTCTCAAGGTCTCCTAAGTCCATGCCTTCTAGCCACTACACATCTTAAACCCCATGGCTCTAACTTAGTTCTAGTTACAAATTATATTTGAAATTCTAAAAATAAAGTCTAACTTAACTTGTAGAACAAAGGTTAGTTGAAACATATATCCACATAAGCAGTTATATTCCATATTGACACCAACAGGTGTCAAGCCCACCTATCCTAATGGACTATGCTCAAGGGCTTAAGTGAAAAGCACCTAGAAGCAAACTTATTAAATTTTAATAATTATAATTTCCCTTTCATTAAGCACACCCACCTATAGAAAATACTGTTAGTCTAGTGATCATCATCCTAACATCCATGCTATGAGCAAATATTCTTACATTAAGTCCAAAAAAACACATCTCAAAATAACGAAATCAAGAAATCATTAATTAAACATTGACCTAACCTAAATCTAAGATCGGTGACTTAAAAATTTAATGTGTGTGCAAGAGCTAGTGTGGTGAGGCAAAACTAGAATTTAATGTTTAAGTTTTAGTTTAAAAGTGAAATTCAATTTATTACTATTCGGTGATTTCAGTTTAAGTGATTAATGACTTAAAAAATAAATTTTGAGTTGTAATTTAATTTAGAATTGAGTTAAGTTTAGCATTTTAAAGAGTGTGGGGAATAGTGAGCTTCACTTAAGATAAGGTCCACTCCTCCTTACACCCTGCTCCTAATAGAGTAAAGTTTACATCGAAGGAACACCCCAAAACTCTAAGAGTCTGAATGACTTTTGTGAGCTTTAATTAATGTAGTTAATGACGTTATATTTTAATTCCAAGGTTATGATCCATTTAATTACAACTAATTTTTAAAATCTTATGAAGTATGTTTCTGGATTACAGAAATATCTTAGAGATTACTTCATGATAATTTAACTAATTTTGAATTATTATTAAATTTCTATTATTCATTGGTCAAAATAAACATAAAATATCATATTATAATTAAAATAGCCCCCAAAATTTGAGTTCTCTTTAGTTTTTTTATTATCTTATGATTTAAAAAATATTTAAAGTGAAATAAAATGCATAAAATCATGAAACTTTAAAAGGGTGTTAGGACCATATAAAAATTTCATGTCATTCAAAGCTTAACCTAATTTTTTATGATTTATTTAATTTACTTAAATATTTTGATAATAAAAAATATTTTAATATTCAAAATAAGTGAATGTATTTTTATATGTTCTTTTTGTTTATGTAAGTCTATAATAAAAATTCGATCAATTTTATCTTTATTTAAATTATTATGAATTATATAATTTAATGGAAATTATTAAATTTTAACAATAAAATAAATACATAAGTATTTAAAATTAAGTTTAGTTAGTTTAGCTAACTCTAAACCTCAATGGGTTATTCCTTAAGGTCAAGGGGGACCTTAAAGGCATTCCATAAGGGTTAGGGTAATTGGTTAATCATAAGACTATCAAATCAATTAAACTTAGAATAGGTCATTCATAAGATTTCTAGTTTAAGGGATTAATTAATTTTTAATAAGTAATTAAGTCTAATTTAAGTGATTGGTGCATTTAAGGGTGGTTAAATTTGGTTGATGTCTTCCCCATCTTTTCATTAAGTGTTTTAAAGACTTAACTGCATGTTTATAATTTTTATGATTTTAAAATTAATTAATTCAATTATCTCTTAAATTAACCCTAAGGCCCAAACAAATCATAAATCATAAATCAAAATATTTTGAGAAAAATCATAGAAATGCAAAATCACATACAAAAACTAACATTCAATAATTAGCCAATTACTCTCAAAATACCCAACATCAATTAGAGCATTTGATTTCATTGAATTCCTTTATGTTAGCTGAGTGAAAAGAGGGATCATTTAAATTTTTTTGATTTTTGTGCAATTAATTATATATTTTTTTAGTTTTAGGTGATTTAATAAATTATTAATGGCTAATTAACTTTAATTAATGGATTTTGAGTTTTTAGTACAATCATATGTCTTTCTAATTTTTTCTAAGTTTTTTTTTGTTGAATAAATGTGTTTAGTTATAAAGATGCATTTTTGATCATGTGTATAATTTTATAATTAATGATTATATTAATTACATCATTAAAAGCTATAAAATACATAATTTCTAATATACTTGCCCACATGGCATGAAATTTTAATGGGAAATAGAGAACATTATTATGAATATTTTGTAAAATTTGCAAGCCATTTAGAATGATAAATTAGAATTAATTTTAAAATTAAGATTTTCAAATAAACTCTAATTATTCTTTGATTACTTATTAAAAATTAAAGTTTTTATTTTTCTTAGATTCTGCACATTTTATTGATTCTAGAGAGCATTATTTATTTTTTTAAGATTTTTATATAAATAATTATGATTTTTTGAAGTCCTAACTAATTTAAATATATTTTAAACATTATTTAATGAATTACACATGCGGTAGGTTGGGATGCCATAAATCACGGCTCACATGGTGCCTATATGGCTAGCCCAAATACAGTTTTAATCTTGGCCATTCGGTCAAAGATTAAACTACTCGAATTAATCCCACAGTTCTTAAGATATTTAGCCATAATTTATGGTGTAATGAAATAACGATCATATATTCTAGTCAAAGAGAATGGACGCACATGATTCTCCTCCTAGCAAAGAAATATCTTCACCTTGAAGAGTCGAAGCCCAACTATCCAACTTGACAACTACTTTGTGACTCCTACCCAAAAAAAACATTTAATTTATTTAAAAATATATATATCAATCAAGATTTTCTTTAGAACTAGATAACAAAATTTCTAATATATTCTTTGCATATCTATTATAAGATGTTTTGTTAGTGAATTAGATATAATTTTATTTTATTCTCATTATAACATTTTGGATATTGATTATGGACTTTTGCAAATTTGTTTTGATATTGATCTCGAAATTTAAGGTTCTGGAAGCAATTTGGAAGCTTCTAGATATTTTTGGAAAATTTTCTTGCCAATAATAATTCAAGAGAAGATATAAATTTTTCTGTCCTATAATACTCTTTTTTTAAGGCAAGAAAGATGGTACTCTCTCTCCACAGTGATGATGATGATGCAGTCACAAAGCCATATAGTAGAGGGAGGAAGGAGTGCTTCAAGTTTTTCCACTCACCAAAGTAGATATAAGGAGCTCTACTCAGCTAAGTAGAAATGCAATGAGAGATCACCAAATTCCCTAATGAACGGCCACTAAGTTTCAACCAAAGAGTTTGCATTCAAGATTTCTCCACACAAAATAGTCTAAAAGCCTCCATTAAGTTAGAATAATTGTTTATATAATAATAATACTTCAAAGGATGTGTCATTTAGGAAAACAACTACTAAAAAAACTATCAAAACTCAAAACCCATTGTATCGCAGCACCACAGGCCAGTTCCTAGGCACTGGCTTATCTATTCAGACACCACTCCAGGAATTGACTATAGCATCGTGACACCTTAAGACCATAATCTTGGCGCTATACTGTTGATGTACTTCTAACACTTAAACACTTAATGATCTTAATCACAACTCCCATATAATACTTAAACATTACTAAATACATCATCTTCCATATAATACAACACATGGGACCCAAATATAAAATATCATAACATATAAAACATGACATAAGTCTCATTGGCTTTGGTTTTTGGATTGAGACCTTATAGCAGTTCATTTTCTCCTTTAATGTACTGCATCAATTCTTTCAGACTCCAAAAAGCTCTTTTTCGAAGAGTTAGAATTCTAGAGTTCTTCTAAAAACTTTGAGATAAGTCTTTGCAGCACATTTAGAGTCACCCAAATATCCTTACTTGGGGGTTTGTCTTTCCACATGATTAGGAACCTCTTAATAGTGTTATCATCTCATGATGCTTCAGCTGTGATAACGTCCTCCACTTAAAATAATGTTTGTTGGATAGGTACCTACAAATGGTTTATATCTCCTCCTCCAAAGTATTATTTTGTAAATTTAGAGGATTGGTAACTCTTTTGAAAGATATTAAATCCTTCACATTAAAAATAGGACTAATAAATATGTGAGGGGGAAATTAAAGAACTTAGACATTAGTACTAGGTTGTTTAGTAATTTTAAATGGCCTCTCTCACTTGTAACTTCTTATATTTTATAGAAGAAAATATCTCGAGATGAATTAATACCAATACATAATCACCTAACTCATATTCCTTGAAAATTTTATTTTTAATTTTATTTTTGTTCAGCATACTTAGCATTTTATATTTCTAGTTGTTTCTTTATGTCTTCATGAAGGTTGTAAAAATCACATGCAAATGTATATGTTGAATGATAAAATTCATCAGTAGGTGTGCTAGTTAAGATACTAGGTATCTTAGGATTATATTCATAAGCTATTTCAAAAGGTGTTTTGTAGGTTGACCCGGAAATGGTACGTACTATTATAGACAAATTCAGATGTAGGAAAATTTAAATCTCACTTTCTTATGTTCTTCTTAACTAAAATCTCAATAAGTTTCCTAGGGTCATATTGACAACTTTTATTTGTCCATCAATTTATGGATGAAATGTAGAAGAGAACTTCAATTTTGTTCCCATTAATTTTCATAGGGTTTTTTTAAAATAAGATATAAATTTAACATCTCAATTAGAAATTGTGGTGGAGAAACCCCATGTAGTTTCACAATTTCTCTAAAGAATAAGCTTGTTATATAATATGCATCATGTGATTTTGAATAAGGCAAGAAATGTTCCATTTTGGAAAATCTATCAACAACCACAAAAGTATTATCATGTCCATGAGGTGATCTAGGAAAACCTAACATGAAGTCCATTGATAAGTCTTCCTATGGTTGAGATGGAATAAGTAATAACATGTAATGACCTATACTTTGTTAGTAATTTTAGCTTGATAATAAGTGTAACACCGGGCTATGACACATTCAACATCTCTTCGTAGAGATGACTAGTAAAATTTGTGTTCAATGAGTTCATGCATTTTTTTTATTTACCAAAATGTCAACTATTTCCACCTGAATGAAGCTTACAGATAAGGAAGTCTCCCATGGATGTCCTAAGGATACTTAATTTATTACACTTATAAGATATTTATCAATGATAACAAAGAGACTATAAAAAGTCAAAGGTTTGGACTCGTGCCCTAGATAAAATAAATAAAAGTCAGGGCAAACTCTATAATCTTCTCTTAAAGCATTAAAAGCAAAGATTTAAAATTCTAAATATGAAATGATTAGAGATACCCTAGATAAAGCATTTGTTGACTTATTTTCTACCCCAAGTTTGTGTTTAAGTGTGAAAGAAAATTCCTACAGATGTTTAATCCACTTGGCATGTATATAATTCAATTTTTTAAGAGTTGATGAATGTTAATGCTTGATGATATGCATTCATAATAAACTCCTTGTGTAATAGATAATATCACTAGTGCTTAAGAGTTTGGACGATCACATAAATATATTGATCATAAGTAGAGTATTTTTGCTTAGTGTCATTCAACTTCTCATTAAAGAAAGCAACTGGGTGGTTTTCTTGACTTAATATTCATTACAAGTTACTTTAAATATTTTATCGAATTAAAGAGTTTTAATACGGGTGAAGAGGTCATAAAGATTTTGATTTGCCTCATTGCCCTCTCGACAACTATATTCCAAGCAATTTATCTTTCTTCAGGATGTCAGTCATAAAAGCTACAATATAGTTGAAGTCTCTAATGAACCTTCAATAAAAGGTGGCTAAACCATGCAAGCTTCTAACATCTATAAAAGATTTCAAAGTAGACGAGTCTAAAAAGCTTTGATCTTTGTGGGGTCTATTTTTAGTCCATCAATAGACATGATGAATCCTAAAAAATAACTTCATGTTGATAGAAGAAACACTTCTTAAAATTGACATATAATTTTGCCACTCTTAACTTTTCTAAAACCACCCTTAAATGATGTATATGTGAATTTTTGTTAGGACTATAAATAAAGATATCATTGAAATAGACTATAAGAAAATGACCAATAAAAGGTTTTAGGGTAGTGTTCATCAATCTCATGAATGTACTAAGCATAATTGAAAGTTTAAATGACATAACTAACCATTTATAAAGGCTATTAGAAGTTTTAAAAGTTATTTTTCATTCATCACCAGGTCTAATTCTTATATGATGATATCCAATTTTTAAATCTTATTAAAAAAAAGATGAGCCAGAAATAAGATCTAACATGTCTTCCAATTTAGGTATGGAAAACATATATTTTATTATGATCCTATTTACTGCTCTATTATCAACACACATTATCCAAGTTTCATCTTTCTTAAAGGTTAGAAGGGTTATTAGTACATAAAGACTAAGATTTTCTTAGATAAACCCTTCTTTAAAGATTTGTCTACTTATCATTTGAATTCTACATGTTTGGTTGGATTCATCCTATAATGTGGCAAATTAGGTATCTATGATCCAGGGATTAAGTCTATAGCATGTTGCATGTTCCTTAAAGGAGGTAATTCATCAGGAATCAGATTAGTAAATTTAGATAATAGATCTAAGACAATAATAGGTACATGATGATCCTTGATATTAATGGAAACTTCATGAAGGTCTAAGATAAATAAAGAATAGGATCAGTGATAGCTAAGCGTCTAAATCCTAAGGTTGTAATTTGAATTCTAGGAGATTCATACATATCAAAATGTAGATTATAAGTATCCTTCTAATCACTAATTAGTAATATCATGATCAACTGGAGTTTCACATTTTTCTTTTGATTGTGTTTGTGTTGTAGTTCAAAATTAGATTTATGTGGAGATGTAAGAAGAATTCTATGTGGAGGTGTAATTGGCCTCTTTTTAGTGGGTTTTATGGGAAACAGCTTAATAGTTATTTCAATGTACTTAAATACATAAGTGATTTCACAACTATAATGAATTACATTTAAATCATAAAGCCAAAATCTCCCTAATAGTATATGTATGATTTCCATTAGAATAACATCACACTAGATTTGGTCTACATAAATACCTATCTTAATTAGAACAAGATATCTATTTGTGATAGGTAGGGATGTATGATTAACCCAACTAATATGAAATGATTCTATATGAGGTTCAATCATAGGGTTTGCTCTAATGATAGCATGGGTTGATACAACATTCATAGCACTTTCTCTATCTATTACTAGCTTACACATATTTTCCTTACATAAGATATACATTGAGAAAATATTTTGCCTACTACAACCCTCTTCTTTTCTAGAAGCAATCATACACCTCATAACAAACATTAAATTATCTCCATTATGGTCTACTTCTTCATCTGATGGGGTTGTATCATCATGTATCTTTTCAATATCCTTCCCTTCTTCTAATTCTTCCAATTCATCTAATAATAAGATGTTGGCTCTATACTAATTCTACATATGACACTTCTTGCGACATTTAAAATAGAACATCTCTATCATATTTTTAGAAGTAGATTTTGTAGAGTTCATATGGGATTGGATACTAGGAATAGAAGGATTAGGTTTAGTAGTAAACCTTTTAGGTTGAGATGAGGATAGATATTTAATGACATTTAAGCTTTCATCTTGAAAGTGGGTGTAGCTTTCTTATGCTTCTCTAGGAGTAAAGCATAGTGAAAGGCATATTCTATGGTCTGGGGATCGTGTAGCTCTACTTCATTCCTAAAATCATCCCTTACGTCAAGGACAAACTTATTGGCTAATTGTTATTCCTGATTAGTGTAGTGTACCCTTACTACTAAGTCCTCAAATGTATTCATATATTCCACTACTTGCATACTTCTTATTTAAGAATTATTAATTATTCATAGAACTTCTTATCATAACTTCTAGAATAATATTTAACCCTTAGCATCTTTTCTATTTTAACCCATGTCATAAGATTTATACCATACCTCTCCTCCTTAGCTAAATCATTATTCAAATAAATTTTGGCATGACCTGCTAATTTCATTTTTTTTTCAAATGTGGCCCTTCTAATAGTCATCTATATGGTACTAATCAAAGAACCGATCCATATGGATAAGCTAGTCTAAAAACTTATTTGGGTCATGAACATCATCATACATCAAAGTTTCTATCTTAACTTATTTTTGTAGGTTCATATAAGGTTTCATGGACTCTAAGAGGGTCTTGTTAAAGATGTTCCTTATGTTTAGCCTTCTTGTAAGATAGACATCTCCAAAAAGTTCAATATTTTTCCCTCCTATAGGTCCTAAGTCATTCGGACATTGGATAGTCGGTAGGGCTTGAAGCCTAGTACTCAAGGTTTGAACTTCTGTGGCAAGGTTTATAAAAAGTCATCTACCTTAGTGAGTTTCTCTTCACTTTGCATAGTGTTTTTATCTACCCTTCTAGTAAAGTCTTCTACTTAATCCAAGCTAATGGATTTGGGTTGCATTATGTAAATAAAGAAATGCATAAATGGCACTCTAAATAAAATTTTAAATATGCATTATGTGGATTAAATTTAACATAGTGATATTTTATGTTTTATGTGTTAAATTGTGCATCTCATTATTTAGGAGAAAAGGACCCATTATAAGGTCCCAATCCAAAAATAAATAGCCTTCAATAAACACAAGTTAACTTTTGGATACAACAAAACACTAAGTAAAACATGCAAAAAAAAAAAAAACAATCATAAAGTTATAAGAATATGGGTTTGATTTCTACGTAAGGTTTGTATCATAGGTTTAGTTATTTTTAGTGAACTCTCCCTTACTCAAGTGGTCACTCTAGTATCCTGGTTTATAGATTGGTTTATGTAAGGAAAGGCTAAGCTTTTAGATGGAGGCAACTAATTGGTAGTAAAACAAATGCTTATAGAATTACCTACCTCATGAGTTTATCATGTGTTTATCAAGTAAAGTCATTAAAATCTATAAAAAAAAATTATACAAAATATAAAATATAGAACTAACCTTGCTTATATTTTATATAAAACACTGACAAGCACTTTCTCCATGCCTCCAAACATTGGGCTTTAATACCAAAATTATGGTGATGCAGTCATGGAGTGTCATAGTGGAGCATGGCAGAAGGAGTGCTTCAAGTTCTTCCACTCACCAAAGTGGAAGGGATATGAATAGTTCTACTCACCTAGGTAGAACTGCAATGAGAGATCACTAAATTTTCCAGACAATCGGCCACCAAGCTCCAACCTAAGAGTTTTCACTCAAGATTTCTCTACGCAAAATACTCTAAAAGTCTTCATTAAGTCAAAATAATCATTTATTTAACAAAAATACTCCAATGGATATGTCTTTGGGAAAAAAAACACTGAAAAATAATCAAAACTCATAACTTGTTATATCGCAGTACCACAGTATCACAGGTTAGTGCCTAAGCTCTAGCTTCTCTATCCAAACACCACTCTGGGAATCGACTCTAATGCCACGGTGCCATAAGACTAGCACTTAGGCACTATACTGTTGATACACTTTTAACATTTAAACACTTAATGATCTCAATCACAACTCCCATATAACTCTTAAATATTGTTAAATGTATCATCAATCAACACTTGGGACTCAAATATAAAATATCACAATACATAAAACATGACATAAGTCTCATTGGCATTGATTTTTGGATTGGGACCCTATAACGGGTCCTTTTCTCCCTTTATGTTCTATATCATAATGTACAAAGAAAATTCTCTCAACAAAGTAAAATCTTTCACTAGCTCTCTACGAGTACAATCTCTCAAGTTAAAACTCAACTCTCAATAGTAAGGCGGATGAAAAAGAGCAACCAAAATAAAATGCAACATTACCAATACAAAGATCTCTTAAGGGAAAAAAGTGAGAGAATTCTCCTCACTTTTCTCTAAGAACACACCTTTTTTCTAAGCCTCTCATAAACTCTCTTATGTTTAAGTTGATAGGTATCAACTTAGGCTCCCTAAAGGGGGTATTTATAAGGAATGGTCATTATAAAAAATTTGATAGTTAATATTTAATAAAGCTGGCCAAATCATATAGTATGATTCACATTATTTTTGTACAATTAGTTTAATTTTTTAGGGTTTAAGGATATATACAATATGATGGTCACATCAACCATCAAGATTATCTAATATGACAAACTAAAAAATTATATCGATAAGTATGATCAGATATCATATAGAATGATTAGTTCAATTTTGATAATTTTGAGTTAACCAACTTAATTATGGCATCTAAAATTATTTAACAAAAATGGAGAATTACATAGTACTATCTGAATTATACAATAAAATTTTCATAAAAATTTTCAATTTAAAAAAATTATTTGATATTCTTGCATGTGTTTGTATGTGTGATTGGTTATTTTTCATCATTCATATGCCAATTATATGAAGATAAAATAAAATATATAAAGAAAAAATTATAAATTTATACTCGACTTGGATCTTTGGAATCAATCTTTCCTTATTTGTAGTTTTCATGGGCACTTCCTTGATCTAGCTATTGAAAACAATCACAATTTATGTTCTTTAAGTCAATATTTATTGAGCAGCTTATTTATAATACCTACATTAAAAGTTTACCACAGCTTGTACACACACAAATGATTAGTAATAATGATTGTTCAACCAAAAATATTTGTAATCATCAAAACACATAAAGGCTTATAGGGTTAATAAAAATTTTATTCAAATGTGATTTGAATTTAGATCACATAATGCTTTTTTGGTGAAGCTATATCTTGATTAATTATTATTTAAAAGTGAATTAAATATTAATATTTTTATTATATGGAGGAGAATGAAAATAGGATGATTGAGGACTTCTAATTTTTTATGTACCATATGGTTGAAAGTAATAATTTAAGATATAGATAATATATGGATAACTTGTATCGTACAAGGGTTAGTACTTGAAAACACCTCCACTACAATGGCTACTGACATAAATAACCTCATGCTTAAGTCTATTCTCAATGTAGTTAGAAGTTAGGTGATTCTTTGATAACATTGATGAGTTAAAAAAGAAGTTACATTTATATAAAATGAAAAACTTTTTTATTTAAGATAAAAAAAACTAGGTTAAAATGTTTGGTATATCCATTCACTTTTAGGAAATGTTCATATTGAGCTTATGAAATAGTAGGTTAGAAAAACAAAATATATTTGAGATTAGAAGCTATAAATCAAATTAACTTATAATTTGAATGTTATATCAAAAGATTATTAATAAACTCAACTATCACTAATTAGACATATAAACAAAGAGAAACTCATTAGTCGATTTTAACTTGAAGCCAACAATGATCATATTAACGTGAAATAAACTATGACATTGATTTGTTCTATAAAAAGATTTGGCGATATTGTGAACAAGCTATTATATATTTAGGACAACCCCTCAAAACATCCTTTTAGAAGTTATCATCATATATTTATGGCAGCCCCTTATTATTTTAATTATTGTGTTTAAGCAATTTTATAAATCATTAATTAATAATTAATTTGTTGCTATCTTAATTCAATTGATATTATTGATGAGTTAACTTTATTTAATAGTTATTGTGTTAATTAGTTTAATAATTTATTAATTAAAAATTAATAATTAAAATTTTTTAATCTAATAAATTAAATTTAAATACATCAATTAAAATTACATTAATCTAAATAAATAATATTAATTAATTATATATCTAATTTAAGTAAATTTTACTACATAGAATTTATTACTTTAAGTAGTTTAATAATGTATTAATTAATTATTAATTATAATATTATTTTATACTAATTATGATTTAATTACTTTGATTATAATTAAAATATGCTAAATAGAAATAATAAGATATCATTATTAAATCCAAATTTGTTCATGGAGAGACACCATACCCTAGTAGTCAATTTTATGATAAGAAGTAAGGAATATGAAAGGAGGGTGTGTGAGAGAATAGATGTGCTAATAGAGGGGTCACTTGAGCATTGGGCTTTAATTCTCTCTCATTCCCTAGATGGGTGTATCCACAAGGAGAAGAAGCTTTGAGATATTGGGAAGAAGGAGTGTCAAGCTTTAGGTCACCCTGAAGTGATGACTGTTGCTTCTATGGAGACAACTTTAGTGGTGGATGTTGTATTTATCGAGGTGCTTAAGCTAGTTGCTCATGTTCCAACTGAGCTTAGTGTACCTCAAGAAATAGAGGAGGAAGTGTCATTGGTAAGAAGGTGAGTGAAGAAGTTGGACATTAGGAGTCACTCTTACCATTACACTGCAAGTTGGTTGAGGCTTGTCTCATCGAGGTATGGCTTTCTACATTCTTTAGCAAGTTATTCTTTTAGATAGTGAACTAAGTTTGATTATTTACAAACTAGTTTAATGAGCATATGAGACTTATTTGAGATAAGTAAATGAAGTACTACTTTTCGTAAGCTTGGCTTCCACCTAACTATTTATGAGTTACTAGGGAGAGCACCAAGTTAATGTGAAGAGGGGTTTGATCTCCTAGTGAGTTCTTGATCATGGGGAGACACCTTTGGTGAATAATTTTATGATGGTGCCCATTATTGTTATTTTTAATGTAGCAACTAACCTTATTGCTCCATGTCATTTCTATAGGGTTATTTCTATAAGAAGTGACTACTTTAGTGGAGGACCTTCAAGGTGTTTCTACTTGTGGTTGTTCCCACATCCAATGTGATTGCTCCTTAATAAGAAGAGGAGCCAACTACCATTGGTGGATAAGAGGTGATGTGTCCCCTCCCTCCTATCAAGTTGGGAAGTTCCCATTCATTTGAGGAAGGAGAGGAGCTTGGGTTTGCTAGGGGTCCTCTTTAGTTGATGGTGAGGACAACAATCACTAGTAGGGGCAGGAAGAGATGACTGAGTTGTGAAATAAGCTCCCCACCTTACATGATAGTCTGTCTCTTAGCAATGCACATATTAGTCTTCCCTTTTTTTCAAGAAGAATTAAGGGAGCTATAATTTGAAGTGATCACTACGTGGTAGCATGATGACTTGAAGTGATCACTTCTCATCAGTATAATGAATTGATGGATTTGCTAAGTTCATTATGGATGATGAAATTATTATATAGTACTTAATAAAGAAGGGATATATTTTTATCAATTTATTATTATATTATGTACTTATGCAATTTTTTAATAGTTATACATGTTATAAAAAGTGTATTGTAGTGGTGGGTGTGTTGCAAGTAATTTTTACTTATAAATAAATTAAATTTTCTTTAGTTGTCAAGTTCATTTATTTCTAGAATGCATACCTTTACTTTTACTCTTTTACCTAATGTTGAGTTAGTTATCTTTCTTATTTATGCTTAGTTTGTTGCCTATTATCTTATCACAAATTTCGGTGTCATGAATTAGCAAAATTCTATAGTGATGGCACACAATTGACAATTAAATATTGATTGACATCACTCCATAAATTGAGAAATTACTCTACAACAAATACCCCCTACCACCTCTCTCCTAAACCCATGACAATATCTAGAGTCATTTATTGTTGTGAATTTTCTTTGGCAAGGAATATTCATTTCCAACTATGAGTTTCCTTTTAGTATAGGAATGTTTTATTGCAAGTATAGTTATGGTGGCCATGAATAAGTGTGCTTGCTCTTTCTTGGATGCTAAGTATTATAAAGCTTCAACTACAAATAATATTTTGGTTGATGTCGCTTTCTTAACCTATTGTTATGATAACTTGAACTTCATATAGTGGATTTTATTTGAAGATGAGAGGTTCAACGTAGTCTACAATGACATGCTTTGTGTCCCTTACAACCATTTTTTAACTTAGCTAAGGTTCCCCATCTATGTTGAGTGGGTAGACATTCTAAATTTTACAATGTTGTGCTAGCTCAGCCACTGCCTAATTATATGGAAAGTGTTGTTACCTTCCTCTCACTAATATAGATAGAAGAAATCTTGTGGAGCTTAGTGTTTTTCCACCAAATTTTTTCTATTAAAGTCCACAAAGTTGGTGATGTTCAATTCTTGAAATTTCATATGAGGATGTCAGGACTCGGGAATAACATGAAACTAGAGGACCAAGTTCCTTTTTGTTAAATGCTTGATTGGCTAGCACATGCCGATCAACTTAGTCCTCTTTGAAGATGAAAAAGTGATCATTTTTAAGCTAACACTTATGAAAGAGGT
The DNA here is from genome assembly GCA_021442155.1 of Cymbidium sinense. Taxonomy (NCBI): domain Eukaryota; kingdom Viridiplantae; phylum Streptophyta; class Magnoliopsida; order Asparagales; family Orchidaceae; genus Cymbidium; species Cymbidium sinense. Next base: position 81,434,674 of record CM038227.1, read on the forward strand.
GTCTCTCAAGAATTTGAGGGGGAGGATGACTAGCATCAACCTCTTCTTGAAGGGTAACAATATCTATGAACTATTATACCTTAAGAACTTATCTTTACCTGTTATTTATTCTTTTTAAAGGATTTAAGCTAATACATCTTATATAAGTAATATCTCACTGATCTTGAAGACCTCACTTTTTTAGCAAGTCACTTAGGAGATCATCACAATGGAGCCCCATAAGGAAAGTATTAGTGTAGTTGCTAGGTTCTCAGCTATGTTAAAATAAGAGATGCCCACATCAACACTAAGAAGAGTAATGGTGAGTACTACCACTATAGTTGTCATTCTTTGAGTCCTGCTTAAGCAGAATGGCCAAGACAAGGAATGGAAAATGTGTTTGAGATTGACCTCTCAAAGAAGAGGACTCTTAAAAAGTGAGAAGAGGTTCTTATGATGCGTAGATCATTAACGCTTCTTATGACATATTCAATATATGGTGCTTCATGAACTCTTTGCTCTTCAGAGATCAATTCTTTGAGGTGACATGTAAGATGCTACAATATACAATCATGAATGCTCAGACTACAAACTTGCAAATAAAATTTGAGCTTTATAATAAGTATGTCAAGGTCCTCTTGGAGCTGGTGCAGCTTTATAAGATCATGACTAGGTGCAAACCACACTATATAAGGAGTTCGACCTCTGCAAGGCCAAACACAATGTATTGTTCAAGTAGAGGAGGAGAAGAATAAGCTGCCTACCAAACTTGTCAATAATGAGGCAAAGAAGAATAAGCTGGTTGCTAAGCTCACTTGAAGAGAAGAGAAAAAATGGAGACTCATTGTAAAACTCACTCATCATGAGAAAGAGTTTTGTTAGGGTGAGGCTGAATTTAAGGAAAGGAATCACAATGAGACAACTTCTTGTAGATAGAAAAGTATAGTAAGCTTCTCAAGGCCAAGTTGCAAGAGAGAGGTGTCAAATTTGGTGTAAAGAAGATAGTTGAACTTGGTTGATTAAACAACATATTTTTGGACTTTAATAATGTCCTCTCTTTGTCAAACTCCGAGGACAATGAAGGGGAAAGTGTTGTAAGCTATTCATGCCTTTTTTTTAACAAGGTGCATGATGCTAAATGTACTTTTCTTCATTTATTTTTTAAAGATAACTTATATACTCAACATATGAGCTAGTGATTTCCATAAGTAAATGTAAGCTCTATAGTGAACTCATCTTTATTGGGACATAGATTTTATCTGCTATAACTTTGTAGTTGTTAACCAACAGTAAAAATTTTGTAAGTATATTAGCTTCCCTTATTACACCTTTCTCGCTAGACTTATGGTTCATCATATGATGATATTGGTGATTTAAAGCTCATAGAATGTAAGGAAATCACCTTAGGTGAACCTCATCTTTCACATGACATGTGGATCATTGTAGAGATAGTCATCTAGACTTACCAACATAAGGGACTCATGCATTACTCACTGTGGTGCTCATCATAGAGGGGACAATCAGCTTACTATGATTTTAGTCATCACTTTGAATATATTTCTCCTTTTGTCAAACTCATGGATCAGCTGGGGCATTCATCTTGACTCATTAACTAGGAGGGACTTGTGTGCTACTCATTATAGAGGACATCATGAATCATGAAAGGGAGAGTCAGTTTGTTAGGGCTTGTCTATGTTTCTAATTCATTTTTTCACTAAATGATCGTTAAAAAAACACCTTCGAGGATGCGCTCCACCATCTTTATTAAGATGGGTATGAGTATATTTTTTCATGAGGTAGATTGACATATATTTAACCAGATTTCCCCTAACATCACATTAGGATTTATTTAGATATGGCTTCTACTTCCTATGGGCGCAAGCCTCCATCATTAATTACCCCTTTTATCGTAATAAAAGAGCTCTCTCAATTAAGGTTGGAAACAGACATATCTATCTGATTTGCATGTGGTGTCTTAAAGGTGTGTCTCACATAGATGACTATCATGTAGAATTTGTATAACGAATAAAGAGATTGGGCTTACATCCCTTTGGATGTGAGAGTATAACTTAAATATTCACATAACAAAAAATATAAGTTGATAATAATGCATATATAATTAATAATGAGTGAAGTTATCATTTAACTTAAAGCATATATTAGGGGCATGATGACTCAATCAAGATTCTATGGTTTCATCATCCCGGGCTATCGTGGTCCATGATCTCTACTTAGTTAAGAAAGTATACCTTGGGTGATATTTATCTAATAAGATAAATTTAAGTCAATCTTAGCTAACAGAAGGCTATTTGTCTATTAAAAATATTCAATGATTCATAGCTCAAGGTGCAAAGAAATTAAAAATTAGGCTATTATTTCTCGTGATAGTATATATAGATGCCCGTCACCCAAAGGGTTTTGGTCATATCCACATTTTTATGCGGTGCCATTTAATGACAAAATCATGCAGACATATGACATAGGCCACGTATTTATTAGCGTGAGATTATTTAAGTTTGAATATATATTTTTATTTAATTTGACATTAGCTCTTTTGTGAGCTGGAGTTTTCTTAATTTGTCATCATTGATAAATATTGATGGAGGGGTGAATAATTATTTGCTTTAAATTAATTTAAATAATAAACTTCATTTAATTTTAAATATATATATTCCCTTCGGTTGTAATATTCAATAAACACAGCCATTATTGGGGAGAGACTAGATTTTGGTAACCCAGACCTAGTCATTAGATCCAACTAGGTTATTAACCTGCATAGCATCCTTGATATTTAAATTTAAATTTTTAATGTGTGTTTCGAGCACATGCATGCAGAAATATTGTTGTTCATGTGGTGATTATGTATGTTGAAGTCTTATTATTATTATAATTATATTTTATTTGATGGGGTAGTTCCTAAGTGCTAGAATATGATGCCTAGGCGTCATCATGATGGAGCTCACTACTACTTAGGTGGTAGTTTAAATGATAGGTGTACATATGAGTTGTAAGGACCAATACCTTAGTGTTGCATTGATAGCACTATGATGCTGGAATTATTGGTCTTTTGACCATTTGAACATTGTCGCAAAGTCACATTATGGCACCATGGTGCCGGTCAAGATTCCTAATAAGTGGTGTAGTGATTAACAGAGAAAATGAAAGGTTCATTTTAATTAGCATCGCAGTACTAATTAGAGTGTTGTGATGCTACAATGCTTTTCTTATGCACTAGTTACGAGATATAATTTATCTTTTTGATCGCATACTAACTGATGGGATGGGCTAACTAATGCCTTGGCCCTATAAGTTGGCATCGTGGCATTAGTGTTGTGTTCTACAACTTGAAAGGTCAACACCTCGGCACCATGTTTGGGCAGCACAATGTTGGGTCTAATTTATAAATAGGACCCAAGGATGTTAAAGATTTTTATTCAACTATCTTTTTTCTTAAGAACTCCCTTTCTCTTTTAGCTCTATTCTATACCCAGTTCTATATTTTAAGCATGCCTATTAGAAGAGTATTGATCAAGAAGAGGGCATCCAGCGATGCCAGTAGGTTCATCACTATTGATGTCGAGGAGTGGTATCAGCACACCCACATCCACCAGCACCTCATCTCGGAGATGAGCTTCTAAGATCCAGATTGTAGTGTTGAAGGGGTGATCATGAGATGAGGCTGGGCCAAGCTGGCATATAATAACAACTCGTGCATCATCCCGATGGTGTGCAAGTTTTTCGCTAATGCATAGGATAGCCCAGACAATAAAGCATATGTTCGGGGGAAACTAGTAAGTTATGATAGTAATGTTATAAATGTATATTACAATCTCCAAGATATTGATTAGGATCAATATCTTGCTTATTATAACAACCATCCTGATTTTGATGAAATCCTCTATTTTCTTTATGGTGGAAATACAAATGTTCAATGGAAATGATGGGAGAAAAAGATCATCAACTTTTTTTCCGTTGGGCTTATTATTAATTCTAAGGCTTAGCACTATTTTATTTTTGCCAAGCTTATACCCACTGATAACATTAGCGAGGTTATCAAAGATAGAGTTGTTTTAAATTTTGTTATACATAGGGGGTTTACAATTGATATCAGGAAGGTCACTTATAATTCTATTTATAATATGTTGAAGGGGAGTACTAATGTTTAGTGCAATCATCTTTTTTCTATTTATAATTTATGCACTGCGGCAGGAGCAGTAGGGGGCCCGATGAATAAATACTCATTCAAAAGGCTCCTCTAACAAAGAGAATAATTTGGGGATTTGGGTTGATGTTCGAAGTGGGGGAGAGTTCGCGTGCCTCACTGCCTCATCCCAATCTTCCAAGTCTTTGGCCAAGCAAGTCCAAGAAATTGGTAATTAGGTCACAGACTTAAGAAAAAGGGTGGACAAGAGTAGTCGCAGGTAGGAGACTCTAGAGTGTAAGTTTGATTATCATATGGATCAATAATAGATGTAATTCTCTTACATTGCTCAGTTCAACACTACACTGGTCAACATGTTCCAGTGTTGCAACCTCATAGATCTGAATTAGGTCTCTTTCCCTATGATGCCTCGATGTAATTACTCATAAGCATTATTAGTAAGAAGAAGAACAACAAAAAAAAGAGGGTGACGAGTATGATTATTAGCTTCCTCGCATTTTTTTGTATTTTTTGTATTTTTTATACTTTTTTAAATTTAGAAATAAAATTCTACTTTTATTATTTGTGTTGTATCCTTTCATATGTTGATTTATCGCTCTAAAATTTAAATAAAATATTTGAAGATATATATATATATATATATATATATATATATATATATATATATATATATATATATATGAGTGGAGTGCCTTGGTGTTGTGAACAAGCAGAAAAACCTAAGAGCTTAGTGCTGTGGCGTTGACTCTATGGTGTCTCGGCTCTATGGTGACATTGTGTCCCTTATTTAAAATTTTTTTTGGGTGATATAGCATTGGGTGATGCTGAGGTCTTATGACCTTTGACAACATTGAGGGATATTATATTCTTTTACCCAAAAAATTATTTCAAGTCATATTTCCAGTGCTAAGTAAGCATGGAACCTCCGTACAGATACCATGACGCTACACCACTAAGGTGTTTCATTAAGGTTGCATCACTAGTTCTTGGTGCATTGGACGCTGCCTTTATAACATGAAAACTCGAGAGTATAGTGCTACAACACTAATATCCAGTGCTGAGATGTGAGTGAGAAATTGAATTTTGCGTGAGAATTTAAAAAAAAATTATAGAAATTTTAGCAACATTTCACCTTAGCAATGCCAGATTTTATAAATTATAGTGTAAAGCACTCTTTTCTCTTATTTCAGATCTAAGATCGATGAAGAGAGGGGTTTTCATTTCGCACCAGAATGAAGTTCAACAGAGGAGGTCTTCAAATCTCTGATATTCTAATTTTTCTTCATCTTTTCCTCATCGGATTCATAATCAATGATGAGATTATAGTTTAAACCCATTTTTTAAAAGATAAAATAACATAAATCTTTTACTTTAAGAGAATAGGGGATCTTGGAGCAAAGGAAGATCACCCATGAATGCAATGAGAGTAGGAGTGGTTTGGGAGAGAAGAAGAAGAAGAACCCTTAAAAAGTACTACACACTCCTATTTATAGCAGTGTTTCTTCTAATTATTCCCTTTCAATAGTCAGAGCAGTGCCTCAGCACCAAGATCATAGTGTCGCGATGAAGTACCGTAGTTTTAACAGTTGGACCTGAGCAGTTATCCTTCTAAATGCTTCGGCACCATGAACCCATCGTAGCGATGCTCTAGCCATAAGAACAAAATTATTATTATTGTTATTATTATGATTATTTTTAGGCGAACACTAAACTAGTGATTTTTTGTGAGTTTTTCTTCAGAGAGTAGAGCACTTCGAGTGTTTTAAGTTAAAACCTATACATTCATTTTTTATGACATTGAATGTACTCGACAATTGAAAGCTAATAAGCTTATAAGTGAAGGTAATCATGCTATGTTTGGACTTCTCTTCTCCCGGTTGCTTTAGTTCTCTCATAAATCTTTTGCCTAGGGACCTTTACTCACAATTAGTGAGTAGTCTCATCTCCTTTTAGCACTTTGAAGCCAAAACATGGTTGGACTCTAAGTCAATTGCTTCACACTCATAATCTGAAGCTCTAGTTGAGCTGAATTGCATTACTCCCACTTGGCACACCACTAATGTTGAGCAACTTTAAGACTTGTCGATTTAATTTATGGTATACGTGATTTCCTTTTTGGACATATTTATTAAGAGAGTTACTTGAGTATGATAAAACATATTTGAGTTCATTTAAAATAAAGTGTGTATGTCATTGAGTCAACACGGTGAGTTCTACAATTACATGAAGAGTTATTTTTCATTGATTTTACATAAAGATTATTACAAGTTTAAAAGTAAAAAAGGAATTTTGTTGTATAGGTAAGATAACATTATAAAAATTGAGACTTCCCTCAAGGATATAATTTCTTTAGATCAAAGGCATTCCAAGTCCTTGGTACTTTTTTTCAAAGTGAGTTTATGATTTTGAGGAAGCAGATCCAACTTACTTCTTGCAAATGTAGGGTCCATCCCATGTTGATATGAGTTTATCATGTGCATTATGGTGAGTAGTCACTTCCACTTTTTTCAGTATTAGGTTGCTAGGTTGGAAGCTCTTTCCCTTGACATTACTATTGTCATATTTTTTTTTCATTTTTCTTGCCTTAAAGAAGCATGTGTTTTGAGTTCCTCTAATAAGTTGAGTGTCATTTCTAATGCTTCATCATTCATCATTTTGTTTTTCCTTCTCGTCAGACTATTGATCTTACTTGAAAATAGTCATGACTTATTGGTTGTGCAATTCATACTCGATAGATAGTAAAGCTTATGCACCACAAGTCAATATAAAAGGGTGTCTGCCCAGTTGTTGAGTAAGGCATTATTCTAAAGGTCTAAGGAATTGATGGTAGTTCTTCCACCTTCTTGGGCTTGGTATATTCAATCTTTTTTTTAGCCAATTAAGGATTTGTTTGTCAGTAGCATTGACTTAACCATTAGTTTATGGAAGGTGCATCGAGGTGAACTCGAGGTGAATTTCTTTGGATTTTTGGACTTTCTTTAGGCTTTTATTAGTGAACTAGGGCCCATTGTTTTTTATGATAAGTATTGGCATATTGTACCTACAAAAGATGTCAAACCATATAATATTTTTCACTACTTTGGTAGGGACTTTGCCGAGTGCATTTATTTTGATCTAGTTAGAGAAGTAGTCCTCAATTACTAGAATGAACTTCCTTTGACGCTAATGAGTGGCAAGAACTCAATAAGGTATATTCCTCACATGACAAATGACTACTAATTAGGTTTAACTGGTGAGAGGGCCATAATTGGATCGGTGAAAACTTCTATCATTACTCACATCTTCTTAAGAAGTCTTTGAAGTTTTCTCAAAATTAGCACATAATATCCTTGTATTATTATTATGTGGGCTAGCAATTTAACACTCATTTGAATCAACTTCTCTTAAAACTCTCTCATGCTCATCTTCTTTGACACATTTGAGGTTAAGTAGAGTGACTAATCTTCTAAACAACTCACTTCCCAACATAGCACATTATGCTACCTTAATCTTTAACCAACTTGGATCTTTTACACTCACCAAGAGTTTTCTAGTACTTAAATATTCAACAAACTAGTTTTCCAAACTCGATCAGTGAGTCTCCTCCACTTGTATTGATTCATCTTCTTTGATACTCATAATGGCAAGTTATAGAGATGGTTGATCTCTTTGGGTGCTTGACATAGAAAATTTATCATTGAATTCATTCTCCTCTTTAAGTATTTATACAATTTTAAAATACTCTAGTTTGCTTGTTTTCATCTTCACTTTGAACATATACCTTTGAAGTACTTTATCTCAAACTCCAAAGTCACCATTGACTTTATTCATTATCAACTATGTGTTTGGTTATACAGTGAGTTGTTTGGCACTATGTATTTGCACAATCCTCAGTCTAATAAGTAGCGCCTCATACTCTACTTGAATAGTAGTGACTTTGAATGCTATTTTTATTGAGTATATGATAGTTATTCTTGTTTGAATTTCAATCCAATGTTAACTCTCATCTCTTCGTCTTTAGAAGCTCCATCTACATAAAATGACCATGATTGCATAGGATTATCAACTTCTTCATGTTGTGAATCGTTGAAGCTCACTATGAAGTCAATGAGTTTTTATGCATTTATCATTGTATAAGGTGAGCAAGAAATATCAAACTCGCTTAACTTGACTGACCACTTGAGCAGTCTTCTTGAGTAGTCATGTTGGTGAGTACAACTCAATGTAGGTGGTTAGTAACAACTTGTATCGCATGAACCTATAAGCAGGAATGAAGTAATCAGGTTGAGATGATGAGAGCGAGTGCAAGTTTCTCCTTAGTAGAGTATTGTAACTTGACACCCTTTAGCAACTTGTCAACATTGTAGGTTGTCCATTGCTTATTTCTTCCTTCTGAAATTAGCACTAAACCTAAAACATCTTTACTTGCTCTTAAATATAAAAGCAGAGTTTCTCCAAACCTCAAATTTTGTGATAGAGGCGGCGAAGTGAGTAATGACTTTAGCTCTAGAAAAGTAGTTTTACACTTCTTTCTCCTCTCGAACCACTTGGTGCTCATAAACTTTGAAGAAGAGTGAGTAGTGCTCACCCACCTTAGAAATGAAGTAATTAAGATAGGAAACTCTCCCAGTGAGTCACAATACTTCTATGGTCATCCTTAATGAGAGCATGTCAAGTATAATTTTTAGGTCTAGATTCATCTTTATTCCTCCAGGGGTAAGTAGGTGTCCCAAAAACTTTATAGATTCTACTCCGCACGTGCACTCCAAAGGATTAAAGTGCTTGTGGAGGTCATTTGCCTAATATGTTGGCGAGTTTGGTGAGCAGGATGGGTGATTCATAGAGCGAACAATTAGTCTCTTATTGGGCTCATCTTTTGATGCGCCCCTCAATTATTAAGTTGATGGTGAGCTGGTGAGTGATTATTCTCTTTAGGCGAGCCCATCTTGCCTGAAGTGTATTTTATACATAACTTAGGTATATAATCATATTTATATAATTATTATTAAAATTCAACATAATAGTTTTAAATTTTAGAATAAGTAGCCAAATAATTCATCAAAATTTAATATATATTATGCTAAATACTTTTTAAAATATAATTACTTTAAAATTTATTAAGAGGCTATTTTGTCTACTAAAAAAATAGTGTAAAAAAATCAATGTAATTGAGATGTAGTGTACTTGAAATATTTTTGAGTTGTTTGGGTAGTTGTAAAACAAATGAAAGAAATTACTTTTTTTATGTTCGATTTGTGATAAAAAAATAATGTAACACTTGAAAGTAGAGAGTATTGATGGTCATGGGTTGAGATTGGCGGTGGTGACTAATAACAAATGATAATTGTAAGCAACAGAAGGTCAATCAACATGTGATTGCCGATTTATGGAATGTAGATCATTGGTGGTCGGGGCAATTATAGGTGGTTGAAATGGTTATGGCTTTGCTGTATTCAAACCTCTTCTAAAATCAAATGACTTTAAAATACATAAAAAATGAACTACAATGTGAAACTTTCTTGAAAATTTGCACTATATTTCAAATTCTTTAAATCAGATTATAAAAAATTAAAAATTCTTCTATTTTAAATGTTTTACACTATAAATTCACCAAATCAACTAGCTTTTAAATTAAAATTTAGAGAATCTATTAAATTGTACTTAGGAGCTATTTAGTTGCATGAAAAAAAGAATATAATGTTAAAAAATGTGTGTACTCTATTAGAGTTTTTTGATAATCTGTAAAATAAATATAGAAAATTATTATTTTTGCTTGATTACATATATGCTAAGTAAAAATAATGGATTATGAATACTTCAGAGCTCTTTGATTATATGTAATGTAATTAAAAAACTTTTTAATACTAATATAATTATCTAATTAAAAAACCACATGTGGATATATATTACAAATTAAAAAAAAATTAAAAAATTACTATACAACCATTTTATAACAAAATATTTTTGCATTGTATGTTTCGTTTAGGATTATCTTTTAAGTCATGAAATGATGAAGTCAAATCTTTAATTATCAATTTAATCAAATTGAATTATTTCTACTATTCAAAAACTCCATAAAGCCTCAAACTTTTAAATAAGTTTTAACAATTGAAGATGTTTTTTTTTTTAAACTTTCAGGCGAATTAAAAGAAATGCAGATTTACTTCACTTCATTTTACTTTCTTACCAAACAACTAAAATTATAAAATACAGATATTTCAAATCCTTTACGTCCTATTAACTTCAAAATAAACAATTTCTTAAATTTAGAGGCTGTTTGGTTGCCTGCATTTATAATAAGATAAAGGAAAAAAGATAAAAGAAAAAAAGATTATTTTATATTTGATTGAGAACTTTTACAATACGACTCAGATTTTTATTTATGACAAAAATATAATGAAAAGAATCACGTCGGACGTGATGGCGGTTACCGACCTGACCGGCTGGCACAGCGGCGGCTGGCCGACAAACATGCAGCGTGGGCGGCTACCGACGACAGCGGCAGCGGGGCCGACGACGGCTACGGGTGGGCGTCAGACGGGCGATGGCCGGGAGGGCAGCAATGGCCCCATCGCATCACTTTATGGCGTGTATTTAATTCAGATTTGGCGAATTTCAAATACACACAAACAGATCTTTTTGATATATTTGAAATGCAATGTACTAAAATTTTACTTTACTTAGAACTAAACACTTAAAATATTCAAAAACATACATTTAAAATACAATCGCTAACAAACAGCCCCTTAATGTAACAGTCATAGTCCCATAAAAGTCAAATTTCCCGTGAATGATTAAAATTCTAGCATTACTTAGCGATTTATTGTGGGGGGTATTTGCGTCATTCATATGGTAATTAGGGTTTCGAGTTGCTAGAAAGGGAATTATCTGATTCTTTGCTGATCTTCATAAAGTTTGAGAGAGAGGGAGAGAGACGCGAGACACTGGGACGAACGGAAACTGCTTCTCTTTTTCGGTTAGTAGATCTCTGATTTTCTCATGGATGATTTTTGTTTCCGGTCTTGCTTCAAGACGAGTGCTTTTGACTATGTATAATTGCTTCAAAATGGCCTCATGAGATGTATTTCTTGCACTTCTAAAACAACTAGCTTTTTTATCTGAAGAAAATATCTGTCTTTATTATGTGGAGATTAATTGGGTGCAGATCTTTTTGTTTGACCTCTGATTATTTCACAACTTTTTGGCCTGAATAAAATCTAGATGCTTGTTCTGAGGAAACCCTATTAATCCTATGTAAAAAAAAAGGAATTAGTTGGGTTTCCTTATCCGATACCTTGTTCTTGGTTTGGTTCATTTTTTAAGAGCTTTTTCTTTTGATTTCTTTTATCTTGTCATGCAGTCCAATTTATAGAGGTGCGTTTTTTAGTATGTTCATATCACTCTTTTTTCATTTCATTTGTGACCATTTTATTATCTTTGTAGCCTGAGTAAATATTTTGGCTTTGTTTTTCTCCCACTCTTGCAGCTACAATGGCTACTGTTCCTGATCCCCTTATTTGGGAGATCGTTAGAAATAACAATTCCTTTCTTGTGAAGCAGTTTGGAAATGGCAATGCTAAGGTACAGTTTAGCAAAGAGAAGAACAACCTGTATAATATCCATTCATTCAAATACTCTGGTAAGTAGTTACATTATTTTATGTTTTTTTAATCCGTTAACTTAAGGAGATAACGCATAACTTAAGGAGATCAGGTTTGTCTCTTCGCAAAAACTAGGTTTAGCAAACAAAAAGACAATATCCATTCAGCCAGGGGGAAAGGATCTCAGTGTTGTTCTTGCAACTTCAAAGAAGAAGCAGCAGAACAAGCCAGCTAGTCTTTTACATAAGTCTTTGTTGAAAAAGGAATTCAACAAGATGGCAAAGGCGGTTACTAATCAGGTGAACCCTTTGAAAGCACAAGTCATATGCATTTTATTTTAATTTCCTTTAAAAGTTTACATAGGTTAAGTGATGAGGATTTATTCCAGAGGCTAGGTGATGTGGATATAAATTTTAAATTGTCTTTGTCATGAATATGGAAGTTATTTTATGTCATCTATATCACCTTTTTTATTATGAGTGTTCTGGTCAATGCCATTGAATTTATTAGCAGTTTGTTAGCAATGTTAGAATTTTGTTAGCATTTTATTAGTAGTTTGTTTGCAATTTATTAGTTTATTAGCAGTTTTTTGCAATTTTATTAGTTTATTAGTACTTTGTTTGCAATTTATTAGTTCATTAGTAGTTTGTTATTTCTTCTTCTATACATTTTAGAAATAAGATTTATGTTAGATAATATTAAGATATGGAATAATTTTACTTTGGATGTGAAACTATTTCTTTTTCATCCATTCTGGAATTTAATCCTTAATTATATGCAGGAGAGTTCAACATTTTTTTAAAGCGCAATTCTTATCTTTTTTACTCTTGTTGATCTTTTCATCTTTTCCATCTTTATTATCATTTCTATTTTTATGAAAATCATTCATTAATGTTGAGAATACTTAAATGTTTTGTAGTGTGCTCATTTTTTGTTGTTTTTTAAACATATCGCTGATATGTAATTTACTTTGAATTTTCTTTCTCTTACATTTTCTTAGGACAACATATGAATTTTTTGGTTCTTTCAAGCCTCCAAATTGAATTGTTGGTTGTCTTTAGGTATATCAGGTTTTGACACCCAGCTAACTGCAACCATTGGTTTATTACGTTTTGTTTTTAGATCAAAAGTGGATAAGCCTAATATCAATTTTTATGTTTTTCCCATCATGAAAAATTTTCAAGTATATATAAATGCAATAAGTACAAAGACAACCTGCATGCACTGGATGAACAAGGATTGAACTATTAAAAATGTATGTACAGGGTATTTGATACATGCACCTTGTCCAAAGCCAAAACTAATGACACCTTGAATGCCATATGCTTTTGGTTGCATCAAGATCATGCAATTATCAAAATGATTCAATTGGTCAACTAATAACAACAATAATTTCTGAATTAATTAAAGGAAGCAAAACACATGCAATGTTTAGGTTTGTACAGGGTTATATGTCAGATTGAATGATGGACTATAGAGGAGTACAAGCAGCTAAAAGCAATGTTAGTCAAATGGTTTGGCACTTTTTTAGATAGATCAATAATTGCCATATAAATTAGGCGTTGTGACATTTGGATCTTATTAGATTTATTGAATTATGTAGGATGCTACCTCATTTAGTGGAAATGAGTTTGGCCATTGTAGGTTTAGTTGTCTAAGTGTTGATGGTTGTTTGTTGGATTGGAGGGAAAAAGCTAGGAGTGTTGGGTATCTCATTATTATATAGGATATTATTGTAAGATTTTGTGTTAAGATTTTGCATTGAGGAGGAGAGTTGAACCATCATAATTTTAGTGTAGTGGTCGGTTATTATTAAGGGATGCAGGGTTAGCTCTTGAGCAAATGGAGTACACGATGAGTTTAGATAGTCATATGGAAAATTGAAATTAGAGATTGGTAACTGTGAAATGGTTGGGCTAAGTGGGTTGAATTTGGGGTTGTGTTGATTTGAGTTCTAGTGTACTGAGCATAATTCTAGCTTAAAATGCTTAAGCTTAGCAATATCAAATTTAAAAATTGATCATGCCAGTTCGACATGGCTCATAATGATCAACTTTATTCTGAATTGGCTCAAATCATACTTCTTTGCTAGAACATTGAACACACATTAAAAATGTCTCAATTAAGGTTTATTAGCTTCAGAAGGGAAAGAGTTTGAGTGCACATTGTTTTATTTAGTCTTTAAGCATCAGATATTAAAGGATCTTATAAAACAATTTTCAATATTGAATACTTTTGCCTTAATCAGATTAACGTTTGGGCAGTAAAACAAAATAATATTGCAACAATACAAGGTTGCATAGGAGTTGGCATGAACACCTTACAAGAATATGTGGGCATCAAGGATTAATAAATTTGAATATAATTGTTTTTTTAAGGTTATTGTTACTGATTATGATGATTTATTGGTATATCTTCACCGATCAAATTGGGAACTTATTCATTTGTTAATGAACCATTGAATGATGCATTGTTTTATGAAAATTTACAATGATGCCTAACTTGAATCAGTAAGATGCTTAACAATTTATAGCATTCATTACACACACCAAAACGGCCAAATTATGGAATCTAATTTGAATTGTAGGTAATGAAAAGTATGATAATCTAAGCATATGAGGGGCAAATGACATGAATAACTTTTAATTGTTTAAATAATGATTTTTCAATCCACTCTTATGAATGAGAAGCATTACTTTCCTCATGATCCAAGTATGGGATCATTAAAGTTACTTAATGTAGAAAAGCCTTGGTAAAAATACCCATAAGAAGAGTTTTATCCTTTGGCCTAATGTTTGAATTCTTGAGTTTCTTTGATTCTGGCTATGCCATGCCAAAAGGTTTCTTCATCGACCTCATCAACTGCAAGTTTATAAGGGATCCATTTCTTCAATTGTCTTTTCTCATGATTTTACATATGAATACCCTATATTATTCTTATGCCTTTATTGCTTTATGTGCTTATGAGGTTGAGAGTCATGTGGAAGAATTAGCAAATGAAATGGAGAAGCCTTAAGACCTTGACACTATTGCATTCCAGTTATGTATTTTGCATTTGATTAAGAATGTGAAAATCTAATAGCTTTAAGGGGTTGTTGTTTGTTGTTCTTGTCGAAAGAAAATTTAATTGAATAAGCTAATGAGGATAATAATAGTTGAAGGCGGACAAGCCTATGATAATTTTTTTTGTTTTCCTTGCATGCAAAATTTTAACACAACAGTATTACTCAATATCAATATAGCCATTTTCTAGTGATAAATGTTATCTTCTCTAAGTCGGCTGGGTGCATCTAGATTTAGTGATACCCTTAAAAAGTTTCTAAGAAACTCATTTCAGAATAACTTGCTATCGAGTCGATGAGTGTATCTATTTTGGGAACTAGGTAACCATTTTTTGGGCACGTCGAGTTTAAGTTAGTGAAGTCCACGTACATCCTCCTTTTGTCATTGGATTTCTACACCATTACCACATTCGATATCCACTCTAGATATTGTAATTCCTTAATGAAGTTGGCTTTGAGTAGCTTGACGACCTCTTCCTTGATTGGCTTGACAAGTAGAGCTATTGTTTTTCTCATTTTTTACTTAATTAGCCAAACAACCCTCCTGATATTAAGTTCGTGGCAAGCAGCAAGTGACATTGATGTTGATACTTGACATCTCAATAACAGTTTAGGCGAATATGTTGATATTTTCCTAAGAGCTTGGATAAGAGCTTCATGTTCGCCACTAAAGGTCAAGCTGATCTTGAGGACTCATTTATGGTCGGCACTTCTTTGATTTCCTTAGTGAGCTTGAATCTAGTGTGTTCAACTTTGAGCTGTAGACTTCCTTTACTCTATGCAAGTTGCCAATTGCTTGCAAATAGCATGCTTGAGATCTTGAGATCGACTTAAGTTTCCTTTATTTGTGAATTATACTCTTGTTGGAAACTTGACGTCTACATGCTAAGTCAACACCACTGTCCTGAAGGTAGTAACCAATGGTTGGCCAAAGATGGCGTTATATGTGGCGTGTGCTTCCACAATAGCAAAGTCAGTCATAGCGGTGAATTGTTTATCTCCTACCCAAGTTATTTGGAGAGTGATAATTCTTTCACTCTTCCTTTTTTCTCTAGAAAATCCATAAAAGGGTTTTCTTGCTAGGGAAAGTTTCGAACTTGTCAGTTCATATTATCAAGCGCGAATTTAAAAATAATAGTAATTGAGCTTTCTTTATCAATCAAGATACTCCTTAACTGATAGTTGGTGATTAATGTCATGATGATTACTGCATCGTTTTAGTGATTGCCGACTGCCAATCAATTTTTCTTCAAAAAGCTTAGTGGTACAATTTGAGTACTCATCGCACTCACGCCATGGTTGCCAAGTTAATGTCTCTTGATTGTAATTGCTTAAGGCTTGTTTGTCTAGACAACTCTTATTCTCCAAAGATGGTGGGCACGGCCTTAGCAACATGAATTGTATGAGTTGGGGCAAGTTTGTTACCTTACCAATTTGACTTCCTTACCTTCTTGTGAACTCTTTTAGTTTTTCAGCCTTTGATGAGTTCCTCTACCAAATTTCTGAATGCTGACACTCATTGGTGTCGTTCCTATGATCGTGATGGTGGGCACAATACCTTGAGTGATCGTGAACTCCTTTCGTCTTCATTGGTGGTGGTCGCTTGAAATAACTCTTTATTATGAATGGCCTTTGGCTAATTTGGCCATTGACACCCTTAGCAGTGTGATAGCAGTTGGTTATATATACTCGACACACTAATGGCGAGTCGATGGATTTCTGAACTTGTGCTGATGCATCGGTGCTTTTTGTTGTCTAGCATGCTGTCTCTTTCTCCCTTATCTTGCTTCTCAACTTGGAACCTATCCTTTAAGAGTCGCTCTTAGTGCGATTTCTTTATCCTGATGGTTTGACAACTTCATTGTACCACTTGGCGTTGACGTGGCTTTTTGCTAGCTCTAATAATTTTGTAATTATTTTTAGCTAATAAAGTCCAAATGCATATCTATAAAAACCTTCCCAGAGGCTCTAAATTTTTGACATCCAACATTTCCCTTTGAAAGCAAGTGATAAACTTCTTAAGGGACTAGTTAGGATCTTGTCTCATCTGCAAGAGAGCCTGCAAGCTCTTTAACAACTTTTAGGCATGGGCGATTTGTGCAAAAAACATCCTTTTAAACTTTGCAAGGGAGGTGATGACTCCCACCTGTAGGTGCGAGAATCATCTGAGGGTTGACTATTTGAAAGTAGTAAAGAATAGTTTGTACTTCATCACGTATGAATGTGCTTTGCATATTTTTGGTATACATTTATGGTATGTTTGCCAACCAAAGAGATTAGATGCAATAGATTAGATACCAAATAAGGTGAAAGATGTTTGTATAAGTTAGCCAACCAAAGAGATAGGAGAAGTAAAGACATAGTTCAAGTGAGGTGTATTAAGGATGAAAATAATAAAGTGCTTTTCTTAGAAAAGGATATTGAAAATAGGTGGATGAGGTATTTTGATAAACTTTTCAATGAAGGATCTGAAAGTATGATTGATTTTAACAATCTTAATATCCTAAACAAAAATAGAGAATTTCATTTTTATCGTCGTATTAGTAAATTTGAAGTTAGAGAAGCTTTAAAGAAAATGAAATGTGGAAAAACAGTAGGACCTGATAATATTCTAATAGAAGTGTGGAAATGTGTAGGAGATCAAGGAATTTCTTGACTTACAAATATTTTTAATGTTATTTCAAAGACTAAAAAGATGCCAGATGAGTTGAGAAAGAGTTTGTTGGTTCCTAAATTTAAGAATAAAGGTGATGCACAAGAGAGTGCAAATTATAGAGGAATTAAGTGAATGTGTCATACATTAAAATTATGGGAGAGAGTAATTGAGCATAGGTTACGATGTTATACAAAAGTTTCTCATAATTAGTTTGGTTTCATGCCAGGTTGATCTACTATGGATGCTATACATTTGTTAAGAGGTTTGATGGAGAAGCATAGAGAAAGTAAGGAGGATCTACATAAGATATTTATTGATTTAGAGAAAGCTTATGATAAAGTTTCAAGAGATGTTCTTTGGAGAGTTCTAGAATAGAAAGGAGTTAATATTGGTTATATTCAAGTCATTAAGGATATGTATACTAGAGCTGTTACTTGTGTCCAAACACAAGGAGGATTGACAAAATATTTTTCTATTGCAGTTGGATTACATCAAGGATCAGCTTTAAGCCTTTATCTTTTTACTTTAGTTATTGATGTTCTTACTAGGCATTTACAGGAAGATGTACCTTGTTGTATGCTTTTTGTTGATGACATTCTTCTTGTTGATAAGACTAGGGAGGGAGTCCAAGAGAAACTTGAATTATGGAGGTCAACTTTGTCTAAAGGTTTTCGTTTAAGTAGATCTAAAACTGAATATATGGAGTGTAATTTTAGTTGTTAGTGGTAGTGTTGTGACATTAGGTGAACAAATCATTAATAAGAGTGAGCGATTCAGATATTTAGGCTCTATTGTTCAAAATGATGGTGAAATAGATAGAGATGTTATTAGTAGAATTTAAGTTGGATGGTTGAAGTGGAGGAATGCATCTGGCCTATTGTGTGATAGAAAAGTTCCACTTAAATTTAAGAGAAAATTTTATAAGATGGTGGTAAGACATGCAATGACTTGTGGTGCAGAATGTTGGCCAATAAAAGAGAAGCATAAGACTAAGTTAAGTGTTACAGGGATGAGGATGCTTAGGTGGATGAGTGGCTTTACTCTTAGAGATAAAATGCAAAATGAGTATGTTTGGGAAAAAGTTGGAGTAGCTCCGGTGGCAGATAAGATTAGAGAGAGTCGCCTAAGATGGTTTGGCCACATAAAGCGTCGGCCGTCCGATGACCCGGTTAGGAGAGTAGATGCATTAGATTTGCCTTATGTTAAGAAAGGTAGATGTAGACCTAAAAAGACTTGGTTAAGATGTATTAAAAATGACCTTAGTATATTTGAATTAAATGAGAATTTGACACATAATAGGACACAATGGAGACGAAGGATTCATGTAGCCGACCCCACTTAGTGGGATTAAGGCTTGTTGTTGTTGTATTTATGGTATGTTTGCATGAGTATTAATTTTCTTGTTTTTCAATCTCTTTAGCCTGTCCTTTTCCAACTCACTTGTGGCTTAATGTAGTGTTTTCCTTGTTTAAAAATAAATTCTTGAAATATTTTTATAATCAAATATCCCCTTTATTTTTCAGATAATATTACTGTGATGAACTCTTGATTTGTAAGGTCTTTTATTAGAATCAGATCCTCAATAAAATATCATTGTTAGGCTGTGCTTCTGGGCTTTGTTATCTGGCTTCTAACTCTTTATGTATCTTCTTGTATTCGTCCTGTTTAGAGCGTGTTTTCATGGACAAGTAATCTCCTTGTACAGATTTTACCCTGCATAGGTGTTCATGCGTAGGTCCTTTATCGCCTACGAGCACTTGTTGAATGTGCTCGCATATTTTTGGTATACATTTATGGTCTGTTTTCATGAGTATTAATCTTCTTGTTTCTCCATCTCTTTAGCTCTTGTCCTTTTATAACTCACCTTTGGCTTAATGTTGTGTTTTTCTTGTATAAAAATAAAATCTTAAAATCTTCTTATGATCAAATATCCCCTTTATTTTCGAGATAACATTGCTGTGATGAACTCTTAATTTGTAAGAAGGGCTGTTCTTAGGATCAGATCTTCAATGAAATATCATTGCTACGCTTGGCTTCTGAGCTTTGTTATCTGGCTTCTAACTTTCATCATGTTTCTTTATATCCTCTAATTCAATAAGCATTTATAAACCATTTTCCTGGTATAATTAATTGTCTTTGATAAGTTGTGTTTCTTTCTCGTGGTGGTTTATTTTGATAAAATTTGGTAAGAAACATAAAATGGTATATGAGAACATATGGTCACATATAACAGTTCTGCAAAACTCCAGTTTACATTAAGATAACATTGCTATGATGAGCTGTTAACATGTAAGAAGGCCTGCTCTTAGAATCAGATCTTCAATGAAATATCATTGTTACGCTTGGCTTCTGAGCTTTGTTATCTGACTTTTCAGTATTCATGCTTATTTATATTAGCTACTCATCATAAATTATTATTATTTTAACATTGAACAATTTTAATTGCAACCTCATGCACACACCCAGACATTTTAGGCTTCAATCCCAGGATTTTGTGGTTGGAGCAATAAGCATTAGTGGCTAAGGTGGGCTGCATGCGCAATATATTGATTGAGTTACCTCCTTGGCTGCCATGCACCATCTGACTTTATTAAATTGTCTCATGCTGTGGTAAACAATTTTAAAGATCCTTGACATAGAAAAATGGAAAGAATATGGAACTTTGTACTGTGAATTCTTTTCTTAACTTTTTATTTAATAGTCATTTATTTCTCCAGCTGTCATGCTTGTGTTCGTGTATTCTGCACTCTCACCCAGCCTTTTTTTTTTTAAAACTTTTTTGGGAGAGTTTTTTTTTTCTTTTAGTCGTTTATTTGTCTTGTTCTTTTCCCAGGTATCCGAGAACTATTACAGGCCTGATTTGACAAAGGCAGCTCTTGCGAAGCTAAGTGCTGTGCATCGGAGCCTGAAAGTTGCCAAATCTGGCCCAAAGAAGAGGAATAGGCAGAGACAACCTCTACCTAAGGCTGTGTAGAAGGGATAATCTTCTGCTGCTAGATCTGAGGTCTCTGCCATTTCCTATACTTCTGTGTTCTGTTTTGTCAAGATTAGACTTTTTGTGTCGTTTGATATTTGTTTGGATTGATGGATGAATGTTCTGTAGATGGCGGCCTCAGATTGTTTCTCTGGATGGGACATCCATTTATGTTATATTTCTGCTTTTTTTCGTAAGTTGATTGGATATGCTGTTGTAATTAGCATGCTTACGAGGTCATTTTGAAAACTACCGCCTTCCTCTATATTCTTCAACTATCACATGATACTCCGCCAAATCTATGAATTATGCAGAAGTAATCTGTCACCTAAATGAGAGTGCGACAGCTCCCTTAGTATGAATGTAGGTTATTTGGTATTATGCGGCAAAATTTGAGCTAGGATTTCACCACCACCTTCATATTTGAACGTAAGAATGCAGAGCGTGGGAATGAAGATCTTTCAATCTGAATTATCAACTTGGATAATCAATTTCACGCGTGCCATGCAATTACTCGTCTTTATCATTTCATTTGGATTATCATCTCTTCTACCCCACTTAGTATTCCAATAGAAACATCTATTATGGGTTGAAATAATAGAGCTTAACATCTATAAGGGGGGGTCACTCGCATATATTTCCCACTTTATAGGTTTGATTAGCTAACCTTAACATTTATCCTTCTCATTACTAGAGCTTGATCATTCTCTAGTGAATATAAGCATTGAATTCAAATAAATAAATGTGTTATGATTAAATTATTTGTATTATTGATCACGAGATTCTAAATATTGACATGATCATCTTCAAAATCAATCTAATGAATTTGACTTTTGTTTGAGTGAAAAATACCAACTAATCATTACCCTATTTAAGTTCGTGGGTGATTACCCCTCTTAGCAAAATTGGCCAATCATTTAGGACATTCAATCCTAAGATGTTCATAGTATGGTCATAAATCAAATAATGACAAACACTTTGACATGCTTGATTAACTCTAAGATTAGAAATGTCAACTCAAGTTTAATTTGAATCAACTAAAAGTTTAGGTTGAAGTCAAATCACATGAACTTTTAATTAATCATGCCAAATTAGCCAACAAATAAGTTAGATTAAATTTATTTTAATAAGAATATTTGATCTATTAATCATGAAAATTGAATGCAAGTCTTAACAACTAATGCAAATTAACTTAATTGAGCCAAATCGAGTAAATTGGCCATAATCAATAATTAATTAGACTAGTTAGGCATGTAAGCTTTTGTAGACATCTTAAATATGGTTCAAGCACTATAAACTCCAATTATCTCATGTCTCAAGCTTAATTGGCCATATGAGTCAATTCACCCATTAAGGCTAATATCCACTTTTAGTGGATGATTGCACAAGGCTAAGCATGATATCTAATCAATTTCATGGAGTAAATATAGCCAAGAATGATATTGATAAATTCTTAGTTTAAATCACATTGATTTTACCACTTTAAGTAGGTTAATTTAGTCGAGTGATCCAATATGATTTTTTTTTTTTTGGCATAAATGGGAACACCTTTATTTGTGAAGAATTTAAACTCACAAATGGGCAAATCATGTCAAACCTTTGATTAGCAATTTTAACCATGAGTGATGTTGGTGATAGACCTTTTTTATGACATTATTAATTGAAAATGGATGTAAGATTTTAGTTTAAGGTCTTAAGGAGTGATTGAGAGTTTATAGTGGAGAGATGATGGGTTTAGATAGATATAGTGAAAGGGATGGCAAGATTGCTTAAGCTTAAGCTAGATAGATTAATTCAAAAAAAAAAAAGAAATAAAAAAACAAAAAAAAAAATTTTAGGGAAAGATTGAGTGATGTAAATGGGTTGAGTTTATGTATTATGGTTAGCTTATGATGTTAACTTGTGATATGGAGTTATTGGTAGAAAGATGAGGTCTTTGGAGGGTTTAGTAGAGAGAAGAGCAAAATTAATTCTTATCGAGCTAGTTTGGGTTAATTTGAAATATCTACTTTGAGAAAAAGCTTAAGGTAGTCTAAACAAGGGGAAATTATGGTGGAGAATTGGTTTAAGATGTATATTCTAAATTATTTGGTGGAGTTTGGTGATCTTTAAGATGTTGCAATAGTGGAAAGAATAAGCTAGTAGATGCCCACCTAATTTAGGTTATGAGTCTTAAAGAAAGTTTCAAAGTGGGTTTGAAGACTTGGATTATGAATGGCTTGGTTTAGAGGGTAATTGGAATGTAAGAAAAGATTTGATAATGATTCAAAAAATTTTTAGGAGGGGGTTAGAGATCACTTGCAAGATAAAGACCAATTCACTAATGAACGATTAAGTTAGGCTACCAAGTGCCAACAAAAATAGAAATGAATTATCTAAAGTAATTTTATTATTCCAAATTTGAGAAATTTCATTACATACTAATTACTTTATTTATAATGATTATAATAACCATCATTCAAGAATAAGAAAATTTAGATGAGAAAAGTGGTGGGTGGCCATTAATGGTATAAGCTGTCAACCATCATAACCAATACAAATTTATAGTAAAAAACTAAAACTATTAGAATCTATAATTAAAATTAAGAAAAATTAAATGCAAAATCTTATAATTTCTTATTGATTGAGCTATGATGATGGACTTTGATTTGGCTTTTACTTGGATACTTTCTTGGGTTCCTATATTTGATCTCTCTTTATTTGAGTATCTTAATTCTCTTGTGCATCTGCTTAGATTTTTATAATTAGGACTTCTATATCTTGATGTTTTTTTAATATACTTTTTAATTATTTTTCATGTAAAATGTAATCTTTATTTAAAAAATAATCATACATTTTACATCAATGATTCTTGGGAATCTAGTCTAAATGGGTCAACATATCCTATTTGTTAGCCAAACAAAGTTCTCTGATTTAAAAAAAATTTATTTTATAACAATTATCATAAAGAGCCAACAATTTTTTGCCTATTAGGTTGGCTTCCTAGGCAATTTAAATGGATTTAATACAAGTTAATGAAGATAAATTCAAGTAATTAAAAACCAATAAGAGTAAGCCATTCATTAATCAAGTGGTTGGAAGGGGTGGTAAGCATGCCCTAAACCATTTCTAATTACACCATGATAATTATTAGCCACAATGGTTATTAATAGACATGAGCTATGCTATGTGAAGGAGAGCTTAAGCTTTGGCCTATACACACCAACATAAAGGGGCTAAGCTAATTTTAGCTAGAGGATTGCTAATTCTACTCTTTTGAAGCTCTAGGGTCAATCTCACTAGTCAACAACATTCTTATAAGTAACCCTTTGAAATCCTTGCTCTTTCAACTTGAAGCTTGGTCTGTAAGTGATTGTAGATCATGGTAGGGCTAAGTAAGGTCTATAGTGGACTACTATGGGCCACCCCAAGGTTTTCAGTGAAAGAATTTTCTTGTAGAGGCATAAATAGAGAACTTTAAATTGGGTGAGGCTTCAATCATGTTGAACTGAGCCTAGCTTACATCTCTATTTTGAGTCAGGCGTATTGGAAATGATGATCATTAATCTATAAATCCATTTAAATATAATCTAATTGCCCAAATCAAGCTTGATTCAACCCCCTCCTTAATTTTTGGCTATTTTTCTTTGAATTTTTATTTTCATTTTTGTTGTTGTTGTGGTTTGAATGTTAATCCAAATCAAATGATATTTTGAGATGAAATTGATGGATCTAGATAAAATATTGCTTCTTTAAAATTCACTTTTTTTATAGATTTAAATATCCTGTATTTTTATTAATTAATACATAAAATAAATTTAAAAATTCTCAAATTTATTAAGGAGGTCTAACACACTATTTTAGCCTTTTCCTAAAAATTTTAATTCCATTTAAATAATAATAAACAACATTGTTTTTCATTGAATCAATAAGTTGAATATCCAAAATTTCAAGTCTAAAAATTTTCTTAAGAATATGAGATATTATTGCAAGTTTTTGTGCTTTTTTAAATTTTATGATATTTTTGAAAATTATTTGATACCTTAGATTTAAAATAGTAGCTTTTACTATTTTTAATTTTCAAATTAATTTACTAATTCAAAAAAAATTCAATAATTTATGAGTTTCTTAAGGTCAGACATTTTCCTAAATTTTCTTAAAATTTAATTAAATCATTTGACTAATGTTTTTAGTTTTTATGTGAAAATACCAATTTTTGTAAAATTTTTGTTTTTTTTTCCTTTAGTGGGCCCACTACCATGTGGTTTTCTCCAAATGTGTTATAGTGTTTGCAACTTGTCTCAATTTCCTTAGATTTATTTAATATATTATACTATTTTTAATAATTGAAATATTAATCATTTAATCATTTAATTATTATAATATTTTAAATTCCTTCAAAATTTTAAAAGATTATTCAAATATATTATGATATGTAGATAGATGCTTTCATGTAAAGATGACCAATAACTTTTAAATTATAAATTAAATAATTCTAAGAAATCCTTTTTTTTAGTTTTAGAAAATTAAATATTTTAAAAAATAAATTAATTTTCACTCAAATTAATTCATTAGTTTAAATCTTAGGTATTATTTCATTTAGTTAGGATTCGTATCTACCACAACAATAAAAATCGTATTAGATCACTGCACTACACTTTTATGTGTCTTCTTTGATAGAATTCATGCATGAGGCTAGGAATAGATGATTCATAACATTACTTTTATAGTTTCTAATGTGATTGCTTTGATTTCAACCTGATTTGATATAAGATTAATTATTTCATTTCAATCGATGATTTGACTAGGATAAACATGATATCCCATCAATGTTTTGAGACTGATTATAGTTGAGAATGTTATTGACAAATTCATAATTCAACCCAGATTGATTTGACCACTCTAAGTGGATCAATTTAGTATAATAGGACAATATGGTTCTTTTTGAGCTCAAATGGGAACACCCATGTTTAAGAAGAAATTAAACCCATCAAATGTCTAAGCAAGGTTTATTAACCTAATACAAAGTTTATGATGAATAGGTATATAACTCAAACTAAGAGAAAGAGCCAATTGTAGAGGGGAGCTAATTGATGTGGTACCACATCAAAGTCCCTTGACTAGAGCTAGGTAAGGGAGAAGAAAAGCTACTCATGGAGGCCCTATCACTAGGAGCTTGAAAGAAGCACTAAAAACTATGGAAGATTTATTTTCATGCATTTTATGTTATTTTATGTCATGTTAATGTCATTCAATGCCATGTCATAACTTTATTTGCATAGTTTTAATTTTATGAAACCTTAGGTGGTAATTATCATGCATGTTGTAACTAGTGTTATAATATGTTAAAAAAAATAAAAGGCTGCATTTCATATTATAAATATAAAAGATAAATAAATAATTAATCAATTATAATATTAGGTTTTGTAAGAAATGGCTGGCAAATACGAGTGGATGGAGTAGTTAGGATGGTTAGGCTTCCCCTCCCCCCTCTTACCCATTCCATCCTATTTTTAAAATTCAAATGTCTCATATTATTAACAGTAGTTGCTCTTTATTAATGGACGATAATTGCTATATTTGTGTAAAAAAATTGAGTGAAGAAACTCTTTGGTTGGAGTTTGGTGGCCGGCCAATGGAGGATTGGATGATCCACTTCCGACACTACTTTAGTGAGTAGTGCCTTTACTTTGCTTAATGTATTGTATTTTTCTTGCAAATCTCTAGTGTGGGACATTCTTGGGGTTATGTTCTAATGTAAAAAAAAAAAACAAATAATTAATTTTCCAACACAAATTCTATCTTAATTCCTACTTGCACTAAATCTAGGTTTTCTAGAACTTAGTCCATTTACGGCTTGGTATTGACTAACTAAACCTCCACTAGAATTATCAAAATCTCCAAATTAGTGGCCTAATTAATTCCTTACAATCTTTATGCATTAAATTAGTAATTCTATTTAAACTTTATGAGAGTCTAATTCACCCTAACGCCAAATCAGCTTGCTGCCAAAACTTATTTTTTTGTGTAACCAGTCTAGAGAAAAATAAATAAATAATATTCAAGCTCCTTCAAATTTTATAAAACTTTTCAAATCACATCTACACTCTTTGCCCTACATTTTTTTTATTTTATTTCATGTTCTTTAGATCTTTGGTGAGAGAGATATAATTGAAAGAATTTGGGGTTCCAAATCTAGGACTATTTGTTATCTGGTGTTTAGGTGATCACTTTCCCCTTTAAAACCCTACTTCCACATAAAATTAAACTCTAATTCATATAGCCTTACTCTCTTAATATTATTTGATCTCACCATCCACCAATATGATTACTTTAGTGATCTAACACCACACTTTCATCACTGACACTTATACTTTATTATTTAAATCATTTGAGCTTGTTGAGTAGAACTCAACTACTTTTTATTTATATTATGGGCATGTATAAGTAGATTATCCAATTGCACTAAGTAGCTACTTATTCTTTTATATCCATTACAACATTATGATTATTCATGTTTATTTTGCTTACTTACTATTTTAACATTCTTATTATATTGTGATTGTTTGGGCTATAAATCTCTTTTAAGAATAACATATTTTCTATCAACTTTAATAAAATAATAAACAAACTTAAAATCAAATAAAATCATTTTAAATTTAAATTAAGGATTTCTCCAGCAAAATATTTTAATTTATTTCTACTCTAGCAAATAGAGTTTGCTAATGATCAAAAGTGCTAAATATTAGTTCACATTCATAATATGGCCAAGTCAAGCATGCATTAGAGGCCTTCCTCATTTAAGGACATATATCTTTCATTATATTATTTTCTTTAAGATAAAATCTTAGTTAGACATAATTTTAATTACACATAAATATTTTTATACACTAAGAAGTGGAAGTCTGACCAATACAAGACTATAAGTCCAAAGTTGAGTAGCTTTAACTCTTTATAACTAAACAGATCTCATCTCCTTTTTTCCTATAGGCATTATTCTATCTATGTATAGATTAAAAACCCTACATCTTTTTAACCTTTCTATATAAGTCATTTGTTTGGAAATTCCTTAATTTTTTTTCTTGATTTGAGGTCATGAGATCAAGTTTGAAAGATGCAATTCATAGTTATTAAAAAGAATCTCATAGCTAGATTGGGTCAACTACCTTCCCAAGCTAGGTGGCCTTGAACTTGATAGCCTAGGATGATGTATCTATAAAATCTAAACAAAGATGTTTTTATCATATTCTTGACTTATTATCTTACCCACTTACCATCTTAAGGCAATTGCACTCCTTGTTAAGTCTTAGGTTATTTAGTAATCATCATAACTTAAGCTTTTATGTATAATGGATCATCATCTCACTCGGTTATAATAATTCACCCTTTACTTTGTGGATTGAAATTTAGTTTATAGATTATTTTATCAGGATTATAATTATTGAACCATGAGTCCTCTTTATTCAATTGAATAACATAAAATCAAAATTAAAATATATTTTCACTTATTGAGAGTTTCATTTAGAGGATCTCAAGGGTAATTGACTAAAAAGAGCTTAGCTCATTTTATATATTAAGTATACCACATTTTCTTGATTACTTTTATTAACTTGATATTATGTATTTAAATAAATATGTATCATAAGTTTAGATGAGAGGTGGTGATCTTATTGTGATTCCTTTCTCTTCTCCTCTCATGAAATTTTTATAAAATGATTGTATCGTTATGTTAATATTTTTTCCCACACCAAAATACCTTAGTATGCGTGATGGGACTCAATCTCCCTCTCCAAACTTAAGAACATGTTAAAGTTTTGATATATGCTTACCCATTATTTAGTCCTTTTAATTATTTACTTTGTAGTCATAGCTTAGTAATTTAACTATCAGTAATAAAGATATTACTTCATTAGCATCTTTTTTGAGATACTTTAATTCTCATAATTACTTATGAGTAAACTGGCATC
This sequence comes from Cymbidium sinense, assembly GCA_021442155.1. Taxonomy (NCBI): domain Eukaryota; kingdom Viridiplantae; phylum Streptophyta; class Magnoliopsida; order Asparagales; family Orchidaceae; genus Cymbidium; species Cymbidium sinense. Next base: position 81,463,033 of record CM038227.1, read on the forward strand.
TTATCCATGATATGTATTAAATTTTATTATCACTTTTATAAGTTTTCATAATAATTATTTAGTCATTATTCTTTTATAAATATTAAACAAGAATGTCATAATCAAATCTTTCATCAAAGTAAAGATTATATTGCCTCAAGTTGGTTTATGCTGAAACTGGTACATATAGTTTAAAAGATTTCACATAGCAAAAAAAATGCATTATCTATGATCCTACTTTGATAGAGGCTACTCTATGCCCTCCTTAAAGAAAAGAGAGTAGAGCATATAATAGTGCTTTATTTACCCCTTTAGCCAATCCTCCTAAAAAGAGACTAATTTCTAATATTCTTCAACGTACAATATCCTCTACTTTGGAAGGCTATCATGTACACCTTCTATATTTACTCTTCCTTTTGATAGAATTTTTGGAGGTTCTTATAAGTCCCCAGTTAGAACCTCTCTAGCTCATGACCATTTAGTTTTTAATTTGGTAGATTTTGCACTTTCAACTGAGTAGAAGAGATAGATGTGCTAAGAATAGATTCCTTTACCAAAAGTAATAACAAAAACTAAAAATTTCTCCTGTAATTATTTTTGGAATCTTATTATTCTTGATAAATTTGAAGTTCTTATTAAGGAGACTATTGATGTTGGTCTAACTCCAAATATTCCTTAGCATACACATCATTGTTCATGTACATAAGATACTTCTCATGCTTTGATTAAGAAAGTTCAAGAGGTGATCTAATACAAGATAGCACTTTATCATATAAATTACTTCACTTGTTTCCAGGTCCTTCAAGACTTTTTTTTATTATATGTTATCTAAGAAATATAGAAATGAGTAGCCTAAAAACACTTGAAGGTTCTCTAAAAATTGCCTTCTAATGTTATTATTCTTGTTAGTGCTAGTGTTGCACTTATCTCAGTTGATTTGTTACTTCTTATACTTATTTATTTTGTTCCAAAATCCACTATTTTGAATAAGAAAAAATTTATTTATTTTCCTTCAAATTGTCTAAAAAACCCATTGAATTTTCATAATATAGAAAAAATATTTTTCTCCACCTTGTATGAAGCACAAGATAATACCCAAAGAGGATTTACCATAAATAGTTTTCACCTTTTATTTTCATTCTTCTAAAAAAGAATCCTTTTAAATTCTTCCATCAGATGCTTAATCTAATCTCTTTTAAAGTTTGTCTAACTTTACCAACCTTAAGATTAATGCTTTTCTTGATATAACTCCACCTATCATAGTTGATTTGTTACTTCTTATGCACATTATTCCAGATTTCTCTATTTTGAATAAGAAAAGAAAATTTTTACTTCGTTTTATTTTATATTGTCTAAATAACCCATTGAATTTTTTTAATATAGAGAAAGAAATTGTCCTCCACCTTATACACTTGTCGAACACAAGATGGTACCCAAAGAGGATTTATCATAAATAGTCTTCACCTCCTATTTTTCCTCTAAAAGTTTTTCTAAATCAGCCAACCCTAAGAGGAAAGCTTTTATTAATATAATGCATATGCCATCCTAGTCTAAGGTATTGTTTATCTTACCTTTAGTAAATCTTAACAGAACTATCTTTATGAAGATATTAATTTAAGGGATATTCTTTATTTACTATGAAAACCTTTCTATTATCCATGCCATGGTAATTTAAAAGAATGTGACACCCAATTTAAGAGGTGCTCACTTTTTAAGATAATCTCTTGTGATATTATAATAATTATTTTTCATAGTCAATTGGTATCACTCTTTTAAATAGATCGAGATTACCTTTGACATTACTAAAGAATTTTATTAACTGCTTAAGTTTCAAGAGCTTTTGATATTTAGTTTGAGATTCCAATTATTATTCCTTTATTGATATATAATTGATCTCTGCTAATGAAGACTTCTAATGAGAGGTCAATTTCATGCTAATTAAGTATATAATTGATTTCAAATTCACTAGGATCAGTTGTAATAACTGATAGATCTCCTTACTAATAGTAACTTATGTATATAATAATTTTTCCTCTACTATTTATTCATCTTGATAATATTGGATGGACCATTAATGTAAATAAAAAATCTTATTCAAATAAGAAATAGAAATAAATCTTTTTAATCTCTTTGTGATCAAGTATCTTATAACCTTATTTTATGTAATAAGCTTGCTTTATAATCATTATAATCAATGAATTTTGACTCCACTCACCCATTAAATTCATTTTTAGAGTCATGCTCTTTATTTGAGAGACCTCTCTTAGATACAAAAGACACTCATACAATTGGTGTGTTATTAAAATTTAAAAGAAGCCTTTTGAAACAAAAATTTAAAAAACTTATTATAAGGTTTTTGAAATATTAAAACCACATTCAACAATGAAGTTAAAGATTTCAAATAAAATAGAAAAAGAGGAAAAAGGAAAGAAAAGAAGAAGAAAAAAGAGTGAGAGAAGAAGGTGTTTGTAGAGAAAAGCCTACACCTTAGAGCCTTGCTTTGAATCATTAAATTATTGAATCCCAAAGGATCAAAATCCTCTTATATCAATATCTATCAAAATATTTTATTAGAATGATTATAATCTATGCACACCATTATGAAGACATGTGAAATTTGATATAGGCAAAGAGGTTTGAAAATGCCAACTTTCTATCTCTAGTTTGATGCATTATCAAGTTGATTTGATTATATTCTATTTCATGACTAGATTCAAAACTTTAAGAGTAGGATCTATATAAAATTCTATTTTCAATCCTAAAACTAGTAATACCTTTTCTTTTCATCATGTACTTTAAGCACATATAAATAAGATATATATTATATGCTACTATAGTTCACCATTATGATAGTATGATTTTAGTTCTTTTTGAAAAATATCAAAAGCTTACCACATTATTGGATTAATTTATATTTGTAGATTTACAAAGAATGATTTGATATCTTTGCATGATAATGGATTTCACACAATACTCTTATTAATAAGAGAAACATCATATTCTTAAGTTCGCCTCATAAAATAGCCTAACTAGCTTGCCTCAATTAGTCCAGATTCACTAATTAAGCTTTACAAGTTAAGCATACATTGATACATTGTGAATATCAATGCCCATTTGACCTGTTAAAGTTAGAAATTATTATGCTTTTAGATTAATAAAGTCCTAATTTGCTTTGCAAAGGCAAATTGATTGGTTATACTCATGTGTGTAAAAAAAAAAAATCTTTCGATATTGTCTATAAGAATGGATCCAAATCTTTAAAACTTATATTTTTATTACTTAAGTAGAATCAATAAAAAAAAGATATAACCACACCTTATGGTAAACATACAATTTATGATGTTGTTTTAATTTTCTTAATTAAAACCCTTTTTTATAAAAATAAAGAATAATCTTACATCATGATAAGCATTCTTTCTATCATAAGATTTAACCTTCTTGAGAAAGAGAGATTTAATTTTTCTATTGACTAGGGAAACTTAGTCTTCAAAATTAAAATTAAATGCTTTAAAATTTAAGGCATGAGTATTAACCTAAGCTTAGTGTTAAGTACATTTAAAACTTAATTATTAATTTAGTCATCATGACTAAATTGAAGTACATCTTTCTTTAATATAATGAACCTGGTTTGACATTTTTGATCAAAATAGTTTCAATCACTTATGATGATTGAAAATTTAAAAGGGTTATAGATAAACTTAATCTATCTAATCATAATCAATAGATCTTAAAATTATTTTATTGTGAACAAAATATTTAAATCATGTTCTTTAAAAAAAAATATCATAAGAATTAGTTTCACATTTACTTGTTTAACAAAAGGAGATTCTTCTATTTTTCTTAAGGAAAGACTTTGACATAACTTCTTGTCTCTCTAGAAAATAAGGTGAGACATTTCTATTGATAGAAGACATTAATGTAACCTTTTATTTATCTCAAGAATAGATTTAGGATAAATCTTTCTATCTTTCCAAAATTTAAAAAAATTTATCTTTGTGTTATTCTAACAAAGATACTTATGTATGTCTTTTAAAAATAAATATAAAGTTTTTTTTATCTTAGAAATCAGTAGGAGACATCCTATAAAATGTGCCTACTTGAGTCCTTTCTAGAAAGACTCTCAAATTGCTTTCTGAACTAGAACTGAGTCAACAATATCTATTTACATATATTTTGCTATAATACCTTTGATGGAAAGTGATTTCAAAGAGTGGTTATTGTAAAATCCTTGATAGTGTTTAACATAATTTGATTTAGTTCAATGGTAAATCTGGTTCATCAAAACTCATCCATCTTCAAAGAAAGGTTTTTGTAAAATCATTAATGGTATTCAACTTTATCATGTATAAAATGACTCTTGAAGTTATTTTTTTATTTAAGTTTTCTCATCTTGATATTTTGTCAGAAGAATATTTTTCTATGTATACATGAGAATTTCAAATAGTCCACTTTCATCCATTTTTTATGTCATTTGAATGCAAGAATGTAGAAAACTAAAAGGGATTGCCTTTTTAATTTTCTTCCAACAAAATTGTAAAGTGATTCCTACCTTTAGTAAAATTAGGGGGTTTCTTCAATGCTAGTTAGTATTTATCTTCTAATCCTTAATTTTCTTATATGAAGTGATTATAATGTCCCTCTATATTTGGTAACTTTGTTTACTTATTGGGTCTTAAGATTAGGTCTGACTCATTAAAAGTTATTTAAATCAAAAGAAGTTACAATAATATCTTTGATAGTTTGTAACAGTGTTCCCTAGTTGAGCCTTATGACTAGTCATTTAAATCAAATGAAGTTATTGTAATATCCTTGATGGTTTGCTTAAGATTAGGTCTGAGTCATTAAAAGTTATTTAAATCAAAAGAAGTTACAATAATATCTTTGATAGTTTGTAACAGTGTTCCCTAGTTGAGCCTTATGACTAGTCATTTAAATCAAATGAAGTTATTGTAATATCCTTGATGGTTTTTAGTGTTTTTTTATTGGAGCTTAAGACTAGGTCTAGGTAATCAAAACTTATTAAAATGATGTTACTAATATGTCCCCCTGTGAATTGTAACTTTGCTTTCTAGTTAGTCTTATGATTGAATTGGTGTAATTAAAATCTAATAGAGAATTATTGTAAACTTCTTTAGTGGTGTACAACCTAACATACAAGGTGTCTCCTAACCTCGTGTATGTTCCTATATGGCTATCTATAAACACTGTTATATTATGATCATGTGGAGACACACATATGTTGACCTCATTTTTAAATAATGGAGTTGATCCCATCACCGGTGATCGGCAGAATCAAGGTACGCTACCTCACCAAGCTTATAAGCCATCGATTTTTATCCTTTTTGAAAGGAATTCCATCCCTAAGTGGATCAAACCATATAGATAAGTTCTAAATTGATCACTAATCGATTTGCAATCGAAATTGTGGGATGGACAGTGTTCGTCTCTCGCCTGTGAAATGTAGGATTGAATATCTGCCGTCCGATTCTTCTATTTGGAATGGATGGCCTTGATTTAGACATATGCATTGATTTAAACCCCTTAAGGAACTGCAGAATGAATCAGGATCATCTAATCTTTGATCGGACAGTCAAGGCTCCCCCATAGCACCACTTTTGATGTAGATGCCATAGTGGATCAGTGTGGCCAAATGGTGTCACGCCACGTCGCCGTGGTGCTATAGAGGGGCCACGTCAGCGTGCCATTACAAAACGGTATTCCTTCTTTAATATTAAATAAAATTCACAGATAATTTGAAATTTCATAGAAAAAAATATAAATCTAAAAAAAATGCAAACTTGGACTCTATGGATTCACCTTGATGAGAGGAATCCATTAAAATTAAAATCCCTAATTAATTTAGGATATTTTAGCCTTAATTTGGGTTTAATTAAAATTAATTAAACCTTAATTAATCAGAAACCATTATTCAAATTGAAATGAAATTTTAGGGAATTGAAATTGATGTCAAAACACACCTTAGGAAAAAGTTTTATGAATTATTGCTATGTAATTCATGAGAAATGAAATTTCAAATCATAAATCTCAATTTTAATTAAATAAATTAATATAAAATAAAATTAATAAATCATATTAAGAATAATTAAACTTTAAGTTGATTGGATTACTACAAACTCAATGAACCCTTAAATCTACAATCAAATTAACCTAAGAATTAATTCAAATCTTAACCTAAATGCCTTAGGTTAATATAAACCAAAATCAAATAACTCAAAACTCCAAGTCAAACTAAATCAAATGAAACAAGTGAAATAAATTAAATGAAATGAACCAATTAAAATAAAATCAAATTAAAATAAAATAAAATGAAAATCAAATCAAATCTAAATTTCAAAGAAAAGAAATAAAACATCAATCCAAATTCAAATAAAATAAATGAAATAAAAAGGATTAACTAAGATACTTAAGGATCTTAGTTAGACCTTTAGGATGGATCTTCATTTTGGGATGAGGATTTCATTCTATTAGGAGTTATGACGTTGAATAGAATGAGTTCCTCCTAAAAGTGGAATCTATTCTACTCTTCATTCTTGAAAACCTAAACATCACTTTAACTAAATAAAAGTGAACCTGAAAATGAAAATAAATTACTAAATCATTTGAATTGAAATCACCCAAAGGTAAAATTCAAATAAACTCAAACTACAAATTGAAACTTGAACTAAAGGGGCCTAGCAAAGTAGAGCCACATAAGCATATCATTTTCATAAGCTAGATCATTAAGTAACAGACCTTAGACTTAGGTTAGGCCATTCTGTGATTCTTTTATAATTCCTTGTGATGTGATGTGATAGGATGTTCTTCACATGTATTTTGGTGTCCAATTTTAGACTGCATGTCTAGGATTGTTTGTCCATAAGACTGGATGGTAGAATGTTCTTTTTAGATCTAACATTGTCTTCTATAGGAGCTATGCTTGAAAGGACTGCTATCATAAATAAAAATTAAAAATGTTATTTTCTTACAAGAATGCTTAATTCCTTAAGCATAACCCATATGACAGGTGGGCCTGGCAAGAAACTAATGCTAAGCTTGTATGTTTGTGAAATATAACTACTGCATGCTATTCATATTTTGTTGACATTTATTTTGCCGGGCTTAAAATTAATTTTAATATCAAAAATATATTTGAGCTTAGAATTAGGTTAGGATATATGAGATTTAGAATTAGCAGGAGCTGACCCATCCAGAAGATAGATGCAATGGTCCATTGTGAAGCCTAATGGATGTCCATGAAGAAGGAGACTATCCTAGAAAGAAGACCCATAGATCTATACTTGTAGTTCAAGGGCCGACTGTATAAGGGAAGGGCTCGGCTACCCATTTGCCTTTTCTTCAGGGACTTACAATCGTACCCAACTGTATTGACCTATTTTATAAATTTAAATTGGCTTAATTTATTTTGGGTGCACAATAGAATCAACCTTCTTTTCTATGTTTCTTTCTGTTGTGCTTTCCTATAATTGAATGTCTGGACAATTAGGTTCATAGGAAAAACTAAATTTTATAACCAATCTAAATCTAAACAACTGAAACAAAACTAAAAAAAACTTGAAATCTCATATAAACTAAAGCCTTAGGCAAAACATAAAATGAAATAAAAATAATTAAGTTTTGAAACCATGAAATCATATTGCTCCAATCCTTGAATTGGGAAACTTTTGTCATTACACATAAGGGTCATCTAACCTATGAGGTTGACATCTTCTTGGGGAAGCCTATCTTCTATTATTAATTTGGCTCATAATCATTTCTAATTGCATGACATTAGGCATAAAAATGCATACCCAATACCTTAAATAAATCTCAAATCAAAATATTTTAAAATATAAAAAATGTGCATTGGTTAGATGCATTTCATACCTTACATGATTCTAGGGATTAGGGAGTGAGTCTAGGTTCATAGATTCCTTTCTTAAAAATATAACAGCCCAGCCATCTTACATTCATAGGAGTTAGCATAATGAATTTAAAATATGCTTAGGTGGTGTTAGCTGACAGCCCTCTCTAGGTGGGTTGTATGTTTAGAAGAGTCAGGGATAGGTTAATTCTATCAAGTGAGAGGAGTGGCTGATAATTCCCAAAAATAAAATTAGTTCGAGCATCTGACATGTGTTAGAAGCACCTATAGACTAACTTCTGAAGCATCCTTTTCAGGAATAAGTCTTCAACCTTAGGCATTTCTACAGTATTATGCTGTGAGAATCTAAGTCCTAAACTTCTAAGAAAATCTCTACTCAAAATCCAAATTAAATTCTAAAATTTAAAGCTCAATTATAGGATAGTTGAAATGCTTATTGGGCATCCCAATATCGATAAACATTTTCTACTTCATCCTATTTGGTCTCCAAAATAACTCTCTCCAATTTGAACCATTCCTAATTGAAAATTTCAAAAATTAATCCTTTGATAACCAACTTTGAAATCTCTAAAAATAATAACTTGTTTCTTTAATGAGAGTATTCTTAGGAAGAGGCCCTTCTTAAGATATAACTAATTATAAGGGCTTGCCTCTATATGAAGCCATGAACCTAGTTTAAAGTAAACCCCTGTTCTACTTTCCATATAATTCAGGAAAAAAAATCTTTGGTACACAAAAGACCCATTAGCCTTAAGAGTCTCTTATTAAATGATCGAATCCATTATAGGAAAACTTGTTTATCTTCCGAGATAATATGTTTATTCCTTAATGACGCATTTGATCATCTAAATAAGAGATTCCTAAACTCTATGTGGTGTCATAAATTTTCTCCACAGAGATATTTTCTGGTGACTTTGCTGGGGAATGATTCCTCTCTCCATCTTTAGAAATAAGTTGTTATTTCTATACATCAGTAGTGTACTAGTGTCACTCACAGGTCAAGACTGTCTTTCTTTCTATTAGATACCTCTCCATTTCATTTTTGGTTGAGCCTATCCAACATCCTTAACTAAGGTTCTAGAACTCTTCATTTGCCATAGTTAAGCGATTGGGTCCTGGAACGAAATCCCAAAACAAAAATAAATGGGGAGAGAAATAAATGAAAACTAAGTCATTTCTGTTAAGACCTAAATCTGGTCAAAATGGATTTGCAACCATTCCAATATGGAAGAGAAATGTTAAATAGAAAAAGTTTAAAAATTACTTCAAATTTTGAAAAGTAAATCTCAAGAGTAAAATATCAAAGTTAAACTTGTCATTGATTTTACTTTAGCTCTTTACTAAAGATAAAGAGAATGAGGATAGGGTCCTAAGTTGATACCCTTTGTTCTACTACATTCAAAGGTAATAAATACTTAAGGATGTAGATTGAAATAAAGGAGTTTCTTCAAATTATGAGAAAATCTAAATCGAAAGGAGGCATAGTTGTGCCTATTGCCCCTTACCACCATGATTGAAGCTTGAATAGCATTTAAAGAGGAATCAACTCAAAAAGAAAATTTAAAAAAAAAGAGGGATAGATATAAAAGTAATATCATCCCAAAAAAGAGAATGTCTTAATGACCTTAGGCAGAGGTTGATTAAGAAACTAAATTTAAATCTTCTATTTATATAGAAGGAAATTTATATGAATGCAAATCAACTTTAATCTTAATTCATCTCTCCAATATGTCCAACAGAATTTTGGAAAATCAGTTATTCAAGCTGATTGACTAATTCTAAGGAGTGACAAGGAGGTAACCCTCTTTTAGACCTCTCCAAAATCTTGAATCCTTAAGAGATTAGGAGAGAGTCAAAAGAAGAAGATGACATACATTGTAAAATACAAAAATGATAGCATGATTCACTTTTGCCTCTGATCAATAGATGATAAGTGAAGGTGGCGAAAGAGAATTCTGATTCTCCTGATAAGGTTGAAATGAATGAAATTTAAACCTAATAAATTTAAATCAACTTCTTTAATGGGAGTCTTCTCCCATCGACTGATTGATATTTTATAAATGGCCTTAATTAATTTTAAGGGCAAATCCTAAAATGAGAAAATAAATGAAGACTTTAATCCTTCTAAAGAAACATGACCTTATGATTGGGTCCTAAGTGTGATATTTCTATATCTCAGAGTGAAAGTATGAAACTCCTATCTCTGGTTAGTTGAAAGATAAATCACTTAGGACCTTGTTAGTCCAAATTAATAAAGAAAGCCTTAATTTTCTCCATTAAGAAACTAAGCCATTATATACTTTCAATACAAAGTGAATATAAGGTATATTCTTTGCAATGTCATATGATCTATTTGACATTATCTTAATGTATAACATAGTGGTCAAAAATTTCATTGCAATTTGAGATTACCTCTAATATTCTTTGTGCTAAAAAAAATGCAAGTCATGCTTGCCTTTCTAGTAGCACATCCTTATCTGAGGGTCCTCTTTTAAATGATGATCCTCCAAATGAATAGATTATGAAGTCTATTGATTTATTAAGGATATATTTAGACTTACCTTCTCTCCATATCAAAAGAAAAATTCCTAAAATCAAATTCAAAATGATAGAGTCATACTACCTCAAATGGCATTGAAAAGAAATGACAATTAAGTCATCTCCAAAATGTGATGTTTTTCCCTTCTTAGAGAAGTTGCTTGCAAAATCAAGCATTATAATGCTCTATGAAAAATGAAAGAAATAAAAAGAAAACTATCATAAAGCAAGGCATTACAAAATATTGTAATTCGCCTTCTTTTATTACAAGCAACTTCCTGATGAGGCATTTCACTATAAAGAAATTTTGAGGTTATTTTATATGATGAAGATATACTACTTAATCCATGATATGGGATTCCATTTTCCATAGTGGACATCTATTAATAAATTATCAACATCTTAGTTGATGTGGAAAATTCAAAAGAAGAAAATATCCAAAATACTTGTTGATCCGGGTGCATCAATCAACATCAATTGCAAACATGAAAGTGAATTTATATAGGCCCAACTCTAATCGAGCTTTGATAAGATAGTGCCATGTAAATTCAATCAAATAAAGAAAGGAGATTTTAGTTTCATGAAGATTTAATCTTGAAAACTCAACTTAAAAGAAAAACTTAATCTCAATCATATAATTGATTGAAGATAAAAATTCAAACATTGGAAAAAGAAACCTAGGAATTCAGGAACATCATTACTACTCTTGGATTGTCCTATCCAGCCCAAATAAAGAAATATATGAAATGAAATGGAAGAAAAAGAAGAAAAATAATAATTGACTGTTGGCCTCACTTTTGGAGTGAGGATTAAATCTTCCCATCATAGACCTAGTAGTCTTCTAGACACTAAGAGCTCCTTAGTTCTAAGATACTTCTATTGATTAGGTGAACAGTTAACCTAAGCTTAGAGACTTAGAAGGGTTAATCATAAGATTAGGTTATGACTTAGGACTTAGGAAAACTCACATACCCTATAACCTAACCAATCCATGCCTGCCTCTTTAGCCTAAACCTAACCTCAAATTCAATTTGTCCAAATTCAATCCAATCTCAAATCCACATAACTGAATTCTAAATCAAACCAAAAGCAAATCAATTCAATCAAACTAAATTTAAGCCCATGACTTAACTCTATGGACTTAGCTAAATTATCCTTCAGTCCAAATCTAATCCAATTGATTTTCTCATAAATCAATTCAATCCTCTAATTAAATCAAATCCAAACCCATAATCAAATCCAAACCCTCAAATCAAATCCAAACTCTGAATCAAATCCAAACCTAAGGCCATGACTTAATCCTATGTACTTAGTCAAATCATCTTCAATATGAATTCTAAGCTTAATAAATTTTCTCATGAATCAATTTAATCTTTCAATCACCATTCTAAACCAAAATCTATAATCTAAATTAAGCCATGCCAAACCAAAATCAAATTAATCCAACCAAGTTAACCCTTATGACCCAAAATACCTAAGTGAGCCAAAATTCATTTGAACCCAAATCAATTACAATCAAAATATCAAATCAATTCCAAATCATATATTGAACTCAACTCAACTCAATTCAACCCAAAATCAAACTAATTAACCCATTTAGGCTCCCTTGATCCAAAGTGACCTAAAGGACCTATTTAGCCAAACTTCAATCCAACCCAAATTGGATTGAGCCAAACCATCCAAAACCTCCTATGATGATTGTTGATCATCCTTGATTGATCAATTGTCATCAATTGGGTCAAACCAAGTTAATTTGGTCATTTGACCAAGTCAACACAATTAACCTACATGAGCCAAATAAACCAAATCTCATCCTAAACCAAATTAATTGAAACCAATGATTCACATCAACCTAAGATCAATCCTTGAACATGACTGACCATCAATTGAGCCAAATATAACCAAATTATCCCTTTTAGCCAAGTCGACCCAATTTGACCTAAAAGACCAAAATGGGTCAAATAAAAATCCAATATAAATTGATTACAACCAATGACTCAAAATCATTTCGAATTGATCATTGTACATGATCAAAGCTTTGGTCAATTTGGGTCTAATCAAAACCCAATTGACCTATTTAACCCAAATTGACTTAAAGGGTCAATTTGGCCTAAATCAAAAATAAATCTAAATTGATTTAAACCAAAGTCTACAATCATCTTTAATTGATCAATTGAATATAAACCAATGCCCAACCCAAGCAAATTTGGCCAATTTGGTCAATTTGGTCAACTTGACCCATTTGATCCAAATGAACTCAAATGAGTCAAATAAAAATCCAAACCAATTGTACCAACAAATTCTAAATACTCATTTGAACTTGACTCAACCCTTGGTTTGACCCAATTTGACCAATTGGTCAACTTGACCCAACTTAGCCCGATTTGATTTATGTGGGTCAAATTGAGTCAAACCCAACCAAATCAACTTCAAACCCACTCAAACTTGGCTTGACCCATACTTGGCTCACCTTAGGTCAACCCAAACCAAACCCAACCAAATTTGTCCCAAATTCTAATGGGTTAAGGCCACCAGATAGGACAAATACCCCATTTGAATGGTCAAACCCACTCCCTATCCACTAAGTAGCCTCTTAAATCAACAAGAAGGACACTGGCTCACCTAACCCAAAGGTGATTGGGTCAATTTTGAGCCAAGTGGAGGTATGTTCACCCCTACAAGTCAATTGAAACATTTGGCAACCCAAGGACACCCGATCTCCTCCCATGGCAGCCACCTTCCCACACTCGGCCACTCAAGCCAAGCTTACTCAGCACCTCCCTACCACCTAAGACCACCTACGGTGGTCAGAGGGCCACAAAATGCCAAACGGATCCATACCATTGGATCCAAGGGAGGAGTGGGTATACCCCACTCATTTTTTATTTAATTTGAGTTTCCAAACATTTAGTGAGCCCTAGTAATGAGAGATGAGTACACTAGAGCCCTTCTCGAGCTTTCCCGTTATTGAAAAACACTAACTGAGATAGGACAAGATACCATTCTGTCCATCCTCCTCAAAACTCAACCCCATTCAAATTAACTTCACCCACACATTCACCAAGCTCCGACAAGGTGAAACAAATATTTTCTCAAGCTCTCTAACCACCGAAAGTACCTCCTAGGTTAACTTCAGTGAGTTCTGCAATGGTTCTTGGTCTGTAGAGTAACCAACAGGTAGGTATCACACCATCTTCTCAACAGGGCTTCGCCTCATCAAGGAGAAGCTAACTCAATTGATTAGCCTCTTATCTTGAGCTCCGTCGAGGTAGTATTCCTTCAAACCAGGATTTTCCAAATTTTTTTGGGCCTTTTCAAAGTGAATGTTGATTGTGCACAAATACAACCATTAGATATCTTAGGATCCTTCTTATGAAGATGTGGGATCAATCTTGAGCCAATCTCAGCTCTGGTGAGCTCGGATTGGGTGGCAGAAGGCAGATGGTGTCCATCCTCCATCGCTCGGGAGATGATGGATCGCGAGTCATCCATTCCACATGATTGGATGGACGGTTATGATTAATCTACTAGTTAATTTTGATTTAATCCCTTAAGAACCGTGACTTTAATCTCCATCGTTTGATCTTAGATTAGACGATGGGGACAAAATTGCATCCATTGCCAACCACATTAGCGCTAACTCAGACGCGTTTAAGTAACCAATCCCATGGCATCACATGGAAAGCATGTCACATCAGCGATCCATGTGGCGCTAATGAGATTAGGCTTAATTAATCCATTTAATGGCTAAAACTTTGGAAAATCATAACAAATTATAGAAAAAAATCAAAAAATACAAATAAATTCTTATTTTAAAGGTAATTTAGAGAAGAATTAATTAAAACTATTTCCATTTGGTTTTGAACAATAATTAAGGCTTAATTTAGATTTAATTATAAACTTAATTAGCTGAATTAAGTCTTAATTACTTGGGCAAACGATTCCAAACTTTGTGTGTCCATTAAATGGGATGACCTCTGCCTCTCATGATTTTTTTAGAATTTATTGCTAGTAATTAGGGGAAATTAATGATTCAAGCCTTAATTACATTCTTTAATTAATTAAGTGATTAATTAACATCCAAAACATCAAGATTTAATTAATTGAGGTTTCTTAATCACTGATTAACAGTAAATAGATGAGTGAGATTAGGACTTCTTTCCTAATCTCTTTCTTAAATCCATTTCATTTTAAGAGAATTAATTAAGTGATTAATTGATTAATAAAATGGTTAATTAACATCTAGAATAGTGAAATTTAACTAATTAAAACTCATTAATCTCTAATTGACAGCGAATGGATGAGAGAATGGGATTGTGACCTCTTTTGTAATCCCTTTCCTAAATCTATCTCATTTTAAAAGAATTAATTAAGGTAGAAATTAGTTAAGTTATTAATTGATTAATTAAGTGACTAAATTAAATCAATTTGGAATAGAAATCATATAAGATAATTAATAATGAAATTAAGGGTTTTTTTATGTGTTTAAAAACATAAAGACCTTTAAAAGAATTTATGATTAACCCATAAGTGTGAGAAAATCATAAAAGTACTTAATTAGATTCTTTGATTTAATTAATCCTTAATTATGAGCCAACTGCATTAGGTCCTTTATGAGCATTGCAATTTCATTTTCCCACATGTTCATTTCATTTGTGGCTCATGATTAAATGATTAATCAAATTAAAGAAGCATAAAAAAGGATAATTAAGTGATTTAATTAATATTTCAACTAAATTAATTCATAAAATTCATTTAATTATCTTGCCTTGAACTAATTAAGATTAGCAACCTGGGAATAGGATTAAAATAACAAATAATTTCTTCCATATTTAAATCAACTCAAATCCAAAAATCAAATTAATAATAAGCTTTGGTTTTCTTTAAATAATTATATTTAATGTGATTGTCCTTAGGAATTAATTTAGTTGAATGAATCATGTGCTTATGTTTAGTTATTTCTTTCCAAACACCTCTAAATGTTGTATGCCATATGAATCCATGCATTCATGTTTTCAAATTTAAATGAATCGAATGAAGGTTATTTACGTAAGCTTGCATGTGTTGATTTAACTTAATTATATGTGTGGCTATTATCACTAATAAATTCAAATCTACTTTCCAAAGTTTATAAATTGATAACACTATATGGACTGATAATAGTTATGAATACATATAAGATTTGCATGTGTTTATAGCTTAAGTATGTGAAATGAAGCTCTCTTTCCTATGTTTATATATAGATTTACATAGATTTGAATGTTAATAAGTATATAGTCTAGACATCTCAGGAATACAAGGCTTTAAGTAGCCCGAAGGAGGTCATTTGATTACCTCACTTCCCTGGTTAACAACGACACATACTTATTTGATTTCATTTCTATGTATTTTTGTATTAGAATTTGGATAGAATTTTAATTCATATACATAAATAACTCAACTAAATAAAAATACAGTTTTGCATAAGTTTTTATTCTTATAGTTATTTATTCATTCATATGTATTTAAGATAACAAGTGTTTAATCTGGACATCCTGTGAATATGAGGCTTTAAGTAGCCCCAAGGAGGTCATTTGATTATCTCACTTCCCTGGTTTAACAACGACACGTACTTGCTTACGTCTTTTATATATGTGTATGTGTATTTGATTAGAGAATGATAATCCTTCCTTTTCTACTAAAAATGCATGCATCTAAAATAATTTAAGTCACTGAACTATATTACATGTAAAGGTAATTCTTTTTTTCTTATGATTTATATATAAATTTACATGTGTTTGAATTTTAATAAGTATATAATATAGACATCCTTGGAATATGAGCCTTTAAGTAGCCCCAAGGAGGTCATTTGATTACATCACTTTCCTAGTTAACAAAGGCACATTCTTATTTGATTCATTCCTATGTATTTTTGTATAAGAATTTGGATAGAGCTTTAATTTACATATATGAAATAATTCAGTCAAATAAAATATAAGTTCTAAATTCATGCATTCATCATTCAAGTGTGCTAAAATGTCTTGTATGTATAAATATGTTAAGTATTGAGTCATATGCATGTTACATGTGATGGAAAGGAATGACTTAATATGTTTTATGTGATAGTAATTCAACTACATTAATCTTAAGGTGCCTTTCATGTTAAATAAGGTTATTTTAAGTTAGCCCAAACTTGTGATTAATAAAAATATATAATAAGTCATTCACTAAAGAAAATTAAATCATAAAAATGTACTTTAAAAAGTGGCTTAAGGTAGGGATGAATGAGGTTAAACCTCTTTCTTCTCTTTATAACACTTAGATACTAAGTGTAAATCAAATGAAATAAAATAAAATATGAACTAAAATATGCAAACCAATTAAACAATTTCAAATGAAACCAACCTTCATGTTAAGTTAAACAATTTTTAAACTTAGAGAATCATAACCCAAATGCTTTGTTAAGACATACCACACAAAGTCTTAGCACACACATTAGAATTAAACCACCACATCTAGTCCTAAGTTAGGATGGTATATATGTGATGTATGTTTTGTTTTGTGATGTAATATTTTAGACTGGATGTTAGGGTATTTATTTCGTAGACTGGATGTTAGGCCACTCTTAGACTAATCATGTCTTTTGCAGGGGGTTATACTAAAGGGGTTGCTTAAAAATAAATATGAATGTTCTCTTTGTAGGTTGCTTAAACCCCTAAGCGTAATCTAAGTTAGGACAGGTGGGCTTAGTTACCCATGTGCAGGGTGCTAGTCCAAACTATAAATATAACTACTTGGGATTATATGTATGTTCATCTAACATCTATTTTGCAGGTGTAGTTAGATTTACTTTTTCTATGAAATGTAATTTTGTAATAGAAATTAGGATTAGTGCTATGGGGGATTAGGATGAGCAGTGGCCAGAAGGCTTTATCCTGGGGTGCCATGTGATGCCTATGAAGCAAACAACCAAATCAAAGAAGGATCAAATTAAATCAAAGGATGAAAGAATGAAGACTCCCATAGCATGTATTCACTCTAATTGTAAAATATTTTTTTTATATTCTGGGTTCTATAAGGGTAGAGCTCGGCTACCCAACTTTCTCTTTTTGGGATGTACGATGGAACTCGACCACACCGGCCTCTTATTCTTTTACGGTAGTCTATAAAATTGGTTAATGATTTGTTTAGTTTGCACAGTAGGATTGCCTCTTCCTTATAATTTCTTAACGTTTGATCCTTTAATGTGTGGCCTAGATGCGATAAGCTCTTAGGATAAAAATAAATTTTCTATCCAACTAACAACTCATAATTAAAGTTTTAAATAACTCATAACCCCACTATAAAGCCTAAGTTGAAATCAAATAATTAAAAGATTTAGCAACCCCTCAGTTGTATGTTGTATGTCTCACATCATCCATGCATCGTCTATCACTCTTGCTAAAAATGAGGGCCTCCATCCTTACACTATAGGGGTCGCTTGACCTATGAGAGCAACCCCTCCTGATGGAGCTGAACCCTCTCTCTTTTGATTTATCCAATAATCAACCTTCATCATGCATTTAGGCATAAAGAAATCCTAAGCCTTTGTCTAAAATACCATGTGAAAATGAAATAAAATTTGAAAATATTTTGCATTTGTAGATTAAGTCATATGGTCATACCACTCATGCTCTAGTCTCTTAGGTAGTAGGTTTAGGACTTTAGTCTCTTTCCAATTAAACAACAAGCCTAACTATCTTGCAAATTATATAAGACTGGACCACATGGATTTAAAATATAAGAGGTGTTAGCTAGCAACCACTCGAGGCAATTGTAAGTCCGGAAGTCAGACGGGTTTATCCTGTCTTATATATATGATCCCTTGTGTCCACTTTTCACTTAGATTTAGATCACACTTTAGCTTATGCTAAAGCTTCCTAGATTTAGGATCTGAGGTAGCTAGTTTCCTTCAAGTAATAAGCATAAATCCTCACCTCTTAGGTATTTCTACAACTTTGTGTTGATGGATTATAAGCCCTAGCAATCTAATAAAATTTCAACTCAAATAAGTAAATCTCTTCACTTTCAAATGTATAAAACCCCACCATAGGATAGGTTAGAATGCTCACTAAGCTTCCTAGTATCATTAGCATTTCCTACTTCCTCCCTTTGGATTCCAAAAATAAGTCTTCCACTTGGTCTCTCCCATTTGATTTTCTAAACATAACCAATCCTTTGATAGTTTAACCTTGAAATCTTTGGAGATAATAATTGTCTACTTTAATCGATAGTATTCTTATGTAATTTCATTTTTTTAAGATGTAATTAACTATGGAGGCTTACCTCCATATAGAACTTAAGAACTCGGCTTAATATAAACCCTATTTTATTTTTCCATGTAAAGCAATAAAAAATCTATGGTATATATGAAGACCCATCATGCCTTAAGAGTCCTTATTAGGTGATTAGGTCCATTGTAGGGTAATGCCTCTATCTTTTGAGATAATACACCATACCTTAATATCATACATGATCACTTCAATAAGTATCCCCTATGATCTGCGTGGTGTCCACCCCCCACATCCAAAAATAAACACCACATTTAGAAAGGATGTTTGTATCCATTCTATCTTCATAAGTGTAAAGCCTTTAAGAAAAATGACCTCACTAAATCTTTTGTTCAATCAAGGAATTAAAAAGGATCATATCAAGTAACATGATCAATCAATCAAAATGAAGAATCGAATCATATCAAATGTTATTTTTGATCAAAAAGTTGAATACATCCAATCTCCTAGTAAATGTTGTAACTAGGAAAAATGTCAAATGTAACATTTCATAAAGAATTGTAAGTTATCAAAATGTTGACAAAATAAAGAAAGAATAAAAGAACAAAAGAAAGAAAGTAAATTAAAGGGATGGAAGGATCTGAAATTTTTAATCATGTGGGCATTTTTAACTTTAAATTCCTCCACATCAAAATAAAGTGGTAGGGTTAGAAGTCAAGAATTGTCCCTAGCTAAACAAAAATAATCAGATATCTCATACCTTGTCATCATGACCTTTGCCATGTTGGGTGAGCTCATATGGCAGGTTAAAGAGATAATGGATCTTCTTTTCCAGGAGTTCATATGCTTTGTATGTCAAAGATTCAATTGAGTATATTCTAATTCTATTACAAGTGGCCTATCATCAAAAAAAAGAAAAGTTATGGAACCATAAAGCCATTGCAAGTTGAAAATTATTTAGTTAGGGTCTTGACTTTCTCTTCAAAGGCACTCTAACATATTAAATGAATGTTGTTTAGATGTGTTTAGGGATCTATATAATCTTTGAGTTCAGGATGCACCCCTAGAATTTGAAAAGGAATCTAAATCCATAATTGGCAAGCTAAAAGAAATAAATAATAATAATAATAATAATAAGAGAAATTGAGCTACAACTGATATCAGTAGTCTAACTTTTTAATGAGTCAAATATTGATGACTTGATCAAGCTATCCTTTGAGTTTAAAGACTACTTTGTCTAAGAATAAATTTAAATAGTCTCTAGATATAATGGTCTATAAACTTATGCTTGATGCCATTTCAATAAACTAAGTCTCTTAACAACTACGGTCAAACTCCAAAAGAAAAGTAAAAGTTTGCTAAACTAAAAGCTAGAAAATGATGGCTTTACATGAGAAGAAAACCTTCTTCTTGGTTAGATAACGTCAATAGAACCAAAAAAAAAAAATATATGAAAATGAATGATAAAAGAAAAAAAGAAAAGGAAAAGATCAAATCCGCATATGCCACATCTTGGGACTAGGATAAAATCTTTACCTTGAAAATGGGTTCATATTACTCATACTTCATTTCAAAATAAAAAAAAAACCTTTCATGTGTAAGATTATCCTCCTTAAGGATAGCTTATCTGAAAATTGTAAAATCAAAATAATTATAGAAAAGAAAATTGAAAACATATGTTATGACATTCAGAATCTTTAGAAGAATGTTTTGTTACATAGTCATATCATTCATTATTAAAATATCAAGAAAATTTATTAAAAGCTCATGATCAAGATTTCTTACGATCTCACTTTTAATTAAGTGGAGAGTTATATTGAAAATCTTGCCAAAAATGATGAATAAGTGAAAAGGAGAAAAGAAAAGAAAAGAAAGTTCAATGTGATTTGAAAATAATTATATCACTACATATAGCGTCTTGAAATATACTTTTGAAGTAAATTCAAGGACTTTGAAGTAAAATTTAGAAGGTTCAAAAATACATAAACAAGAAATTAATCAAAAATATTTATGAAATATCATTTCATAAAACCTTTAAAAAAACAATAAATCAATTTAAGAAATCCAATTTCGAACTTATCAGGAAAATTTTAAATTTCTCTAATAAGTTAATCATTTCAATTCCCTTGTTGATCAGGGATAAAAGAATAAGATAAAAAAAAATGTATCCATGAGAATTCAAGAGTTTGTTTATCTTGATTCTCATTCACTGTAGAAAGCTTCAAAGGAATCTCTTGATATTTATTGAATCTAAGAGAAGGCCTTATAAGTTGTTGATTCATGTCAACAAAACAAAAAAGAAATGCATGTCCAAATAAAAAGAAAATTCATTTGAGAAGCACTGGTTGACTTTGGTTCTTACTGCCTAAAGAACTATAAAGTCACATGCAAGCTCAAAAAAGGTAGAATTCTCAGGTATGATGTCTTGACTAAAGTGAATTAGACATCTTGTATGATAATATATAACTTTGAGATTAAAAAAGAAAAAATGATGAAATTCTATACTTGTGGAAGAGTAAAGCATTGGGCCCAAAATGTATCCAAATCCTCCTTCAAAAATATATTTCAATTCTTTGAAACCTTTTTCACTAAACTCCTTCAGGTGTAAGAAGTATTAATGAAATCAAGAAATGGAAGCAAACCTTCCATTGCTTTTCATCAAGTTAGGTTAATCAAGTAAAGATCAAGTCCATTGGACTTTTGCTTATTTGTCAAAAGATTTGAGGATTAGGAATTAAGTCACCTTGACCCCTTTTCCTCACTCATATCATCTATATGTTAGGAGCAAGCCCTTTGTGGTACCTTTCCTATACATACCCTGAGTTGGGAACAAGCACTTTGTGGCACCTTTCTCATGTTTTTCTTATGAGTTCCAAGTGAGCCTTTATGCATCATTCTCATAAAGTTAGAGTAAGTCTTTTATGCAAGAACTCTTTCTTTTCATAGGTTAGGAGTAAGTCCATTTGTGGCACCTTTTCTATACATATCCTGAGTTGGGAGCAAGCCCTTTCTGGCACCCTTCTCATATTTTCCTTATGAGTTTGGAGTAAGCTTTTGTGCACCATTCTCAAAAATTTAGAGTAGGCCTTTTATGGCATATCTCTTTCTTTCTTTAACTTGGGAGTAAGCCTATGTGTGTCACCCTTCTTATAACTTTCCATAGGTATGGAGCAAGACTTTCATGGCACCATTCCTATTGTTCACATAATAGGATTAATTCAAGAAGACCCCTTTCATGTCACATAGCTTAATTTGGATAGGAATAAGTCATTAGGACCCCTTTCCTATTAGCCAAACTTTTGAGGATTGGATTAAGTCATGAAGACCACTTTCCTCTCCTTTATTTAAGATTGATTAAGCCATTGAAGGCCCCATCTTAATAGCTAATCACATAGGAGTAAGTCCCATAGTAGGCATCCTTTTAAAATGACTAAGGATAGGATTAAATCATTAAGACCCCTATCCTTAAGTCAAAACAAAAATATGAGATTTAGGATCAAGTGATCGAAGACCCCTTTCCTCCACCCGAGCTATTTAGGTTGGATTAAGCCATTGAAGGCCCTTTCTTAATAGCTAGCTATAACGAAATAAGTACCTTAGTAGGCATTCTTTCTAATAGAAAAGAATAGAAATAAGTCATGAAGACCCCTTTCTTGTCAAAGAGGCTACCTAGGTTAGGAATATGTCATGAAGGCCCCTTTCCTATTAGCCAAAATCTGAGGTCTAGGAACAAGTCATTAAGATCCCTCTTCCTTATTATGGTTACTCAAGAAGGAATGAAGTCATGAATACGCTTTTTTATTAACCAATCATAAAGGAATAAGTCTCATAGTAGGCATCCTTATAAGGATAGGATAAAGTCATCAAGAGCCCTCTCCTTTTCAAAGAAAAAAAAAAGAATGGAATTAAGCCATTGAAGGCCCCATTGCTATAGACTACTCAAACCAGGAATTAAGTCCATGTGACTCCTGCTTAGTAGTCAAAATGTTGAGGATTAGGATTAAGCTATTCACACCCCTTTTCCCCAGCTTAGCTATTTAGGATGAAATCAAGTCTCCAAAGACCCCTTCCTAATATCTAATCAGATAAGAGTACCTAGTGGTATCTTTCCCTAGTTAAAAAATCATGTAATATGGAATAGAAGTAAGTGTCCACATTGGAATCCTTTCCAACTACTATTCTTAGACAAGAGTAAGTCCCTTGAAGGCATCTTCTTTGAGCACCGTGATTGCATATGACTAGACCATCCTTTAGGTCCACTCTTAATGACATCTTTATTCATCTTAGAACTTAGTAAATTTAAGTTCTTAAGAGTGAGTTAAACTGAAACAAGTATAAGCATGCATATGCCTATCTTTTACAATCAAATCCAAAACAAAAATTGAAAACAAAATCAAAATCAAGAACAAAAATTCTGCATTTGAACCCTTCTAAGCATGTGCTTACAGTGTTGATCAATTCGGTCAATGCTAATATGTACATTGTACTCTGGCCAATCCACTACACATATTGGGGGTCAATTTATTGACCTAGTGACCTAGGACATCATCTTTGGGTTTGATCTAACTTAATTGGCTTAAGTGGATTCAACCCAATCTTCCAATTTGGAATAAATCAAAATAACTACAAATTAAAATCAAATTGACATTAAATTAAAACAAATGAACAAATCCAAAATTAAACTAGAGTCAAGTCTAGTCAACCCATTGGACATAAGTTTCACTTAGGAGGGTCCCGACAAATCAAAGGTCAACCCACCATGAATTTCACGAAATTAAATCATTCAAAATGTTCTAAATGATCAAATAAACATGATTAATCACAAATATAAAGAAATTCAAATTCATTTAATTCTTAATTGGGTTAATTAGACCACTTAGTCTAAATGAACCTCAATGGGTCCTATTGGGTTCAAACCCAAATCAAATTAAATTAATTCTATTTGAATATTAAAAATCATTTGGAAATGATAATCAAACACAATTCAACCCACTATTGGGTTTAATTTTGTAGAATTGGTCATTTGACCAAAAGGAAACCCAAGCTTAACCCATTAAGCCAACTTTGGGTCAAATGGGTTCAAATTGAAATCTAATTGAAATTAAATAAAATTAATTACTCCAAATCATCTTACTCATGTGATCAAGCATGATTTGAGTCCAAACCAAATCCAATTGAGTCAAATTGGTCAATTGAACCCTATTGGAATCAAACTTAACCCATTTAGGTTTAAATGGGCTGAAATGAAATGAAACTTAAAATTAATTCAAAATTAAATGAATTATTTAAATAAAAACTCAATTGATCATCAATTAAATATGATTGAATCCAAAATAATAAGAATTAAGTTAAACGCCAAACACTTTGAATTAAAGTACTTATTTTAGATTCAATTTTCCAATTTAAGTTAAATTGGATTTAGACTTAAACTCAAATCCCTTTGAGTTATATGGGCAACCACCTATTAGTCCAAAGACTTTGATGGTGATGTAATAAACCATAAAATAATAAAGAAAAATAAAGAAAGAATGGAATTAAGAAGAGGATTCAAAAATTCATAAAAAAAGAAGGGAAATTCTGATTTCCCTCTTCTTATCTCATTCCATCTCTTAATTGTAAGAGATGGCTTCCATCAATTGAAGGCCACCAAGACAAAGAAAAAGAGGACTTTGGTTTCTCAAAAAGAAAGGAGAAGAAGAGAAAAAGAAGAAAGATGAAGCAAAAGAAGAGAAGAGGGCTTGGCCAAGGGAGAAAAACAAGTAAGAAGCTATCCTCCCTGTCCAATTCATATCCAAGCATGTTCACAAGGCCAAGGGGGAATGAATCCACCCCTTGGCCAACCTTGCCACCACCGGTGGCCAAATTTTAGCCACCAAAAAGCTCATAAAGGAGGTTTTTAGCCATCCATGGAAAGAGGAGAGGGGGAGCTTATTCCCTCTCCCTTTTCATACTAAAATGCCACCAAGGCAAGAGAAGGAGGAGACCATTCCCCAGCCTCTCACCACTGGCACATTGACGAATGAATGAAATCTGAGCTCTAATCATGGTGAAATCCAAAGGATAGGATTTCCCATCCAATTAAAAGTTCTAATACATTTTAAAGGTCAAGGTGACCTCCAACGAATCACCACCTTGACCCCTCATCACTGACGAGCTAGAAATAGACCAACGTCACTGGAAACTAATTCGATGTTGGTCTAGGGATCAATCCATGGGGAGAGAAGCCATTAAACTTCACCCAAACCTTCATCAAGTCAAAACAAAGCTAATGGAGTTGATTCTATCATCGGTGATGGCCGAAATCAAGGTATGCTCCTTCACTAAGCCTTTGGGCTGTCGGTTTTGATCCTTTTCGAAAAAAATTCCATACCTAAGTGGATCAAACTATATAAATGAGTCTTAAATTGATCATTGATCAATTTGAAATCAAAATTATGATGAAAATCACTCACAATCGCCAACGATTAGGAGAAAAAGATAGACAACATCCATCTCTCGATGATGAAATACGGGATTGAATCTCCGACGTCCGATCCTTCTATTGGGAATGGACAATCTTGATTTAATCAGACAGATCGATTTAAACCCCTTAAGGAATAGTGGAATGAATTGGGACCATCAGATCTTTGATCGGACAGTCAAGGATCATCCCTCATGGAACATCTTTTGATGCGGATACCATGTAGGATCCGCGTGGCCAAATGGTGTCGCACCATGTGGCGGTGGTGCCACGTCAACCAGCCATTACAAAACAGCATTCCCCCTTTAAAATTAATTAGAAATTAATTAAAAATCATAAAAAATTTGAAAATTTATAGAAAAATAAATATAAATCCAAAAAAAAAAATGCAAACTTAGGCTTTATAGATTCATCTTGATGAGATGAATCCATTAAAATTAAAATCCTTAATTAATTTTGGATTTTAGCCTTCATTTAGGTTTAATTAAAATTAATTAAATCTTAATTAATCACAAACTATTATTCAAATTGAAAAGAAACTTTGGAGAATTGAAATTGATGTCAAAACACAGCTTAAGAAAAATTTTCATGAATTATTGTAATGTAATTCATGAGAAATGAAATTTCAAATCCTAAACCTCAATTTTAAATAAATAAATTCAAATAAAATAAAATTAATAAATCATATTAAGAATAATTAAACCTTAAGTTAATTGGATTAATACAAACTCAATGAACCCTGAAATCTATATTCAAATTAACCTAAGAATGAATTCAAATCTCAACCTAAATGTGTTAGGTTAATATAAAACAAAATCAAATAACTCAAAACACCAAGTCATTCTAAATCAAATGAAATTAGTGAAATAAATTAAATGAAATGAATTAATTCAAATAAAATCAAATGAAATAATTCAATCAAATCAAATTAAAGTCAAATGAAAATCAAATCAAATCTAAATTTCAGAGAAATGAAATAAAACATCAATCCAAAATTCAAATAAACTAAATAAAATAAAAAGGATTAACTAAGATACTTAAGGCTCTTAGTTAGACCTTTAGGATGGATCTTCATTTTAGGATGAGAATTTCATTCTATTAGGAGTTAGGATGTTGAATTGAAAGAGTTCCTCACAAAAGTGGAATATATTCTACTATTCATTCATGAAAACCTAAACATCACTTTAACCAAATAAAAGTGAAGCTGAAAATGAGAATAAATTACTAAATCATTTGAATTAAAACTAGCCAAAGGTAAAATTCAAACAAACTAAAACTCCAAATTGAAACCTGAACTAAAGAGGCCTAGCACATCCCTGCCACCTAAGCATATCTTCTTCACACGCTAAATCATTAGGTCACGAACTCTAGACTTAGGTTAGGTTATTTTGTGAATTTCTTATGATTCCTTGTGATGTGTTGTGATATGATGTGCTTCACATGTCTTTGTGGTGTACTATTTTAGACTACATGTCTAGAATTATTTGCTTGTTGAACTAGATAGTAGGATGTTCTTTTTAGATTTAACATTGTCTTTTGGAAGGGGCTATGCTAGAAAACATTGCTATCATAAATAAAAATTAAAAATGTTATTTTCTTACAAGTATACTTAAGTCCATAAGCATAGCTCATAAGACAGGTAGGCTTGACAAGCAGCTAATGTTAAGCCTATATGTTTATAAAATTTAACTGATGCATACTATTTGTATTTTGTTGACATTTATTTTGCAGGGCTTAGAATTAATTTTGAAATCAAAATATAAATTTGAGCTTAGAATTAGGTTATGAATCTATGGGGTCTAGGATTAGCAGGAACTGACCCTACAAGAAGATAGGTGCAATGGTCCCTTATGAGGCCCAATGGATGTCCCTAAAGAAGAAGATTATCCTAAAAGAAAATCTATAGATCTTGACTTGTTATTCTAGGCCAGGCTATATAAGGATAGAGCTCAGCTACCCGTTTGCCTTTTCTTTCGGGAAGTGTAGTAGTACCTAGGCTCATTGGCCTATTTTATAAATTTAAATTGGCTTAATTTATTTTGGGTGCACAATAGAATAAACCATTTTTTTAGATTTCTTTCGGTGTTGTGCTTTCCAGTAATTGAATGCCTGGACGATTAGGTTCATTGGAAAAACAAAATTTTATACCCAATCTAAATCTAAACAATTGAAACAAAACTAAAGAAAGATTTAAACATCTAATAAACTAAAGCCTTAGGAAAAACATAAAATTAATTAGAAATAATTAGGTTTTGAATTCATGAAATGATATTTCTCCAATCCTTGAATTGGGCAACTTCTCGCATTACACATAAGGGGCATCTGACCTATGGGATGACCACCTTCTTGGGGAAGCCTATATTCTATTATTAATTTGGCCCATCACTATTTCTATTTGCATGACATTATGCATAAAAATGTATACTCAAGCCCTTAAAAAAATCTAGAATTAAAACATTAAAAAATCTAAAAAGTGTGCATTAGTTAGATGCATTTCTTACCCTACATGACTCTAGGGATTAGAGAGTGATAGGTTCATAGATTCCTTTCTTAAAAATATAATAGCCTAGCCATCTTACATTCATAAGACTTAGCATCATGAATTTAAAATGCTCTAAGGTGGTGTTAGCTGGCAGCTCTCTATAGGATGATTGTAAGTCCAGAAGAGTTAGGGATTGGTTAATTCCCTCAAGTGAGAGGAGTGGCCGATAATTCTCAAAAATAAAATTATGTTGAGCATCCGACATGTGGCAAAAGCACCTGTAGACTAAGTTCCAAAGCAACCTTTTCAGGAATAATTCTTCAACCTTAGGCATTTCTATAGTCTTATGCTACCATAATCTAGGTCCTAGACTTCTAAGAAAATGTCAACTCAAAATCCAAATTAAATTCCAAAATTTAAAGCATAATTATAGGATAGTTGAAATGCTTACTAGGTATCCTAGTATTAATATGCATTTCCTACTTTATCCCATTTGGCCTCTGAAATAAATCTCTCCAATTTGAACCATTCTTAATTGAAAATTTCAAAAATCAATCCTTTGAAAACCAACTTTGAAATCCTTAGAAATAATAATTCATTTCTTTAATCGAGAGTATTATTAGGAAGAGACCCTTCTTAAGATGTAATTAACTATAGGGGCTTGCATCTATATGAAACCATGAACCTAGTTTAAATTAAACCATGTTCTACTTTCCATGTAGTTTAGAAGAAAATTTTTTGATACACAAAAGACCCATTAGGCATAAGAGTCTTTTATTAAATGATTGAATCCATTATAGGAAAATATGTTTATCTTCTGAGATAATATGGTTATTCCTTAATGATGATTCGATCATCGAAATAAGAAAGTTTTAAACTTTACGTGGTGTCATAAATTTTCTCCACAACTTCCATAAGGTTAGTGTACACCCTTATTTTTCTATAATCTACATGCACACACAATACAATGAGAAGATTTAGCCAAAAAAGATTTGTAACTCTAAGCGCACTAAGTTTTATACATTTATGAGTTAGTCTTATACAATGAGACTTCATTTTTTAAGGTACTTAATGTCCATTTAACTTGATCTACTACATCAAATCAAAACATATTGTCTTTAGACCTTTATTTTTTTAAGGGCTACTTTTGTAGAAAGATTTGAACAACTTGGATATGGTAATTTATACTCTACCTTGTAGTGGCTTGACTCCAATATAATTATATATCTGTATTAGTGATTTAAAAGTTAATTTGAGGGCGTATAATCTAGTATAATCACTAATTTATGTGATTAAAGTCATATATCAAATAGGAAATTTGTCTTTAACTTTAGGAAATATGCATGACTGAGGAGGTTTAAGTGAAAGCTTCTATCATCTTTGTTGAAAAATATATAAGTGAAATCCTAGGTCAAAAAGTTACCTATCATATTGGGTAGCAACTGTCAATAGGCCAATCACTTTGGTTTGATTAAAACTCATATATCTATAAAAAATTTTAAAACGTTTCTAAGCATATAGTTTTTATAGTCATATAAGTTTTCAAGATTAAGCATGTAACTTATGCTTGAATCGATACTCGTAAAACTATAATATAATAGGTTACCAATCTAGTTTACAAATTGAGTTTATAAAACTTCTTTTACACTCATCCAAATGGTTTCTTACTAAGAGATGGTAGTGATAGGGATCTCCTATATAACTTTCATGGATTGGGCCCTTCTTAGTTTGTAAGTCTATTCAATATAGAACTAGAAGAAAAATGCTAACTTAATCTCTAAAGAAGTCTTCTTGTGTGCATCAATAATTAAGTTAATTATGTATTTTTATTTAGTTTCGAATTGTCAAATTAGAGGTTCACATCTAACATTTTCCAATCTTTAAGATACATCTCTGTGATTGAGCTACTCCTTTCTATCTTTATTGCTATTAATTAGATGATTTTCTAGTCCAACATAAATGTTCTTAGTATGACCATAAAATAAATAACCATTAGAACTCTTTGATAATACTTGGACTGATCACAAAACCAAAAAAATTCAAATCAAGGTTGATCTAGGTTAACTTTAGACTTAAGTTTAAGTCAAACCATGTAAACCCTATATTGACCATTTTAAATTTTTTTAACTAATATTCTATATATTAAAAATATTATAATATGAACATTGGCTCTATCAATTGTATCAATTGAATGCGAGTCAACCAAGTTGACCCAATTGAGCTAATTTGATTGATTTGGCCATAACCATTCAAATGACTAGACCAATTAGACTTGTGAACTCTCTTAAGTGTTTTAAATGAGGTCTAAGAATTACCAACATATTAGTCCACATGGATTAAACCCAACTAACTAAAATTTAGATACTTTTTTTTATTAAATCTATTGAATTTATTTATTAAAGCTAATGCTCTTTCGATGATGTAATTAAGAATTTAGATAATTTTCTAGCTCAACTTATCATGGTTCGATCACTCTGAGAGAGTCAATTTAGAAAATAGGCCAACATAAACCTTTTTAGCCCTAAAAATTAGGACACTTATGTTTATGAGATAATTAGACCCATCGAATGAGACAATCAATTTAGACCCTTGAAAGTAACTTTAACCATATGTGTCAAGAATAATTTCTTAGTTCATCCTAAGTCACTTTAACCAATCTAAATGACTAGCGAGGTTGTGGTGAGGTTGGTTGTTCTTATTGATGAAGGGGTTGTGGTGTTATCCCTCTTGTTTTATGGGTTATTGCTTCTATTTTTCTCGGTTAGCTTTGCCTGGTTGTTTCTCTTCCAACTAGTTCCTGTTGGCTTGGCCTATCTACTTAGCCTATATGTTTGCTGCCTTGGTTATTTCTATTCTAGCTTGGCTTTGTACTTTATGTCTGGAGGGTGGCTTAATTGGCTATGATGGCTATGATGTTTATTTATGTCTTTTTATTCATTTTAGATAGTAGTATTTTGTGTGATTGTAACCCTTCTTTTGAAGTTGGAAGCTCACACAAGTTGTTTCCCCATTTTCTCTCGCCATTCTTTTTAATGAAATCTAGTGTGACTCTTATATCTATGCCTGAGCCTTTGAGCCTTTGTGCTTTATCTTAGCCTTTATTTGTTTGCTTTTACCTCTCTTTTATTTTTCCCTAACTAATTTTCTCAGGTTTTTTTCAAGGTGTTTTCTTTCTCTTTTCAGGGTCTTGGAGTTTACTTTAGATCTCTACTTCCATTTATTGTCTGTGTCTGTTGCATTTCTTATTTGGGCTTTGTTCCTCCTCCAGTTGCTAGTCTTATATTTATTCTTATTTTTGTTGTCTTTAACTTGGAGACTTATCTCTTTAGGCTTTATTATAGTTTTTTTAGCATTAGTTGTTTAATATTTTCCCCCTTTAAGGACTTTTGTATCTTTTTTTAGTTTAATAAAATTTCCCTTTGCTTTAAAAAATCACTCTAGATGGCTCAAATTGACCAATTAGGTCAGTGTGTCGTGTTTGAGTCCAATAGGTGATATGTGATTTTCACTCAACCCAAATTCTTATTTGTATTAGAAGATAATTAGTTAGAACATAGCTTGTAGCTTACAAATTAGAGAATTTAATATGTATAAAATCAAATTAAATGAAATTTACATTAGGTGGTATAGGCAAATGTAAACAACTATTTTATTCTTAGAAAAACCTCTATTCCCTACTCATTAATTACTATAGCTACTCCAAGTGTTCCCCTTAAATAGAACAAGTAGCTAGCCATATGTGGTGTTCAAAATTATGATGAGACACTAGACAAATCTTAGAGGGAGCTTATTAAAATGGCCAAATACGATATCAAAGAATGATATACTGCCTTGAAAGATAAAAATATCACCTTACATTGGACTCAATAATCCAATAAGGACTCTTAAGGCTGATGGGTCTACGTATACCTGAGATTTTTCTCCTACCTTACAAGGACAAAGTAAGGTAGAGTTTATTTTAAGCTGGGTTGTTCAGTTCCCTATAGGGGCTAGCCCTCATAGTTAATTATGTCTTAAGAGATATGAATCTTTTGAGAAAACTATCAATTAAATTGATTAGCTAATATCTCTAAGGATTTTAAAGCTTAATATCAAAGGATTAATGATGATTGGAAATGAAGTGGGAGAACTTAATTAGGGAGAGTTCTTAATGAAACTCAAAGGAAGATAAGTTAGAAGTGCTCATGATACTAAGAAACCTAGTGAGCACTTTAAGCTATCTTATGGTGAGATTTTATGTTTTTGAAACTAAGAATTATTTTCATTTAAGTTGATATTTTATTAGAAAGCTAGAACTTATATTCCAACAATACAAGATTATAAAAAATCATATGAAGTTAGAACTTACACTCAGAGCAAGCGAGAAATAAGAAGCCTCTAACCCTAAGTCTAAAGTGTTATAGCCCAAGTTAAGAGCTTGACCTAGTCTATTGTGAGAAAAATTAAGATATGTTGGTTTACTTCTATTAGAAAGATTGAACCTATAATAACTCTTCTAGGCTTACAACTGTCTAGAGTGGCTACTAGCTAACATCTCCTATGCTTTAAAATCATGTGATCAAGTTATATATCAATACAAGATGGCTAAATTGTTATTTAATTAGAATAAACCTTAAGAGCCTATATTATGTCTAGCATAAAATCATGTTCTAGACTAATATAATAAAAATGTATTTTATTTATTTTGTCTCATTAATTTGACTCAAGTTGGGTGAGCTATTATGTCTACATGCATGATAAGATATGGTTTTGAGCCAATCTACTAGAAAGGTACTCTTTAGTCAAGAAGGTTACTATCAATGGTCTTATCAGGCAATGAGTGAACATCCCCTAAATTAAAAGAAGGAAGGCAATATGCATATATGATATAATACGTTCATCACAGTCCCATGGTCCCTAAATTATTTAGTTGATTAATCCCTATGCTTTATTATAAGATTATGAATGATATTAATTTTAATTCAAGTTGATTTTAAGTTGGAATAGAAAATATAAATCCTAAAGAGCCTACCAAAATTTAGTCCATATATTATAACATTACATTTAAAGAAACCCATGAAAAACATGATTTTTAAGTGTGCAATTATAGTAACACATACCAAACACTCAATCAAATTAAAAAAAATAAAAAAGAGACTAGTGCAACTAGTTTTTGCTTACCACCAAAAAAAGAAAGGAATGTGTTGTTGAGCTCAATCTTTATACAACCTAGATTATAATATATATTATAATAAATGAAACATCCTATGGGGTCTTCATCTTATCTTAATCTTCAAAGTCTTGGATCCTATAGGCATCACAGGGACTCCTATGTCTATGCCTTCTAACCACTGCTGATCATAAACCCCATGACTCTAATTCTAATATTAATACAAAGGAAATTACGTTTGAAAATTCAAAAAAAAATCCCAACTAAACCTACAAAATAGAGGTTAGTTATAACACATATACTCCAAGCAGTTACATATCACATAATTGAACTTAGCACTAGTAGGTGCCAAATCCACCTGTCCTAATGGGCTATGCTAAAGGGGCAATCAACACCTACAAGCAAGAACATTTAATTTATTTTTTAATTGTAGGAGCCCCTTTATTTATTAAGCATATCTCCTTACAAAAAATAATGCTAGTCTAATATCGTCCTAACATCTAGTCTAAAATATTTCATCACTAAACAAAAAACATCAATCCACAACATAGCACCATCCTAACTTAATTTTGAGGTCAGTGACCTTTTCATCTAGAGTGTGTGCAAGGATGAGTGTGGTGAGACAAAAGTAGGCTTTAATGTTAGATTGCACTAAGTGATCAATGATTTAATTTATTAACCAGAGAGGGTGGTTACTATTTACATGATTATTAATTTAGATGTAAATTTTGTTATGAATTTAATTTAGGTTCAAATTGAACTTAGAGTTTTAAAGAGCATAGGAAAAAACAAATCATAGGATCCAATTTAGGTGGATTCCATTATTCCGTTACACCCTAACCTTTGGTTGATTTTAAGGGTGGATTTTCTTTAACTTTTAATTCTCTCAATGAAGTGTTAAGGTTTTTATTATATCCTAAGTCTGTATCAAACTTAAATTACATTAAGATCACTAGAAAGGTATCTCTAGACGAAGGACTAGAGTTAAAATTTTCTCATGGCATTTATCTAACACACCTCTTCACTATAATGATCGCTCTATGAATGCTATGGTTCTATGAGTAAAAAAATATTGAATTTAATTTATATGGACCATTTTTGAAAATCCTACACATTAATGCATGTATCTATGTGTGTACTCTTTTTTATGATTTAGTAGAAGGGTTTATATAGATGTTTAATATGAATATTTTCATAAATATGTATGTTTAGAGGAAAATATGGATTCACATATATGCGTATACATATAGATATAGACATGAATGTATGAAATTATGAAATTTAAAATGATAGACTTAGATAGTTGATTTAATTTTCATATGCACTTTTCTATACAATTTTCATGTACATGCCATTATTAAATTAGGGAGATGAAGTATCTGATGGTAGCCCTCTCGCCCTGTGTCCAGTATAAACCTTAAGAAAGTGTAGATGATATTTATGATTAACACATTTTAATTATTACTATTTATTACAATTAGGAATACATATGCATGTATGCTTTGGATATAAATGCAAATTAAATTTAAAATTTATTAGTGATAATATCATTTGGCAATGTTAACTTAAACAATTGATTTTATTTCAAATAACATGATGAGAAAGATAAATGAATGCCATAAGAAAACTTGCTCAAATCATCAGTGCTAGGACCAATCATATGATTTTAAATCACTTAAGCTTAATTAAATTTATTATTTAATATAATTTAGATTTAAGTGAATTAAACCTATATGAGAAGAGGCAAAATAATAAAACTATTCTATACATGCCCTTTGGTTATTAATAAAATTTAAAAGTGGAATTATAATTTTTATGAACTAATTAAATTTCATAATTTTTTAGCTTAATTAATGCCCAAGATATGCTAAAAATTAATAAATCATAATGCATAAGCCCAAAAATTATGAGAAAAATTTGTGAACATGCAAAATAACATGAGAAATGAATAATAAAAAATTTCAAGGCATTTAACTAACTAATAAAAATTCTAATTAAGCAATTACTCTTAAAATAAGCAAAATAATTTTGGGAATTTTAACTTTATTGATTTCTCTCTCTTAGCAGAGCATAGCGAGGGTGGTTCATTTATAAGTTTTAGTAATTTGTGTAATTAGTTATGAATTTTTTAAATCCTTGGTTAATTAATGAATTATTTAATTAATAAAAGCCTTTGAAGGGTGATTTTGAGAAATAACTAAGACCATAGGTCATAATAAATATCTTTGATCACCATTAAGCTCATAATATGTATTTAGCTATCTATAATAAATTTTATAAATATTTTTTAATGAAATAAATTCATTAAATAACCAAAATAGCTAATTAAGGTTTGAAAATATGATTCTCCTAATATACTTACCCAATAGACTTGAAATAATTATGAGAGGTAGAGGTCATGTCATGAAATGTTCACCTAAAATTTTAAGTCATTTAGCTAAGTAATTAGGGCATAATTACAACATTAATAAAAAGATTCAAATCTTAATTAATCCTTATCTACTTGATAAATATTGGGGCTTTTAATTTTCTCAAATTCTCCTCTATCTAAGCTTTTCAAAAAGTATTTGATTGTTTTTTTAAGTTTTTTTAATTAGTTATAATTTTTAAAATCTTTTTCTAAATTATTCACATTGTAAACCAATTTAAATTAGATCACACAATCAGTGCTAAGTTAACCATACTTTATGCACAACACCATGGGATTGGTTATTTAAATCACCCCCCATTGTGGTGGACTCATCAACAATGGATGTAATTTTGTCCCAAGCCATTTGATTAAAGATCAACAACTCTAATCAATCCCAAAATATAAAGGATTAAAATAAAAAATCCAATGTGATTTATCGCAATCATCCATTCTATTCATGCGAGATGGACGACACGTGGTTCATCTTCAACCTCCGGCAAGAGATGGAGATCATCCACCTCTTACCACTTGATGTGAGCTAACCATAACTCATTTCATAGTGAAATTGACTCTATTAGGATCAACATAAAAAATGTTGGGTTCTTTATGGTATGATCTACACAAAATGCCAAATCACTTTACAAAACACCATCACCTAAAGGACTTTCTATGGTATGAACTAATTTACCTTATCAGAGCTAAGATCAATCAAAAATTGACTAAGGTATCTTTGTCTAATAGAGATGAAGCTCTATAGTTGAAGTCCCCCTTTACGTCCATATTATCTACTTTAGAGATCACATGCTCAAACCAAATGGTTCTCTATTTATTTTAATTTGCTTGAGTGTGGGGAAGGTGCGAAGAAGTTAAGTTGGGCTCAAAAATAATTTTAGTGAGGTCAAGTGTTTGGGACATTTGAATTGAGAGGAGGTTTGGTCTTGCCAGTGATGGGATGCATGTGGATCTATGGGGATCTCAGGGATTGGCATTAGAGTTATAATTAAGGTGTCTATGAAGTTTGGAGGGCTAGGGAGATGTATACCCCAAACCATTTGGACTAGTTCAGTCCTTGCTAATCGGTGAAGCAATGGGGGTGGCTATAAATGGCATGGAACTGTTGAGGTGGCCCTCCTCTAATGGTTGGAGGAGTTTGGTGGCCAGCGGTGAGGTGGACAACCCATGGTTAGTGAACCAAGGACTGTCCAAGGTGAAGGGGACTTCATCTTAGTCAATGGTTGAGCAAGATAACCTTGGGTTAGTTTGGCTCAGTTGGGGTGAGCTCTATGCATGTTAAAGTTACTATCTTGGCCAATAGGAGGGTTTGGACCTTCCTATATTAGGATTTTATCCTATTTTGAGTGACTTGGTTCACTTTGTTTGTGTTGAACTGGGTTCACCATGGGTTGGGCTCACTTAGGCAGGTCAAAGGGTGTTTGAGGATGAGTCATGCCAAATTTAGTTGGGTTCAGACTTGATTTTATTGGGTTTGACTCATTTGAACTCTTATATGTCAATTTGGGTTAAGTTGACCAATTAACCAAATTGGGCCCAAGGGGCTATTCAGTTATGTTCCAATGATGATTTGGAATGTGTTGGTGCAATGATTTGATTTAATTTGGAGTAAATTTGAATTTAGCTCATATATGTTCATATGGGTCAAGTTGACCAATTTGGCCAAATTAACTAAATTGTGTGCAATTGAGAGTTGGATCATATTTGATTGTCTAATTGGAGTTTATTGTAGGCTTTGATTTGATATAATTTGGGTTTGGTCAAAGTTTGGTTCAATTTGGCTCTTTATGCCAAATTAGGTCAAATTGGGTCAATGGGCTAACTTTGTTCAATTAGGCTCAATTGGGTGTTGGGTGTTGGGTGATGATCAATAATCATCTTAAGATTAATTGCAATAATCAGTTTGATCTAATTTAGGTAGGATCAATATTTGGTTTGATTTGACCTTATAGGTCAAATTCGGTCAAATGAGGGTTAAGTGGATCAATTAGCCTGCTTGGCTTCAGTTGAAGTTGAAATATGATCAATTATTCATTTAGAAGTGATTGTAGTGATTGGTTTGGTTTGATTTGGGTTAAATTGATGTATTTCTCAATTTGACACTTTAGATCAAATTGGACTAAGTTGGGTTGGATGAGTTAATTGGCTAAATTAGGTTATAATTGATCACGAGAGATGTTGAATTGAATAATTAGAGTGATTGTAAAGTTTGGAATGACTCAATTTGTCTTAGATCATGTTGGATTTGATTTTGGCCCTATAAGGTTCAATTGGGTCAATTTAGGCTAAGTGAGCCCATTGGCCAAATTAAGTCTTGATAGGGCTACAAACAAGTTTAATCAAGGTTTTTATGGGTTTGGGTAGGTTCAATTCTAGGTGATTTAGGTCCATTTTTGGATTTAGCCTCTTTAGGCCCAAATGTGTCGAATTTGATTAACTTGACCAATTGGCTAAGTAGAACCCTAATTAGGTATGGTTTAAATAGGTTTAGGATATTGGATGGCATACAATCATTTGGGTTTGATATATAGGGTTTGGTTTGAGATCAAGGTCATTGGGCCCCACCTAGTCTAAGTGGGGGTTTAACCTAAGGTTAAACCCTATATGTCTCCTAGACTTTGGGTTGGTGTCCTTCTAGTCATTAGAAGTGTCTTAACCTTAAGTAAGGAAAACCATAGTGCCTAGATTAAATAATAATACTAAGAGGACATTTATCAACCTCATTAAAATTACGGTCAACGAAAGGACCCCTAATAGGTTGGTGTAACAGATAGGGTACATCGCATGTATTGGAGTTGACTAATCTAATTAAACAGATTCGAGATGTAGCAAGCAAGGTTGATTGTACTACACTTGAAGCATAAGCTAATCTTGGTAAAGATCACCAAATGCTTTAATTTAAAAATCAAGGATTCTAAGCATTGGATGTTTGAGAATAGGTATCCTAAATATCTGATGTGGATTATAGACTCAAATACTCATGACTTGAATCTACTAGAGCTCAAGTTTGGGTAAAAATAGGGAAGAATTCCTTAAGAGTAAGCTCATCCAAAAGACATTAGAACATATCCAAACCAAAATAGTCACTCAAGAAAGGGGCCACGGGGGGTGTGATCCTAACACTAAATATATGTGTGTGGACCATATAGTGTGTGATGAGTCATACTAAAGAGGAGCCAAGGAAGCTTTGACTTACCTTAGACTTACTAACTCAAAGTAATAGTCTACTGACTACATAGTAGAGTCCATCCAACCTAAGGGTTTTCCTTGGTGTGAGATGGTTGAATTATGATGAAAGCATCAGTGACTCACATCCTCCTAAGAGAAATCAACCACCAGTGTGACCTATGGACAACGTAGTAAGTCAAGTTCGTCTTAGGGTGACTACTAAGAGGGCATCACTAGAGCATTATCCTAACTTGAAGTAGTCTAGGTTATACCTGATCAAACCATGTTGACATTGTCAAAGAAGATGCCTAATAAGAATTGGTTGATACCAATAAAGTAAGCACCACCTGACCTAAGGGTGTCTATCAATGTGTGATGATCAATTTAGGGAAAAAGCATCTTAGACTCACATCCTCCTAAGTGGAGCTAATCACCAGGATAGCTTATTATTGGTGGAACAATTACTATCCAACCAAGGGTGACTACTAAGAGGGGGTCATAAGGTGTATCCTCATCTCTAAAATATATGTATATATATCCAAATGGTGTGAGATAGTCGGCTTAGGAATAAAGCATCAGGGACTGATATCTTCTTGAAAAGTGCAGTGGTCAAGATAGCCTATCGATTGCCAATATGTTGTACTAGACCTAAGGGTTCCCTTTGATGTGCAGTGGTTAATTTAAGAAGAAATAAATAGAGAATTATATCTTCTTAAATGGAACTAACCACTAGGATAGCCTACTGACTGTGTAATAGGGATATCCGACCAAGGGAGACTATTATGAAAGGGACTAAAAGGGCATAATCCCAACTTGAAGTAGTTTGAGGGAAAGGGGAACATGATCCTCAACCCTAATACCTAAGGGTTCACATCAGTGTGCAGCGGTTAGTTTAAGAAGAAAGCATTGGGAACTTACATCTTTTGAAATGGAACTAACCACCGGGATAACTTATTGACTACATAATAACGATATCCAACTTAGGGCAACTACTATGAAAGGGGCCATTAGGGCATTATCTAGTCCTATTATAGTCCAGCATATGTGTATTCTAACTATGTAAGGTGGCCATGTGGGTCTCACAGACCGATCCTAGTTATGCTAATCTTAATAAGATACTTTTTGAGTTCTCTTACACCTATCTTGATCACACAAAGGGTAAACCTTGGAGATGTCTCCAAAGTCAGATATGATTGGTTTAGAGGGTAAATAGATTTTAGGAGAGATTAAATAATTAGAGTATCATTAAATTTGGATTAATTCAAAATGTATAAATTTTAAAATTAAGGTAAAATGTCATTTATTGATGAGAATTTATTTTGGATACACATATGCATTAAATTTCTTTAAGCAAAGCTTATTGATAGAGAGCATTGGGAATTTACCCTTATGGTTAATCAACTGATATGATCTACCCTGGTAGGCATTTTTTATGATGAAAGGCCCCTCCCACATTGGCTTGAATTTGCCTCCCATCTTATGACATACAACAATTATTATCCTATGAACTAAAATGTACTCTCCATCTTGAAAAGCTCTTCGATGGACCAACTTATTTTGAGCTTGAATCATTTGTGCTTTGTATAGCTCGATATTTTGGTAGGCTTTGAGGCGTTACTCCACAAGACCTTCGAGCTTTTTTAATCATAGCTTAGCATTTTTCTTGATTAGAATTTTATTATCTATTGCAACTCTTAGTGATGATAACTATACTTTAGAGGAAGGATAGTTTTAGATTCATACACTAATATGAATGGTGTGGACTATGTCGAAGTCCTATGCGTGGTGCGATAAGCCCATAAGACTTCAACTAATTGCACATGCCACTACCATTTGTTGTCTTCATGCAATTTTTTTTAGGATTTGGATGAGAGTTTTGTTGAAGGTCTCAACTACCTCAGTTGCTTGAGGGTATATGGTAAAATACCTCCAATCTATGCTATGTCACCTAAAAAAGTTGTTGACCTTCATACTCCTAAAAGTAGTACCATTATCAAATATGATACATTGGAGTACACCAAACCTATACATGATGTGGTTTCTAAAGAACTAAAGAACATGATGCTCTTTGGCCTTTCTCAAAGGGATCACCTCGTCCCACGTGAAAAAGTAATCCATAGCTACTAAAATAAAGTAATGATCTATGGATAGAGGGTTGATCAGACCCACTATGTCTATACCCCAACACTCGAATGGCCATGAAGTTATCATCGAGTGGAGGATGTTAGGCAATTGATGCAGGACCACCCCATGCACTTGACAATGATGCACTATATTCATGCAATCTGTGATCATTATTAGCAATTGTTGTCCTCACTTTTGGAGTGAGGATTAACCTTTCTAATCTTAGACTTAGGAGCCTTCTAGACACTTGGATTTCCCTAGTGCTAAGACACTTCTAGTGATTAAGGAAACACTAAATCCAAGCTTTGAGACCTAGAGAGCATGATCCTAAGCCTAGGATATACCTCATAACAAATAAGTTCTACCTATCCTATGGCCTAAACCAAAAATCATACCTATTCACTCATCCAAATTTAAGCTCATGTACACAACCAACCTCAAACCTATTCAATTAATATTACTTGAATTTGGTTTTATAATCCAAGCTCCAAGAAAAATTAACTTGGTTCTTAACCCAAGTTAACCCCCATCACAATCCTATAACTCAACTTAAGCCCATTCAAGTAAGCTAAATCCAACTTAATTTTCTTCCAATTATTCATTAGATCATTTCAAGTCATGCCAATACTTGCAATCAAGCCAATTGACCCAAAGAAAAGTAACCAGCCCAAGCTAGCCCATTTGACCTAAAGGGTTCAAATGAGCCAAAACCTAATTGAGCCTAAATCAATTGTAAGCAAAGCCACCAATTAACTTCAAATTCATCATTAAACAACCATCTATAACCCCAATTGGACAAAGTTGGCTTGACCAAGTCACTTAACCCAAAGTGTCCTAAGATATTTGATTAAGCCAAACTCTAATTAAACTCCCATTGAATCAAATCATGCAATCCAATCCCTTCATTGATGATTGTAGATCATTATTGGACACTCCACTACAATCAATTGAGCCTAACCAAGCTAATTAGACCTTTTGACTCAAGTTGCCCAATTTGGCCTAAAAGGTCAAATTGAAGCAAATCAAATCCTAAATCAAATTGATTGAAACCAAAGCTTCCAACCATTTTATAATTTAGTATTAAACAAAATCCAACCTTCAATTGGACCTAATTTGGTCAACTTAACCCTATTAGCCCACTTAGCCCAATTTGGCCTAAAGGGTCAAATTGAATCAAATCACTCCATAATCCAAATTAATTTAAATCAACTCTTTTGATCAACCAACAATGATCAATTGAACTTAAACCACACCTATGCTTAAGCCAATTTGGCCAATTTGGTCAAATTGGTCAACATGACTCATTTTATCAAAATTGAACTATATGAGTCAAATTCAAATCTAACCGAAATTGAATCAAGCCATTTGCACTCACTCACTCTAAATGACCAATTGAACTCACCCAAACCATTAGTTTGACCCAATTTAGTCAAATTGGTCAACTTAACCCAATTGAATCCATTTGACCCATATGGGTTAAATTGAGCCAAACCCAACTAAATCAAGCCTAAATCCAACCAAACTTGGCATGAATCATCCCTGGGTCTGACCTAAACTGGGTCCAACCCATGGTAAACCTAATTTAGGTCAAACCCATTGAACCAAGCCACCCAAATGGGATAAAATCCCTATTTGGGTGGGTTCTCCACCCCCTTACCCCATGCCAACCACCTATGGCTCTTCTTGGACAAGAGGATCATTGACCCAACCTAACCCAAAGATATTGGGCTCAACCTTTGGCTATGAGAGGGTGAGTTCACCCATAGAAACCCATTGGTCAACCTAAAGGAGGCTGTACACTCCATGCCAAACCACTACACTCCCTCAACCTCTCACCCTCAGCCACTTCAACAATCCCCTACCACCTACCTCGATCGGATGGTTGCCAAAGGCTGAACCAATCTCAATGCTTGGTTATTCTCCTCATCGTGTAATCAAACTAATCACACACCTTCTTTAAAGCATTTTGCACAGCCCTATACCCTCTCCCGAGCTCTTCATGGGCTCCACTGCAAATGAGACTATCCCTCAATCAAACCTGAGAGCTCTGTCCATCTAAGTTTTCAAAATCTCCACCAAACATAAATTAATTCTTCCCACACCTTCACCTCACTCTGGCAAACTAAAATGAATCATTTCCCGAGCGATTTGATCACCAGAAGACATCTCAAGATTAACTTCGGTGAGCTTTGCAGTGGCATTTTATCCATAGAGAAATCAACGGGGAGGCAGCTCATGATTTTCTTAACAGTGCTTCATCTCTTCAAGATGAAGCTACCTCTATCAGCAAACTATCGGTCTATAGCTCTGACGAGGTAAAAATCTATCAACTGTAGTTTCCCCCACTAAGTGTTGATCTTTTTTGAAGTGAATTATATTTTTGTGCAATTTCCACCATAAGATCCTTTTAGATTAATTCCCTGATCATTTTAGAGTCAATTTTTCCATTGAACGAGTTCTAGTAAGCTCAGATCGAGCAGTAAAAGGCAGACAATGTCCATCTTCTTATGCTCGTGGGATGATGAATCATTGGCTATCTATTCAATGAGATTAGAATGGACTATAGTAATTAATCTCATTAGAAATTTCAATTTAACCCCTTTAAAAACACAGGATTAATCTCAGTTGTCTGATATGAGATCGAAGTGCTGAGACAAAATATCATCCATCATCGCTGAGTCAGCTGTTGCGTCAGATGATTTAAATAGCCAATATAATGGCACCATGTGGAAAGTGATGTCGCATCACAGTCTGCATGGCGTTGATGGTTTAAAAGGTTAATTAGGATTTAAAAATGCAATTAAATGGACAAAAATTCAAAATATCATAACTAATTGTAGAAATATCCAAAAAATATAAATAAATCCATTTTGAAAAGGTTAGATATAGGAGAATTTTAGAAAAATAAAATTCCTAATTTATATCTAGTGAAGAGTGATGAATTAAGGTTTGAAGCTTAAGCTAATTACCTTCATTAAGGCTTAATTACTTGGCCAATTAATTCTAAATTTGGTGGGATGATTCCATGGGATGTTCTTTGCCTTCCATAATGTTTTTGAATTATTTGCCATGTAATTTAATGAAATTTAAATTTCAATCCTAATTACCTTCATTAATTAATTTAATAATTATTAAAATTGATAAAGAGTGAAAATTAAGTAATTAATGATAATTAATCATTATGAACAATGGGAATAGTGAGGATAAATAATTAGGGCCTCTTTCCTAATTACCTTTCTAAATGTATTTCCTTAGGAGGGTTAATTAATATGTGTAATAATTAGGGATTAAATAGAAAAATTAATGATAAAATGAAAATCAAACAAAATTTATAATTAGTTCAAATGATCAAAACAAAATTCATTAATTCCCTTTTATGTGTTTAATAACATAAAATCATTAAGGAAATTATGGTTAACCCATTGGTATGGAAAATCATAAGAGTGCCTAACTTAGATTCTTTCCTTCTTTAATATAGTTAACTCTTAAACATGAGCCTAATTGCATTAGATTCCTTTAGGTGCATTGCAAATTTTATTTTCCCAAGAGCATGTCATTGAAGGCTCATGGTCAAGTAGTTAACTAGAATAAAAAAAATTAGGGAAGGGTAATTAAATTGATATGTTTAACAACTTGAACCTAATTAATCCATAAAATTCATTTAATTTCCCTCTTTAAATATGTTAAATCACTAATATGGGATGGGGTAAGCACTAAGTATCTTCTTTCCTCCTTAGGTTTCAATAATTCAAACATCAAAATCAAACCTCATA
This sequence comes from Cymbidium sinense, assembly GCA_021442155.1. Classification (NCBI taxonomy): domain Eukaryota; kingdom Viridiplantae; phylum Streptophyta; class Magnoliopsida; order Asparagales; family Orchidaceae; genus Cymbidium; species Cymbidium sinense. The sequence continues at coordinate 81,507,259 of CM038227.1, forward strand.
AAAACTTTCGTTAGTATTAAGGAATATTTTATCACTTGATTGTCCTTAGGAGTTAATGTAATTGAATATGTTTTGTGGTAATGTTTAATTACTTCTTTTCAATCATCATAAATGTGCATGCCATTTGTGTCATATGTTCATGTTTTCCAAATAAAAAATAAAAAAAATAAAAGAGAAACTAAAGAACAAGATTACATTTAAGTTGCATGTGTTGGACAAATATTATTATATGGTGTGGTTATTATCACTAATAAATTCTAAATTATTTTCAAAAATTATAAGCTAATAATGAAAAGTCTACATTAATGTTGGTTATAAATATTCAATAAAGTTTACATTTAAGTCATAATTTCAAAATAGTAAAGAATTTATTTTATCTTTATGATTCATGTATATATTTACATACATTTGAATTAGTGTGTATATAGTCTGGACATCCCGGGAACACGAGGCTTTAAGTAGCCCCAAAAAGGTCTTAGATAGCCTCACTTCTCTAGTTTAATAGTGGCACATACTTGCTTAATTTCATTTATATGTATTCATGTACTAGAACTTCAGATAAAACTTTGTTCATGTCACTAAGCTTTGAATGAATACAAATATTTATTATTATATAATCTTTGCATGATTTTCATCCCTAAACTTGTGTATATGTTTACATGTATTTAATTTGGCAAGTATATAGTCTAGATATCTCGGGAACACGAGGATTTAAGTAGCCCCAAGGAAGTCTTAGATAACATCACTTCCCAAGTTTAACAATGACACATACTTGCCTAAATATCTAATACATGTCTACATATGCTTAACTAAGGAATGGAATCTCTCTTTTCTACCAAAATATATGCATTATTGATCATTCAAGTGTGTAAAAAGAAAATGTATATTGTATGTATAAATATGTGTATTAAATTAAATATCATGAATAATAAAAATAAAGAAATGTGTATGCTATTGATGATGGAAACAAGTGGTGGAATGTTATCCATGTAATAGTGATTCAATTTTATTAATCCTAAGATTGCTTTCATGTTTAGATGAAATTCCTTAAGACTAACCAAAACTTAGGTTTAATAAAAATATTTAATAAATGATTCACTAAAGAAACCAAAGTCATAATAATATACCCATAGAAAATAATTTAGGATAGGGATGAAAAGGAGTCAAACCCCCTTTCTTCTCTTCATAATAACTAAATATTAGGTAGGCATCAAATGAAGCAAAAAAGGTTTAAATTAAAATTAATCAATTTATTCAAAGATTTCAAATGGAACCTCCCTTAATGTTTAACTTAAATAATTTTGAACTTTAGATAATAACACTTCTAAAGCCTAATTAATACACGTCGCACTAAACCTTAGCACACACATTAGAATAGTAAGTCACCAATTCTAGCTTTTAGGTTAGGCCTATGTATATTGTGGTGTTATGTTTTATTTTATGACGTAATAATTTAGACTGAATGTTAGGATTATTTATGCGTAGACTGGATGCTAGGTAGCTAATAGTCTAATAATATTTTCTATAGTAGATTATGTTAAAGGGGTCACTGTAATAATAAGTAAATATAAATATTCTTGCTTGTAGGTGCTGCCTATGCCCCTAAGCATAATCCAGTAGGACAGGTGGGCTTGGTTACCCAAATGTAGGATGCTAAGTCCAAATATATGAAATATAATTACTTAGCCTATATGTTTGTTTAACTAACGTCTATTCTGTAGGTGTAATTAGATTTCATTTTTCATAGATATATAATTTTTTGCAATAAGATTAGGATTAGTGCTATGGAGTTTAGGATGAACAGTGGCTAAAAGACAAAGACCTAGGAGACCCTATGAAACTTGAAGCAAAATAAATCCAAAGAAGGAGTGAAGAACAAGAGGTTGAAGGCCACCATAGCATTCATCAGAATTGTAATATTTTATTATAATCAGGGTTGTATAAAAGTAGAGCTTGGCTACCAAATTTCTTTTCTTTTTCGGCATGTACGGAAGTACCCGACCACACTAGCCTCTTATTTTTTTACGAAATTCATATGTTTGATTATTATGTTTAATTTGTGCATTATAAATGGCATGCATTTTATAGGTTTCTTAATGTTTGATGATTTGGATGTGTGGCTTGGATGTGGTAGGCTCTTTAGGATAAAATTAAGTCTTCTACTCTGGCTAAAAAATCTTAACTAAATTCTAATGTAACTCATAACCTCATTTTAAATCCTAGGCTCTTAATCAAGACAAATAAAAGATTTAAAAACCCCTTCGCTAAATATTGTATATTATCACACCATGCAAATCATATTGTGCCACTCTTGAATAGGGAGGGTCTCCACTCTTGCACAATAGGGTATATGTTTGACCTTTAAAGGTGATTCCTTATAGTGGAGGACACCACTTCTAATTGATTTAGCCCATGACTTAATTTCATCATGCATATAGGCATAATTGTCCCAATCCCTTGGTCCAAAATGAATGTGTCAAAAATGATTTATAAAGTTGTAAATTTTTTGCATTAGTTTAAGTCATATTTTTATGCCAATCATATTCTAGTCTCTTAGTAAGTGAGTTTAGTATTTTAGCTCCTTTCCTAATTAAATAACATCCTAGCTATCTTGCATTTACATAAGACCGACCTACATAATTTTAAAGCATAGGAAGTGTTAGCTGGTGGCCACTCCAGGCAGTTATAAATCCAGAAGAGTCAGGGTGTGTTTATTCTTTCTTATGGAGGTGAACTATCATATCCCATTTTTTTGGATTTAGCTTAGGTCATGCTTCTAGCTTATGCTAAGTAATTTTAGATTTAGGTTTTGAGGCTAATTATTTTCTTCGATCTATAAGCATAAGTCCTCACCTCTCAGGCATTTCCATAATCTTGTATTGTTGGATTATAAGCCCTAGCATTCTAATAAAATTTCAATTTAAACATAAGTAAATTTTTTCTTTCAAAATTATAAAGCCTCATTATAGGATAGATTGAAGCACTTACTAGGCATTTTAGTATCGCTAGTGCTTCCAACTCATTCTTCTTTCCAACTCATTCTTCTTTTGAATCGATAAATAAGTCTTCTTATTTGAACCTTCCCACTTGGTTTTCAAAAATACCCACCTTTGATAGTCTATCTTTGAAATCTTTGGAGATACTCATTGACTACTTTAATTAAGAGTATTTTTAAGAAATTCTCATTTCCTGAGATGTAATTAACTATAGAAGTTTGCTTCCATAGGAAACTAAAGAACCCGACATAAAATAAACCCTGCTTTACTTCTCCATGTAAAGTAGGGGAAAGATCTCTGATATATATGTAGACCCATCTGCCTTAGGAGTCATTATTAGGTCATTAGCTCCATTATCAGCTGATGTTTCCATCTCCTGAGATGTACATCATACCTTAATATTACACCTGATTAGTTTAATAAGTATCCCCTAAGATCTACATGGTGTCCAAATCAAAATACGACAGTAATAATATCTAAGTCTTATGATCTTGGCTTTTATCTTCGAACCAGATTGATGTGCTCCACACAATCCTAAAGGTACCTCAGTCATAATTTTGTAATCATTGTGTAAATCTAAATAACATAATCACATATGGTCAAAGAACCATCAGTATAGGGTGGCATCAATAAGAGCATAAGATAATGCTCTTTATTTAATTTGATGGAATTGATACTTCTCTTGAGGTAATTTTCCTTCATGCAAATAATCAATGAAATGCTATCTCTAATCGGTTCCTTCATCACCTTCAGTGATGGCAACCTCCCCTTCCAGGGCTTGTCTATCGATGAGTTTAGTATTGATAAAAGATAGAACCTTGCAGTTGTGTACCTCTGTCGATATGGACTCATCCTCTAAATTGGCCATCTCTTTAGCTAGCTTGCAAAAGCATTTTTTATGGCATTTCCACCTAGGGGGATCCTATATAAGGTAACCTCCAAAATCTATTTCAAGAAATCCATGGTGTATTTGTGATATTAATGGAGCTTAGGCTTAAGAACTTTAAAATTTTTGATAATTTGGTTGACCACTAGCTGTGAATCCTCAAAGATGTTAATATATTTGATGGCTAACAAGATGACTAACTCTAGACTAGCAATCAAAGCTTTATCTCAGCCTCATTGTTTGTACAAGGCTCCAATAGATGATACGAGAGTCACAACATCCTACAATCAAGAGTTAAGAAGTCTATCATTTTTCTTATTTTACCTGGGAGGATGGATTATGTTTCATCCCCTTTTTAAGAGGAGGCCACACCATCAAAGTATAATTTCCAATGATGGCTATCCACATTCTCTAAACTCATGATTTGCTCATTTGGGAGATCATTATTTATAGGAGAATCTACTAGGAGAGGGTGAGAAACTATAAAGTTTTCTAGCACCTATCTTTTCATAGTGTGAAGAGGTATGAATGCGATGTCGAACTATGATAAGATCATTGACCATCATGTCAACCATCTAGATGGCTTCTGTTGTGTCATGAGATATTATGGTGGATTAACTCTTGAAATTAGATTAATTTAATGAGAAGGTATATAATTCCTTAGCTTTTGGATGATGAATATGAGGGCTAGGCAATGCTTTTTAATGGGCAGATATTTGGCTTCTGCATGAGTTAAGCCATGACTCAAATAGTAGATTGTATTTTCTTTTCTATTATCATTTGGTTGGGCTAATAAGGTGCCAAGGGAATTACTTGATGATGTTGTGTAGATGGTGAGAGGTTTGCTCGAGATGAGGGCAACTAGTACTGAGGGTGTAATCAAGTATTGATTGATGTTCTCAAATGTATGCTGAAAATTTTCATCCCATCAAAATTTAACTTCCTTCTTTATGACTGCCATGAAGGTTGACATCTACTAGATAAGTTTGATATAAAAGGTCTTCGATACACCAACCTTCTCTGATAGGATCTAAGTTAGGTTAGACTTTTAGGAGGTGGTATTTCTAATATTACTTTGATCTTCTCTAGATCAATCTCAATTTCATGGAGTCATCTGATAAACCATAAAAACATCCCTAAATTTACCCCAAAAGGGCATTTTAGATGGTTCATTTTCTGGTTATAACATCACAACCATTTGAAAACTTCTCTTAAGTCATAGTAATGATCATTATTTTCTTTGCTCTTGATCATGATATCATCAACATAATACTCGACTTGATGTTGAATGAGTTTATCGAAGATTCAAGTCATGCCCCATTGATATATGGCACTAGCATTCTTAAGGCTAAAAAGCATGACCTTATAACAAAAGATTTCAATTGAGGTTTTAAATGCAGTGTTCTTCTCATTTTCAAGTGCCATCTTAATTTGGTTATAATTAGATGATCCATCCATGAATTAGAAGATCACATTAGTGGAGGCTATGTCTACCATCAACATCGGTATGGGTAGCAAGAACTCGACTTTAAGACATGTTTTATTAAGATCTTTAAAATCGATGTATATACAAATTTGTTCATTCTTATTTGTTTAATTGGGACAAAGTTTCCAACCAAATAGGATATTTTTCTTTGTGGATGAAACTAGCATTAATCAATTTCTTTACTTTAGAAATGATTTGTTGCTCAATGTCTGATCACATATGCCTATGAGCTTGCTTAATGGAGATCACATTATGCTGAATTTCTAGTTTGTGGACTATGACTTTGGGATCCAATCCTAGCATTTTTTTTCATAACTCTATATGAAGCAATCCTTAAACACTGAAAGTAGCTTAATTAGATCATTGGCCTTAGATTTAGTCAACAAGAGCTAATGAGTGTCAGATGTGGGTTTTCTTTAATGCTAAAGTTGATTTCTTCTAATTTATCTATGATTAATTTTATTTCCTCTTCTAGTTTTGATGGTGCATCCCAAGGTCATTCGAATTGTTTGAAGTTTCTAAATAAATCTCTTCATATGAATCAGTGTCATATGGAAAGAACTAATCAAACTCCAAATTATTTGTGATGATTCAATAGTATTGATCATCATTTATAAGGCCAACCGTACTAAATCCTAGCCCTACTTTTGATTGTGACTTTTTATATTTATTATTTCACATATTTCCAAAGTATTCTAACTTATGATTGGACCATATATGTGATATAAATCCCTGTTTAGCTAAATTTAAAATACAGGGTGAGTACCAATCAAAAGATAATTATATTATTTTTTTCAAAAAATTCATCCTCAAGTTCTACATTAACTCTTGAACCTGAGGATGATGTACCTAAGTAAAACTTCTAAGGCTTAGAATCTTCATTTAGTTGTGGTACAACTTTAACTATCAAACCCTCAATATCTTCTAGAGAATGTGTATTAGAGCTAGAGTGCTCACATACTTATTAAGCCTCTCATACAAAAATAACTTAGACGTATTATTATAGTGCCTATCACTACCTTATTTATTACTGCTTTGTTTGGGGACCCAATTCTTATCATTATCTGGCTCTACTATCATCTCTAGCTTAGTATTTGGATGTGAGGAGGTAACAAGTGAGCTAACTACATAAGACTCATCCTCTAAGTTAAATTATAACTCTATATATATAGTAGGGGGAGTTTGAGTTGGTAGTACATAGAATGGTCTTCCACCTCTAATGCCTCTTTAGAGACTGCTCATCCTCATCTTATGGGAGGTTGGGACATCTCACCTACTAGCTGAAAAGGAGAGGTAAGATGTAGTCTATAAATGATATCAAATTTACTTCCTTCCCAAAGTCTTCCTCTCTTTCTCTTTTTTATTTTACCTCTCTATATCTTTTTTATTTTATTTTATTTTTCTTCTCTTCTTATTTTTTTTCTATTTGATTAGTGTTGTTTTGAACATCATGAGAGTACACTATTTATTTCTTGGGGAGATAGTAGGCTCTTTCTTTATATATACTAACCTCATGTACTGAGAAGTGTTTTAGATCCCCTTTGATGCAATACTCTAGCCCATTGCACATGAATTTAATATACTAATGTAGGGAAGATGGTGCCATCTTATTTTGATGCAACCAAAATTTTCTATGTAAAGCATTGAAGTACATGTATGAATCTATAATGTGGACCTTTGCTTCAATCTTAATGTCATTGATTTGTAGTAATAATATGATTAAGCCTAAGGAATCTAGTCTTGTTCATTGAATCGTTTCAACATCATCTTATTAGAACTTAGTGTAAATCCCATAAGGGGATAAAACAAGGTGACCCTCTTTTTCCTACTTTATTTATCTTGGCTATTGATTATCTTCCCAAACTGCTTAACAACTTGCAGGAATCCCAACCTAATTTTGTATATATAACCAAAGGCAAGATGTTAATTTCCAACTTAGCTTTTGCAGACAATGTTCTTATATTTTGTAGTGCTAGTAAAGCTTCGATCAGAAGTATATTAAAAGGTATAAAGCACTTTGAGGATAATTTAGGTATACTATTTAATAAATCTAAATGCCACTTCATCATAGGTAAGGGCTATCATAGGGAGTAGGTGAGATAGATAAAAAATGCAACTGGTTTTACATTGATTGAGTTACCATTAAAGTATTTGGGTGTTAATATAACTAAGGGAAGGAGGAGGAGTGATCTTTTTTATGAGATTGTTAATAAGTTTTATTACCTGATCAACTCATGAGAAAACATTATACTCTCTTTTGGTGATAGGATCACTATGATTCAAAGTATTCTTCCTTCTACCCCCCTTTATACTCTACAAGTAATGAATATTCTAATGAAGGTGCAAAGCAAGTTAGAGAGGATGTTTAATAGATTTTTATGGAGAAAAAAATGATAACAATATTCACTAGGCCAGTTGGAATAAACTTTGCAATACTAGGAATGAGGGTGGCCTAGGTTTTAGATTCATTTCTAATTCTATTATTATTAAAAATACTAAGCTATGGATCAAGTTCATAGCTCAGGACCCCCTTTGGGCTAAGTTTTTAATCTGCAAAAACTATTCAAACTTACATTTGAGATTGGTTCATACTCATCTAGGAGACTCAACTACGTAGAAAGAAATGATTAAATGGAGGGACCATGCTAAAGACATGATATTTTAGAAATTATGAGAAGGTAAAAATAATTTTTGGCTTAATTGTTGGCTACCAAATGAGTCACTTGACCATCTACATAACCCAACTATTATAAATTTTATAGTTTTTGACCTTGGGATGGAGGATTCATGGTGTATTTTGAAGCTACAAACTTTAGTAACTAAGGCAACAAGAGAGTACACTATTTATTTCTTAGGGAGATAGTAGTCTCCTTCTTTGTATATCCTAACCTCATGTACTGAGAAGTGTTTTAGATCCCCTTTGATGCAATACTCTAGCCCATTGCACATGAATTTAATACACTAATGTAGGGAAGATGGTGCCATCCTATTTTGATGCAACCAAAGTTTTCTATGTAAAGCATTGAAGTACATGTATGAGTCTATAATGTGGACCTTTTCTTCAATCTTAATGTCATTGATTTGCAGTGATAATATGATTAAGCCTAAGGAATCTAGTCTTGTTCATTGAATCCTTTCAACATCATCTTATCAGAACTTAGTCTAAATCTCATAAGGGGATAAAACAAGGTGACCCTCTTTGTCCTACTTTATTTATCTTGGCTATTGATTATCTTCCCAAATTGCTTAACAACTTGCAGGAATCCCAGCCTAATTTTGTATATATAACCAAAGGCAAGATGTTAATTTCCAACTTAGGTTTTGCAGAAAATGTTCTTATATTATGTAGTGCTAGTAAAGCTTCAATCAGAAGTATATTAAAAGTTATAAAGCACTTTGAGGATAATTTAGGTATACTATTTAATAAATCTAAATGCCACTTCATCATAGGTAAGGGCTATCATAGGGAGTAGGTGAGATAGATAAAAAATTCAACTGGTTTTACATTGATTGAGTTACCATTAAAGTATTTGGGTGTTAATATAACTAAGGGAAGGAGGAGGAGTGATCTTTTTTATCAGATTGTTAACAAGGTTTATTACCTGATCAACTCATGAGATAACATTCTACTCTCTTTTGGTGATAGGATCACTATGATTCAAAGTATTATTCCTTCTACCCCCCTTTATACTCTACAAGTAATGAATATTCCAATCAAGGTGCAAACCAAGTTAGAGAGGATGTTTAATAGATTTTTATGGAGAAAAAAATGATAACAATATTCACTAGGCCAGTTGGAATAAACTTTGCAAGACTAGGAATGAGGGTGGCCTAGGTTTTAGATTCATTTCTAATTCTATTATTATTAAAAATACTAAGCTATGGATCAAGTTCATAGCTCAGGACCCCCTTTGGGCTAAGTTTTTACTCTGCAAATACTATTAAAACTTACATTTGAGATTGGTTCATACTCATCTAGGAGACTCAACTACTTAGAAAGAAATGATCAAATGGAGGGACCATGCTGAAGACATGATATTTTGAAAATTATGAGACGGTAAAAATAATTTTTGGCTTAATTGTTGGCTACCTAATGAGTCACTTGACCATCTGCATAACCCAACTATTATAAATTTTATAGTTTTTGACCTTGGGATGGAGGATTCATGGTGTATTCTGAAGCTACAAACTTTAGTAACTAAGACAACAAGAAAAGAGATTAAGGAGCTTTACATCAATCTTGTCATGAAGGATAAGTTAGTTATAAAGTATAATTAGGTAAAATTATTTCAAAGTACATTTACAGCAAAATTAAAATGGACACTCCAACGACTTGGGGGAACATCATATGGAATAGCATGTTGAAGCCAACACTTTCATTTTTTGGATGGAGGATCCTTTTTAAGCTATCACCAATTGATGACATTTTGAAAATAAAAGCCTTCAACTTACTTTGAGATGTTGGTTATGTGGACACCATGAAGAAGAGCTCAGCCACATTTTTTGTAACTACAAGTTTGGCCTTAGCATTTGGAAGCACATTGGCAGAATATTCAGAATTTAGATCCTAATTACTTGTTATTCATCTTTGCTTAAAGCCATAGATGACTAGAATCCTCATAATAAGAAGAACCTCAGCTTACATGCTCGTACTATTTGTCTTCTTATCATTTACTGATTCATTTGGATGGTGAGGAATGATGTAAAAATAATGATCTTAAAGTACAAATGGAAAGAATATTCTATAGATCATATCTTATTTTCATAAAGCTTATTACTCAAGTGGTCTAAGAAAAAATATGATTTCAAGGCTCTCATCTGAATTAACTTCCATGGTTATACATCATCATCCAAACTCCTCTTCCTACAAGAAGCTAATTCAATGGCTTAGACAAAGATAGAACTAGATTAAAATTAAATTGGATAGTTGTTTCATTACTAACTCAAACAAATCAGGCATTGGTGGTGTTCTTAAAAATACAAATGGTCTGTGTTTGTTATTTTTTCCATACCCTGTGTAACAATTTCTATACTTCAGGCTGATACTTTAGCTTTGATTATAATACTTAAAATTGTAGATAAATTGGCCTTGTATTACATGTGGTTTGAATTTGATTCCTTCCAACTAATTAACTTACTCAACATAAAGGATTTAGTTCCTTAGCACCTATTTAATTGCTTTAAGATATTTGAGAACTTAATTTGCAGGAAAAAGGTGGAATGGAGCCATATACACCATCAAGGCAATCTACCTATGGATTACTTAGCTAACTAAGGTGTACTTACTGAAGAATTCATCATCTCTTCTTCCCCTTATGGTAAACTTACCCAGCTCTTACATAGTGATGCCTTGAACATTCCTTACATTAGAGCAAACATTTTGTTTTTTTTGTTTTTTTTTTGTTTTGGCTTTTTGGCTTGCCTCTTAGTAACCCTTTGTACCTCTTTTGCTCATTGAATGAATACTTTGTTAAAAAAATATTTAAGTAGGCAAGGGTTCTTAAATTGAAGATGTTGACTGATGAACCTGGGGCAAAAAAGTACTCTGGTTAATTTGAAGTTGTCTATGTTCACTAAAATGTTGAATGGGCAGTTATGATCGATGATTCTTAGGAGCAAGTCTTCATCTAAAAAGGTGACTCCCAAGACTTTCTTAAAATAATAAGCTTCCTCTATGATATTGGAAGTGGCAGTCAACTAAGCTAACATATCTCAGGATCTATTAAGGCTTTAAGTAAAGACTCTCTCATCCCTGTAGATAAGATAAGGGTGTCCTATATGCTTATCTTAGCTAGCAACTTTTTAAAATGAGCTAGGATATTGTAGTCAACTTGTGGAGGGGCAATTTGCTCACTGGAATCAATGACCTATTTACCCCTATCTTGAGGTTTTATCCTATAAGGTAGAACTTTGCCGCTATAAAGGTTGGCCTCGATGATTTATTTGATAAGGGGAATCATAATGGTATCTACTTGCTCATCGAGAGCACCCTAAGCTTCTTCTAATCGATATTTAGAATCCGATGACTCTAACTCTATCTTAATAAGGCACCTTAAAGATTGAAAATAGGGATTTCACTATCAGAGTCAAAGTCATCAAAAGAAAGAGAGTGAACAAAATCATTTTGAATTTTAAGCCTTGAGGAGCTATCAGGAATGAGATTATTAGAGTCATTGCACAAGGAGAAGATATAAGTGTAAATTTTCTTCACTGATTTATTCTTTTTAGGCAGTTTAAAATAAAAAAGTATACAAAGTGAGTGGCATGAGTGTCTTGATACCTCATCAATAGATATAATATTCTTATATGTAGTAGTGGTAAGAGGAGTAGTAAATGGTGGTGTCGCTACTTTATCTCAAACTTGTAGCAGCAGCTCTTGCTCAACATCCACCTTCTCTAAGCTAACCTTGACAACTAGCATATCTATTGGTGTAATCAAGGTTTTAGCTAGTTTGAGTACCTACAGAGAAATCTTCCTGACTTTAGAGATGATCTTCTTAAATGTTCGAGATAAAGAAATGTCACAACCTTCTTTAGTCTTCAAAGGATCAAATAATTTCTAGAGATTACTTTGATAGAACTAGTGGCACATTCTACCAAGTATTCTTTTGGTATCTCTATAGATCCATATCTATGGCTTCACTCAAACCAATCTTTGAAAGTAATGCAATCCTCTAAAACATGGCCTAGCATGCGGTGGTAGGGGCAAAAGTTAGGATCATCAATTTGATCTACTTTCTCTTTGTTTCTAGGCTCAAATAGCTAAAAGTCAGGCTTCTTAAGAAGGTTTTTAAAGATCTTTCTAACTGGCTCTCTCTTAAATGAATAATTTTTTCTTAGCTTATCCATAAGAATAGGTAAAAAATAGTTACCTATTGGAGGATACTAGTAACAGTACTGTGGCTGACACTTTGGTGATTGTGGAGGTGGAAGTGGAGGCTATTGGGATCTAGACCTCTCAGGTTGGGCTCTCATGGGCTACTTTCGTTTGTCCACTACTAAGACTACCCTTCTCCTTCTCAAACACCTCTTGAGGTTTAAGCTTGCATGATTGGTCAGAGAAGGATAATTGTTTGGCTTCCTCTTGGAGATTATCTACCTTGCTAATTAACTTCTCAAATGTCTTAATGGTGAATCTCTTAAGCACGAAAGCCATTGGGCCATGAATATTCTTATGGAGAATTTCAATGCTCTTTGAGATGAGGCTCAATTTTATGATAGTGTTGTGCCATCAGAGAATACAATCAACTACGGAGTCATTGGATATTTTTTTCCACTACATGGTCACCTAAAGTTACCTTTTGTTGTTCCCCTGTAAACTTTTTGATGAAAAGATATTCTAAATCCATGAAAGTTTTCACCAAACTATTGGGTAATTTGGCATACCAATCAAATGCTACCCCTATAAGACTACTAATAAACTATCTGAACAATAAGACATCACTGCCTCTTGCTTTGCAACAATTAGCCCTGAAGTGTGCAATATGTTGCCTAAGGTTCCCACCACCATTGAAGACCATGAAGGATGGTAGTATGAACATTTGGGGTATTGTAATACAATAAATTCCTCCAAGTAGAGTCAACTTTTTGGAATTGATGAAGCCCCTTGGGTTTGTGCCAACGCTTCCTTCACCTACTACTATACTAATTGTTTGATATCCCACTCTTGGAGAGCTACATTATCTATAACCTTTTATGTTGACTCCCTATGTCTTCTTCTAAAGAAGTTATACTCTTATTTCTTCCAATTATATGCACCAACTCTAGGATGTATGTCTCCATATGTGTAACTTGAGGTGCTGGTGTTTGACCCTAAAAAGCTAACACTACTGACATTCTTCTTCTTTTTTTTTTTTAAGTTGACACAATTTGAGTTGAAGCACCTAACCTTCCTCAACTACAATACCATAATGACTATAATGATGCTCAATAAGCACTCATACTTCATCTAAAATATCATCCTCTTTTACATCAAAGTCTAACATATCATCATCACTACCTTCCCAGCTATCACCTACTATCTCCCTGACTGTAGCTTTATATTCTACTCTTTTTCCTCAAAATGGTGGACATTTATCTTCTAAAGATCTACAATAACATACTCAGGATGGCTATCTATTATTATTTGATCTTCTATCAATGGATCACACTAAACCTCTTGCACTATTGGTGCACTAACTAATACTAGCTCTATAGGTGTTGGTGGTTCCACTAATATTGGGGGCTTCATTATGTCCATTTTTTCTTCCTCCATACATGGTGATAATGGTGGAATGATCAAATGCTCTTGGGCCACCATGCCTTCTTATCTATTAATGTACTATGAGGCTGAATAGAAAAGCTCGGCCTCACACTATCAATATAAGAAGATGAAGGGAAGCCCTTGGGTTGTAGTCAGATCGCCATGGGTGGGGACTTCATATGACTATTTCTAATACTTGGTATGAACATCTGGCAGTGTTACCTGAACTAGTAATTGTGGGCGGCAAGTCGAGTGGTGCAATGGAGATCGCACTAGTTGCCTCTCTATTAAAGATTTCCTCCCCTGGTTAGACATACTAAGGATAATGTGATCAGATCAATCAACTTTGTTGGATTGCTGATCGAGGCATTTATCAATAAGGGTAGAGGTCACTGACTATTAAGTGAACCTCTTCCTATCCTTCCCATTTTCCTACATGGCCACCTTGACTTCTATGGCCCTCTCTCTCTAAATCTGATCTTAGATACTCCTGGGAATGATCTTCCTTAATTCCCTGACTAATGTTGACTCAGTCTATCCATGTGCTCTTCCTACTCTCCTGAGAACTAACCTCAGATCAACATAGATTTTTTGTTTCTCCCTAGCTAGTGTCTCATACTAAAAATTTCATGGGGGCGAAGTTACTATATGACCAACATCACTGTCTATCTTTGCAACTGAGAATGGGAGAAACCTACTAACCTTGAGAAGGGGAGAGATCTCATGTTGAGATCCATCCTCAGCTATATGGGAAGTTGACTAAATCTTCCTAAACATCCTCTTATACTGCTTCTTTAATTTTTCTATTATGAGTCTTAGTGAGGATAACACAATGGGATGGAGAATCAATATCAAAATTAGATGGGATAACTTAGCTCAACTACTGCCTTCAATTTGGAGGCTGGGCCAATCCTTATTTGTTAGGGTCAATAGACTTACCTAAAGGATTCTTGTCAAACTGAGTGCTAAGACACATATGGGTTTTGATGCTTTCACATCTTTCCAATCCAAACTTTTTGATAAGCTCTTTGGTACACTTAGATTGACTCAAGATTATACCTTTTTTCCTTTATCAAACATTAAATACTAAGAAATAAGTAAGCTCACTCATTATGCTCATCTCAAATTCATTGTTCATTTGTCTTTAAAAATCTTCACACAAAAATAAATTAATAGATCCAAACAAAATTCCATCCACATAAATCTACAAAAGAAGATTATAATAATCTATATTTGTTTATAAACAATATAGTATTAACAAATCCTTAAAAATAACTTTATAATAAAAAAGCATTAAGCCTGTCATACCAAGCACGAGGGCCTTATTTCAAACCATGCAAGGCCTTTTTTAATATATGCATAATCAAGTTATAATGAGCTTTCAAATCTAGGTGGCTACTCAACAAACACTTCTTCTTTTATTACACCATTTAGAAAATTACTTTTAGCATCCATCTAAAAAATTTTAAAGCCTTTAAAATAAACAAATGCAAGCAATAATCATATGACTTTCAAATAAGCAGTTGGTGTGTAAGTTTCCTCAAAATTAATGCCTTCAATTTGATTAAAATCTTTACCTGCAAGCCTTACTTTGTTCCTAATTGTAACTCTTGAGTATTTAATTTATTTAGAATACTCACTTTGATTCAACTCCTCTTGCATTTCTTCAATCAAGAATTCATTATACATCACTTCTTCTACATTAGTGAGTTTAATAATGGATATGAAGGTTCTATAGCTAACTTCTTCTCAAAGGATATTTTTAGTTCTAATTCCTATAGATGGGTCTCCTATGATCAAATCATAGGGATGACTCAAAGTGTATCTCCACTCTATAGAAAGTCTCCCTCTAACATCTTCAAATTCTTCCAACCTAGATTCTCAATTTTGGGCACTAAATCATTCTCATCTATAGGTTCTTTAGAATAGGAAGGGACTCTTCTACCAACAAGGTTCGCCTATCAAAGATTATATATGCCTTTCATATAGAGGAGTAACAATAATAATAATAATAATAATAATAATAATAATAATAATAATAATCTCATCAGATTTAGAATCAAGCTTCCCCAAAACTTTTTTTTTTATTTAATAGAAATATTTACATCCAAAAACCTGTAAATGGGATAGGTTTGTGGTCTTTCCTTTAAAGAACTCTTAAAAGATATTATTTAGCTTGGATTTAATCTTTATGATTCAGAACAGAACATGTTGTGTTAATTGCTTCAACTCAAAAGTATTTAAGAAACTTGTACTCGCTAAGCATAGACTAGGAACTTTTATAAATGTTCTTTCTTTCATTCTGCTTCTCCATTCTACTATGGTGTCCAAGGGGAAAAAAGTTATGCTCTATTCTAATTTCATTATAGAAAACTTCAAAATTATCATTGTCAAATTCTCTATCATGATTATTATAAATAGATGCAATGTGACAACCAATTATTTTTTTTGAATATAAATAGCTAAGATCTTAAATTCAAAAAATAGATTCATTTTTGTGTCTCCAAAATCTCATCACAAAAATCTAGTGAAATCATCAATAATAACTAATATGTATGACTTTTCCCTCAAACTAGTGGTGCTAATAGGTCCAAACAAATCCATGTAAGGAATTTCTAAATGTTTTAAATTGATAAGATTTAATATGGATTTAAAAAAAGACCTAGTTTACTTATCATGCTAACATGTATTACACAAATGGTCATTAATGAAATCTAGTCTATATATAACTCTAACCAAGTTAACTCATGTAATCTTCCTAAGTGTGTGCATGTTAGCATGAAATAGTCTTGTATGCCACAACTAGGACTCATTTAGTGTGGATTTAAGACAAACAACTTAAGTTATCAAGATCAAGCATATAAATATTGTTAATCCTAACAACTTCCAAAATATTTTGTTTAAATCAACCAAATATTTATGATTAAGAAACTTTACATTAAAACCCTTATCATATATGTAACTAATACTAAGAATATTGTATTTTGATCATTAACAAGAAGGACCTTTTCTATAGATAGAGAATTTTTTATACCACTGACCTGACCTAAGTACTTTATAAATTATGTTCTCTCCAAGAGTGGCCTTTCCTCTGCTTTTGAGATCCAATGAAATAAATTTGATTTCGTATTTCATCATTTATCTTGAGCACCCACTTTCTAAGTATCACATTCCTCCACCAATCCTTAAGTGAAGGCATATGTATAAAATAAATTTAGGTTAGTTTATGGAAACCCAAACTTGCTTAGGTTCTATACATTTAAAAATATGAGAGCTATGAAAAGTTCTAGAAGCTTTTAGAATCCATGCATATGCTGGATTTGTAAGTGAATAATGTATGCATAGATTAGCAATGTGTTTAAGTATACGACAAAAACATCTAACTTTAGGGAAGGAATGCACGATTTTGTTAGCTTTAATTTTTCTTTTCTGGGTGGGTGTATTCTTTTATAGTTTCCTACTTCATTTTCCATGTTCTCATTAGCACATTCAAGAAAACTAATTTGTTAACATAAGTCATATTCCTTTTTTTTGCCTTTTAAATTTCTAACTCTTAATAATCATTTTTGAAATTTTCATGTTCATGTAGTAATGTGCTATGAATCTTTTCCAAATAAAAGAAATCTTTCTTTAGAGTTACACATTTTTTAAGCATTTTAATGCAACATGTAATTCATAATAAAGTTTAAGAATTCATCATAATTGAGATTATTTAACTATTTATCATCAGAACCATAAGAATCTCCTTTCTCCATCAAACATTAGTTTATGGCTTATTCTATAAATCCTCCTTCAAAGGAGTTTGAATCTAAATTGACCCATAAAGCATGTAGAGTCCTTCTTTTGCCCTACTTTGCATCACCTTTTTCCTTCTATCTACCATTCTGAATCAAAATTCCACTATCTCTTCTTGGCACAAGAAGCTAAGATGAATATGCCTCTATCCTTAATAAGTAATGGAGAAACCTTACATTGATTCCCTTTTCTTTTAAGGTAAAATGGATGTCACTCCCTCTCTAAGGTACAAAGACATTTCTCTCAATAAAAATCTCACACAAGTTCTCTATAAGATCAATTTATTAAATTAAAGCTCAACTCACAAGGCAAGGTGAATGAAAAAGAATAACCATGATTAAGTGCAACCTAATCAACAAAAGATTTCTTAAGAGAAAAGAGGAAGAGAGAATTCTCCCCACTTTTTTTAAGAGAACACTATTCCTTAAGCCTCCCTTAAGCTCTCTCATATTCAAGTTGATAGCTTAGGCTCCCTAAAAGGGATATTTATAAGGAGGAATAAAAATAAAAAAAACTTAATTTTAATAAAAATAACCCAATCATATTATTTGATAACCCATCATACTATACAATCAGTTCAATTTTCTAGGGTTTAGGGACACTGGGTGATATGTCATCTTAATAGCCATAATGATCATATTGTATGATGAAGGGTCAGACTATATGATCAATACAAACTAAAAATTTCACTCTCTATTTGTTCACCATGGATGATCACATCATCTAATATGAACTCAATAAGGAAAAAATATTTTGCCAAATCCCATAAATCTTATATTCAAATTGGTTAATTACTAAATAAATTTGTACTATATAATATACATACAAACTATAAATTTGGCTTATTATTTGTTCATCTTGTATGATCACATTGTCTAGTATGAACTCAATAAGAAAAAATATTCCATCAAATATCATAAAGATTCAAATTGGATAATTACTAAATAAATTTGTACTATACAATATGCATTTTATCATATGACTATTCAAATTTAGCAAATTGTAATGAACTGACATAATCTTGGCGACTAAAATTAATTAATAAAAATAAATAATCATATGAAATAATTAGAGATTGTATTGATGAGTAAGTCAATTTTTAATTTTAGAGCTAACTAACTTCATTATTGTGGTTACATTTTTTTTAATAAAAATGTATAATCGTCCAATATGATATGAATCATATAGTATAATTTCTTAAAAAAAGTTATTTTCAATTCTCTCAAGTATGTGTGCATGCGCACTTGGTTTTCCATAACATTTGCATGCCAATTATATGAAAAAAATTAAAATACAAATACGAGATTAATAATGTAACTTTGGACTTAACTTCAATTTTATGGCACCAACCATTCCTTTATAGTCTTTATAAGCTCTTCCTTGATCTAGCTCTTTGATCTTAAACAATCATTGTTCGTGCTCTCTTAGATAATCTTTATTGAGTTATTTATTTATAGTACCTACATTAAAACTTACCATAGCCTACACATGCAATTGATTAGTATAAATAAATGTTTAACCATAAATATTTATGATCATAAAAAACTTCAACTCATCTAAAGGATCATGGGATTAACACTAAAATTCCACTAAACATGTCAAGTGTGAAGCTCTCATCGCAAGACTAAGATTCATAAGAGGCTTTGGAACCAAGCACTTATATGTATACTCAAACTTATAATTAATAGTGAGTTAAATTAATTATAAGTATAAAGTACATGATGAGATCTTATAGAAGTATCTAATCATAGTGTAACTTGAAGTTAACTAACTCAAGTACTTCAAAACAATGTGTTAACATTACTTCCAAAACTCACTATTAACCCCATTTTTGGATGAGATTAACATTACTTTGAAAACTAGTAATTATGATATCTAATCTTAGATTAGGAATCTCCTAATTAGCTACTTAAGACACTTCACTTAGTGGTCTAATGTACCTTTCTAGGATCTAATCTAACTCAACAAGATTGGATAGACCTAGATCAAATTCAAATCCAAGCCTAAAGAAATTGAAATCTAAAGACACTTGAATTTAAATTAAACTGAATAGGGTAATTAATATAATTATCTTATTTAAATCTTAAAGTCATTTAAACTTCAAGAAATCCAAACTAAACAAAAACAATTGCAAATCAAAATCAAATAAAACCAAGAAAACAAATTTAAAGCATGAATAAATCCAAATCCAAATCAAGGTCCAAAAGTGGTCAACCCATTTAACATTTTTAAGATTACCCTCATAATTATAAAGGATTTGCTGGAATTTGACATTCAAATAATATAATATTAATGTCCATAAAACATACATAAAATAAAAAATCATTGTGACACGTAAGTCATCATAGGTAAAAAATAAAGAAGCCATAGATGCATAAATTATCAAGAAAAATAAGCAATATACACAAATTTTTTATTTGAAATAATTTATAACAATTTTACATTATGCAAGGGTGAGCTTCAAAATTGTCCCCAAGAAAAAAAATAAACTTGAGGTTTAATAATGCATTTATAAGATTACCCTCATAAGTACAAAGGAATTGCTAGAATTTGACATTTTTACATTATGAAGAGATAAACAAATTTTTTATTTGAAATAATTTATAACATTTTTACATTATGTAAGGGTGAGCTTCAAAATTGTCCCAAAAAAAATTTGGGATTTAATAATGCATTTATAAGATTACCCTCATTAGTACAAAGGATTTGTTGGAATTTAACATTCAAATAATATAATATGAATGTCCATAAAACATAAACAAAATAAAAAATCATTATGACACATAAGTCATCATAGGTAAAAAATAAAGAAGTCGTAGAAGCAATATTGACAATTTTTTTATTTGAAATAATTTATAACATTTTTACATAATGCAAGGGTGAGGTTATAAAAATTGTCCCCAAGAAAAAAAATAAACTTGGGATTTAATAATACATGTATAAGATTACCCTCATCATTACAAAGGATTTGTTGGATGCGGAGAAAATTTGTGACACCACATAGAGTATAGAAATTTCTTATTTGGATGATCAAATGCATCATTAAGGAATAAACATAGTGTCTCAAAAGATAAACATATTATCTTATAATGGATTTGATCATTTAATAAAAGGCTCCTAAGGCTAATGGGTCTTTCGTGTATCACATACTTCTCTCTTGAACTACATGGAAAGTAGAATAGGATTTATTTTAAACTGAAATCATGGTTCCCTATAGAGGCAAGCCCCTATAGTTACTTACATCTTAAGAAGGGTCTCTTCCTAAGAAAACTCTCGATTAATGAAATGAGTTATTATTTTTAAAGGATTTTTAAGTTGGTTTTTAAAGGATTGATTTTTGGGATTTTCAATTTGGATTGGTTCAAAGTGGAGAGAGTTCTTTAAGAAGATAAACGGGCTGAAGTATGAAATGCCTATTGATATTGGGATGCCTTATAGGCATTTCAACTATCTTGTAATTGGGCTTTAAATTTTAGAATTTAAACTAGATTTTGAGTTGATATTTTCATAAAAATTTAGGACTTAGATTCTAGCAGTACAAGACTATGAAAATACCTAGGTTTAAAAACTTGTTCCTGAGAAGGATGCTTAAGAACCTAGTCTACATGTACTTCTAACACATGTCAGATGCTCTACTTAGTTTCACTTTGGGAATTATCAATCATTCCTCTCACTTGAGAGAACTAACCTATCCTTGACTCTTCAAGACTTACAACCTACCTAGAGAGGCTCCAAACTAACACCACTTGAGCATATTTTAAATTCATGATGCCAAGTCTTATGAATGCAAGATGGTTGTGCTGTTGTATTTTTAAGAAAGGAATCTATGAACCTGGACTCACTCTTTAATATCTAAGATCATGTAGGGTGTGAAATGCATCTAACTAATACACATTTTTTTAGAGTTTTAAATATTTTGATTCAAGATTTATTTGATGTCATGGGTATGCATTTTTATGACTAATGTCATGCAATTAGAAATAATTATGGGCCAAATCAATAAAAGAAGGAAAGCTTCCCCAAGAAGGTGATTATCCTTATAGGTCAGATGTCTCTTATGTGCAATGGAAGAAGTTACTTAATTCAAGGATTTGAGCAATATGATTTTATGGTTTCAAAACCTAATTGGTTTCTAATTGATTTTATGTTTTGCATAAGGCTTTAGTTTATGTGAGTTTTCAAGTTTTATTTAGTTTTGTTTCAGTTGTTTAGATTTAGATTGGGTATAAAATTTAATTTTCCCTATGAGCTTAATCGTCCAAGCATTCAATCACAAGAAAGCACAACACAGAAAGAAACTTAGAAAGCAGGTTGATTCTATTATGCACCAAAAATAAATCAAGTCAATTTTAATTTAAGAAAAAGGTCAATGCGGCCGGGTACCATTGTACACCCCGAAAAAAAGAGAGCAAACGGGCAGCCAAGCTCTGCCCTTATACAGCCCAGCCTAGAACTACAAGTCCAGATCTATAAGACTTCTATCCATGATGGTCTCCTTCTTTAGAGACATCCATTGGGCTTCACAGGGGACTACTACATATATCTTTTAGTAGAGTAAGCTCCTGCTAATCCTAGACCCTGTAGATCCTAACCTAATTCTAAGCTCAAATTTACATTTTGATTTTGAAATTAATTTCTAGACCTTGCAAAATAAATGTCAGCAAAATACAAATAACACACAGTAGTTATATTTCACAAATATACGAGCTTAATATTAGCTGCTTGCCAAGTTCACCTATCTTATGGGCTATGCTTAAGGACTTAAGCATACCTACAAGAAAATAGCATTTTTAATTTATTTATGATAGCAACCCTTTCTAACATAGCCCCCTATAGAAGATAATGGTAGATCTAAAAAAACATCCTATCATCCAGTTTAACGGGTGAGCAATCTTAGACATGCAGTCTAAAATAGTACACCACCAAGACATGTGAAGCACATCATATCACAACACATCACAAAGAATCATAAAAGAATCATAGAACGACCTAACCTAGGTCTAGGGTCTGTGACCTAATAATCTAATGTGTGAAGTAAACGGGCTTGTATAAGAAGACTTTGATAGGCCTCTTTAGTTCATGTTTCAATTTGGAATTTGAATTTGTTTAAATTTTACCTCAACTAAATTCCAAATTGTGATTTAATTTCTAAATTTTAAATTTGTTCAATTTTACCTAAATAATATTTGAATTTGTTCAAATGATTTAGTTCAAGTTTATTCATAATTTTTGGACATTTGGTTGATTTTTGTGATTTAATTAGTTTTTGTTAATTATTTGAATTATTTAATTCAAATAATCACATAATTAAGCCAATTTGTGATTTATTAAGTTTGAATGAGTTTCATTGATAATTTTATGTTCATTAGAATTCATTGAGATGATTTGAGGTTGTTTAATTCATTTTCATTAATTATTTTATTTTCTGTTAATTTATTTAATTAAAATTGAGATTTAAGATTTAAAATTTCATTTCACATGAATTACATTTAATTGATTTCATTCAAAGTCAAACTAAGGCTAAAATATCCTAAATTAATTGGGGATTTTATTTTTAATGGATTTCTATCATCAAGATCAATCTATAGAGCTCAATTTTACATTTTTTTGGATTTGTATTTATTTTTCTATAAAATTTTGAATTTTTTATGATTTATAATTAATTTTATAAGGATTTTCTTATTTTATAACGACGAGCTGATATGGTAGCCGCTATGGTGTCGTCACTATGTGATGAGTCATGATTTGGCCATGTCGATCTCGCGTGGCATTCACGTCAAAAGCGGTGCCACATGGGATGATCCTCGATCATTTGATCGAAGATCAAATGGTCTCAATTCGATCTGCGACATCCTTAAGTGATAAAATCAAATTGCTGACTAAATCATGATCGCCTGCTCCTAATAGAAGGATCGGACGACGGATATTAGATCTTGTAGATCTTAAATGAGAGACGAACACCATTCATCATTTTTGACCAATTTTCGGCTATCGTTAGTGAATTTCGATGCAATTTTGATTGTAAAATATTCAGTGATTGATTTACAACCCATCCACTTAGGGATCAATTTCTTTTCGAAAAGGACCAAAACTGAACGCTAGGGAGGACGATGATGAAGCATACCACATTTTTGGTGATCATAGGTAGTGAGATCAACTCCATTAGCTTCGTATCAATGTGACGAAGTGGTGTATGAAATTTGGTGGCTTGCCTCCCTGTGGATTGCTCCCTATACCAACATCAGATCAATTTTTCGGCAACTCTTATCATTTTTTGGCTCGTCAGTGGTGAGTGGATGAGGTGTGGATTCGTTTGAGGTTGTCTCGATCTCTAGAACATGTTGGAATGTTCAAATTATGTGAGAACCTCTCCTTTGGATTTGACCATTAAAGGGGATCAGTTTTCGTCCGTTCTCTGGCGTGCCGGTGGAAATGAGTCGGGGGAAGGGTCTCCTCCTTCACCTCTTGCTTTGGTGAACATTTTGGGATGAAAATAGGGAGGGAATTGGCCTTTCCTCCCCTCTTTCCATGTTTGGCCGATAGGCATACTTATGGCCTTCTAGGTGGCCGGATTCTGGCCACTAGCGGCAATAAGGTCAATCAAGGGGTGGATTCAATCCCCCTTGGCCTTGTGAGCAAGTTTGAATCATTGAATGGAAGATAAAATGACATATACCTCTACTTCCTCTCATGGTCGAGCCATAGGCTCTTCTTGATTTCCTCGTGGTTTGGTGGCCTTCAATTAATGGCAGTCATCTCTTTTATCTTTAAGCCAAGAGAGAAGATTTAAATGGGATAAAGGATCAAGGAAATCAAAGTGGACTTTGCTTCACATGATCCCTCTTTGCCATTAGATAATTTTATCATTTTGGTCTAATTTATATTTGATCAATTTAATTAAGATTACTTGGCGATATCTTTTAATCCATTTAAGGATGAATTTAAATAAATTCCATAGCTTTCATTTCAATTTGAATCCATTTGGTGATTAACCTTAGCATTAGATTTAACTTAAGTCTCAAATGCTTTAACCACCATTAATTAGTTTTAAATTTTGATTTAAATCATCCTTGATTATCCATTGGATGATTAGGAATTGACTTAATCCATGTCACATGAAGGTTTAGCCCCTCCAAGTCAACTTGACTCGTTTTACTTTTAAATGGATTAAGTTGGGTTTAGTTGAGTCAAATTACCAAATTTGACTCAATTAAATTGTGTTCACACTCCAATTATGTTTAATCACATGTGTGAAATGATTTGGATTGATTTGTTTCATTTAACTTTAATTGGATTTCAATTTGAACCCATTTGACCCAAAGTGAGCTTAATGGGTTAAGCTTGTGTTTCATTTGGGTTAAATGACCAATTTGACTAAATTTGATTTAATTATGGGTTGGATTGTGTTTGATTATCATTCCAAATGATTTTGAGCAATCAAATTGAATTGATTTCAATTTGATTTGGGTTCATACCCAATAGGACCCATTTAGGTTCATTTAGATTAAGTGGTCTAATTAACCAAATTAAGGCCTAAATAAATTTAAATTCCTTTAAATTTATGATTAGACATATTTATTTAATCATTTAAAATATTTGAAAATTTTTGAAATGATTTAATTTTCATTTAAATTCGCCAAATGGGTTGACTAGTTTTGACTTTGGTTTAGTTTTGGATTTGTTCATTTGTTTTAATTTGATTTCAATTTAGTTTATCTAGATTTATTTTGATTTAATACAAATTTAGGATTTGGGTTGTGTCCACCTAAGTCAATTAGGTTAGATCAAACCTAAAGAAGGATCCCTAGATCACTAGGTATAGTGTCATAAGTATTGAATTAGGAGATTCCTACTTAAGATTAGGACATCCTAATTACTAATTTCAGAATGATATTAACCTCATCCAAAAATGAGGTCAACACTGAAATTTTGCATTCAAATAATATAATATCAATGTCCAAAAAACATAAACAAAATAAAAATTCATTGTGACACATAAGTCATCATAGATAAAAAAAATAAATAAAGAAGTCACATATGCATAAACTATGAATAAAAATAAGCAATATTGATAAATTTTTATTTGAAATAATTTATAACGTTTTTACATTATGCAAGGGTGAGCTAACAAAAATTGTCTGTAAGAAAAAAAACTTGGGATTTAATAATACATTTATAAGATTATCCCCGCCCAATTAGTTGACATAAAATGAACTTTCCTTGATTAAGAACTAACTAGATCCCGACAAGTCAAGGTTCATGCAAGTCAATCATTTCCTCTTGTAAGTTTACTATCTCTTTGTTTTATACTAGGATCTAAATTAAGTAAGCTCCTCCAATGCTTGCACTTGCCTAACTAGGGCCACCACTGCCAACATGCCTATGCCCTGAACATCTACTCCATTCAAGTGAGGGGAAGTTAGTCTACAAATTATAGGAGGTGACAAAGATGATCACTATGGTGACTACATGTCTTTGAGAAGAGTGTCAGACCTCATCGATGAAGATGATTCATAAACAACAATCACTTGCAAACCCATCGCCATATCTTATTACCTTATATAAGTTGCACCTGTGATATGCAATTAGTCAGAGAGGGGAAACTCTCTATCCCAAAGTTTAAAGGGGAGCCTAATAAGCCTAATGGAAAAACTTGACAACCACATAGAAGGATAAACAGACCACTAAGATAACAATGATTCCTCCACCTCACTTAATAATCAAATTTATGAGTAATCAAAGAAATCAGTCATAACAAATATATTGAGTTGCTCTTAAATTAATTTTGATCCAATCTAAATTTAAGTTCAATCCAAACTAAATTTGTTAGTTAATTTATTGTCTTTGACCTAAAGAAAAAAACCAATCAACTTGTCGAATAATTTCAAGTCAAATTGATGGCTCTAATAAAAGATATATATTGTTAATGAGCAAGACTGATTTGGCTCAAAGATCTCTCACAAATTAGATTGAAATGAACAAGCTAATTAACAAGCCAATCTAGTTCAACTGAACTCAACCATAAAGTAGGTTGAGCCAACTTAAAACTGTACCAAAAATATACATCTACATGATTACATAAACACTAGTTTATAAACATAGATATAAATGAGCGCATAAATACACAAAAAAAAAAAAAAAAAAAAAACTAATATAATTAAATCGATGAATGTGAACATTTTTTTTTTTTTTTTGAACTATTAACTTTTCCCAAGAGATTTAAATTTTTAATTAAGAGCGAATACCCTTAACGCCTAAAATCAAATTAAAACATATAACCAAACTTAAATTGGTTTGAGATAGATGCACCATGCCAATAACGAGGCAAACCAATTAATAGAAGAATTGCCAAATAAAAACAAATATAATTGAATGCAATTAGTACTCATATTAAATTGATCGTCCATAGCGTCATGAATCTAAACTTGAAAATAACATTTAACAATCATCATTGATCAAAGTATCACATTTCAACGAAAAAAGCTTCATTATTTTACAATTAACATTAAAATTTATCAAAAATCAAGCAACAAACAAATTTAATAAAAACATAATAACGAAAAAATTACAATAATTTTAACATTAAAAAAATATAAAGCTAAATACTAATGGGCAAAAACTTGTAAATTCTTTTAAGATACGATAAAATGAACTTCAAAACTAGGCCTGCCTAGCACTAGTTCAAAGTTCTGAGTATATATACCAAGAAATTTAACAGCCAAAAAAAGAGCATTTTCATAAATAAGAGAGCAGAAGCACAAATTCAAAAGCAATTGCACCTTTCCATTCATGTAGCTCAGCTGAAGGCCCTATTTAAATTCATTTGAAAGACAAATGAAGACAACCATAGGCCAAAAAAGAAACAGTAAGAAACTCGGAAGTGGAATTAGAATCCAATGAAATCATAAAACATACGCACATCAATCAGTACACAGAACATAATCTTAAAACGTAGAGAATTCAATAAAAGTGCATTTCATATGCTAATCCTTGACATCAATTCAATTATCATTTCTCACAACAGAGAGCATGGGTGTACTTATCTTCCCTTCAGAATTTGGCATAAAAATATCAAATTAGCGCCTTAACTCTGTTGCACTGCCACATTTAACTGTCCGTGCCTCTCCATCACCCTTCTAGTGGCAAGGGCTGCTGCCTCACTAGCACGCAAAGTTCCAGTGGCCATGATGGCAGCAAACTCTCTTGTGATTTCTTCTTGAACCCTGCTCCTGGCTTCACCAAGTGGGTCTGCAACGGTAAGTTTCTTCTCCGTATCTGCAGATTTGTTCTCTGCGGCTTTGGCTACAGCGTTGGCTTGTTCCGGCCTCTTTTCTGGATTTGGAGTTGGAGCAGCAACTGGTTTGCTTGGGTTTGAAGCAGCAGCACTTTGTGCAGCCGACTGCTGTGACTTTCGAGTAGGAGGAAGGAACTGAAATGTTTGAGGAACAGAACCAGATCTCATTGTAGTTTCTAGTTGCTGGATCATGGGTACTACCAAATAATAATAATATTATTATATTTAATAAAATAATGGAGTGATAAAAAAAAGTTAATATGTGCATTATAAAGTAAAGTATGCAGCTCAATTGACATACAGATTAGTGGTGCCATTGGGCTGGTCATGACTTCGTTTGGAAGTTCAAGAATGTAGTCAGGAATGGAGGTTCCAACGAGAAACTGTGCAAGCTCATTGCTGAAGTTATTGCAATTGTGGCTGAGGAGCCTGTAGGTTTCGGCAGTATAACGTGAACTTATTTCCTGCAAATAATCCTCAAAAATCTCCTTGGGTACATGGGTCAACCCAAGCTCCACCGAACGGAGGGGAACTCCATATGGAGTCCTTCCAACGGGATCATGCTGGATGCCTGCTCCAAAGTAGTACTCGTTACCATAAACAACTATACCACTGTGCCTACAAAATTTCACGGAAATCAGTACTGATATAACATTTTTTAAAGGCCAAGAACATTTAATTAGTTGTAAAATCTATCAATCAATATACCGCCTGCAATTATTTAAGAAACTTGATTCTTTACCACTTCCACAAAATTTTCCAAGATAGATAATTTACCAAATTACAGTGGTTCATAGTTGATATGTGGCAGAAGTGGTTCATAATTCATAGTTGCAGGTCCAAAACCAATCTCAATAGCTAATTCATAGGCAAAACAAAAACGACATAAACTGGCATGGAGAGAAGCGTACATACAAAGTTGAGGCCTGCACCTTTCTGCACTAATGGCTGAACATAAGGCACTCAGCGCAAGTAGTCAACAGTCATGACAATTGACAAATTATATGGCATGTACAAAAAGACACCATATGACAATCGCATATAGGACCAGGCCAAACAAATAAAAAAATGGATAATTTATATACATATCAAACACCTAAAATTAGATATTTACTTATCTAACACATTCCTATAATTAAAAAGGTGCATTTCACTTTTAAAAAGTAAGTGATGATGATATTTTCGATTTAATATTGAAGATTAGGATTATATATATATATATATATATATATATATATATATATATATATATATATATATATGTGTGTGTGTGTAAAAATTAAAATTTAGATGTTAAATATATAAATATATAAGAATTTTATGATATGCATGTAAACCTCTCATAAAAATTTTTTAAACATAATGAAAATCCTCTCATATAGTTTAAAGGGGGATGACACTTCTAAAGCAAAAAATCTTCAAATTATTTTTTGAACTAATTTATTTCTTTTAATTAACAGAAAATTATATAACAATCATATTCAAAAAGTGTATTTTAAGCTACAGGAAGTTTTGGTGCATTATTTTTCAACTTTCTGGTCAAACTTATTGGCGGAACTGATCAAAAGATGTCAACTTACATGGCCAACTGATCACACAATACATCTCATTTACTATATAAAAACTCTACTGGAAGTAGAGATGGAAATCGCAAAGATACCTCGAATCTATCCAAACCCTTGTCTTCCGTAACCAAATTCGATTGGGTAATAAGAAATTAATATCGTATCTTTTTCCCAGCGAATAATGAATAACATTTGCAAACTTGATACCAAATAATATAATCTGATAATTGAGAGACATTTAAAATCCAAAACTATTCATCAACACATAAATAATATTTTTAAAATATAAAATAAATTGCACTAATAATATAAAATAAAGCACATTCAAGTACATAAATTTGATATCCATCATTATTTTAAAGTTTTAGATATTTAAGATAACATGTATTTTGTGATGCTCTAGTTCTCTTTTAGGATAGTTCCCCAATGAAATATCCAAAATTGTGGTGAAATTATAAGACCACCTTCTAATAAAATGATCAATTTTTAAATAGGATTAAATAACATCAGTCTCTCAAATGTTAAAGCCTAATGTAGAATTTTGTACCCGATTTGGGCATGGGCATTCTTTAAGTTTCTCAATGCCATATGCCCCTCATGTAATCTCCTTTCAGAATTCTATACTCATCTTACCAAACCACTAATATTTCTGTTATAACCATAACTTTGATCAAAAAAAATTTTTTAGATCTAAAAAAATATTAAAATGTAATTAATAATAAGAACTTACTCTTATAGGAATACTAACCAAATAAATAAATAAATTACACAGCTTTACTTTATGTATAAAAGTTTCAGATATCATATGTTACATTTTAATCTCTTATTTAAGCTAAGCATAAGTTATGTCAATATCGATCATACATTAATATATAAGTTCCCTTAGGGGCCGTTTGGGATCACTTTTATTTTTTATTTTCTATTTTATATTTTTGTTTTGTTTTGTTTATGTTTTGCTTAAAAATAAACTTGTTTGATTGTATTTGTTGTTTTAAAAACACTCAAAACATCTTTTAGATGTTTTGAGTGTTTTTAAAAATAACATTATTTATTTTTGAAAACAAAAAATAAAATCACATAAAAAATACTCTAAATAAACATATTTTTAAAAACAAAATAAAAATAAAAACAAAAAACATAACAAATTGAGATCCCAAATAGCCCCTTAGATTATGTAACCAAAATGATTTGAGAAGCAATATGTTTTAAAATTACAATTAGTTTGATATGCTAGATAAATTTGAGCACTAGGAGAATAAAAAAAGATGTTCAATTTTTGCTCAAATGGAATTTTTAAAATTCAAATGGTAGTCAAATTAAAAAGGATAGACAAATAAAAAACTAATTTAGAGAAATGAGCAAGTATTACTTGATGAAAAAAATATAAAAACAGATTGAGATTACTTGAGCAATACAACGGATGGTAAATATTCCAATAAGGTTGTTATTATAATTGATGTTGAAGAATTAAAAAAGAGAAGAGCTAAAATCAATGTGATGTTCTGCACAAAAAAATTGTAAGAAATAGAGCTAACTCATGCAGCACTAAAAAAGAAAAGAATTAGGGTTCATAAAGTTAACCTTCACTAATTGGGAGAAGATTAATGATAATGACATAAAGACGTACATGGTGCATAAGGTTCCTACTACTGCGGGACACAAGGAGAGGGTAAATGTGCCTCATGTTGTAATCAAAAGGAGCTGTTTCATGCAGTCCAATTACAAAGATGATAAAATATAAAAAGATATCCTGGTTATTTTCTAATTCAAGATTGCTGTTAAATATTCCTATTCCAAAAAAGAGGTATTTTGTGTAAAAAAGCCTACTCATTAAATTTGAAGTAAGGTGATGATTCACTCCCATCATTAAAGTTGTCAAACTGAATTGATCCTGAATGTGACTTCATCAAGTAGGCCCATCGCTTCAATCTTGTTCATTATTTTCCTTGATCCACATTTATTCTTATTCCTATGTTCTCAACCTACAGGAATTTCACGTATTTTCAGTACAAAATGAAATTTTCATACTTTGAACTCTCTTAAAAGCTTGAATCTCATTCCCACACCATCATGTAACCGTGTCTTCTCCATCCATGTAAACCTTCAAAGAAATTTAATATAGATTTAACACTAGTAATCATCAGATTCATGTGATACCAGTTTGTAGAATTTTGCTGCATGACGTACTAGAGTTTCTTTGTAGAGTCTTACTGCATGGTTTACTAACTTTTTTATCATATGATTTACTAACTTTTTTATCATTTTCGGTTATACTGCTTTACCTACAATTTCCTACTTTCGGGTCAAACCCTTAATTTCATCACCTAGCATTTGTTTTCATCAATATTTTCATCCTTTAGAGGTCATGGGAATGCAAAACCTGACTGCACAAATTCAGGATAAGATTATGTCCATCAAACCTACCACAAATTACTCGAGTTTTACATACGGGGTTGTTGCAACCTATTGTTTTGGTCCGTTTTACCTACTACTAGCATATTGTATGGTTCAATGTAAAGTATACTTCAACTAAAACAATAGAAAACTCGCCCATTCCAGTCCCATCTTTTCCTTCTAATAAATAAAATTAAATTAAATAGTTCAGTCGCCACATTCATTTTTCTTAAAAATGCAAGTGTGATATTTAAAATAAACTAAAAATGACCTTATTCTATAATTAACCATCATCAGTGAAATTTCAACAACTCAAAGTTTCTCGCAGAACCTTCTACATTCATTCTGTTACTGACAAATCTGACATTAAAACTAGTTCAGTTAAATACTTTTCACTTCTAGGCATGCCAATTTTAGTCTATAACTAAAGCATACATGGCACGCAATGCATCATATCATGTTGAATCTCTCAAGCAAATATACTTAAACTATTTCAAATCAGTTTCATACACATCACCTGTAGATATTAAGTTACAACTGTTGAAATGTAGAGACAAATTTCTCTACCTAACTCTTATAAGCTTATTATCTAACACTCTAACCTTTACAAGCTTGTTATATGTCACCCTCTACCAAACCTCCAATTCTCTATAATTATATTACTTAAAATCTAGCTATCTTTTACAAGCTTGCTACTTAATACCTATAAACATTATAGAACAAGATGATAATCTTTTGCTTAATTCAAAAAAGTCTACAGACGGCGGTAAGAGAAATGGCAAATTCAGTGCTCAGAGATTGATAGTTCTCGTCAATGTCATAAGAGAAATTTTTATGACATTTGTGGGTAAATATTTATATCACACCTTTTATCCAAAACTAATTGACATTTATCTAGGGCAATTAACGAACCGATTTTGAGCCGATCCGAAGCTGGCTCGAGATTGGCTCGTTGCTCGAATTATTCAGTTTCAAACCAACTCGGCTCATTTTCTAATCGATTTCAAGCCAGCTCGTTTTGATTTTGAGCTAACTCAAACTGAACTTTTTCATTTTCTTTTGCTTCAAAATCAAATGGAGTTGGCTCATTTTGATAGAGCTAACTTAAATTTAATAAAAAGGACTATTTAAAAAATTTTAAAAATTGAATTGAGTGCATGAAATAAAAAAATAAAAAAAAGACTTTCAAAGAAATAATGTTCATACTTATAAATAGTTTATATTTATTTTAAAAGATTATAAGTTACAATTCAATATATTTAATTGTAACATACAAGGTATATACATAAATTTAAATTTCTTTTATAATAAATAAATTTGATTCGATCTCAAGTTAGTTCAATCGAATCTGTGGTCAGCTCAAGATCGGCTTGAAAAAAAGTTCAATCCAAACCCTTGGCTTGTAGCTCGGCTATATATGTTCGATTTGATCTAAATTTCGATTAGATTTTTTAGCTAAACTAACAACCTTATAATTATCCCTTAATACAAATATGAATATGGGTGAATCTCATTGAACCATGCAAACTTTCTTATATTTTTCTTTAGATCTCCTCTCCTTGATTATTTTGTCCTGTCTCATGATCATAGCTCACGAGTGAATGTTTATTACAATAGATTATTTTTAGATAGTAGTCTCTCATCACAACATATAATTGCCACCTTCAAGATGCCACAAATTCAAGCCTAGTTATCTATGATCCCCAAATCAAAAGTAGGTTTTTCATTCACACTATTCATAAAATTTGTGAATAAAAGAGAAATTTATCTTAAAATAACATCAGCATACTTTCTACAACTTCTTGTTTCCTCATTCTTTCTACTAGTTGTTCAAAGATATTAAATTAGTGTTAGAAGTTAAAACTTCAATCCATGATGACTAAACCAACCTATATTCCCAACATGATTTATTAACCACAATGCCTTTTGTGTGTTATATATACTTGTCAACTAATTTTTAAGATAAGTGTTTCGTAGATATTAATCTACAAGTTAGGAATGAGAACAGATAAGAATCTTGAAGCAATCATTCTACTAAAGAGTGATACAATAAATATCTAACAAATGCATGCTGAAGTAAAATTCAAGCTAAAGAAAGAGCAAAAGTTCAATATTATACAAATGACCTACCACTTCAATATTTTCTGGAGAGGCAAGTAGCATGTATACTTCTACCCATTCACAAAACCTAGTAAACCCTTCAAAGAAAAGGAATTTTTAGGTGCATAAGCCAATCAACATTAAAGGTAACTTTCAGGCTGCTTTGTTTTTCAGAAAATAATCAGAAAACAACCACAACTGTGTTTGGCTATTTTTCAAAAAATTTTATGATCAAAAACTGTTTTTGAGAACAAGAACTATTAGAGTCTAGTAGCTATCAGAATATTATTGTTTGAATTTTTCAAAAAAAAAAATATTTGAAACACATATAGTAGCTTTTCAAAAAATTGTTTTCCCTACAATAAGTTTATAACCAATTTTTCAAAAAATTATAAATGCCCCAAGCAGACCCTAAGACTTGTTGGTCATTATTTAACACCGAAGCTCCAGACTATCATCTTTATCAAACACTATGCATTAATTTAGTTTGAAGTAGTATTTAGCAAGATAATAGTTTTGATTAATTGAACTTTGCACAATGAATTATTAATGAACCTCTAAAACATAATTTCCCTTACTAAATATGCCAAAGTATTTTTAAGGCAATTGGTTTCTTGAAGGTAGAAATCACATTCAAAAAGGATAAAGTTTGTTAAATCTCATTAAGTTGAATACAAATAGACAACAACACTAATTTCAAACATAACAAATCTTCTCAACAATCTCTCTCAAAATTAAATGACTTAATCTTGGCATTCAAAATGAGTGAAAAAATATAATTAATTTAAAGCAACCAAATGATTCGGAGGATTGAAACATCTATAGCTTAAACTAATTAAATTTCACCAATTACTTTTTTATTATATCTTGAATACTATTAAAGACCACAATAATATCTAACATTTGGAAATTGAAAAAAAATAAGTAAATTAGCATAAAAGAAGAAAATAATTATTACTAGCAAATCATTTGAAGCTAATAAATCAAATGTCAAAAGTCATTTTAGGTTCCTATTTTTTCAATAAGTTAAAAATCATGTCAAAGATTTTGAATTATAACATCAAAGTCTAACAATTAGTATGGTAAAACTTGAAAGACTAGAGTTGTTTATCTTTAAAAAAAAAATTGAAAATCAATAGATTTACCAAACTTAATGTAGGATTAGCATTACAAAGATAATCATAACTATTTAAGAAGAATCAAGAAATGAATCACACATATTTATGCGGAGTTTGGAATGAGTAGAAAACATTAACATAAAAAATTTTGCTATTAACAAAATAGCAAATAATATATATAATGTGGATATAAAAATTGCCAAAAAGCTAGAAATCTACCAAAGAAAATAATATGAAAAAATCAAAATAATAATAATTTATATAATAACTAGTCACAACTAATCAAAAAATTGATATAAATAAAATTGTTGGTTAATGCTGCTGGAGAATCAAGTGATATCAAGTCATAATATACTTTTATTTCTTGAAGTTATAAATTAAATATTTAGAATGGAGAATGCCTAAAAAATATCATAAAAATTCAAAATTATAAATACATCAAAAACGAGTGTTTGTCAAAAAAAGAAGTCAATAATTGCCAAATTAAGTGTGGCAAGATTGAGTTTAATAATGGATGTGAACTTATTATAATTGAAAATCTTAGGATCACTAAATAAAAATTGTGCACATTCCAATGATGCTCAATTACATTTCTTAAGATAAATAGAAATCATATAAAAATCATTTATTTGTTCTATATTTTTCATTGAGTATCTCAAAAAAATGGCTTTCACAAAAGATTAACTAAAATGAAATTAAATTCTCATTGAAATTAATATAAATTTATTATAATTTTTCTAAGCATAAAGCTAAATGGTAATTTGTATGATTAATTTTTCTAATCCATATGCTACATATAGATAAATTTGACCATCTAGCACAAGCTCATAAATCATAATATAATTGATATAAAATTTTAATTTGCACTAATAGTGAGTGTGTCTAATAATGCAGCTTCTTCACATTCGGCTCAAGGCTAATATGGACCTCATTTACTGTTTACCCAAATTATGATTGCTTTATTAATAGTTAAAAAAGTTTATTCATTATTTTGCTAGGATAACACAATGTCAAAAAAAGAGATCATAGTCCATATATGTTGTTTACTTTTTAATCCAACAACTTTTTAGAAGATATTAAAACACTTTTGCATATTTCTCTTCTTTGTTTTCAACTATGCCAATTAGTATCAAAGTCATTGCATGCAACATATTACTAATTGGCAACAATGCTCGCAATTGGGAAATCTTTTGTCACACTCATTCCTCTTCTGTGTAGCAGCTAAAGTTTCTATCCACCAAAAATTCCAGTACTTTATCACAAAGATATGAAGTGAGATTCACAACCTCAAGAACGATGATTATCTTACCTTGACCTTGACAACCACACTAATTAAACTAACAACTACACCAATTATTAAAGAATCCATTGCAACGAGCTCCACTGTGCCTTGTCAACACAATCAACTAGCTTATCCAAAGCTTCTTTAAATTTGACAAGCAATGACCCTATCAACAAAGACGCAATGACTTCAGAGTAAAAATTCATATCTGATGGTCATTTCTACATCAAGGATATTAGAGATGGAACATTAATATTATCATAAAGATTACATTTATTAAGGCAAAGTGCAGTTTAAAAGCTAACATATGTGACTTATAGTATGGGTAAAAATACTAAAATTGCACTTCACCCCTTAAGACATTGGTGAAATATTGAAAGTACTACACCAAATTATTCCACTACAAGGGAGTTATGTGAGTATTGTTAAAATATAAGGGGTGAAGTGCAAATGAGATAAATTATAAAAGAGTGAAATGATTTTACCCTGCTTATTATTTATAAATACTCCTTTCATTCAAATTAAATTTACAATCATATATTAAAATCAAAATGGTAATTAGTTGGACTCCTAAAAGCTATTGAAGGAAATAAGGCCTTAATTCCATTTACTCTTATTTTAATCTTAGGAAACAAGGAACAATATTTAAACTTTCAAAGTTCATGATTTTATATGTGAACCGCATTATTCTTTTTTTTATTAGATTTATCATAAAAAAATGAAGTACACAGAGATTCCCCCCTCCCCCGTCAAATCAAACAACTTCAAAGCTTCAAGTGGAGTAATAAATAAATCCATATTCCTAAAGAAAAAAAAATCTACTCAATGTGTGCTCAACAAAAAGTAATACATGAAGTTTCAATGAATATATAATACTAAAAATTGTTGATATGTCATGAATGGAAAAGATAACACAAATACAGTAGAATATAATGCACCCATGCCCCAGATATGTTAAATTAGTCTATAGTAAACGCATGCCAAAGTGATATTGGAGACAGGAGGTAGGATATCACTTTAGGCGTATCACTTTAGTGCGATACATGATGTATCATACGTTGGGATAGAGTGTGTTTATCACTTTAGGCGGATATCACTTTATGTCACTTTAGACAAGTTTTACTGTACTCGATTACTAAAGCTGAATAGAAGATTCTAGAAATAAAAGTTGCAATTTAATCCATTCTACACAAAAGTGCAGCAAAGATAAATCTTGTTCTTAAGGTTCGCTCTCCGAAACTAAGAAAATTTTAGTTACCATGCCAAAATGAATAACCCTGAGTAAGTTTTGGCCCTAGGATTAATCAAGATCTAAGAAGTTGCACAGGGAATCACCGCACATGTTTATAATTTTTTTAAGTGAGTTATCTACGTAAGGTAAGCATTAGAAGTTTTTAAATCAAGTGGATTCAAGAATGAATAGAAAATTCAAGGTAAGTAAGTATGACCAAAGAGGCGCATTTTTCAACAGCGTGCAATATCTCTAAAGAACATATGCCAAAATATATAGCACAAAATTTTATGTTCGCATGGGAAAAACGGGCGGCCTCTCAGAACAAAAAATTTATGCATTCAGCCGCTCACCATATGGCTTCAATAGACTTTCCGAGAAAAGCGGCTGAAAGCTGGCGTGCAAGCCCTTGGCTCAAGTCGTAAATATTTAAAATGACCTTCTGACCCTCCTGTTTATGTTCAGAACATCACATTAGTAAATCATTCAGAAGGAACAACAAATTAAAATAGGAGAATCAAAGCAGCGAGAAAAAAGCAATCGCTATAATACCTCCGCCATAACTTTTCTCGAGTCCTCCTCTACAAACTATTATCCAAGAAGCCCTAGAAAAGCAAACAGTTCTTTCAGATCCAAGCCAAATTTTGAATAAGACCAAATAAGACCATCAAATAGATATTACCAATGGATAATCACTAGTGCAATTGCACTTTACTGAAATTTCAAAACAAACATTTTTTTCATGTAGAGAAGATCAATTTTCACTCCAAAAAAAAAAAAAAATGTTCCTCCCACAATTGTATCAAAATGAAAATAAATTGGAAAAAGGAAAATACCTACTCTAAAATCAAACGAATATAAACGAACCAGTACCATTAAATCCGAAAAAGACGAACAAAATTGCAGAGAACATTTACCTAAGAGAAGAAAAGACTCGGATGGAACAGCAATATTTGAGCCTCCGTAAGCGCTCAGCACTTAAAAGAAAGGAAAGAAGAAAGGGGGCTCGAGCCCTTTTATAACATGAGAGGGTACGATTCTGAACGAATTTTTTTCCTGTTCTTTTTAATAATCGGGATCCAGGATTCAGGCGCACAGAAGAATACTATGCGGGTATCATCATTAACCGTGAATTTGATTCAACATTGACAGTGGACGGCGGATGTTGCTATCGTGCTGAGGTTTTGTAGTTTCTGCTTCCTACGCTTAGTGTCGGCCTTCAAGAATCCAAGCTGACGTGGCATTTTCAATGCCTCAGGAAACTTCTAGATGGTGCCCGACGCGCTTGAACGTGCTGAAAAACGAAGCCGACGCGCCAAAACCTTGGAAGTAAAAGGCTGATTAGTGCGTGCGCCACCAGAAATAAAGTTGGTAATATTAAAGAATATATTATCAAACTTTTGAAATTAAAAATTTTATATTAATATGAATGAAAAATCTATATTTTTAAAGTTATAAAACTTCGAAAAAATGAACATGTAACTAATATGGCAGTAATTCAAAGGATGACTAAACCAATTATCCAATTTTTAGCAATTTTGTAAATTTAAATGTTGGATGTCACTTGTCTCTCGTGATTTTCTTATCATATTGGAAGTCATTATTCAATCTTCAATTTTGACATTTATTTTTTCTTTGGATTATATTAGATGGGGTTCTCGTTTTGCTACTGAGATTTTTTGAGTTCATCAATGTATGCCAGATTAATTTTACTTATTTACTTCTGTCTTTTATTTTCACATCTGGATAAATCTTTTTCAATACTGTTATATTTTTGTCGCCTCTTTTAGGCATCTCTTATAAGACTTTTTCAACTTAATAACATTGTTGGGCGTGACCCTCATCATTCCTGAAAAAATATGGCAGTATTTGACAAGCTACTCATTGCTCGGCTTAATCAGAGCTCGTTCATGATCGTTTGATTTACTAATCTAACAAATTTTAATACTTTCGTACTTGATTGTTAAATGAACAAACTTGAACAGCTTGTCGTTTGGTTCATTTATGTTCATGAACAATATCGTTTAAAGCTCATAAACAAGCTCATTAATTGTTTCGATAATCCAACTTGAACCAAGCTCATAAACAAACTCAAAATGAGCTTGAGCTTGTTAATGGTAAACAAGTTTGAACTCGAACACACATATGTTCAACTTGGCTCATTTGTTTGCATCCCTAATTAAAAATATCACTAATATTAATTTTTAAAATAAATTATATTTATTCTTGTATACATTTTGATGTATTTAAGATAAAAATGTAATATATAAATGCAAAATTTAAATTTAAATTTTAAATATATATAAAAATATTAAATTTATGTGATATATATGCTATATTTTATTTATTTTAAATAATTTCTAATTCATTATTATTTTCTTTAAGATTTGAGTGACAAATGTTATAGCAAAACTATTTAATGAAGAGTATAATTGTAATTTGTGTATGCATTATTTATTATAGGGGATGTACACACATACCATGCAAAACATAGGTATTTGCATACCTAACACCCTAAAGTTTTAATTTTTGCTTATAACACCAAAAACTCTATTCCAACAGTAAACATGCCACTCCTTTCCGTCGACGTCTATTCCCTATGCAGGAACTATGTTGCTAGTCACGAACTCCACTCCTAGTTGCGAGCTCCAGTCCGTGCGGATGGTTGCAAACTCCATTGATAGTTGGGAACTCCACTTCATGTGCCGGCCTCCTATGAGAACTCCTTTA
Source organism: Cymbidium sinense (assembly GCA_021442155.1). Taxonomy (NCBI): domain Eukaryota; kingdom Viridiplantae; phylum Streptophyta; class Magnoliopsida; order Asparagales; family Orchidaceae; genus Cymbidium; species Cymbidium sinense. Next base: position 81,547,378 of record CM038227.1, read on the forward strand.
GTGCTAGTCGCTTAAACTCCTTCAATGGTAGTCACATGGGAGTGCATCCATGCTACTTCGCTGGTATTCCTCCCCGTTCTTTATCTACTATTCCTCTCACATAGCAACAATAGGTGAAAAAAATGAGATGTACCTTTCTTTTTACTATGAGCTATAGAGGAGGAATTGTTGCTATGTTTTCGCTACTATTGCTGGGAGTCTATAGGAAAATTTCAAGAGAAGGAATAATTTTTGAGAGTAATATTGCTGGGACAATAACAAAAATTTATTAATTCTTATGCCACTTTACTATTTCATTTGTCTAAATCATTTGTCTAAATCATTTGTTTGTTTCCATGGGTGTCAAAAATAGTTGAAATTCATGAATCTCAATAGTAAACTGTGATAAGAAATGATTTTAACTTATTATTATCAGCAAAGGATCTTGTTTTATTGCCACATTTGTATCTTATAATATCTTAGATTTTGGCTCTAGTTGAAATTATTTTTCATATGCAGATTTTTGTTGAATTAAAGATGAATTTGATTGCGATTGTGAGTGAATGGCTTCTTATAACTTTTAAGTTTGATGGATATTAAAGTGAAGTTAAAAAACAAAATAAAAGAAGATATGAAGGTGATGTGGCAAGCAAAGAACTATTAAACTTAAGAAGATTTAACTAACTTTGTTGTGCTTAGAGAAAAAAAATTGAATTGGCTTGCTATGGCTTAGAAGGCATGACTTTAAATTATAATATCATGTGTAATACTTCTTCAGAAGAATATCATACTATTTAGGAGTGAATCAAGATGTGGGGAAATGATACAAAGTAGTTGGGCTGAAGTAATGGTTACAATACAAGATGATGAAGATGATCACACTTATGCTAACAAAGTTTGGAACAATTTCATCCAAGTTGGAGTAATGTTGTTATAAATAATAATGAATTTGAAAGTTACAATGATGGGATTCTTATTAGTCAAGATAGTGATAATAAAGCATTAGTAGTTAGTGCATGCTTTGATGATGCACTCTGTTTCAAGCAAGTACAAATAATTTTGGAATCAAAATCAAGGTTACTAATAAGACTCAAGTTTTAGCTACATGCACACCTCAAGGATGTCCTTGGAGAATACGAGCATCACTATGTGCAGATGATCATACTTTTGAAGTAAGAAAACTACACACAAGACATTCATGTCCATGTGTTAACAAAGATAGGTGTGGGAATTTTTATTTAGAACACCACGCAGATCTTAGGGGTACTTATTTAGGTAATCAATACATCATTAAAGGATAAATATATTATCTCAAAAGATAAGCATATTACCCTATAATGGATTCAATTACTTAATAATAACTCCTAACGTTGATGGGTCTTCAATGTACCAAAGATTTTTCCCCTAAACTACATAGAGAGGTAGAACAGGGTTCGCAGTTCCCTATAAGGGCGAGCTCCTATAGTTAATTACATCTTAGAAGGCAAAAAATTTCACCTAAGAATACTCTGGATTAACGAAATTGACTTTCATCTCTATGGATTTCAAATTATATATTGAAACGGTGGTTAATTTAGAAATTCAAGTGGGAATACTTAAAGGAGAAAAGAGTTCTTTTTAGAAGCTAAATGAGATTAAGTAGAAAATACATTTGGATACTGAGAAACCCAGTAAGCATTTCAACTATCATATTATTGGGCTTTATTTTTTTTGAAATTGAAGTTATTTAGAATCTTCGGTTGGCATTTTATTAGAAATTTAGGATGTAGATTCTAACAGCACAAGACTATAGAAATACCTAAAATTTGAAGACTTATTCCAATTGGTTGCTTCAAAAACTGAGTCTAAAAGTACTTCTGACATAAGCCAGAGGTTCGACCTAGTCTAATTTTTATAAATTAGGGAATTAACAGTTCTTTTTTCTCACTTGAGAAACTAAACCTATCTCGATTCTTCTGGGCTTACTTTCTGTGTGGAAGGGGTTACCAGCTAAGCGATTTGAAATCATATAGGTCAGTCTTATGCAAGTGCAAGATGGATGGACTGTTATATTTAGGAAACAAAGAAACTTGATGCATTCCATGACTTAGACTAATATTATAAAACTCGGGCTTAGAAGAATTTATGTCTAAATATTAAGACTATGCCATTAAAAGACCATTGCTCGTACAGAATGGAAACTCTATATTTGCAAGAGTGAAATAATATATATGCATGATGTTGAAACATACAATCATTCAGCTAAGGGGTTACTAAATCTTTTATTTTTTAAATTAAGATCATAGGCTTTAGAGTGAGATTATGAGTTAATTAAAATTTAATTTAAATTATTAATTAGGATAAAAAAATAAATTTTCCTAAGAGCCTGATGCATCTAGGCTTCATCACAACACTTAGCAGTCACAGAAATAAACTTATGAAAAACATGCAATTCTATTGTGCATCCCAAAAAAATTAAATCAGATTTAATTAAATAGAACACGTCGGTGCAGCCAAAAACTGTTATACACCCTGAAAAAAGAAAAAGTGGGCAGCCGAGCCCTGCCCTTATATAGCCCGGCCTAGAACCAAAGTTTGATCTATAGGGTCTTTATCAACTTCAGGATCATCGCCTTCTTCAGAGACCTCCATAGGTTCCACTAGGGACCATCAAATAGGTACAATCAGCTCATGTTAATCCTAAATCCCATGGATCCTAACCTATTTCTAGGTTCAAATTATATTTTAAAATTCTAAAATAAAATACTAAATCCTGCGAAATAGATGTTAGAAAAAATATACAATACACCAACAGTTTATATTTCAAATATACGGGCTTAGCATCCATGATTGCTAAGAACACCTGTCATATTGTACTATGCTTGGGGACTTAAGTAGCACCTGCAAGTAAATAATATTTATTGTATATTTATTACAACGATCTCTTTGAAGCAGATCCCCCCTGCAGATATTAGCCTAAAAAAAATGTCCTAACATTCAGACTAGCGAGCAAACAATTCTAACCATATAGTCTAAAAATACACAACAAAATAAGAAAAAAATATCACATCACATCAACACATCAGCCTAAACTAATTCTAGGGTTGATGATCTAGTATTCAAGAGTGTGAAAAGAAGGCTTGTGTGTCAAGACTGTTCTAGGCTTTATTTCATTTTAAGTTTGATTTGAATTCAGAATTTGTTTGTTTTTACCATTGGATGGTCTCGATTTAAATAATTTAATTGATTTTGGATATTATTCTAATTTTAGGTTTACTTTTGTGTTGAAGTTGAATTTATATTTTAAAGAATGATGAATAGAATAAATTATATTGTGAACAAAACTAGATTTATTCAATATCCTGATCTTAATAAAAATGAAAATTTCACCCTAAGGTGAAAATTTATTCTAATGGTCGAACTAAGAACCTAAGTATCTTAATTAGCCCATTTAATTTATGTGAATAATTTAACTAAATCGATTTGATTTGATTAATGTTTGTTTAATTTGATTTGGATTTTAAAGTTTGAGTTTATTTAACTTAGTATATTTTGATTGATTAAATTTAGATTTATTTGATGTTTAGTTTAATTAAATTTTGATAATTCAATATCCTTTCAATCAATATATAATTCCTTCATTTCAAGTTCTGATTTATAATTTTAATTATATATGATTAACATTGAATAAATTATTTCAATGTTGTTTAGATGTATTAATATTATCATTTCATTTAAATTTGGTTTGAATTTGTTAATCTATTTTAATTTAATTAACTTATAATTTGATTGAAGTTTAATATGATCTTTTATTTAAATTCTAATTAAGGGTTTAATTCCTTATCTTATTGAATTTAGTTATTTGGTTTACATATTAATTTTAGTTAGATGATTATTTGATTTAATTTGATCCTTTGATTTCATTTAATTAATTTGTACTTATGTTTTATGTTGATTGATTTATTATAATATTATTTAGAATTGATATGATTTAATGACTTTTATATTTAACTTTATATTTATTTTATTTGATTAATATTTAAAGTAAATTTGTTAGATTATTTGATTTCATGTATTTTAGATTGATTATCATATTTGTTCTTTCTATTGAATTTAATTTGGGTATTTATTAAGTTTAAATATTTTAAGCTAATTTGTTTAGTTCATTTAATTAAAGTAAGGTTTAAAATTAGTTTAATTTTTTATTCATTTTATAAAACTTAAATTAATTTATTTGCCTGATTAAGGATCTTTAGACCTCATTATTCAAATGGCTTGTTTTGACCTTTTTTTAATTTAATATTGTTATTTAGATTTTATGATTTCAGGTCTTCATTAAACTTATTTGATTCAGTATGTTTTTGTTAACTTAATTAACATTAAGCTCAATTGATTTTTATTAAGTTTAGTAGAATAGTTAAAAACCAAGTAATTGTAACTAAAGGTTTATTACTCAATTAAGTCATTTATGATAAGGTCTTATTTATTTATTTATGCAAGGATATTTATCTCAACATAAGGAACCTAAAGAGATGAAATATTTAAAGTGTTAAACCTAAGCTATGTCATTCTAAGTTTCTCAGTTTTTTAAATGCTTATATTATGAATGACTTAATCAATTACTTATTTCATCTACAATTCAATTATTCATTTAATTCAGTTCATTTACTTAGGTCTCATCTTAGGGGTTTATCAAATTCTTTATATGGATTTACATAATTAGGGTTTATCAAATTCTTTATATGGATTTACATAATTAACTAACTTATAATTCAATTAAGATAAGTTTCATTTCAAATTAAGTTGTGGTTATATTTTAATTCTATTAAACCCATTCTATTTTGAAATTCATATACTTAGTCTCATCTTTGATTAATATCTAATCAATTCGATACTCTCTTCTTCTTTTTTAATTACCTTTTGTGGTTTAAGTCGTTTGAACCAATTTCATTATTATTTGATTTGATGAATCCTTATCTTGATTTAATATTTTCATTCATCAATTTTAAAATCTTTAAAAGGATATTATATCTATTTTCTTTGATATTTTGTTATATAATTAAATTCTATTAAGTATGGATTTATAATTCATTTATTATTTTAGTTTATTTTATTTTGGTAATTTATTTTGGTTGAATTTGATTATGTTCAATTTATGATTTAGTTTGATTCAATTAATTTAATTTGAATGGCCAATTGAGTAGTTACGTTTAATTTAAGTGTATTTGACTTGTCATTTTTAAGTGTCTTAATTAAGTTAGTGTTTGATTACTTCAATTTTTATTAAAGATAGATAAAATCAAATTAATTGAGTTGAAGGTGAGGTTGAATAATTTACTTAAAAATCTATTTAAAGATTAAATTGGTATGTATTGCTTACATGATTTAGGTTGATTTAATTAATTTGATTTGAATGATGAGATGGATGGTTATATTTGGTTTGTTTAATGTGTATTACTTTGAATTTCAATTGGATAGTTTAATTGATAGTTTGATTAAAGCCATGTCTTGATTAATTCAATTAAATGATTAATTTGTTTACTTGAAGTTCAATTAGACATGTTTGATTAAAATAAAAATTAAGTTTAATTATCAATTCAATCATTTAATTAAATGTTGGTTGTTGGTTAATCAAAGTTCAATTTAGTTTGTTATTTATTGAATTCAAATGGTTGATATGATTGAGATTCAATATTTAATTAAGGTTTGATTAGGTTAATTTGATCAATATAATTAACTAAATTGATTGAATGATTTATTGTTGACTTAGTTATCTTATTTATTTAATCAAGATTTAATTTAGATGATTAAATTAATAGATTTATTAATTCTATCTTGATTAACTTAATCAAAATATGACTATTGATTAATTGAATATTTATGATTAATTTAATTTGCTTGATGTAGTTAGAATTTGATTAATAATTATCTTAGTTTATATTACCAAAATTAATTTGTTAATATAATATTTGTCTTGAATGTTTAGTTAGTTTAATTAAATTAAGGATTATTTAGGTTCAATGCGATTAACTTAATTATGTGATTAACTTGACTAAAAGATTTGATTTAATCAATGATTTAATTAATCGAGATTATTTTAGTTAAACTTGCTAATAAATTTAATTAAGTGTTTGATTTGAATTAAGCTTAATTTAGGGATTGATTTTGATATGACTTATTTAATTTAGTTTAGTTTAATTAAATGATCGATTAATTTTATTTAAATTTTATTATTATCAAAATTAACTAAGGGGATCTTAATTAGAAGTTGATGGATTATCTTAAATATGATTAGGTAATTGACTTAATTAACATAAGGTTGATAATTCATTAAGCCTCTATTTCATTTAGTAATTAATTTAATTAAAAGTTTAATTTATTTAATGATTAATTAAATCAACTTTAATTAAGTGATGGTTCATTGGATAATTAGATGCTTATTTTGATTAACTAACATAACTAATTAAAATTTAATTGATGATTAGTCCTAACCTTTGTTATCTATTCAAATTAAGTTTATTTTAGCTATATGTTTAATTGATTAGATTTAATTAAAGGTTATTTGATCTTAAATGATTTGATTGATTAAATATTATTTAATTAAATAAAAGTAATGATTTAATTATCCATATAAGTTTGACTTAATTCAATGAATTTTTATGAGAAACTTAATTAAGTATTTTGTTTAAGTTTAGTTAGCTTAAGAATTGCTATTATCATTATCATTATTATTATTTTCGTAAGGTTAATTCAATTTAATTCTGGTTTAGTTAAGTGATTAATATATTTACTTTGGAGCTTTGTTATTAAATGAATTAAGGGTTATCTTTAATTAGAGGTTGATGGATTAATTACATTTAATTTGATTAATATTAGATTGATAGTCAATTAATCTTTAAATTTATGCAATGATTGGTTTGATTAAAAGTTTAATCAAGAAATTTTAATTCATTTAATTAAGTGATTATATAATTTTTTATCATTAACTCAATCAAATAATTATCTGGAATAAAAAGTAGTTGATTATTGATTAAATTAATTATGATTCCTTTGATTCAGTAATTCATTTGATCAAGGTTGGGTTATTGATTTATTATACTTTAGTTTAATTGAATGATTAACTAATTAAATAATTAAAATTTGATTTAATAATTAGCTAACTTCATCTTAACTACAGGCTAGTTAAGTGATTCATTTTATCAAAGTTTAACTATTGGTTAAATCAAATATAATTGATTATGCATGGGTTGTGATTGATAAAGCCAATTAAGCGATTTAAGTTATATATTTAGTTTGGTAGGAGTTTAATTTAATTTGATTTGATGTGATTATTTTAATTGACATTTTGATTAGTAATTGATGGTTTAGGTTCATTTAGTTATGTTTATTTCAATATTTAATTGAGTTTTATATAATTAATTCAATTGAGTTTAAGTTTAGGTTTGATAAGATCTAGGTTTAATTTGATTTAACTTGAAGGTTACATGACATTTACTTAATTTAATTTAGGATTTGGTTAATGAGGGTTTGAGTATTATTTTATTTTTGAATTTGGCTTATTATTTAATTTATAATTGATTCTAGAAATAAACACAATTAATCTTGCTTTTAATGATTTAGTAAATTCTAAGTGTACGATTTAGAGCTTATTACATTTCAAAGGTTCTATTTTTTAAAATTTATTTATTTACTCTTTGATATTAATTAAAGTATTTTAAGTCATTTTTATGATTTTCCATGATGTTTTTCCATGATTTTTATAATTTGTAATTATTTATTTTCTTAAAGTAAGCTATTTGAACTTCAAAATTAAATATTTATCAATCCACATATCATTTTTCCTTGAAATTTTTTAGTAGGCGTACTTTAACCTCAATTTTATTGCCAAAAAGTTCTAAGTATTTGATTAATATTTTAAGATTAATTAATAAAATTTAGTTTTCACTAAAACTTAAATTAGGCTCAATATGTCAAATGAAAATGAGTTATTTTAGGTTTATTAGATTCCTCTTGAAAAGACAAACCCAACGAGTTCTTATTCGCAATTTCTTAATGAGTATTTTAATTTTTATGATATTTTAAAGTTTCAAATGATTTTTAGCATTTTTAAATCTAGAAAAATCCCTATTTTCTATTTAACTCACTTAGCGCCACATGGCGCTAATTGGGCTCCACCTTTCGTGTGTCAAAACCCAATCGGGTCATGCGATGCTGACAAGGCATTTGAGCGGGAATGCACAAATTAGATCGGATGGTTTAGATAAAATCCACTAATCTAAGGGACCATATTGAATCTTTTGGTGTTCTAATTGCACCCGTCTGTCCTATTTAAGGAGGATCCAACGGTTGCCGCCTTTTCTCTCCCTCTAGGCCCACGGTGGGGCCGCTTGGTGAAAGAATGCACGCCGAAATGGATGTTTTTTCAGCGATTCTCGCCAAAAAAACTCTTTGGTTCACATCAAGAGGCCAAATAATGAAATTGCAAGGGATCTAGTAGAAAAATTTGTAGAATCAACCCCCACCTCCCTTTATGACAAAATGAGAATCCTAATTATTGTCTATAATTTTTGATGAAATTACAACATTGAAGCTAATGTTTGGCAATAAATTTGATTTGAGCATGTTCCTAGGTAAGAGACGAAGCTTCAAGATGAAGATGCCCACTTGCCTCCTCTCTAATCATCAGAAATACCTACCACCACCACCCTCTCGCCAGAGCTTGCTTGATTTCGATTGATTTGAGGTCGTGGAAGGAAGGGGAAAGCTTGGTTTCTCTCTTTGGATGATGGTGAATGAGTAGAGAGTATTCAAAGGTGCTGAAATAGGCTAATGATGGGATTTTATAGATCACCAACACCCTGAGGATTGTGTTCTTGATCTCTCAAGTGGAAGAGTGAAGGAATATATGGAGGATTAGAGACATTGGAAGCTTGTTTCAATTTTCTTCCTTTGCATTTAATCCTTCATCCCACTTGATCACTTATCAAGACATCAAAAGTTGAAGTCCAATTCATACTTTAGGTAGATCAGTTGGTTTTGGGGTTACTAAAGTCCAATTCGGACTTTTTGATCTTGATTTTGAATTTCAGTCAACTTATGTTGACTCAATCGATTTAGGTTTAGCTAAGTGACCAAAGTTGGCTTATTGGCTATGAATTTAAGATTCAATTATGGTAAATTGGCTATTCAATTATTTGTGTTTAATCAATTCAAATTAATTTAGGTTTAAGTTGATCTAAGCACATTTTGACCCTTCTTTTGACCCAAATGGATCTAATTGAGTTCACACAGCCCAATTGGTCATGTTGGGTTTGGATTAGACTTTAATTATATCTAATTAATTATTTATGATGATTTTGATTATTAACTTTATTTAGTTTAGATTAATTTTGAATTTGACCCAAGTTTAACTAAGGTTTGACTAACTCTGATAAAAATTGGTTAAATTAATTTATGTGATTCAATTTATTATTTTATATTTAGATTATGCTTTAACCATGCTTTACAAATTATTTGGACTTATTTTGATTTATTATTTCATCTAATTTGGATTAATTTTGGGTTTGATCCAAGTTTGACCTAATTTGCTGTGAGTGGGTCAAGTGGGTTAAATGCTTTAATTTGGTAATTTAGCCCATGTTTCAGCTTTAAATATATTTAAATGATTATTTAAAGCAATGAAGATTGATTTATTTAAATTAATATGGTTTATAGTTTTGAAATTGACCAATTTTGATAAGTTGACCTTCTAACCTAGTGGGACCCACATTAGTTAACTTTAGGTCAAATGGTCTAATTGATCATTTTGAACTTCTTCTGAATTTATTTTTATATTTATTTATATTTATGCATTGATTCTATGCTTTTATTGTGATTTAATTTGATTTACTTGATTTTATTTAGACTTAAGTGACTTTGAGCTTAAATAAGTTAATTGAGTTAATCAACCCAATTACCTCAATCTGAGCTCAATTGAAATTATATTTCAATTTAAATAGATTTCTTTTAGATTTTTATTAAGATTAATTAAGTTTGAATTTGATTTAAATTCCCCCAATCTAGTTGGGTTATGTTAGGTCCTGGAAAGGTTCACTATGATGATTTATGGCTTTTTTATTTAGGGTATTTGAGTTCAATTTAGTTTTCAAATTTAATTTTAATTTTAAATTTAGTGTTTGGTTCAATATTTTATTTCAATTTGTTTACATAGCCACTAAGTATAATGTCTTAAGTGTCTAATTAGAGAGCTTTTAATCTAAGATTAAAGATCTTAATTTATAAGATTATGAATGATATTATCCTCATCCAAAAATGAGGTCAACAGTAGGAATAAACCTATCACATTTATCTAGGTAGCTTATAAAATACAAGACATTGTAAAGAAATAATTAGGCATTTAACCAAAACATATTAATGATAGATTGTTAATAATTTATGGACTATTATTATCTTATACGAAATTATGATGTTTAAAAGAAGTAGCATGAAATATCATATTTGGAGCACAAGATGAGAATTATAAATGAGTTCTTATATTAAGAACTAAACTAATTAATATAAGTCCATGATTTCACATTACATACACATATGATAGTGATGGTTATTTATTCAAGAGATTCTTCATTAGCTTTATAGTTTTACATAGATATTTTTTTTGGTAGGTTGTAGATATTTGGTAGGGCTTGATGTCTGTCATATTAAATCAAATATTTTATTTTTTTTCTATTTATCAATACAATTAATGGAAACAATGGACTTTTAACTAGCTTTTGTAGTGGTTGAAACTGAATCAAGAAATACTTGGAATTGGTTCCTAGAAAAATTGGTTGAAGCATTTAGAGATAAGCTATTTCCACTTGCCTTCATATCAAATATGGAAAACATTCTTGGGGAGGAAATTAGAAATATCTTCGTCAATCCAGAACACAGGATTTGTGTGCGACATTTATGAAACAATCTAATTAAGTATTTTCAATATTCTAATAACACCAAAGTAATAAATTTAGTGTGGTATGATGCAAACAATTATGAAAGATGTGATTTTGAATTCAAGTTGATAGAGATATTTAATATCAATCCCATAGTCCATTCATGTTTGATTTTTTACCATGTAAGTGGTCAAAAAACTTATTCTTACCTGACATCAAAAACTAATCCAACATAAATAATATGCCTAAATCGTTCAACTCACAGATTGATGAGGCTAAAGTTTATAGTAACTTCCTATGAAACCACTCTTCTTGGGTAGTTCATGCCTGATAACAAATGCTCAACTTTATCTACCCATCTAAAGTAGTTACAATCATCTTTTGACTTATTTTGGGGACACTGATAAAATATCCATCCATGATTTTCACCTCTATAGGTTGTAAATAGCTGAAATGGCAAGGTGTAGTGACAATAAATTTGATGATCTTGGTTGCTTGGCGATACTGTTGACTGTCTTGAATTCATTTTTTCCTAAGTCGAATACCTAAAAGATGAACATACACAAATAAATGATTGTACATAATAGCAAAATTCTAGGAGTAATTTTAAAGCATATCACATAAGTTATCGAATTATTAAAATTTCATTTTAAATCATTTGTATGTGGAATTTAAATCACTATATCTGAATTAGTTTAAAGAAAATTTGTAATGCATAAATCAAAATATTAATGTTTTGTTTTAATTTGGATGCCGAGTGGACACCACGCAGATCTTAGGGAGTATTTATTGAAGTGATTAGGTGTGACATTGAGATATGATGTACTATCTTGAAAGATAAAAATATCACCCTACAATGAACTTGATGACCTAGTAAGGACTCCTTCGTATATACCAGAGAACTTTTCCCTACTTTATATGAAAAAGTAAAGTATGATTTATTATATTGGATTCTTTAGTTTTTTATAGAAGCAAGCTTCCATAGTTAATTACATCCTAGAAAATGAGAATTTCTTAAGAATACTCTCGATTAAAGTAGTCAATCAATTATCTCCAATGATTTTATGGTTAGACTATCAAAGGATTGATTATTCTTTTGGAAAAATCAAGTGGGAATGTTTAATTGGAAAGACTTATTTTCAGAATTCAAAGGAGCATAAGTAGGGAGTACTCATGATACTAGGAAGTCTAGTAAACACTGCAATCTATCCTATGCCGAGGCTTTATATGTATGAAAGAGAGATTTATTTTGTTTGAGTTGAATTTTCATTAGAATACTAGGGCTTACATCCATCAACATAAGGTTGTGGAAATGCTTAAGAGGTAGGGGTGTGCATTTGGTTTATTTGGATGGTTTGGATGATGAATTTTAAAGACCAATTGGTTTTGGATTTTCAAAAAAAAAAAAAAAGGATCTAATTGACCAAACAGAATATAAAATAAAACAAACCAAATAGCAATTTGGTTCGGTTATTTTTTTTTTGATTTTGGATAAACTAAAGTTTATAATATTTAAAAAATATTTATGAAATTTATATTCATTATGTAATATTTTTGGTATAATGAATAAGTGATAAGTATATATATATATATATATATATAATTAGAAAAGCAATTAATTACATTCATGCATTAAAAATATTTAAATTTTTTTTATGGCTGAAAAAAATTACCACGTAATGAATAAATTCAATTTATTTGGTTCCATCCAATATTTTATTTAACAAACCGATCCAAAAACTCAAAACCAAAGTTTTTATTAATTAAAATAGAAATCCAAATTACAAAGTTCAAAACTGAACTAAATTATTCAAAAACTTTGGTTCGATTTGGTTTTTTGGTTAAAACCAAATAAGGCACACCCCTACTAAGAGGTGAGAATTTATGCCCGTAGCCTGAAGGAAACAAGCAACCTCGTATCATAAATCTAGGATACTTTAGAACAAGCTAAGAGCGCAACCTAAATCTAAACAGAAAAGGGACTTTATGGTTTATCTCCACAAGAGAGAATAAACTCATCTGACTCTTCTAGACTTACAATCGTTTGGAGTGGTCGCTAGCTAACACCTTCTACGCTTCAAAACCATGTAGGCCGGTCTCATGTAATTGGAAGATGGCTAGGCTGTTATTTAATTTGAAAGTGACTAGAGTCCTAAACTCACTCCCTAAGAGACTAGATCATGTTTGGCATGAACATATATGACTTAGTCTAAAATGCAAAATTTTATAAATTTTATATTATTTTTGACACATTCATTTGGACAAAGGCTTTGGGACAATTATTCCTAGATGCATGATGAAAGTGAGTTATTGGATAAATTAGAGAGAGGAGGAGTTCTCCACCATGAGGGGGTGCTCTCACAGGTTAAGTGTTCCCTAAAGTGCAAGAATGGAGATCCTCCCTATTCAAGAGTGACATAAGATGATATTCATGAAGTTAGACATTCAACATTTAGCTAAAAAGTTACTAAATCTTTTAATTGCCTTGATTATATCCTAGGATTTAGAATGAAGTTGTATGTTATTTTAAATTTTTAGTTGTGAGTTATTAATTGTGGTAGAAAAATTAATTTTATTTTAAGAGCCTATCGCATCCAGGTCACACATTCAAACATCAAGCTTAAGAAACCTATGAAGAACATACAATTTTTATTGCGCAATCTAAATAGAACAATCAAATATTTATAGATTATGGAAAAAGTATAAGAGACCGATGCGACGGGGCACTGACGTACATCTCAAAAAAGTGAAAAATTTGGTAGCCGAGCTCTACCCTTATACAACCCAGATTATAAAAAAAATATTACAATTGAAGTTGAATATATGCTATGGGGGTCTTCATTCTTCTTTTCTTTTGATTTGATTATGCTCCAAGGCTTCATAAGGCCTCCCAAGACTATGCTTTCTAGCCACTACTTATCCTAAATCTCATAACACTAATCCTAATTTATATTATAAAATTACATATTTATGAAAAAGTAAATCTAAATGCACTTGCAAGATAGATGTTAGCTAAACATACATACATTCCCAAGAAGTTATATTTCATAATTTGGACTTAGCACCCTACACATGAGTAACCAAGCCCACCTGTCCTAATCATGGATTATGCTAAGAGGCTAAGCAACCTACAAGTAGAAGCATTTATATTCATTTTAACAACCCTATTAATATAATCCCCTACAGAAAATAATATTACGCAAAGAACAGCCTAACATCCAGTCTACGTACCATGATCTTAACATCCAGTCTAAAATATTACATTATAAAATAAAACACATCATCATTACATACATCATCCTAACATAAAGCTAGAAGTGGTGACTTAGCATTCTAATGTATTTTTATGGTTAGTTTGGTATGTCTTAGCTAGACTTTTGAATTATGATTATCTAAAGGTTGAAATTATTTAAGTTAAACATTAAGAGTGATTTCATTTTTAATTATTTAGAGAATTTTGAATTTTAATTTATATTTTATTTGATTTTACTTGATATTTACTTAGCATTTAAACATTGTGAAGAGAAGAAAGAGGCCTAACCTCTTTCATCCTTACCTCAAATCATTTTCTAAAGGAATATTATTATCATTTAATTTCTTTTAGTGAATGATTTATTAACTATTTTATTATTCCTAAGTTTGGGTTAATCTTAAAGAATCCTATCCAATATGAAAAGTATCTTAAGATTAATGAAATTGAATTGCCATCACATAGATAATGTTACACAATTTCTATTCATCATTAATAACAGACACATGATTTTAAACTTAGAATACCTATACATACAATATATTTTGGCACACTTAGATGATTATGAATGCATGTATTTTTGGTAGAAAGGAGGAATTTCATTCCTAAGCTAAGTACACATACACATGTATTAAAGTTTTAAGCAAATACATGCCATTGTTTAAACCAGGGAAGTGAGATAATCTAAGACCTCCTTGGGGCTACTTAAAATCTCATATTCCCAGGATGTCCAAACTATATATTTGCTATCTTAAATACATATGAATGTACACACAACCATAAGAATGAAAATCATGAAAAGATTGTAATTTAGTTGAGTTATTTACATATGTAAAGTAAAGTTCTATCCAAATTCTACTACAAGTACACATATGAATGAAATTAAATAAGTACGTGCCTTTGTTAACTAGGGAAGTGAGGTAATCTAAGACCTCAGTGGGGCTACTTAAAGCATCATATTCCTGGGATGTCCAGACTATATACTTATTACCATTCAAACCTATGTAAACCCATACATGAGTCATAAAGATAGAATAATACTTTGACATGTTTAGGCTATAAGTACAATTAATCCTACATAATATTCATAGCTAATGTTAATTAACTCTTCATTTATAATTTTGAAAATAGCTTAGAAATTTATTAGTGATAATAGCCACACATATAATAAGATTAATTTAACACATGCAACTTTACGTATATAATAGCCACACATAATTTTCTTAAGAGTCTTTATGTTATTAAACACATAAAGAGGAACCCATAATTCTAATTAGATTATCTGATCTAATTTTCATTTTAATTTGATTTAATTTTATAATTAATTACTTAATCATTCCACTACTAATTAGTGATTAATAACTTTTAAATAATTATGAAATCACTTAATGACGGTGATTAAGGTTTGGATTTCAAATTTTGTTAAATACCTAGTCAATAAATCCCAAGAAAATTATGGGAGGCAGATGACATCCCACTAAATCAACATTTCAGATTTGAGATCAATTGGCCAAGTAATTAGAGTTTAATTAAGTTAATTAAGAAAAATTTCAAACCCTAATTAAGCCCTATTCATTGTTCAAACCATGGGAAAATTATTTTTATTAAAATTTCCTTTGTTTACCCTTTCTAAAATGAGTTTACTCATATTTTAAATATTTTTTACAATTAGTTATAATTTTTCAAAGTTTAGAGCAATTAATTATATTTTTAACCATAATTAATCCCTAATCCAGTTGGTGCCACACAGGAGCTGAGTAGTGGTACTTTCCATGTGGCACCACAAGATTGGTCACTTAAACTATCTGATGTGCATGCTGAGTCAGCGGTGGCAGATGCATTTTCATCCCCTTCGTCCGATCTCGGATCAGACAGTGGGGATTAATCTCAAGTTCTTAATGAATTAAATCAAGATTTTTTATCAGATTAATAATGGTTGGTCATTTCAATCACATGGAATGAATGAAGGATGATCCTTTGTCCCCCAAGCAATGGAAGATGGACACCGTCCACCCTCCTCTGCTCGATCTGAGCTCACTGGAGCTCTTGTAGTGTTAGGATTGACTCTAAAACATTCAAGGAAGAGTTCTAAGGAGATGCTATGATGGAAATCCCATGAAATCAAGATTTCTTTCATAAAAGACCAACACGTAAGGACTTTTCTATGGTTTACCAGAATTTATCTTATTGGAGCTCAAGACAGGTGGTCCAATGATTGAGGTAGTTTCTTCTTGAAGAGTGAAAGCCTTGTTGAGAAGCTTATGACTTGCCTCCCCACTGGTGGATCTATGGACCAAGCGCCACCGAAAATGTCACTGGATTTGGTCTAGGAGTGGTCTTCAGAGCTCGAATCCATTAGGAATCAATTTGTTTTGGATCGCTGGAGCTTGAGGATGGTGTGGGTAAAGTTAATTTAGATTTGGTAGAGTTTAGGTGGAGTTGGATGGAGAAGGGGCTTTATTTTGCTCGGAGTGATGGGAAGCTCAAGGAAACTCGAGAAGGCTCTTGGGAAGCTTGTCTCGACTCACTGAAGCTATGTGTGTTTGAAATGGGATGGAGAGGAGTATGCCCTCCTCCCTGATGGATCAAATGACTGAGATTGCCTCGCCTTTTAAATGTCGTCCTGGGTAAGTGAGATGTTAGAGCGAGGGTGTTCCTTAATTAAGGATTAGAGTGACAGGCTAAGGTGGAGTGTACCGCCTCCTCCAAGTGTTCCAATGGAGTGGCTTGGGTTAGCTCACCTCCACTTGGCTCATGGTTAACCCAATCAGCTTTGGGTCAGGTGAGCCAGTGGTCCTCTTGTCAAATTTGAGCCGAGGGTGGCTGCCAAGGGTAAGAGAGTGGGTTTGACCATCCAAATGAGAATTTTATCTAATTTGGAGTGGTTAACCCAATGGGTTTTAGGCTAAATCAAGTTTTAAATAGGTTGGGTTTGGTTTGGGCTGATCCACGGTGACTCAAGGATGGGTCATACCAAGTTTAGTTGGGTTTGGATCAATTTGACCCAATTTGACCCATGTAGGTCAAATTGGGTTAAACCAAGAGTTTGGTTAAGTTCAAATGATGATTTGAGATGTTTTGGTTTAATTGGTTTGGCTTGATTTGAAGTGGATTTGGATTTGGCTCATATGGGTTCATATGGGTTAATTGAGCTAAGTTGACCAATTTGGTCAAATTGACCAAATTGGCTTGGGTTAGGGGTTGGTTTAGGTCAAGTGATGATTTGAAGATGATTGTAGTAGTTGGTTTGAATTAATTTGGATTTGAGAATGATTTGGTCCAATTAAACCCTTTAGGTCAATTTGGGCTAAATGGGTTAATTGGGTTGACTTAGTCAAATTGGGTTCAATTGAAGGTTGGATCATGTTCAACAATCAATTCATGATTTATTTAAGTCATTGGTTTCAATCAATTTGGATTGGATTAAGATTTGACTCAATTTGGCCATTTAGGTTAAAAGTGGTCAACTTGGGTCAATGGACCAAATGAGTTTGGCTGGGTCGAATTGATGATCAAATCATATTCAATACTTAATTTATGATTGATTGGATGTATTGGTTTCAATCAATTAAGTTTAGAATGAAGTTTGGTTCAATTTGATTCATGTAAGATAATTGTGTCAACTTGGGTCAAGTGATCAAATTAGTTTGGTTTGACCTAACCTAATTGATTACAATTGGACAATCAAAGGTGATCAACAATCGTTGTAGGAGGTATTGAATGGGTTGGTTCAATCTAATTTGGGTTGGATTGGAGTTTGGATCAAATGGATCTTTTAGATCACTCTGGGTCAAGTGAATCAAATGGGTCAATTTGAGTTGGATTGGGTTGAATTAGGTTGAATTGAGTTTGATAATTGATTAGGATTGATTGATGTACTTGATTGCAATTGATTTGAGTTTAATTGGAAATTAACTCATTTGGACCCTTTGGGTTAAATGGGTCAACTTGGGTTGATTGAATTGATTTGATCAAATTGGTTTGATCATGAGTCTTGGAAGGGTTTGAAATGGAGATTTGAATGATTGAAGTGCATTTGGTGAAAAAAAATTGGACTTGGTCTCAATTGAATGGTTTTAGGTTGGATCTATAAGATGATGGTATGATTGATTTTGGTTAAGGGTTAATTTGATTTG
This sequence comes from Cymbidium sinense, assembly GCA_021442155.1. Taxonomy (NCBI): domain Eukaryota; kingdom Viridiplantae; phylum Streptophyta; class Magnoliopsida; order Asparagales; family Orchidaceae; genus Cymbidium; species Cymbidium sinense. The sequence continues at coordinate 81,565,650 of CM038227.1, forward strand.
GGTTAGAGCTTGGGTATGAAACAAATTCAATTTGAATTTGATTGTATTGATTTGAGGTTTGGTTTTGCATGAGTGGATAGGCATATGTTTGGTTTTGACCATATGATAGGTAGAACCTATTTACCCTAAGGTATAGCCTAAGCCTATGGTATACATTCCTAAGTCTCTAGGCTTAAGTTTAGTATTCATTTAATCACTAGAAGTGTCTTATGACTAGAGAAATCCTTGTGTTTAGAAGATTTCTAAGTCTAAGATAGGGAAGATTACTTCTCTCTCTAAAAGTGAGGTCAACAGTTGATTTCTAATTTTCACTTGGCCAAATGAGAAGAATAAGACAATTTGTCATTTTAAAATACAAAAATTTCAACTTCAAGCAGCAAACTTGAGCCTCGCTCAAATGCCAGACCTTAAAAATTGTAAGTCTTGCATGATTGGCCGAGTTCCAGAATTCAAACCATACAAATAATGGAGATTCTTGTAATGATCTATCAAATCTCATGCATGTGTAGAATGGAACGAATGAAAAAGAAAAGCAACTTTTGTACTGCACCATTAATTATACCTAAATGAGAAACAACAAAACCATATAAAACATATTCATAAATAGAACATAGAGGTCGGATACATCTGTTGGAATATGATTTTAAGTTAACGAGTTGTTGCTCGACGGAGTAGAATATGATTTTAAAGAAAATTTTTTCGTGTAAGATAGATAACTAAGCGTATAACCAAAATGCAAAATAATCATGAAAATTCTAAATTTTTAGCACCTACCTGATTAAACACGTAGTCAACAGTAGCAATAGGGAAGGAGAAAGAATGAGGGAGGAGTACCTGGGAATGAAAATTACTAGGGAAGGAGTTCTCGTAGGAGGCCAGCATATGGAGTTGAGTTCAATGGAGTTTCCATGTACAGATTAGTTGGGGAAGGATGGCTAGGGAGAGAAAGAATGAGTGAGGAGCTATATGGGAGGAGTACTTGCAGAGTAGAAGTACTAGAGAAGGAGGCTAGTGCATAAAATAAAAACTTTAGGAGTTCTCGTAGGAGGCCAGTGTATGGAGTTGAGTTGAGTTTCCTTGTATAGATTAGTTGGGGATGGATGGCTAGGGAGAGAAAGAACTAGTGAGAAGCTATATAGGAGGAGTACTTGCAGAGTAGAAGTACTTGAGAAGGAGGCTAATGCATAAAATGGAAACTTTAGGAGTTCTCGTAGGAGGCCAATGCATAAAAGGCATTTTTTTAATTTAAGTATGGTTAGAAGCTTAATTAGGTAATTAAGTATTAAAAAATTTAAGAATAGGTATAGTCACCCAATTAGTGGGTGATCGCATGCCACGCTTGCTCGACGCGTGTGGCTACCACATGAATTGAGGCGCCACTAATTGGGCGACTGGCTTCAGATTCAGATTACGGGAGCCAGTTGCCCACTAATTGGGTGACTGGCCTCAGGTTAAATTTTTTTTTAAGATACAAAATAAGTAATAAAATAAAGTGGGCAATCGTTTCATATTATCATTTTTTGTGTTAATGTAAAATGCATCTCTACTGATTTCCACTCAACTTCAGAATGGATGTTTTAATAATGTTTATTATTTTTTATTATGGAATAAAAAATAAGATGCTTCATATAATCATATCGATTGAATTTTAAAATGCATGTTTTAAGTAATCATGCCTATATATTTTAGCAAAGAGTGACACAAAGATCTTATCTCAATACTAACACTAACAAATTCTCAACAAATGTCTTGGCATTATAAAGACATTCTTGAGTGATGTTTGTCCCAAGAGATAATAATAATCAAAAAAAGTATAATCCATTTTCATATGAAGTTAACCAATTCATTTGAAATGGACAAATAATAAGAAGTTCATTATGACATAACCAAATTTAACGTGTACAAGACTCTCAAGTTTGTAATGAAATAGATAAATAAAACATAGATCGACAAAAAGTATACTGTCCTAAACCCTAAACCGTGTGACAACTGTCTTCCTCCGGTGTCTGCGTGTAATTGCACCACTCCCAGGTGTGTACTTGTCAGGTGCATGGGATGGACGATCACACAGTTGATGGTGGCCCTAGCATGGCTATGTCGCCGACGTCTAGTAGGCAGGCGGTGCCTCTCTTCCATCATACCTATCAGAAAAGAATCGCAAATATAATAGTGTTAACATTGTAAAATTTAAGTACTACATTACAACCGAAAAGAGAAAGATACACATTATTCTATTGGAAAATGTACCGTCCACTATTAATATTATGAGGGCACGTTGACCTGTAGTGACCAACTGTTTTGCATATGCTACAAGTTCTGCTACTGCTACCTACATTTTCATCCATTATGTTTTTGAATCTATTCGTATGAGGTCGGCCTGACCTTCTGCGAAAGTTAGGTGGCTAAAATGCGACTAATCCATGCTCTACACTAAGAGATGGCCAATCAGAATGATCTGGTAGAGTATGAAATTCATTTATGTATGTTAGCTTATACGGCTGTAGAGTATAATACTGTGACACATACATGAGATGGTTCAACCGTTTAAATCCCAATACAGCAATCACATGTGGGCATGGACAATGATATATGATCGTTCTGCCATAATTACAATGACAGAGGCCATTATCTAGCAAATCAACTCTGAATGATCGGCTGGACCTATTAAAGACCTGCATCTCACATGGGTTGATATTTACAGGTTCAGGGAAATGCCTTGCCTCCCTTTCAGTATATTGTAACATTGCAGAGATCCTTTGAGTATAAATAGACAAGCTGACTTCCTCTTGTTGAGTAGCAGTGGGTAACCGTTTCATGAACAAGGCTACTAAGTTGTAATAGATAGCAGTGATTAAAGCCTGAATCGGTAAACCACGTGCCCATTTTAGAACACCATTAAAACACTCAAATGCATTCGTCATCATTGTTCCATAACGTATACCACCATCGTGCACAAGGGACCATTTTACAGGGTCACGCTCTACAAGCCAATTGTACGCTTCTTCTTTAACATTTTTAATATCTAATATTAAACGTTTAAATTGACGAATATCATCAGTGTTACCTGCCATATACATCTTTTGGCATAGAAACTCAACATCACCAATCCCCAACCTGCATATGGCCTTTTTAAAATTTTCACGCAAATAGTGTAAACAATGTCTATGAGCTGCCCACGGAAAAATCTCTTTGCATCCATGTATCAGACCAGCATGTTTATCAGATATTATGCACAAATCACGTCTAGTTGACACTACGGGCAACACATCATGCAAGCACAACAAGAACCACAACCATGAATCAACATTCTCTGATTCCACAATAGCAAAAGCTAGAGAAAACAATCCATTATTACCGTCGATTCCTACGGCTGTTAATAATGTACCACGATATTTGCCCAACAAAAAAGTACCGTCTAAGCTCAATACTGGTCTACAGCAACTCCATCCCATTATTGAAGGTCCAAAAGCCCAAAAAAGTCTCTGGAAACATTGCGTAGTGGTAGATTGAATTCTATAGACTGTACCAGGTAAAGTACTACAAATTGATTCCATATAAAGACTGAGAGTCCTATAGGACTCTTCCCAGCTACCGAATATTGCTTTTATTGCCTTATGCCTTGCATCCCATGCTTTCATATATGAAACTTTAACATTGAATTTGACTCCATTCTACTTATAATCTGTCTAGGCTTCAGATCAATCTGGTGCCTGATCACAGGTATGATGAAGTACGCTATAAATTTTGAACTTCACTGCCGATAAATTTTGACGATATACTACCTGGGAATCAACCCATCAAAGCTGTGTTGTATCCCCGGAGGTGCTTGTGCGATGAAAGCCTGTGTATGTGTTAGCGGTATATCTACTTACCTTACTACCGGATCAGCTGATGTGGATGCAATATTAACATCTTCTACTTCGACATACAACACCAATATCTGATGGAAAGCTTCGTCAAGTGTAACTTCGAAACGCCATCATCGTCGGATATTACACTATAAATCTACCCACTAGATAACAATTGTAGAGTGACGTGTGGTGCTCACGGATCAATGTGCAAGCTTCTCATAATTTATTGCTTCAAGAAGGTCGTGACTGAACCTTAATGCGGACAATTTCGACCTCCCACATAACTTAGACTGAATTGCTCATCGATACTCAGTTCGCCTCAATAGAAAAGAATCAGCGAAACAAATTCTCTATTCATTCTTGTAAAATAAGTTAAATGAATAATGAGAAATTTATATTAACTGACACCCTAATTAATACTACTTTTGGCTACTCAACACCTAAATAAATTGATAAAGAAAGTGATTTACTGTGTGTTTACGAAGAACAATGTGGAAGTGCACTAAAAAATGTAGAATCTGCCAAAGAAAATTTCCTCAAATGAAATGGAGCTGCAGGAATCATCGCCGAAAGCTAAAGTTGACTTCAAACGGTAGGTAAATGGGAGAGGGAAGTCATCAAACGACGTCAAACCGGCTGTCAAGAAAAAAAGAAGTTTTTATCGAATACCTGGACAAGACGTGCAATGCAGGCAGTTAAACCTACGCCGGCGGCGGCCGGGAAGTTCTGAGAGGGGGGAGGACCGTGCTCGGTGGGCGGTCGGAGTTTGGTCGGAGCTCCAACGGGCGGAGGAAGCGACTTCGGGGCCGAATCGAGCGAAACTATGGAGATAGGGCCGATCGGCCCTAATAATAGTGGGCCACCGAATTAGTGGGCGGCTGAAGCCGCACTAACGGTGACTGGCTTCTGGCATCGCCCAATTAGTAGGCGGCCTCCTCCGCGGCCCACACCACGCCGTTCCTACGGCGTGGCGTCACTAATTGGGTGACTATACCTATTCTTAAATTTTTTTATTAATACTTAATTACCTAATTAAGCTTCTAACCATACTTAATTTAAAAAAATTGCCTGCATAAAATGGAGCTCGTGACTAGCAATAGAGTTCCGGCGGTGGGAATAGATAGCGACAAAATGGAGTGGCATATCTACAGCGGGAATAATGTTTTAAGTATTAGAAGGGTAAATTGAAACTTTAGGATGTTAGATATGTAAATATCTGTGTTTGTTGTGGTATGTGCATAAATCCCTCTTTATTATACTGGATTAATAAGACTACAAGTACATAAAATGCATATTAATCATTTTATAACATATTTTTAAGAAAATATAAAAGTTTTAAGGTTTATAGTGATTTTATTTCATAATATTTAATAAATTAAATTACTTTAGTGACCTTATTTATTTTAATATCAATTTTTTAATTATCACTTGATATAATAAATAACTTAATATTAGTTTATAAACCAATAAATTATTTTAATATACACACTTGTGCATTTGTAAAATAACTAGATCACCAATTATATAATAGAGAAACTAAAATTAATAATTAGGGTATAATTTAAACACACATGCCTTTAGAGTTACAATATAACAAGCATAAAGTTGAGTAGGTCAAATTAAAATTTCTATAATATTTAATAGATTTTGAAAAATAAAACTTGTGTAGGTATATCTTGTTAGTAATCAAATCATAGTAATTTATGCCCACCAAATTATTTATAGAAAATTAAAACTTTGCAGATGAGCTTAGCACCATATCGCAATGCATTCATGATTACACTCAATCAATCAATTACACAATTAATTTGGTGAAGATAAAATTTGAAAATTAAGACAAAAAAGCTAGTTCAAGATCAATTTGTGAAAGACTAATTTAGAATAATGGATCAAATCATGATTATAGAATTCAAAATATTGAGACAAATAGTCCAAATTATCTTATGATTTCAATCATGAATATGCATCAGCAAAATTAGAGAAGTTAAAGTTGATATAATTGGGATAAGATTTTATAAATCATATTCTAATCTAACATAACCAATATGGTATAGCTTATGTTGGTGGTACATAGCTCCAAATTCTATATATTAGTAATTTAAAAGATATTTGATGGATCAATCTCTTGTAATGCATAAATTCAAAAGTAAAAAAAAAATTATAAGAAATAGATTTCAAAAGCAACATTCATTGTATGCTTACAAATCATCATATCATCATAATCAAATACGTGAACCTTCATGTGAATAATATGACCTTAGTAGAGTTGGTTATGTGCATATACATGAAATACTATTTGATAAGCAATCTGATATGCAGCTAGAATAAGAGCTTTCTTTAGCATATTTCCCGATCATATCTCTACTCTACAACATCTCATTGATCATATGATTTATTACTACATCCTTTGTATTCTCTATTTTCTATTCTAAGAATCCTCATGAATGTTTGTTTTACATTCTCTATTTTCTATGCCTTTCTTATGCAATACAAATTGAATTTATCAGGAGGAAAGATGATCTTATGCTCACATGGTATGAGAGCTGATGAGTCACCTCTTTGGTAATTGCTTCCATTCCCTAATTTTCTATCTATGTATACATCTGCATCTTCTACTTCAACTACCTCACACAACAATCAGCCTTCAATTAAAATGGCTGCTATTACTATTCCTTCTCAGCTAAAATTTCTTATGTCAAATGTTAAAACTGTCATAAACATTCAATTAACACCTGAAAACTATCCAATATGGTGATCTCAAATCCTTAAGCAATTACTGCTAATGGATTTGATGGATATCTGGATGGATGTATGCTAAAACCATCAAAGCAAATTCTAGATGAATCTGGTACTATAACACTTAATCAGAACTTTAATACTTGGATTCTTGTGGATCAAAACTTAGCTGCGGCCCTTTACTCCACAATTTCATCACAACTTCTACCGTATGTATTGAATCTAGATACTTCTTCTGAAATTTAGGGAACTATTGAAAAGAGACTTCAATCTACAAATCATTCTCGAATCTTACAGTTGAAAAATGAATTACATCATATATCAATGAAAGATAAGAATATGATGGCATATTTATTTGAGATCAAAAGCAAATGTGATGCTATAGCAGCTTCTGGCTCGCCACTTTCACTTGAAGATATAATACTTTACACTTTAAATGGCCTTCCATCTTCATATCAAGCATTGAAGACTATTATATGCACGAATCTTCAACCAATACATTTAGATAATTTTTATGGTCTTCTATGTAGTGAAGAGCTTAATTTAGCAGCTGATGCAACTAAATAATCTTTTACAATCAATACTACAGAGCACCAATTTGCTATTGCTACTAGAGATAAAGGATGAGTTCATGTTTCATACAAACCGTCTTGAGGATGATATTCAACCTCATCTAACAATAGGTTTCATCACAATGATAAACTTACTGAAAGTCAAAACACTAAATCAAATTCATGGAACCAAAACAAATCAAACTCTATATTTATTGAATGCTAAATATGCAGCAAACTAGAACATTCTGCAATAAAGTGTTGGTATCATACTGATCTCTCCTAGAAACCATCCAATAAAGCATTCTTTGTTGGATCCAATTCAGACTGGGTCTTAGATTATGCTGCTACATCTCATTTAACACCAGATGTTGGACAACTACATCATCCAAAACAATATTCTGATTCACAACAAGTATCAGTTGTTAATGGTGACTTTCTCCCTATACATAATACCAAACAAGGTATTTTGCCTACACCAGCTCATAAGTTACTTTTCAATTCATTGCTTCATGTATCATATTTATCACAAAATCTCATTTCTATTCATATACTCACTAAGGATAATAATTGTTCAATTACTTTGGATTTTTCTAGTTTTTTGATTAAGGATTTGAAGAACAACCAAGTTCTCCTTCAAGGTCCTTCACACCAAGGTCTATATCAAACTAATCCTTCTTTGTTGAACAATCAACTTCAAGCTTATGCATCAACCAACATCTCATATGTTTTATGGCATTGTCGACTGGGCCACCCTTCCAATTCAATCCAGCCTTGGCTTCATCTGCCAACAAATAATACTCATTGCTCTTCATGTGCTACATCCAAAGTACATAGATTACCCTTCCCTATATCTACTTTCAAATCTTGTATACCCTTAGAATTAATACATACTGATGTATAGGGTCCTTCCCCAATTTCATCTATAGATGGATATAAATATTACCATCTGTTTGTAGATTATTTTTCTAGTTTTACATGGATATATCCTATGAGACAAAAATCTGAGGTATTGTTCCACTTCCTCACATTTCAAAAATATGTTGAACGTTTCTTTAATAAGCCCATCAAAATCCTATGTTCAGATGCAGGGGGAGAATATATCACTAATGTTTTTAAACAACATCTCCAATGCTCTGTCATTATTCATCAATTTAGTGCCCCATATACTCCTCAATAGAATAGAATTGCTGAGAGAAAGCATCGTCATATTATCGAGACACTTCTCACCCTTATATTTCAAGCACATCTCCCACATCAATTTTGGGTTCATGCTCTTTATACATCTGTATATCTTATTAATTGTCTTCCTTCCCCAATCACTCAAAACAAATCCCCTTACCAACTTCTCCTCCGTAAAAACCCATACTATCAACATCTTCGTGTCTTAAGATGCTTATGCTATCCTCTCATTCCCAGCTCCTTACGTCACAAACTCCAATCCAAGGCTAATCCTTGCATCTTCTTAGGTTACTCCAACAGTCATAAAGCATACAAATGTTACAATCTTCAAACCAACACCATTCATATTTCTAGACATGTTCTTTTTCATGAACACACTTTTCCATATAATGCCTCATCCTCTCCACCTTACTCTTCATCAATACCATCCTATATTCCCTCCTCCCTACTTATTCCAATCACCACCACAACAAATACAAACCTATCCTCCCTATCACCTCCTGAACACTTTGCTCCTGCTCCCTTCTCTTCTAGTCCAACCCAACAAAAACATCATTCTTCCAATAACTCCATTTCATCTACCATACCTTCACCTCCTCCTACATTACCCAAAATCACCATTACACGCTTCAAGATCCATAAAGCCGAAGCACATCACTAGCATGCTCCCTTCTCTACAGCCAAAAGATCCTACATCACATATAAAAGTAGTTAAATATCCTGAATGGAGATCAATTATGAACACTGAATTTGATGCATTCCTATCTCAAAGAACATGGGTGCTTGTTCCTCCACCAGCCTCTCAAATCATTTTAGGCTACAAAAGGCTTTATAAAACCAAATACAATGCTAATTGTACTATTGATCAACAAAAAGCAAGGCTTGCAGCACAAGGAAATAAGCAGGAATAAGGCTTAAATTACTTTGACACCTTTAGTCCAGTGGCTAAACTTCCTATGATTTGTATGTTTATCACAGTTGCAACATCTTTTCAATGGAACATCCTACAACTTGATGTTTCTAAGGCATTCTTACATGGTACATTGAATGATACTTTCTATATCTCACAACCACTAGGTTTTCGAGAGTCATCTTATCTAAGTCATGTCTGGTTACTCAAAAAGTCTATTTATGGATTTAAATAATCATCATGATAATGATTTTCAACATTCACTTCTCACTTACAGCAACTTGATTTCAGTCCAGTTCAGCCAACCCTTCTCTATTTTTTTTCAAACATTCTATACAGTAGATTTACATTTTAATATATGTTAATGATATTCTCATTACCGAAAACAATGACAATATAATACAACAACTCATTATTAACTTACACTCCCATTTTCAACTTCAAAATCTTGGTAAGCTTCACTACTTCCTCAGAATCAAAGCTTTCCATTGTGCATCTGGAATCTTTATACATCAAGCAAAATATGCCACTACAATTTTATAGAAAGTTGGTATGCTTCAATCAAAATTTGTGGCCACTCTATCCCCTACTAAATATCAGTCAAATTCAATTGCAACCTTATATTATGATGATTCACTGCTTTTTCATCAAGTGGTTGGCTTATTACAAAATCTTACTATAACACGCCCGAATATGGCTTTTTCTCTTAACAAATTATCTCAATATATGCACAGTCCTAATATCACTCATTTTCAACTTCTCAAAATGTCTTCTAAGGTATATCAAAGGCACTCTCTCGCATGGCTTACCAAGCTTTCTTGTTCTATTGAATTTAACTGCATTTTCTGAAGCTGATTGGGCTGGCGATCCGATAGACAGGTGCTTTACAACTGGTTATTGTGTCTCTTTGGTCATACTTTAATTTCAGGCAGATCAAGAAACAACCAACTGTTGCTAGATCTTCCACAGAGGCAAAACTTCGTGCCTTGGCTGCTACTGCTACAGACCTTATTTGGTTACAATGTCTAGCTCAAGAATTTGGTTTATCTACATCTTCTCCAATATCTTTATACTGTGACAACATTTTTGCACTTTCCTTGGCAACCAATCCTATTTTTTTCACTCGAACAAAGCACATTGAAATATTTTTTCATTTCATTCGAGAATGTATTCAAAATAAACTAATTTCAATACATCATATTTTCTCTAAAGATTAGCTAGCAGATATATTCACAAAACCTCTTCCGGTCTCTAGGTTTACTGAACTTTGACACAAGATAACGATCACCTCTAGTGCCCTTAGCTTGTGGGGGGTTGATAGGCAATCTGATATGCAGCTATAATAAGAGCTCTAGAATATCTTTGTGCATATCTCAGCCACCACCATCTGATCATAACAGATTTAATCCTAACCGTTGGACTACAACTAACTCTCTCTATATATACCTCCACTATTGTAATAGTGCAATAGATGATTTATTACTACATCCTTTGTATTCTCTATTTTCTATTCTAAGAATCCTCATGAGTGCTTGTTTTACATTCTCTATTTTCTGTGCCTTTCTTATGCAATACATATTGAATTTATCAAGAGGAAAGATGATATTATGTTCACACTATTTATAGTAGAATTATAATTATAATCATGTCATACAATATAATTCAATATACACTAGAAATATGAAGCAAATATTATGATTCATATATATATATATATATATATATATATATATATATATATATATATATATATATCAAAATGACTACTTAATTATTTTATATTCATGCTAATAACATATTTTTATTAGACAGTCAATCAAATAGATAATAACTCCATGTCAGATTATTATATCTTAGGTGCATAGTCATTATATTTTCACTTTATGATTAATTTAGTTGTTTGATTAATGTTAGATTATTTTTCTTGTGATCACATTTGAATATTCAAACACATGTAATGATTTAATAATAATCAAGTTCATAATTAAATTTATGAATACGCTTTATGGAAAATCATATTCTTCTCAAGGTAATGTTCCTTTGAACTTAAAAAAATTAAATGGATTTAAGTAGTTTTCCAAATCAAATTTTATAAAATAATTTCAACAACTTAATAAGCTAAATTAAAAATTAAATTTCAGCAAACAACAAATAAATATTTCTAAGTGGGATTAAAATAAACTTAAAACTAAAGATAATCTTCAATAGTTAATAACTTTCCTCAAGCTGATCGTGCATCTTTATCACACTCCACTAATGCTAAGTGAGGCAAAATTTCACAAAAGCTTAACTAAAACACTAAGGAAGAGAAAGCAAGAAAAAACTTCAAGAAGATAAAGAAGAATTTTCACTAAACCAACAAAATGTTACAAGGCTAGGGTTGCTTGGATGTTACAAATGAATATTTCTGGGTCTCCACCCGTTAATAGAATGAAATATTTCTAGGGTAAAGCATTCTAGAAAGTTTTGTCTTTTCAATATTCTAGAGATATCTGAAAAATTCTTGAGTGCTCTTGAAGTATCCACGTTTTAAGGCCTTCTAGATTTACTTGAACTTTGGTTGAATCTTCTAGAGAAGTTACTTTCAAAATTTTTCTTGAAGCTTCATTAGTTCCTACTTGCTTTAACTTGCCTAAGGAAATCTGGCTAACCTTCTCTTGTTAGCAGGGTGTGACATTCTCCTCCCATCTTGTAATAGCTCTAAATATTTATGAAGATAATAATAATTCTATCATAGTTAATATGCATATATATATATATATATATAATATAAAATAAATGTGAAAAATGAGATATCATAGGTAATTTGTTATTACTTATAGCAATCATGATATGATGAAATTATTTTTATTTAAAATGTTTGAATTCTACATTGTAAATTTTTCTTTCAAATTTTAAAAGAAGCCAAATTAAATAATTCCATCAACATAATAGTTGTGAAAAATTTTGTTAGCTTTACGGAACATATAAGAACTTAAGATTTAGTTAACAAATGAAAAAGCTATGATCAAAATACTAAGATGTAGTTAGTAGGGTATTGATGAAGAATTATAAATATTGCTCTCTATTTTTTTATAAAAATTTTAAAGCATTTAGAGATCGAATTAATAATGTCATCAACATAAAAGTTGTAGAATTTCTTTATAGCTCTTAGAACATATAAGAACATAAAATTTGAATAAAAAAATAGTAAAGTCATGATCAATATATCGAGAGGTGGTCAATATGTATGAATTTTGGAAACTTGGATTAAGTATAATTATATATGTTTAATTATGCTTAAAATGGATAATAAAATTAAGGATTAATAATATTAATTCTATAAATTAATTTTATTATAAACATTTAATATAATAATTAATATATGATTAATTAAAAAAAGTATAACATGAAGTAAGGAGAAAACTCAAGAGTGAATATGATTAGCTAGTTTGGGTGGCAAGAGAATAAATTATAGAAAATTGACTTTGTGAAGCTTATTCATTCAAAAATCACTAAGGAAAAATGTTTGAGAATGTTGGAGAGAAGAGGAAAATGAGAAATGAAAGGCTAAGATTCCATTTAGCAAGCTTGCGATTACAATTTCTTTGGAGATTTTACACATCAAAAGGTTGGAGACCATCATAATATCTTAAAATTCATTAAATTATTTTCTTCCATGATGTTTTAGGGATGATTTATGATACAAAGTAAACTCTTATGAGAATTTTATTTAAGTTCAGTGGCTATTTAGTTACCTACAAAGAATTAAATATAGATGAAATATAGTGTAAAAGGAATGTAATGCATTTGGATTTCTTTTTGGTTGTTTGGTTGGAAACCCAACAAATGTAAGGGTTTGTTTTATTTGTTTAGTAGAATGAATATAATGTAAAGTTCTTTGAGAAATAGGTGGTAGTGACGATAGTGGGGTCTAAAAGGCGGTGCAGGTTGCCAATTGGTGGTAGTAGCGACGATGGTGGCAGTAGTGGTGGTAGGCTACCTATAGGTGGCTATAAAAGTAGAACACTAGCAGGGTATAATGAGTGACAATAGTGGTTGCGATGATAATGAATAGTGGGTCGATCACTTATGGGTGGAGACTGTAGTGTTAGTTAAATGATTGTGGTGGAAATTTTATATTCCTGAATGTCTCCTCATCTATTCCTATTTCCTTTCTGTGAGTGGAAAGAAGGATAAATGAGAATACAGGAATATAAATCACCTTGGTTAGATGCCATGAAGATCTACAGATGCACTTATTTGGGTGATCAGGTATGACATTAATGAGAGGTGTACTATCTTAAAAGATAGAAATCACCACCCTACAATGGACCTAATCACCAAAATAAAGACTCATAAGTACGTTGGGTCTTTGAGATGTACTAGAGATTCTTCCCCTACTTTACATGAAAAAGTAAAGAAGAGTTTATTTTAAACTGGGTTAGTTAACTTCTCTACAGGGGCAAGCCCCCATAGTTAATTACATCCTAAGAAATGGGGATTCTTTAGGAAAACTCTCGATTAAGGCAAATGATCATTGTCTCTAAAGATTTCAAAGATAGTACCATTATTTTGGAAGATCAAATGGGATTGATCAAAGAGAGAGTTATTATCAAGCCAAATGAAGAAGATGCTCATGCTGCTGAAACCCAAACTAACTATCCTATTGGATTTTATATTTTTGAAATTGATTTAATTTATTTGAGTTAAATTTTTCATTAGAATGCTAGGGCTTATAATTCCATAATACAAGATTATGGAAATGCATAAGAGATGAGGATTTATGCTTATGGCCCACCAAGGGGAGAAGCAACCTCATAACCTAAATCTAGGGAGTTTTGGTGAGGGCTAAAAGCACAACCTAAATCTAAGGCAAAAATGGGCATTTAGTTTGCCTCCACAAGAGAGAACAAGCCACCTGACTGCTTGGACTTACAACCGCCTAGGGGTGGCCACTAATTAACTCCTCCTATGATTTTAAATTCATGTAGGCAAGTCATATACTTTATGCAAGATATCTGAGCTGTTATTTATTTAGAAAGAGACTAAGTCCTTAAACTCACTCCCTAAAGAGACTAGATCATGTAAGAGTATGCTTCAAATGACCTAAATCTAATGCAATTCATATTACATTTTATTTCCATTTTTGGAAAATCATTTTGACTCAAGCTAATAGGATTCATATGCCTAATGCATGAGAAGTAAGATTATTGGCCAAAATCAGCGAGAAGGGAGGACGTGTGTTTCCACCATGGCTCTCGCAAGTCAAGCTAAGTTTCTCTGGCAAAGATGGAAGCCCTCCAGTCAAGAGTGAAATAAGATGCATTTATGCATGATGTTATAAAAGAAATACTCATCCAGTTAAAGGGTTGCTAATTCTTTTATCTCGATTTTAAGCCTAAGCTTTAGGTGAGATTATGAGTTTTTTTATTTTAATTTTGAATTATTAAATTTGGTAGAAGATTTATTTTTCCCTAAGAGCTTAATCATCATCCAGGCCATACATAAAGTAAGGAAGAAACTAGGAAAAAGATGTCACTTAATGCACAAGCTAAACAAATCATCAATCAATTTATAAAGCTAAGCGCAAAAGAATAAGTGACCATTTATGGTCAGGCCCCACCACACAAACTCAAAAAATAAATTGGGTAGCTAAGCTCTACCCTTATACAACCCAGATTACAAATGAATTAAATACAATTAAGCAAGGAATTCATTATTATTGAGATTTTCAAACTTTATTTCTTCATTCATCATTTCTTCTTTCTTCTTTGGTTCCTTCTTTTGGATGGTTGGATGGTGGATGCTCCAAAGGGTTCACATGGTGCATAAGATGAGATCTTCTAACTAATGCTCATCCTAATCCCCATAACAATTATTCCAAAATCCTAATTGCAAAAATTACATGAAAAGGGAAAAATGAAAATCTAACTAACACCTGAAAATTAAGATTAATTAAAACAAATCATACAAATCTCAAGCATGTATATTGTACTTATCACCCCACACATGAGTGACTAAGTCCACCTAGACTATTAGATTTTGCTTAGGGGTATAAGCACCTACACAACAAAAGCATTTATGTTTTTATTTATTACAGCGCCCTTTAAGCACAATCCCCCGCAGAAAATAATGATTAGACTAAATCGGCCTACCATTCATTCTATGTGCATACACCCTAGCAACCAGTCTAAAATATTACATCACAAAACAAAAGCAAACATCAAACCATGCTCCGTCCTAACCTAAAGCTAGAAGTGGTCACTTAGCCTAATGTGTGTGCTTTTAAGGTTTGTGTGGTATGCTTAGCTATGGTTTTAAGTTAGAGTTTTCTAAGTGTGAAGGATTTCAACTTAGAGGAGGGTTTCATTTAAGTGGTTTAGTTATTTTGGGCTGATTTTATTTCATGTTTTGATTAGGTTCAAGTTAATCCTACAATTAATTACTAAGTTATAAAGAAAGGAAAAGAGAAGAAAACTTCTCTTTCCTTCCCTAACCTAAGTAATTTCTAAAGTGGATTCATATTTTTAGTTTTGTTTAGTGAATATTTTATTATGTGTTTTAATTAATACTAAGTTTAGATGAACTCTAAACAAATCTATTAAAAAAAAAAGGCATGTTTAGATTAAGTAAAGTGAAATAAATTCACAAAACACACATCACTTCATTTCTTTCCCAACATGTATAACATGCATATGAATGGATCCTAAGCATATCTATACATACAAAATGGGAATGTTTAGCACACTTTATGATGCATGCTAAGTAAGTTCCTTAAGAAAATTTAAATGCTTATGATGCATGATTTTCATGAAGTAGAAAAAGGTGTTTCTTATCCAATTTTCACATGCACATATGAATGTATGAAAGGCATAAGTGAATACGGTGCCATTGTTAGCACTAGGAGTGTAAGGTACAAGACCTACTTAGGGCAACTTAAAGCCTCGCAACCCCGGGGTTTCTAGACTAATATACCACTTTCTTTAAATACAAGCATGTGTACAAAAGAAATGAATGGAAAAGAAAGATGCAAAAGTTTGTATTTATTTTGTTGGATTTTGTTTATGCAATTTAGATGTGTAAGTATAGGTATCCTTCTTAAATAATAGTATATGAATGAATAGGAGATGGGATAAGGCAAGTGATAGGTTCTTTTCAAATGAACCAAACACTTTACCAAATCCTATTCAAAACTATACCAAAAGAGAGGAGAAGGAAAACTACATTAAACACATCCTTATATTTTATTCACATGCAAGCCTATAGGTAAAGTATAAGTAGCACAATTTCAGTTTTGATAATTGATTCATATATTTTTGAAAAATTTGAATTTAATAGTGATAATAGCCACTCATATTTCTACTTTAGCCAAAACATGCAATTTGACATTTTTATTTTAAATTTGATTTTAGAAAGGCATGAATGTATGAAATCATATGACACACATATTTAACATGTTGGAAAAGAACTAAAGCAATGAAAGGATGTAAACAAGTTCACTTTAATTAAATCCTAAAGACAATCTTATGAAATGAGAAAGCTTAAAGTAAATCAAAGTTTATTTAATATAATTTTTGTTTGATTTTGAATTTGATTTAATTTTGAAAATATGAAGTGAGTTTACTATTCCTAAACCATTCCCACATGTGTTTAATATTTTTATTTAATTTTTAGATGATTAGATTCATTTTATATTTTGATTAGGTTAAGGTATGAATTAAGCATGTTAATTACCTCTTACCTACACCATCTTAGCATAGTTAATCAAATAATTATGAGCCAATGATATGACATAAAACATCACAAATAATTTAAATTTGTAATGCACCTAGGATGAAAGGGGCCTAATGCAATTTGAATCATGATTAATGATTAATTAAGCTAAGGGATTTAACTTAAGTAATTTCAAAACACCCCTCACACATATGAGTTGCATTTTGATTTCCTTAATTGAACTTAGGCTCTTGAACACCTAAGCATCTATCCTAAGTAGATTAATTAAGTTCTAGAAAGTTTTAGAATTTTAAGAAATTAATTAAGAGGGTAATTAGTGAATTAGCCCTTAATTAAGAGATGATTAAGAAAGAAAAGGGGGTTTAAGGAATAGCTTAGAGAAATGCCCCAAAAATTATTCCCTAAACCTCCTATTCACTCAAACAAACCTTACTCAACTTCAACAAAGGATTAAACCACTAATCAAACCCTTAATTAACCTTAATTATATTAAGGGGGTAATTAGAAAATGAATTAGCAATTTCCCCAATTAAGCCACCAATAAATCCCAAGAAAATTAAGGGAGGTAACCCCAAAATACACTCAAGATGTTTGAGATTAATAAGTGAATTAATTAGGGATTAATTAGCATATTAAGATTTCCAATAAAACCTAAAATAAAAGAAAGACAATATTTAAAATCCATTAAAACTAATTTTAGAATATTCTAGGTTGAATTATCTTTCAGTGGCAATTTACCTCATATTTTTTTTTATTTTTCTTCAGAGAGATATGAGTTTTTGAAGTTTAAAGGATTAATTAGAATTTTTTAAAGCTTAATTAATTCCTTAATCCTACGGTGTGCCACATAGATACTGACACGGCTGCACTTTACATGCACCAAGCTTTGAGTGGCCACTTAAACCTCATTGTGCCACGGGTATATGTGCATTCAGTCATCCGATCATTTGGATCGAGGTTAAAGCCACCATTCTGAGGGGATAAAATGAATTATAAAATGTGATTTAATCTTAGCAGTCCATCCAAAAATTGCAGATGGATGGCTAGAGATCCATCCCTACCGACGCCTATGATCCATGGAGACCGTCCATGTTCTAGGCCTTGATCCGAGCTTGATTGAGCTCAAATTGGGATGAAATTTTGCACACACCATCTAACTCTAATGACAAGCACATCTGATGGTTGAAATCTCATTTCATTAACATTTATTTCACAAAGGACCAACACACATTGAGTTTAATGGTCATAAAATGGCATACCTCACCGGAGGTGATCACCGATGCTCAATTCTCTTGGAGAAGCTTTGTCTGGTTGAGACAAAGATTTTGGTGAAAGTTTTAGCTTTTAAGGTTGAGTGGATAGCTCTATGGACCAACCCCTCAGCTTGAGCTCAGTTTTGATGGAATTGGATCTCCCCTTGCCTTTGGAACTGGAGAAAGAGCTTGGGCAAGCTCAACTTGGTCCCCTGAGGGAGTGTGCAAAGGGAATTGACTTGGTTTGGTGTGTGGAGAAAGTTGAGAAATTAGTGGAGCTCCCCTATTTTCACTGTGTAAAAATCGAGAATGGGAATTTTTATCTCCCTCTAGAGAGCTTTAGATCACTCAAGAAACACTCCTCTGGCTTCCCATGCTTCAATCGATAGAGTGTGTGTGTGAATTGAAATGAATTTGGGGGAGTATCTCTCCCCCTTTGGAAATCTGATGGTCGAAGCTTCACTTACAGTTTTGGATCAATTGCCAAGATGCAATGGGCCGTTTGATCTGTTAGAGGCTTGCACATGGTCGATTTGGCCAGAGGAGTGGGAATATGAACTCCCCATGTGCTCAAAATAAGGGGAGGGAGGTTTTCCATGTGGCCAATTTGAGCCAAGTGCTCAGTTTGGCCTTGGGTCAAGTTGGGCTGACCCAAACCCATTGGGTTGGGTGCACCACCCTCCCTTGGGTTCACTTGATCTATTAGGAGAGTATCAAGTAGGTATGAAGAGGAATTGACCAAAACTCCCATGGATTTGACCAAAATTTACCCTATGGCCTAGGGGTAAAATGGTCATTTGGATGATTTTTGAATTTGGATATGTTGGGTATGTTGAGAAAATAGGTTTGGCCAAGTTTCATTCGATTTGGAGTTCATTTGGTATGGTTTTGCTCATGTTCAAAATGGGTCAAGTTGACCAATTGGTCAAATTGGGTCAAACCAAGAGTTGGGTCAAGTTCATATGACCATTTGAAATGTTTTGGTGGCTTTGGTTAGATTCAATTTGGTTTAGATTTGAATTTGATTCATATGACTTCATTTAGGTCAAATGGGTCAAGTTGACCAAATTATCCCATTTGATCTATTTGAGCTAGACCATGAATTGGTTTAGGTTTGGTTAGTCATATGAAGTGGATTGATATCTTTGTTTTCAATCAATTTTGCTTAAGTTTGAATTTGGCTCAACATGTCTCTTTAGGTCAAGTTGGGTTCAGGTTAGGTCTAGTTGGCCAATTGAGGCTTTGGTCAAGTTCAATAACTGATTTGGAATGAACTTAACATAATGGTTTCAATTAATTTGGCTTAGATCAAGTTTTGATACATTTTAACTTTTTAGGTCAAGTTGGATCAACTTGGGTCAAGTGACCAACTAGGCTAGGTTAGGCTCAAATGTTGACTTGGTCAAGTTCAAACATTAGTCATGAATGAGTCTTGATCAATGGTTTCAAACAATTTGGCCTATGATGTATTTTGGCTATGTTGGGTTTCATTTTGGCTAAGTGTTGACTTGGTCAACCCTTAGGTTTGACTTGATTTGACCCAATTTGATTGATTGATCATCTCATGATGATTGTTGATTATGATGAGAGGTTTAGATGGGCTTGATCCAATCCAATTTGGTTAGGATTAGAATTTGGCTCATAAACGGTACTTTAGGTCACTTTGGGTCAAGTGAGCCTAAGTGGGTCAAATGGCTTGGTCAAAGCTTGATTGGAGTTTGATTGAACTTGTATATAGGTTTATGATTGAAATATAAATTCATTTGTAAGTGGTTTGAAGTCAAATGGGTTTTGATTCATTTGTCAATTTCATATTCAAAGGAAGAACATGAATGGATTTTAGCTTCGATTTTTGAATTGAGTTTTGGTTAAGTGATTGAAGTTTGTATTTATATTTGGATTCATGATTGAAGGATTGATTGAATCATTAAGGAAAATCAAGAGTTTAGTTTGATTTAAAGTCAATTTGGCTAAGTTCAAGATTTTGACTTGAAAGGCCTAGGTTGGATTTTGGTTGAATTTGTGTTTGATTTTTGGAGTTGGTTTTGGTTGTTTGAATTTATATTTCATTTATTTTTGTGAATATAAATGAGAATATAACTGGGTTATGAGAAAATTCTAAGGATTTGAAGTGATTTGAACATGATCTAAGCTAAGTCCTTAAGAGGGAAATTAAGGATTTAGGAAAGATTTTGGAATTTGATTGTTAGGTTTAGTTTGATTAATTTGAATTTATATTTCATTTATATATGTGAATATAAATGAGAATATAAATGAGTGGTGAGAAAAATTCATGAATTTGAGTTGATTTGAAGATGATATAGGCTAAGTCCTTATGAGAGAATTAAGGACTTTGGAAATATTTCAAACTTGGAATTTCAATCATGGGTTTCAATCATGGATTTTGATTTGAGTTTGGAGAAAATCAAATAAGATTGATTTGGAATTTGACTTGAAGGAAGGAAGTTGAGGAGTGGTTCAAGCTAAGGGTAGGCAAATTTTCCTAACACCCCTAAGGCATGACCTAATCTTATGGCTAACCCTTCTAAGTCTCTAAGGCTAGGTTGACTGTCCACCTAATCACTAGATGTGTCTTAAGACTAAGGATCTCTTAAAGTATAAGAGAATGAGCTCATCCTAAAAATGAGGTCAACAATGACATCCAAAGGGATCGATTGAACTAGCCATAAATATGTAAGTTGATCAATATTATACATCAATGGCATACAAATGGTTTATGAAAACCTAATCTAATTTTTAATTCATTTTATTATTTTAATGTTACCTCTTTCAAAATCAGTAGCTAATATGCGATTTATGTTATGAACATATAAATCAATTCATGATAACATGTAAGTACTCCATATAAATTAAAAATTTTTAGGTTGAATTGTTATATATACTTGTATCATATTTATGGTTTATGCAAAGCATCCAATATGAATTAGAAATTAATATGAAACGTTGATATAATCATAAATTTATACATACATGCTTTTAAGGATAACATAAAGGATCATTTAAAATATGCTTAAAGTATGACTTGTTATCTTATGTAAATAATCGTTTGTATTATTTTACTTATATATATCATAAAGGATCATTTATATGAAAACTTAATCTAATAAATAACATATTTTCTTTTTTAAGGATGTATATTTTAAAATCAATAGCTAATATGTGATTTATGTTACTAACACATAAATGAATTTCATGATATCATGTAAGCAATTCATGTAAAGTACAAAATATTTTTAGGTTAAATTTTTATATATACTTGTATCATATTTAGGGTAATATGCAATGTGTATAATATGAATTTGAAATTAATATGAAATATTTATGATGTAATCATCAATTCATACATACATGCTTCTAAGGATAAAGTAAAGGAGTCATTTAAAATATGCTTAAATTATGCCTTACTATCTTATGTAAATAATGGGTTACATTATTTTGTTTATGTGCATGTATTTAATAAATGATAAATCATGAAAGTGATTAAAATTGCATGTTTATAATAGAAGGATGGCTAAATGAATGATCCATAGTTCTGTAGATTCAAAGATTATTTATGTATGAGGACAAACTGATGAGTTTGTATAAATGATTGAAACAAAATAGGTGGAGGTTCGTTATATAGTATAATGGGGAAAAAATAAATGCACACAAGTTGATATAAATGATATATGATGAATATTGTGGTGTTTTAATTTGGAGTCGTTGTGGACACCACACAGATCTTAGGGGATACTTATTGAAGTGATCGAATATAACATTAAGGTATGATAAACTATCTCTAAAGATAGAAATAACACCTTATAATGTACCTAATCACCTAATAAGGACTCCTGAGGCAGCTGGGTCTTCGTATATACCAAAGATATTTCCCCTACTTTACATAGAAAAGTAAAGCATGATATATTTTATGCCGGGTTCTTTAGTTCCCTATGGGAGTAAGCTCCCATGGTTAATTACATTCTAGGAAATAAAATTTTCTAAGAAAACTCTCGATTAAAGTATTCAATAAATATCTCCAAAGATTTTAATGTTAGATTATCAAAGGATTAGGTATTTTTTGAAAATCAAGTGAGAAAGTTTAATTCAAAAGACTTATTTTTAGATTCCAAAGGAAGATAAGTAGGGATAACTCATGATACAAGGAGGCCTAGTAAGTGCTCCAGTCTACCTTATAATGAGGCTTTATATATTTGAAAGAGATATTTTATTTTTATTTGAGTTGAAATTTTATTAGAATGTTAGGGCTTATAATCCATCAACACAAGATTATTGAAATGCCTAAGAGTTGAGGACTTGTACTTATAGCCTGAAGAAAATAAACAACCTCAGAGATCTTAAATCTAGAATTCTTTAGCACAACCTAAATCTAAGCAGAAAGTGAGACATAATGGTTTACCTCCATAAGAGAGGGTAATCTCATCTCGACTCTTCTAGACTTACAACTATCTAGAGTGACCACCAGCTAACATCATATGATTCAAATTCATGTAGGCCAGTCTTATGTAAGTACAAGATATATAAGCTATTATTTAATTAGGAAGGGGACTAAAATCCTAAACTCACTCCCTAAGAGACTAGATCATGACTGACATGAAGACATGACTTAGACTAAATGCAAATATTTATCATCTTTTATATTATTTTTAACACATTCATTTGGACAAAGGCTTGGGATAATTACACCTAAATGCATGATGAAATATGGTTATTGGCCAAATCAGCGGGAGGAGGTGTTCTCCACTACAAGGGATGCCCACACAGGTCAAGCATTCCCCTATCGTGCAAGAGTGGAGACCCTCCCTATGCAAGAGTGAAATAAGATGATATGCATGATGTTAGAACATTCAACATTCAGCTAAAGGTTTGCTAAATCTTTTAATTATCTTGATTATAACCTAAACTTTAGAGTGAGGTTATGAGTTATATTTAAAATTTAATTATGAGTTGTTTAATAGGGGTAGAAATTTTAATTTTATCCTAAAGAGCCTACCGCATCCAGGCCACACATTCAAACATCAAACTTTAAGAAACCTATGAAAACCATACAATTTCTATTGTGTAAGATAAACACAATAATCAAATATTCATAGATTTTTGTAAAAGAATAAGAGGCCGATGCAGCCAGGTACTGCTGTACACCCTGAAAAATAAAAGAAATTGAGTAGCCGAGTTCTACCCTTATACAACTCGTATTACAAAGAATATTATAATTATAATTGAATGAATGTTATGGGGGTCTTCATAATTCATCTTTCTTTCCTTTTCTTGATTTGGTTTTGTTCCAAAGCTTCACAGAGCCTCCCAAGACTTTACCTTCTAGCCACTGCTTATCATAAAACCCATAACACTAAGCCTAATCCTTATTGCAAAATTACATGTTTATGGAAAATGAAATC
This sequence comes from Cymbidium sinense, assembly GCA_021442155.1. Lineage (NCBI taxonomy): Eukaryota > Viridiplantae > Streptophyta > Magnoliopsida > Asparagales > Orchidaceae > Cymbidium > Cymbidium sinense. The sequence continues at coordinate 81,589,266 of CM038227.1, forward strand.
TGACTATACTTGTAAAATATATGTTAGCTAAATAGCCATACACACCAAGCATTTATATTCTATAAGTTTGGACTTAGCACCCTGCACATGGGTAACGAAGTCCACCTATCATAATGTGGATTATGCAAAGGGGTATAAGCACCTGCAAGAAAAATCATTTATATCATTAAGCTAATAGCAGCCTAACATCCAGTCTGTACATAAGTAATCCTAACATCAAGTTTAAAATATTATATCATAAAACAAAACACAACATCACAATATACACCATCCTAACTTAGAGCTAGAAGCGATGACTTAGTATTCTAATGTGTTTGCTTAGGCTTAGTGTGGTATGTCTTACTAGGCCTTAGGATTATGATCATCTATGCTTGGAATTATTTAAGTTAAACATTATGGGTGATTTCATTTAAAGTTATTAAAATGATTAGTGAATTTTAATTTGCATTTTTTTTGTTTCACTCAATACTTACTTAATATCTAATTGTTATAAAGAGCAAAAAGGGATTTAACTCCATTCACCCATATCCTAAGTTACTTTCTAAAGGCTATTATGATAATTTGGTTTCTTTTAGTGAATGATTTATTAAATATTTTATTAATGCTAAGTTTGGGTTAATCTTAAATAGTCCTATTCATTCATGAAAGGCATCTTAGAATTAATGAGAATGAATCACCATCACATGGATAAGGTTACCTCTTTCCTTTTAATCATCAATAGTATGCATATGATATTGAACTTAAATACCTATACATGCAATGTATTTTTGGTACACTTAAATGATTGTGGATGCATATGTTTTTGCTAGAAAAGAGAGATTTCATTCCTTAGCTAAGTATACATACACATGTATTAACGCTTTAAGCAAGTGTGTGTCATTGTTAAACCAAGGAAGTAAGATGATATAAGACCTCCTTGGGGATACTTAAGGCCTCATATTATTGGGATGTCCAAACAATATACTTGTTATCTTAAATACACATAAATATATACATAAATATAGAAATAAAAATAATGCAAAAGATTGTATATTAGCAACTTTATTTATTCATGTAAGGTAAAGCTCTATCCAAATTCTAGCATACATACACATATGAATGAAATTAAGTAAGTAAGTGCCATTGTTAAGCTAGAGAAGTGAGGTAATCTAAGACCTCCTTGGGGCTACTTAAAGTCTGTTCTCCTGGGATGTCCAGACTATATACTTAGTAGCATTCAAACACATGTAAACATACACATGAATCATGAAAGTAGAATAATACTTTAACATGTTTAAGCTATAAGAAAATGTAAATCACTTGTAATATTCATATCCAACATCAATTTAAATCTTCATTATTAATTTATAATTTGAAAAATAATTTGAGATTTATTAGTGATAATAGCCATGCCATATAGTAGGATTGATTCAACACATGCAACTTATACATATATAATCATATTGATTTGAACCTTTATTTGAAAATATGAATACATAATATCAAATGGCATACAAGTTTATAATGATTGAAAAGGAAAAATTAAACATTGCAATGAGATACATGCAACCACATTACTTCCTAAGGACAATCATGTTCAATAAAACCCTTTAAGATAAACCAAAGTTGTTATGAAGTTTGATTTTAGATTAGAATTATTAAATTTAAAGAGGAGAAATAGTACTTTCTGTTTTGCCCCATCCCACATTAGTAACTTAATGTGTTTAAGGAAAAGTAATTAAGTGAATTTTATGGATTGATTAAGTTCAAATCATTAAGAAATTAATTTAATTTTCCTTTCCTAAGTCTCTTTAATTTAATTAACCATTTAACGATGAGCCTCTAATGATATGCCAATGAGTAATTAAAATTTATAATGCACTTAACAAGACCTAATGCAATGAGGCTCATGCTTAAGGGTTAATTAGATTAAAGAAGAATCTAATTAAGTACTTACAAGGTTTTCCCACACCCATGGGTTAATCATATGTTCCTTAAGATTCTTTATGTTATAAAACACATAAAGAGAAACCCATGAATTCAATTTGAAATATCTGATCTGATTATCATTTTAATTTGATTTAATTTTACCATTAATTTACTTAATTAACCTTTAATTAACATAGCCATTAATTAACCCTCCAAATGAAATGAATTTAGAAGAACAATTAGGAAAGAGGTCCTAATCATTTTTTCTTTATCACTCTACTGTTAATAGTGATTCATTATTAGCAATTTAATTTTTGCTGTTTAATAATTTTAATTATTATTAAATTGATTAAAGAGGGTAATTAGGATTGAATTTCAAATTCTTCAAATTATATGGACAATAAATCTCAAGAAAATTATGGGAGGTAGAGAACATCCCATAGGATCAACCTATCAAATTTGAGATCAATTGGTCAAGTAATAAAGCCTTAATTAAGGCAGTTAACCTAAATTTCAAACCTTAATTAAGCACTATTCATTAACCAAACATTGTAGATTTTATTTTTGTTAAATTCTCCTCTATTTACATTTTCCAAAATGGGTTTACACATATTTTTTGGAATTTTCTAGAATTAGTTATGAATTTTTGAAATTCATGCTAATTAATTATATTTAGTCACCGAATTAATCCCCTAACCCATTGGTGCCATGCTGGAGTTGACATGGCCACGCTTTCCATGTAGCACCACAAAATAAGCTATTTAAAATGTCCCCTGTGTTGGCTAAGTCAGCGATGGCGGACGCAGTTTCATCCTCATCGTCTAATCTCGGATCGGATGGCATAGATTAATCCCATTGTTTCTATTGGATTAAATTGAAAAAAATCTAACAGATTAAATTACTACCATTCATTCAAATCACTCAGAATGGATGATTGATGATCTGTCATCCCTCGAGCTCACCGGAGCTCGTGGGACATCGGGATCGACTCCAAAACATTTGGGAAATAGATCTAAGAGGATCCTATAGTGGAAATCGCATGTAATCACACTTTTTTTCACAAAAGATCAACACCTAGGAGACTTTCTATAGTTTTCTAGAGTTTTACTTCATCAGAGATAGAGACCAACAGTCCGTTGACTGAGGTAGCTTCGTCTTAAAGAGATGAAGCCTAGTTGAGAAGATCTCGAGCTGCCTCCTCATTGATGCCTCTATGGACTAAACACCACCTCTAAGCTCATTGAAGTTGGTCTTGGAGTGATCTCCAGTGATCAAATCGATCAATGATTGATTTTTTTTGACTCGTCAGAGCTTGGGGAAGGTGTGGGAAGAGTTAATTTGAGTTTGGTGGAGATTAGGTGAGGTTGGATGGATGGGCCTCTCAGTTTCAAATGGGAGTTGGTCTCACTAGCGATGGAGAGCATGAGGGGATTAGGAAAAGCTTTGGGATAGCTGAGAATCACCTAATGAAGCTTTATGTGAAGTTTGAATAGATGTGGAGGAGTATACTATCCACCCCAAGTGAACCAAGGGCTGAGATTGGCTCAGCCTTTGGTCATCTTCTTGCAGGGATGGAATGAGGTGCTTGAGAGGTTGAGACAGTGGCATGGACTGGCATATGGAGCACCTCTTCCTCTAAGTGAACCAATGGGGGTGCCTTAGGTGAGTTCACCCTCTCATGACCCAAGGCTGAACCCAACAACCTTGGCTTAGGTTGGGTTAGTGGTCCTAGTGTCCAAAATAAGCTAAGGGTGGCTACCATGGCTTGGGGAGTTGGTGAAACCATCCAAATAGGTATTTTACCCCATTTGGGTTGGTTGGTTCAAGGGTTTTGACACAAATCTGGTTCACCATGGGCTGGGCCCATTCGGGTTGAACCATGGTGACCAAGGATGAGTCATGCCAAGTTTTATTGGGTTTGGCTCAATTTGATCCATATGGTTCAAATGGGGTTAAATTTGGTTAGGTTGACCAATTGGTCAAATTGGGTCAAACCAAGAGTTTGGTTGTGTTCAAATGATGATTTGAAATGTATTGGCGCCATTGGTTTGGTTTAATTTGAAGTGGATTTGATTTTGGCTCATATGGGTCAAATGGGCTAAGTTGACCAATTTGATCAATTTGGCCGAATTGGCTTGGGTGCAGAGTTGGTTTAGGTTCAATTGATCATTTGAGAATGATTGTAGGTGTTGGTTTGAATTAATTTGGATTTGGGAATGATTTGGTTCAATTGAACTCTTTAGGTTAATTAGGCTAAGTGGGTTAATTGGGTTGGTTTGATCAAATTTGATTCAATTGAATGTTAGATTATGTTCAATACTTAATTTGTGATTGATTAGAGGCATTAATTTCAATCAATTGGGTTTAATATTTAATTTGACTCAATTTTCCCCTTTAGGTCAAATTGGGTCAAGAGACCTAGTTGGATTAGTTTGATTTAATTGGTGGTTGAGTCATGTTCAACAATCAATTTATGATTGATGGGAGCTATTGATTTCAATCAATTAAGGTTGGAATGAGATTTGGTTCTCTTTAGTCCATATGGGTTAATTGGGTCAACTTGATCAAATGATAAAATTAACTTGGTTTGACCTAATTAATTGTAATTAGATAATCAAGGATGATTAACAATCATCATAGAGGAGAGTGGATGGGTTGATTCAATCCAATTTGGGTTGGATTGAAGTTTGAATCAATTTGGTCCTTTAGGTCACTTTGGGTCAGGTGGGACAAATGGGTTGATTGGGTTGAATTGGATTGAATTAGGTGTTGAGAAGAGTTCAGTGATGAATTTAGGGTTGATTAATGTCTTTGATTGCAATTGATTTGAGTTTGATTAGATTTTGGTTCATTCAGACCTTTTGGGTTAAATGGGCTAACTTGGGTTAATTGGATTCATTTGGTTCAATTAATTTGATGGAAAGCATTGGAGGGGTTTGGAATAGAGTATTGAATGGTTGGAGTGCTTTTGTGAAAATCAATATAATTAGGTTCAGTTGAATGGGTTTGGGTCAGATCCATAGGATGATGGTGGAATTGGTTTAAGTTAAGGGTTATGTTAATTTGGCTTGGAGCTTGGATATAAGACAAAATCCAATTAAGGTTAGTTGTGTTGGCTTGAGGTTTATTTTGGATAAGTGGATAAGCATAGGTTTTGGTTTAAGCGATAGGATAGGTAAGGCCTATTTGTCCTAAGGCACATCCTAAACTTAGGGTATACCTTCTTAAGTCTCTAGGCTCGCATTTAGTGTTCCCTTAATCATTAGAAGTGTCATATGACTAGGGAAATCCTAGTGCTTAGAAGACTCCTAAATCTAAGATGGGAAGGATGGGTCCTCACTCCGAAAATGAGGTCAATAAATATGATGCATACCAGCATAAAGCCTTTTCATATTGAAGAAGGCCTATTGACAACTACAACTTTAATGATTACATGATATGATATGAAAGACTATCTACACACATTTGGATTAGTATAAGGTAGTAAAGGAGAAAGCATTCCAGGTATGACTCCTTCCACCTTTTCTATTTTCCATAGGGTTACTTTTCCATTATAGTTTTTACTATTCCATTGAAATTTGCTGCTGTTAATTCAGTTTCACTACTGGTCTTCTAATGGATAACACATCTTATGTGGGAGTTAACAATAACTCAATGACTAAAAAAACACCTGATATAGTTAATAAGCTTTTGTTCTCTCAAATTTATCATGACAATTTTGATGAAGTGATAATGGTTTTCTGAAAAAAGCCAACAACAAAATGGAAACCCTTACTCTTTATTTATGATGCCAAAACTTTATTTCTAGCTGAACCATTAAAGTTCCTCTGATAGAAAAAATTCACTTTTAAGCATCCAAAAATGGACTAAAATAAAAACAAATGTTGATGAGCTTAAGTTATTGGTATATTGCAATGTTGGAATCTTAGACGGTAGACACATAGCTATAAACCGAAATAATAAGGAAGACTACACAAGATTATTTTTCAAAAAACTATTTTACATTGACAATGTCCCTATGAAGGTTCTCATGTGGACTCTAACTTTTGACTATAGTTTAGAACCCCCGGATTGTTCCCATTTGAATTAAGTTCCCTATTCAGAAATTGCATTTGTTCAATAAACAAGTGCTATACTCATTAGTACCTATTGGAAAAGATCTTGAAATTAAACCATCCAACATATAATTTTTCTAGACCGTTAGCAGCTAAAGTGCTTATTGAAATAGATATCATGACTAAATATGTAGATGTGGTATGGATAGGTTCTCCTTCTAATAATTATTGGCAATAGGTTATGATTGAGTAGAAACCACTTTAGTGCAAAAATGTTAGATGTTCAGGCATAGTATTAATAATTGATATACGGCTCATCTTGAATTGAAACTTGTGAAAACTAGAAATTTGGCTAAATCTATGATAAATAATAGTTAGGATCCTGAAACCCAAAATCAAAATATGGATGAGGTAACCTAGTTAGTAAGAAAGGATATTAACATCTTTGAAAGAGGTGAAAATCACTCGAGAGAGGATTATTAAGTGGACACACTTATTTTTATTACAAATATAGAGAATATGGAGAAGGTGGAACAAACTGAGACAAACCCCATATTGGCAACAATTATTATGATGGCTATGTTAATTTGGAAATGATCAACAAAGCTATCCAAGAAATGGAAGAGGAATGATAGGTACAAAAGTCTAGAAAACATAAATAGAAAGAAATAAGAGAACTCAAATATATTAACCCAACTGCTTTAGCAAATTTTGAAGGTAACTCCTTGTGGTGTTTATTTTCGATTTCATTTGCGTGTGTATATGTGAGGGGACACCATGCAGATCTGAGGATGCACTTATTGAGATGATCGGGTATGACATCAAGGAATAGTGCACTAACTCGAAAGATAGAAATAACTACCCTACAATGAACCTAATCACCTAATAAGGACTCCTAAGGAATGATGGGACTTCAAATATACTAGAGATTTTTCCCCTACTTTACATGGAAAAGTAAAGCAGGTATTATTTAAACTGGGTTCGTTAAGTTCCCAATGGAGGAAAACCTCCATATTTAAATACATCTTAAGGAAAGTGAATCCCTTAAGAATACTATCGATTAAAGTAGGCGATTATTATCTCCAAAGAATTCAAAGATAGGGCTATAAATAAATTGGTTGTATTTTAGAAAATCAAGTGGGATGGATCAAAAGGAAAGAGTTATTATTGATGCCAAAGGAGATAAGTAGGGAGTGCTCATGATATTAGGAAGCATAGTGAGCACTCCAATCTATCCTGTGGGTGGGCTTTATATATTTGAAATTGAAGAGATTTATTTATTTGATTTGAAATTTTATTAGAAATCTAGGACTTATAATTTCATAATACAAGGTTGTGGAAATGCCTAAGAGATGAGGATTTATGCTTGTAGCCAACAAAGAGAAACATCAATCTCAGATCCTAAATCTAGGGAGGTTTGGCAAGGGCTAAAGCATGACCTAAATCTAAGGAAAAAGTGGGTATATGATTTACCTCCATAAGAGAGAGTAAATCACATGACTGCTAGACTTATTACTACCTAGAGTGACAGCTAGCTAACTCCTCCTACACCTTAAATCTATGTAGACAAGTCATATGCTTTTGTAAGATGGCTAGGTTGTTATCAATTAGAAAAGAAACTAAGTCCTTGAACCCACTCCCTAAGAGACCAGAGCATGAGGGTATGAATAATGATTTAAATCTAACACAAATTCTTATCAATTTTATTTAATTTAGGACTCTTTCGTTTGACACATGCTATAGAATTTTGTATGCCTAAATGCATGAGAGGTTGATTATGGGCCAAATCAAAAGGGAAAGATGTGTTCTTTAATCATAGGCTCTCAAAGGTTAAGCCCATTCTATCTGGCAAAGATGGAAGCCCTCTCTTAACAGGAGTGAAACAAGATGGTTATGCATAATATTAAACATATAACATCCAGCTAAGGGGTTGCTAAATATTTAATTATCTTGATTTAATGCCTAGGTTTTTATATGAGGTTGTGAGTTGTTCTAAAAGTTTAGTTATGAGTTATTAATGGGATAAAAAATTTATTTTTATCCTAAGAGCCTAATCGCATCTAGGCCATACAACAATCACCAATCATAAACAAACTATAAAAAGGCATGCTTTTTCTAATGCACAAGTTAAACAAAATAACAAACAGTTTTATAAAACTATCACAAAAGAAAAAAAGGCCGATGCAATTTGGTGCCACCGTACAACCAAGAAAAGAAATATGGGTAGCCGAGTTTTACCATTATACAACCCATATTACAAGAAAAATAATTACAATTATATATGCTGAATGTTATTGGGGTCTTCATTCTTCATTCTTCCTTCTTCATTTTCTCATCTTCATTTCTTCATTTTGATTTGCTCCATTTCTTTCTTTCTTTTGGGCTTGATTTGGATATGCTTGGTCCAAAGGCATCACATGGCACATAAGACTTAATCTTATAACCAATGCTCATCCTAATCCCCCATAACACTCATCCTAATCCTAATGCAAAATTACATTAAAAGAATAAAAGTAAATCTAGCTACACCTGCAAAATAAATATTAGATAAACACACCATTCAACCCAAGCAGTTATATGAATAATTTGGACTTAGCACCCCACACATGGGTAACCAAGCCCACCTTTCCTAACTTGGGTTATGCTTAGGGGCTAAGCAACCTACACAGCAAAAAGCATATATATTTTTATTATAATGGCCCCTTAAGCACAACCCCCCTACAGAAAGCATAATTAGGCTAATATCCACCAAACATCCAGATTATGCACATACACTTTAACAACCAGTCTACAATAATACATCACAAAATAAGCATACATCAAACCATACACTGCCCTAACATAAAACTAGAAATGATGACTTAGTCTAATGTGTGTGAATTAAAGCTTGTGTGGTATGTCCTAACTAGGCTTTAGAGTTGTAATTTGCTCAGTGTTAAGGATTTAATTTATAAAGGGGTTGATTTTTCTTTAAGTGATTTAATTGATTTGAATATTTTACTTAGTATTTTCTTTTATTTCATATAGCCTACACTTACTAACTAAGTGTTATAAAGAGAAAAAGAGAGAGAGAATCTCTCTTTCATTCCTACCTTAAGTCACTTCTAAAGCAAGTAATTAATCAATTTCCTTTAGTGAATGGCTTATTATATGTTTTAATCAATCCTAAGTTTAAGTTCACTCAAAATGACCTTATTCAATAAGAAAGACATCTTTAGATTAATTAGAATAAATTACTATCACATAACACATGTTTATTCATTTGTTTCCATCATGTATATCATACATATGATTAAATCCTAAGCATACTTATACATATAATGTATGTCTTAGCACACTTAAATGATGAATTCAAAGAAGTGAGTTTGGAATTTAAATATTTCATTTGATTGAATTATGAATGCATACCTTTTTAATAGAAAAGAAGGATTTTTCATCCATTAGCTAGATACACATTCACATGTATAAAAGTTTTAAGTGAGTACGTCGCCATTATTCTGCACTAGGGGCATAAGGTACAAGACCTACTTAGGGCTACTTAAAGGCTCGCAATACCAGAGTATCAAGATTAATATATCACTTTTCTTAGATCCATATAGATGTATATGCAACTACAAGGATAAGAAAAACCCATGCAAAAAACATATTTGATTTATTTGACTTATGATTCTTATTCATTGGCCACATCACATATACACATGTATAAGAGTTTTAAGTGAGTGCGATGCCATTGTTCTGCTCCAGGGGTGTAAGGTACAAGACCTACATAAAGCTAATTAAAGACTCGCACCCCCGGAGTGTCCAGACTAATATACCACTTTTTTCAGATACAGGTGAATGCATAAAATAAATCACAAGAAGAAGAAGTCATGCAAGAAGTCGTATTTGATTTGATTATATGATTTACATATGTAATATGAAATTCTTTCTAAGTTTTAGCATGGAAATGCATAAGAATAGATTTAGACAAATATTGTGTTCTTTTTAAATGAACTATACATTTGTAATTCCTATGTGAATCCATGTAAAGTAAGGAAAGAGAGCTTCATATTGCATATCTTATATTATCAACACTTGCAAACTTATAACTATTTGTAATTAACATCACTCCATTTATTATAATTGATTTATGAGCTTTTGAAAATAACTATTGATTTAATAGTAATAATAGCCACACCTATTTTTAATTTAAATCACACATGCAATTTGACATAGAGGAAACCATTTCATTTAGTTAATTTTAAAATGAATGAATACATGATTACACATGGAAAGCAACATTTAACATGATTGGAAAGAAATAAAGGAACATAAGTACATGATCTCATTCATTCCAATTAATTCCTAAGGACAATCATACTAAATAAGGTTATTTAAAATGAATCAAAGTTCTTTAATGATATTTTTAATTTTGTGTTTGATTTGATTTAGGAAATATGAAAGGGGTTTTCTAGTCCTAATCCCATTCCCCATGTGTGAGTTAATTTTGGTTCAAGGAAGAAGTAATTAAGTTGATTTTATGATTTAATTAGATTAGGGTATGAATTAAGCCAATTAATTAACCCTTACTTACATCACCTTAAGTTAAATAACTAATTAATAATGAGACAATATGACATGCAACCACATGGAAAGTAAATTTACATTACTCCTAAGAAATGAAAGGGGCCTAATGCAATTGGCTCATGATTAATAGTTAATTAAGCTTAAGGGATCTCACTTAACTACTTTTATGGTTTTCTCACACATGTGAGCTAACCATAATTTCATTATCTCCCCCTTGGGGTTATTGAACACCCAAAGAGCTACCCAAGATTAAGTTAGAGAAATAGATTCAATTGAATTAATTAAGTTTATTAATTAACTAATTAAACCTTAATTAACCTTAACCAATCAAAATGAGATAGGCTTAGAGAAAGAGACTAAGAAGGGAGCCTAAGTCTCAATCCCTAAATCCTTTCAATTAGTTGATTAAAGTTTAGGTATGATTTGAATTTTGATTAATCTTGTTGATCAATTAATTAAGGGTGTTAATTAATTAATTATTTAAGAGGGATTAGAGAAGACTTAAAGAAAAGATTGGAAGAGGGAGTCCCAATCCATTTCCCTAGACTTCTACTTCATTAATTAAGGTTAATAAGCTTAATTGATTAATTAATTTACTATTCATTTATTTAATTATCACTAATTACATTAAGAAAGTGATTAAGGCTTGATCCATTGGTTTCCCTAATTAAGAAAACCAATAAAATCCCAAAAAAATAAGGGAGGCAGAGGTCATCCCCCTAAATATGCATAGAAAGTTTGAGATTAATTGGATGGTTAATTAGGGAGTAATTAGGCTAATTACATTTCTAATTAAACCTTAATTAAGCTAAATCCACTATTCAAAATTAATTAATAAAAATTTTCCTTGATTCTACTCTGAAATATCTTTAAAATGAGCTTAAGTTTATATTTTTGGATTTTTCTAGAATTAGTTATGAATTTAGAAAGTTTCAGGATTTTTAAAACCAATTAATTAGCCCTAATTAAAGCCTTAATCTCATCGCCGCATGACACGACTCCATGCGCGATGGTATTTGCTATTTAAGTTATCACATCTAAGTGCTGACTCGGATGGCATGCACGCGTGGACCGTCCGATCTATGATCGGATGGCCACGATTAAACCCACAGTTTTGAGGGATTAATGAGAGAATCTAAGCATGATTAGATCAGAATCATCTGTCCCGATCATATGAGATGGATGATCCATGATCTATCTCCTTCTGAGCATTAAACAATGGCTACCGTCCATCAATCATCACTCGATCCGAGCTCACTCAAGCTCGGATGGAGATGAAAATGATCCCACACCTTCGGGGAAGCACAACAAGAAGATCAAACTGAGGAAATCACATAACATGAAAATTTCTTTCACAAAAGACCAACTTATTTTCATTCAAGGATAGGTTTCAATGGCATACCTCATTGGAGCTTATGACCTACAATTCCATTGATTAAAGAAGCTTCATTTGGTAGAAATGAAGCTCTATTGAGTTGCACGAGCCTTGATTTGGTGTAGTTTGCTCGGAAGACCAGAGCACTAGACGTAGGTGGTCGGGGATTGATCGAACTCTACCCTTCGGCCATCAGGAAAGGATTCGTTCTCACTCAATTGGCTCCAAGAAAGGTGTGTGAAAAGTTAATTGCACTTTGGTGGAGGTTTGCACAAATGGGAATCGAAGGTGACCTCCCTTATTTCAGTTTTGCATAAAACTTAGAATGGGGATCTTGGGGAGCTTGGGAAGGCTTGGAAATAACTCTGGGAACTCTGTCCTTGGCTACTAGGGTTGAATTAAGTGTGAGTGTCTGAGTTTGACTAAGAATGAGGGGGGTATACCCCCTCATTCCTTGGATAAGATGGCCACAACTTCTTTGGAATTTCCTTGATCAATTGGCCAAATCAGAGGGTGGTGGAGGTCCTTGGGTGCACGATGTGGCTCAGTTTGGTTGGGTGAGGGTGTGGTGGTGGCTGTCAAGGGAGGAAATGCTTGTCTTTGGAGGTTTGGAATGCTATAATGGGGATGGGGAGGTGATTTCACCTCCCCATGGATCATGGCCGACTCAACCATCTTTGGATCAGGTCAGCCATCGTCCTAGATGCCTAAGTGGACCTATGAATGGGTGCCAAGTGGATAGGGGGAGAAAATGACCCAATGAGCAGGTGTCTTGATAATTGTACTTTATGTTTATATTTAGGTCAATGATAATAGGAATGATTGAATCATGAAGAAATCCATGAGTTTTGAATTGATTTGGGTATCATTTAGCCAAGTTCAAGAATTTGGCTAAAAGAGCTAAAATTGGGAATTTGATTTGATTTGGGTTTCAATCATTTGGATTTGATTTATGATTTGGAATTTGATTGGAGATTGAATTTTATAATTGAGAAAATTAATTAGATTGGGGTTGATTTGAATTTGGTTAAGGTTAAGTCCATAAGATAAAATCAAAGGTCTTAGAAAGGGATTTGGAGTTTGAGTTTAATCATGGGCTTCAATCATTGAATTTGAAATTTATTTGGAATTTGGATTTGAATTTGAGGTTTGGTTTGAAAGAAGAAAGCAAGGATTGGGTTTAGGCTATAGGGTAGGAAAGTCCTTCTAAATTCCTAAGGCATAACCTATTCCTATGGCTAACTCTTCTAAGTATCTAGGGTTAGGTTAAGTGTTCAACTAATCACAAGAAGTGTCTTAAGACTAAAGAACTCTTAGTGTCTATAAGAGTCTTAGATCTATGATAAGGAAGTTGAGAGCTCACTCCAAAAGTGAGGTCAACACTTCTTTGTAGGTATTTTAACTAGTTAAGCTAATGGATAGCCCCTTAGAGTTACTATGGGTAGCCATCTCTAATCAATGATTAAATTATTTAAAAAAATATTAGAGTCATAGCTAAGGTTGATGCCTTTAATCATCTCAAAAACTTAATTAGAGTTAATAAAATAAAATTTTTTGCAATTTTAAAACTTATGGTTAAGGATTGTAAGGAACCAAGAATATTCAGAATATTTGCTAACTGTAGTGAAAAAATTTGAATTTTATGGAGTCAAAATAATCAGGGTGATGCTACATATTCAAATATATTGGAAATCCATAATAGCCTTCTTAGTAGACCATCAATGGAATAAGTAAGCTACTCGATAAAGCATAAGGTGGGTCAAAGAAAGAAAATCGAAGAACAAAGTATGGGAGTGAACTAGATATATAGATTTTCCCATGGTTGGTGTGTGACTAAGGAAGACTGGACAACCTAAACAACCAAAGTTCAGTGACCCTACCTTGACACATCAATTCACTAGATCAGAGTAAGCAACAAGTCACTCATAATAATGGACTATATAGCTCACAACTTATCGAAGAACACTCTTTTATTAAGGCAAGTTCCCATCTGTATTCAACAGACCTTTCATGTACTTATTATATGTAATTATCTCCGCATGCTACTATAAAAAAGGTCCTTTCAAAAGGGAAGGTGGGGGGGGGGGGTTAGCACAGTTGATACTAAATCTTGATAAAATAATAAAATCTAAGATATTTTTTGCAATTCTCATTTTTCTTGTTGCTTTATTTTTTTTTCTAACCCTATTTCTCATATATCACAAAAGGTTCTACTTCACTCCACAAACATATTTGGATTCATTCACTATGTAGTAGGGCTTGAGTGGTATGGAAGATAGAATCAGTCACCTATTACAGACAATTTTAGGGAAACGCAATCACAAAGAACCAAGGGCAAAAGAAAATGGGGGATCCATGGGATCAATGACTTATTAGGCTCACTAAGTAAGAAGAGAATTATCTAAAATTACAAGCTTGGGTGATGAGTCATACTATGCTAGTGATGAAGAGGATATTTAGAAGAAGCTGACAAATCTATCTAATGCTTTTTCCATGAGGATTACAGAGACCTCCCCTAACATAGGTTCAAAATCCTGACTTAGAATCATATAAAGGTCGAATGAACCCGACTGATCACATAAAATAATTTAAGTCAAAAATATCATTGCTAAATTTGGTTGATGCAATGAAGTGCCCCTTGATTTTACCAAAGAGTCGGCCCTCTGGTGGTTCTCACGGCTCATAGTAATCATGGCCTCATTCATCATATATGCCTTTGGGCCTCGATATATGCCTTTGGGCCTCGATAGCCCAAAACACTTACTGAACTACTTAAATTAGCTAATAACCATGTGAACATTGAAGAGTATAATTAGGTCATCAAACCAGCACCTCTAACTTACACAAAGGATTCAATGAAGAGGACATTTTTAGAGTAATCACTTAGAGATAGGTTTTGAGTGCGAAGAATAGATAAGATAAGGCAACCCAAAGTGCTTACACTTAAGTGAGATTTTAGAAACCCCATGACTTACTATTAAGGAGTCAAATACTCACAATCCACTTTGGCAACTCCCTTGAGGATGTTGATGATCGAGTTACTATAACCTATCTAGAATATGAAATACTTTAGGAAACCACTGCCTATGAAGGTTAACGGTATTCATGATCACTCTAGATATTATGCCAATCATTGGGACCCTAGGCACAAAATTAAAGAATATCATCACCTAAAGAGCTTAGTTGATGAGTTAATAAAATTGAAAAAGCTCAAGGAATTAGCTAAGTGAAAGGATAAAGAAGTCACTGAAGCAGCTAATGAACCCACCCTAGCACATGTGATCCATATAACAAGAATTGTACTCACTATTTTGGAAGTGGTGAGGAGTCCTCAATAAAATAAAACCTTAAGTCACTATGATCCAAAGATGTTAACTTGACAACCATGATGTGTATATCACTTACTTTCATAGTGCCTATAAGTTTCTCAGAAAAAGGTAAACCCACCATTGAAAATCCATATAATGATGCTATTGACATCATGGTGTTAATCTCCAATTATCAACTTAGGAGTATATTGATAAAGATGTGGAGCTCAATCAATATCATTTTAAAATCCATCTTTAATAAGTTATGATTGAAGAGTTCTAAGCTCACCACATTAGAGGACCACAATATGGCTTTACAAGAGAAACAAGGAAAATAGAAGAGGCGATCACTCTCTTAGTGACTTGGGGAAGATAAAAAGTTATTCATAGTATGGCTAACTTTGTTATAGTGGAAGCTCCTATCACTTATAATGTCATATTCGACCAACCACTGTTTATCACATTCAGGGCAATGGTGTCGACCTACCACGTAGCTTTCAAATTCCCCACACGAGGTAAGGAAATCACTATTAGATGGAATTTAAATCAATCTGGAACTTGCTACTTGAGAGCTGTAGGTGGGTTAGGTAAAGAAGATAATTTTTTATAATTAGATGTCGTGTGAACCAGAGTTAAAGTTCTTGAGAAAATGAAAGAGATTCCTACTGCACAAGACTATGGGTGACTACTCAGAGTTAGCTTAACTTTTTTCCTTAAGCATAAGAAAGTTCTTATCCAAACTAACCTAAATGATCTCAATGTATTCACTTAGACTATAATAGAAATGTTAGGTCATGATTTTAATGTTGCTTATCATTGCCTTAATATCTACAAAGATGCCTAATCAATTAAACATAAAATAAGAAAGACAACATCACTACTCATTGAATCCATTAAAAATGAAGTCGCCAAGCTACTTGAAGCCAATTTATTAGAGAAGTCCAGTACCTAAAATGGGTGTCAAATATGGTGATGGTGCAAAAGTTAAGTGGAAAGTAAAGAATGTGCATCAACTTCACTAATTTGAATTTAGCATGTTTGAAGGATGAGTATCCTCTTTCTTGAATAGACGTACTCGTCAACTCAAAAGCTGGCTACTCAATAATGAGTTCCCTGAATGCATTTTAAAGATACCATCATGTACAAATGCATCCCATCAACTTAGAAAAGATGTTATTTATTACTAGGGAAGGACTCTATTACTATAAAGTAATGCCCTTTGGGCTTAAGAATGCGGTGATGACCTATCAGAAAATGATGGATGTTGTATTCATGAAACAAAAAGAGAAAAAGGTAGATGCTTATCTTGATGACTTGTTGATCAAAAGTAAGTCATCCACATAGCATATCTAAGATCACAAGGAAACTTGTGCCACTTTAAAGAAGTACATGTGCCTTAATTCCTTAAAGTGCAATTTTGTTGCTAGGTAAGGCAAATTCTGAGATTTTAATTTACCTCCAAGGGCATAAAGATGAACACCAATAAAGTCAAAGAAATCATTGAGATGCCCTCATCAAAAATAATGAAAGAGGCCCAATGGCTCATAGGGTGAATTGTTGAGTTGAATAGATTCATCTTTAAAAAAGTTAGAGAATGCTACTCACAATACTTCAAATTTTTTAGGGGAGCTATGAGATTTGATTGACCCTAAAATATGATAAAGCTTTTTATGATATAAAAAATTTACTAGCATCACTACATTTACTATAAATTTTAAAAGAAGGGAGACCTTACTATTATACTTAGGGGTTGGAGAAGACTCAGTCAGTTTTGTTCTCATCCAAGAGGAAAGCAAAAAATAATGGATTATCTACTATTTCAACAAATATTTGTGAGGTGCCATGTTGAACAACCATATTATGGAGAAGCTTGCACTTGTCCTCATTATCTCAACTCGGTGACTTTGACCATAATTTCAGGCACATTCAATCCAAGCCATCTTAGCTAATATGTTCAAATAGATACTCTCTAAGCCAGCTTATTCTGAGAGTTTATTGAAATGGTCAATGGAAAGTGAGTTCAAAATATCATATTTTCCTCAGACAGTGATCAAGGCTCAAGCGCTCACCAATTTTCTCATCGACTTCAACATTTCACATAAAATCCTGATTAACCCAAAACCTTTATGGCAACTACCCATGGATGGATCATGAAGAAAATAAGGCATGGGTGCTGGCATAGTATTAAAAAGTTTGACCATAATCACCATAACACAGTTAATCAAGTTTGATTACAAATCAATGAATAACCAATCCAAATATAAAGCTTTATTAACCAGATTGAGGTTCACTAGAGGACTCAGAGCTTTGCATATTACAACATAATCAGACTCGCAACTAGTAGTAAGGCAAGTTAATAGGGACTTTAAGAATAGAGATGAGTCATTGCAAAAGTATTTGCTCAAGGTGAAGGTAGAAATTCGGCAGTTGGAATACTTCAAGATGCACATACATAGATAAAAGAACTAACTCACTAATATATTATCCAAGGTGAGTGAACTCAGTGAGCATTTGATCATACAACTATCCAGACTAAGGATAGAAGAAGAAGAACTCATACAAGTAGAATATGAACACTCACCAGGCTGGATTGATTTTATTAAAAGGTACTTGATAATTGGGAAGGTCAAAGAGACTATCACAGTCTTGAGGAGATTTAGGATATGGGTCACCAATAGAAACTTAAGAGCATAGACATAGAGAGGATGCCAATGCATTTATGAAAAGGTGCATGGAATGTCAAAAATTTACCCCACTCTAGAAATAATCATCGCAACCTCTTTAACCTATTTCAAGCCCTTGGACATGCACCATTTGGGGAATGGACCTGATCGGCCCCCTGTCAATAGCTAGCAGATAGAGAAAGTTAATTCTCATCATGATTGACTACTTTAGCAAATGGATTGAAACAAAACTATTCACTAAGATGACTACTTAGGTAGTTATAAATTTTATTTAGAATAAAATCATTTACCTGCAAGAGGTACCATGTCATCATCATAAACAATGGGCCATAGTTAACTGATAGGGGATTAAGAGACTTCTATGAGTTCAAGAAGTATAATTAAAGTTCACCTCAGTATATCACCTATAAAGTAATGACTAGGAAAAAGTAATTAATAAGAAGATCCTCAACTTACTAAAAAAAGGTAGAAGGCACCAAAATATAAATGGGTTGATGCATTACCCGCCATACTCTAAGACCTCAAAACCACTCAAACTAATGCAATAGGGCACTTGCCATTCTTGCTATCACATGGAATAAAAGCTGTCTTACAAGTTGAGTATGAGCTCCATAGACGAAGGGTCTTACCAATGAGAAGGCTAAGAGATAATATTGATGAATGGGAGAAAGAAAATTTTGAAGCAGTGGAGGGCACACTCGACATGCTCGAAGAACTAATAATCAAGCATTATTAAGAAAAAGAAAAAAAAAAGGGGTGTGTGATAAGGTACTATGATCTCTATGTAGAAGAGAAGCATTTCAAGGGTGGCAACTTAGTGCTGAAGAAAGTTAATGCCGTAGCTAGATAGAACACCTTTAGTAAACTCACCCAATTACTAACATATAAAGGACAAGACATACCTCAAACTTAAAATTACAAAGATTTTAAGAAATTTTATCTCTGAAGTGAGTAGTACCTTTTATATTTTATATTTTGTATTATCATTATTATTTTTATGAAGTTATGCCCTACAAAATTTGTATATTTTCTCACTTGAATTACTACCTTATTGAATGACCCAAAAAAAAAAAACTTGGCAAAATGAAAAGAATGATACTCAAGGAGCTATGTGAAGACTCAGGATACTCGGTGCAGCACTTTTGGCCTAGGAGAATTGTTCCACTTGTTGAGTTGTAAAGATCTTTGGTGAGAAATCTAAGAACTTGGTGTGCCGTTCATAGCCCAAGAATATCAAAATCGATAAGGTAATACATGAGTTAAAATTGTTAACAATTATGAAAATTTTAAATAACTAAAAGACCAACTCTCTAGTTCACAATAAGAAAAGATCAACACTTCGTGCAGTTTGTGACTCATGTGTAAGACTGACACCCTGAGAGATCGGTTACTTTTAATTAAAAGACCAACTTTATATAGTTGGCAATAAAAAAAGCTAACACTCTATGTGACTGGTGACTCTTATGTAAGACTAACACCTCGAGAGGTGGATAACAATTAACTAAAAGACCAACTCTCTATAGTTAGTAATCAAAAAGACCAATACTCCATGTGGTAGGAGACTCTTATGTAAGACTAACACCTTGAAAGGTTAGTGACTATTAACTAAAAGAATAACTATCCATAGTTGGAAATCAAAAAAGACCAACACTTTGTGTTATTGCAACTCTTGTGTATGACTGATGCCTTGAGAGGTCATATTAACTAAAAGACTAATTCTTTATAATTAACAATAAAAAAGGCCAGCACTCCATGCAGTTGGAGACTCTTGTGTAAGTTTGACACCCTAAGAAGTTGGCAACTATTAATTAGTAGACCAACTCTCCATACTTGGCAATCAATAAAGACCAACACTGCATGCAGTTGGTGACTTATGTGTGAGACTAACACCCCAATAGATTGATGATTATAAATTTAAAAACCAACTAGCCATAATTGGAAAAATAAGAATCTATCCCCGTCATTGCAATAAAGAAATCATCAAACTCACCATGATAGGTGACTGCTAAGAGACAACTTCTTATAGTCAACAATCAAGTTCATTATGTAGTAAACATTCATAATCTCAATAAGTTTCAAACAAAGCGTTCATACTATAGTGAGTATAATATAATAGTGCAAGTAAATTCTTACCCAAGAAAATCCAACGAGTCTCCACAAAGAAACAATTTCCACATTTATTTTCAAATAAAAATATTAACAAAAATAAATGCACTAAAAAAAAAGGGAAAATAATTATTTTCTTTCACAAAGAGAATTTTTACAGAAGTGCAAATGCGAGATACATATTTACTTCTTTTCTCTCTACTTGCAAAAAAAAAAGAAAAAAAAAAAGAAAAAGAAAAAAAAAAGAGTTATTTTATGTTGCCCCCATCATCATCCTTATTAAAATTTGAAAGGATAAGTATGTTAGAGAAATCTAAAAACTTGGCATCCAACTAACCATGTTTTACAAACTTGGCAATAATGAAGTCGACACTCTCCTTGAATTTCTATAGCAATAAGTCCCAATACTCGTCAGAATCAAGGACACCTAAGTACTCAACATCCGTTTTTATGAAATTTCTCTATTTGATGAGAGAGAGCTCCTCTTCCAATTTTTTTTTTTTTCAGCAAGGTGAGTTAGCTCCATGACCACTCTGTTCATCTCCTCTTCTTACCAAGTCTCTTTTTCTTAAAGCTTAGAGAATTTGGGGAGGATTGGAGCTCATCCTTAACAGTCGCTAATTTAGCCTTTATCATGGATAAGCCCTTTCCTTGTAATATAGAACTTCCTGCCGATATCTTAGGTAAACTACTGCACCATTACTTGAGTAGCAAAGTAAAGGGTGATTGACCATTAGCAGTTTCTGAAGAAGCTCATCAAGATTTTCAGATTAAATTGCTTGCCTAAGCTCAAAGCCAGACTAATTAGCTTAGAGATATCTAGAGTATAATTTATAATAGCATACCTTCTCTTCCTCCTCCTATTTATGCTTACTTTTCTTCTTCTTCTAGTGACTTTGAGGAGTCAAACTAACATCTTCTTAGATTTCACAAGAGATGTACTCATCCCAACCTCATTGCAACCTTAGCGAGAGTTGACTCATCCTCACCCTCCTCACATTCGCCCTCCTCTAGAAATTAAACTATGGTAGGATCGAGTGGATGAAGTGCAGAAGTCTCATATTATATAAATAAGCAAATGAAATGATTAGAATGAGTGAGTCAAAAGAACAATATAAAAGTTATGAATGTTGAAGAAATATGTACCATGGAAGAGACTGGAGACTCGAGTGAAATGAAGATAGTGAGGGATATTCGAAGTCTAATAATTTTGAGTGCAGTCGCCTTGTTTGCTGGAAAAAGAAGGTGAACTATTGGTACTAGCCATGGTGATGAACTCATGAAAAATAAGAACTTCGAGTGCCATTTTTTTACCTTATTTTCTAGGCCATAGATCTTCATTAAAAAATAGATAGTCCCATCCTGGTGACCCTTCATCGAGAAAATGTGGTGAAACAGGCTCATGTTCCATGGAAACTCCTGCTCGTATAAGTATATGATAAAGGTGGTGATACTCACTACAAAATTCAGCATGGGCTAGATAACCCATAAAAATTTATAATCTCCACCTAGTTGTGGGGATGAGTGAGCGGGAGCTAAAGGTTGCTTTTGAAGTGAGTTAGATGGATGCATTGCTTGTGAGATTGAGTCAAGTTAAAGTGCTCATCGTTATTAGCCACTCACATCGGGAAGTCATGATGACTTTAGTAGTAGCCAAGGAAGATATAAGTCACCATAAATGTGATCAAGGTTAGGCACCTCTTCTGCACCTCAGTTTGTATGAACACAATTACTGCTTTCCTCAGAGCCTCCATTTGAGTCAATCAGAGGAAAATCACTTTAAAGTTGAGAGGGAGCATAATCTACTCTCTAATATATACTTAATAACTCATAATAAGAATAAATTTATAGATACAAAAGGTAATACTTGGTAATATAGATGTCATATCAAGTATTAAATGGAGAAATCATTATAAAATCTCACAAAAATTTTAAATCATGCAAGTCACAATGAAAAAATTTAAGAATTTCTACTCGTATCCCATACATGAAAAAAACTCAATAAGAGAAATGATGAGTAGGTAAAAATTATATCTTTTTTTTTTTTATAAAAACATAGAAAATATTAATTACCACACACTCGTTATAACCCTTATACATTATTTTTTAAGTTACTTTATGATAGGGTTTGAGTTCCACTCCTCACTAAGCCCACCCTTAACATGTATATAATCAAAGAAGAAATTAACACTAAAAATGAAGAAAGTAGTTCTATGATACTTGATAGAGAATTGGAGCAAAGTCAACTTGGCCCTCATGGATGCAAAATTCCTATAGGACTTTACCTCCACATCCTCCCTCTGTTGTGACTCTATCTCCAACATTGACTGAAGCTCATTTAACTTCTACTTCGATGAGTGTATGTCTTCCTTCTAAAGAGTGACCCTCATTTGAAAAACAACAAGCTCAGATGGGCCTACGGTTCTCTCTCAATACCTTCCCTTTCTAATGAGAAGACTTGTCCCTTAAAGATTGTAGCTGTCTCAATGAGCAGAGGGAGAGAAATTTGCCAACTTCTCCTTAATTTCAATTGAAGTAAAGAGTCATCCCAACAGATGAAAGGGAAGGTGCCTCAATGATTGTTCCCTATAGGTACAGACACTCTTTCAAGACTAAACTTAACATTATTAAGTCATCCTACCATGAAGCTGGAGTTTCCCTTAAATGCAAGAAATGAATTCATTAAAAATAAATAATGAGATTTTGATAAGAAAATTAGCTAAGGGAAAAATCGTTAGAAAAGAAAGACACTACTCAAGTGAATGGATTTCCTTTACACTGAGATGATGACCTAGAAGCTCATCCATAATAAGGTAAATTATTTTCTTAGGACTACCTAGAGTATCAAAGAAGATAATCTAGGGGCGAGAGAGTTCCCATCATTACCATTAGCTGATGTCTGCACACTTTTCATGCTTAGCTATAATAATAATAAAAATTTAGAAGTGTTAACAAGAAGAATCAATGAAACAAAATAAGGATGAATCCTATCTCAACGAGGCATTCCTCTATAATCATTTTTATGAAGGTAGTTCTCACTAACGTGCTTACCATGAACTTTCTATGTCTAATCAAAGGAATATCATCTTCCTTCTCTTGAATGCTCATGAGCTAGAGCGAAGGTGGTTCTATCATTATAGCCACATTATCCACCTCAACAAAGCTAGTGCTTGGCTCCATGCACGAGTCCTCGATGCCACTCTTGGCTAGAGCATCTACAATCTCATGGATGGGTGTAGTTGAGGTACTCACCTCAGTTATAGGGATGCCTATGGATTCTACTAGCTTCTTAGTTTTTTTTTTATATTTCCTTCTCAAGTCCCATCTAAAGTTTAGAAAAATTGATATCACTCTGAGACCTCTTAGCATTCATGACAAATAAATGTATCCCTCTTAGAAATGATAACTCAACAAGAAGGATAAATTTTTAATTAAATGGATGCATAATACAAGGAAAGGTATCACAGAGAGAGAGAGAGAGGGCAAATATTCCTTACATTGCCATATAATCCTAAGTATGTCAAAAGTGATGTGAATGTGGTGTTTTAATTTGGAGTCATTGTAGACACCATGCAGATCTAAGGGGGTACTTATTAAAGTGATCGGGCATGACATTAAGGTATGATATACCATCTTGAAAGATAGAAATATCATCATATGATGGACCTAATCACTTAATAAGTACTCCCAAAGTAGATGGGTCTTCGTATATACCAGAGATCTTCCCCCTACTTTACATGGAAAAGTAAAGTAGGGTTTATTTTATGTCGGGTTATTAGTTTCTTATAGAAGCAAGCTTCCATAGTTAATTACATCCTAGGAAATAAGAATTTTCTAAGAATACTCTCAATTAAAATAGTCAATCAGCATCTCCAAAGATTTCAAGATTAGACTATAAAAAAATTAGGTATTTTTGAAAAGTTACGTGGGAAAGTTAAAATTGGAAGACTTATTTTTAGATTCCAAAAGAGGATAAGTAGGGAGAACTTATGATACTTGGAAGCTTAGTGAGCACTCTAATCTACCCTATAGCGAGGTTTTCTGTATTTGAAAGAGAATGTTTACTCTTGTTTGAGTTGAAATTTTATTAGAATGCTAGGGCTTACAATCCATCAACACAAGATTATAAAAATGCCTAAGATGTGAGGACTTATGTTCATAGCTTGAAGGAAACAAATGGCCTCAGATCGTAAATCTAAGATGCTTTAGCACAAGTTAAGAGCACAACCTAAATCTAAACAAAAAATGGACACAATGGTTCATCACCATAAGAGAGGGTAAACCTATCCCGACTCTTTTAGACTTATAACTGCTTGGAGTGGCTGCCAGCTAACACCTCCTATGATTCAAAATTCAAAACCATGTAGGTCAGTCTTATGTATGTGCAAGATAGTTAGGCTATTTTTTAATTAGGAAGGATACTAGAGTCCTAAACTCACTCCCTAAGAGGCTAGATCATGACTGACATGAATACATGACTTAGACTAACT
This sequence comes from Cymbidium sinense, assembly GCA_021442155.1. Lineage (NCBI taxonomy): Eukaryota > Viridiplantae > Streptophyta > Magnoliopsida > Asparagales > Orchidaceae > Cymbidium > Cymbidium sinense. The sequence goes on from CM038227.1 coordinate 81,613,758, forward strand.
TTTATAAATTTTTTATATCATTTGGACAAAGGCTTGGGATAATTATGCCTAAATGCATGATGAAATATAGTTATTGGCTAAATCAATGGGAGGAAGTGTTCTCCACTACAAGGGATGCCCTCACAGGTCAAGCATTCCCCTATCGTGCAAGAGTGGAGATCCTCCCTATTCAAGAGTGAAGCAAGATGCCATGCATGATGTTAGAACATTAAACATTCACCTAAGGGGTTTCTAAATCTTTTAATTTTCTTGATTATAGCCTAAGATTTAAAGTGAGATTATGAGTTGCCCTAAAATTCAGTTATGAATTATTAGTAGTGGTAGAAAAATTAATTTTTCCTTAAAGATCCTATTGCATCTTGGCCATATAATCAAACATCAAGCTTAAGAAATCTATGAAGAACATGCAATTTATATTATGCAAGATAAACATGACTATCAAACATTTATAAATTATCATGAAAGAATAAAAGGTTGGTGCAGTCGGGTACCACCGTACACCGTGGAAAATAAAAGAAATTGTGCAACCGAGCTCTACCCTTATACAACGTGGATTACAATAAAATTTTATAATTATAATAGAATAAATGCTATAGGGGTCTTCATTCCTTATCTTCTTTTCCTTCTTTGGCTTGATTTGATTTGCTCCAAGGCTTACAGAGCCTCCCAGGACTTTGCCTTCTAGCCACTGCTCATTCTAAGCCCCATAGCACTAATCCTAATTTTGATTACAAAATTGCATGTTTTTGGAAAATAAAATCTAACTACACCTGCAAGACAGACGTTAGCAAAATCAACCAAACAAATCCAAGCAATTATATTCTATAATTTGGACTTAGCACCTTACACATGGGTAATCGAGCCCACTTGTCTTAATGTGGATTATGTAAAGGGGGTATAATCAACCTCCAATCAAAAACATTTATATTTATTTTTATTTAGCAACCCCTTTAGCATAATCCCTATATAAAATGACATTAGGCTAACAACAACCTAACATATAGTCTACTCATAAGTAATCTTAACACCGAGTATAAAACATTACATCATAAAACAAAAACATAACATCACAACATACACCATCCTAACTTAGAGCTAGAAGTGGTGACTTAGCATTCTAATGTGTGTGCTTAAGTTTATTGTGGTATGTCTTACTAGGCCTTAGAATTATGATCATCTAAGTTTGTAAATTATTTTAGTTAAATATGGAAGGTGGTTTCATTTCAAGTTATTAAAAGGATTAACAAATTTTAATTTATATTTTTTAATTTCATTTGATATTTACTTATCATCTAATTATTATAAAGAGAAGAAAGAGGTTTGACCCTCTTTCATCCCTACCCTAAGTTATTTTTATTTTAAGGCATGTTATTATGATTTGGTTTTTTTAGTGAATGATTTAATAGATATTTTATTAATCCTATATTTAGGTTGAAATTAAATAATCCTATTAAAATATGGGAGGCATCTTAATATTAATGAAATTGAATTACTATCGCATTGATAATGTTATATGATTCCCTTTCATCATCAATAACATGCATATGATTTTGAACTTAACTTACCTATACATGCAAATTATTTTTGTCATACTTAAATGGTTATAAGTGCATGTATTTTTGGTAGAAAGAAGTCATTCCATTCTTTAGCTAAGTAAACATACAGATGTATTATAGATTTATGCAAGTACATGCCATTTTTTAAACCAGGAAAGTGAGATAATTCAAGACCTCCTTGGGGCTACTTAATGCCTCATATTCCCGGGATGTCTAGACTATATACTTGCTTTCTTAATTACATATGAATGTATACACAACCATGAGAATGAAAATCATGAAAAATATTGTATGTTAACAAATTTATTTATTCATGCAAAGTAAAGCTTTATCCAAATTCTAATGTATGTAAACATGATGAAATTAAGTACGTGCCATTGTTTAAATTAATGAAGTGAGGTAATCAAAGACCACCTTGGGGCTACTTAAATCCTCATATTCTCGGGATGTTTAGACTATATGCTTACTAACATTTAAATACATGTATGCATAAACATGAATCATGGGAATAAATTAAAACTTTAACATGTTTAAGCTATAAACAAATGTAAATCACATATAATATTCATAGCTAATATCAATTTAAATTTTCATCATTAGTTTATAATTTTTAAAATAATTTGAAAATTTATTAATGATAATAGCCACACATAGTAGGATTAATTCAACACATGCAACTTATACATATATGTTCATATTCATTTGATTCTTTTTATTTGAAAACATGAATGGTTGATATCAAATGACATACAAATTTATGATGATTGAAAAGGAATAATTAAACATGACCACATAATGCATCCAATCACATTACTTCTTAAGGACAATCAAGTTAAATAAAATCATTTAAGGTTAACCAAAGCTTCATATGGAATTTAATTTTTTTATGTTTGAATCATTAAATCCTACGGAGGAGAAATGATATTTGCTATTTTAACCCCATCCTACATTAGTAACTTAACATGTTTAAGAAAAAAAGATAATTAAGTGAATTTTATGAATTAATTAAGTTCAAGCCATTAAGTAATCCATTTAATTTCTCTTACCTACGCTTTTTAATTTAATTAACCACTTAATCATGAGCCTTTAATGATATGCCAGTGAATAATTAAAATTTACAATGCTCCTAAAGAGACCTAATGCAAATTGGCTCATGTTTAACAGTTAATTAGATTAAGGGTAAAGATTAATTAAGCACTTATATAATTTTCCCAGACCCATGGGTTAAACATATGTTCATTAAGGGTCTTTATATTATCAAACACATAAAGAGGAACCGATGAATTTAATTTGAATTATTTGATCTAATTATCATTTTAATTTCATTTAATTTTATCATTAATTTCTTAATTAATCTTTAATTAAATAATCATGAATTAACCCTTCCATGAAATGGATTTTGGAAATTAATTAGGAAAGATGTCCTAATTATTCTCCCTTATCATTTCATTAATAACAATGATTAATCATTCTTAATTATTTAATTTTTTTTACTATTTGGCATTTTTAATAATTATTAAATTACTTAAAGAGGGTAATTAATATTTGAATTTCAAATTCTTCCAATTATATGGAAAATAAATCCCAAGAAAATTATAGGAGGCAGAGAACATCCTAAGAAATCAACACATTCAGTTTGAGATCTATTGACCAAGTAATTAAAGCTTACTTAGGGTAATTAGAAAAAAAACTTCAATCCTTAATTAATCACTAGTCATTAATCAAACCTTAGGGATTTTATTTTTATTAACTTATCCTCTATTTACCCTTTACAAAATGGGTTTACTCATATTTTTAGGATTTTCTACAATTAATTTTGAATTTTTGAAGTTCTGGTTAATTAATCACATTTTTAATACCTAATTAAGCTCTTAACACATCGATGCCACACAGAAGCTGATGTGACAACACTTTCCATGTAACACCATGGGATAGGTTATTTAAAATGTACCTCGTGGTGGTTGAGTTAGTGACAGCGGACGTGGTTTTGTCCCTGCCAACCGATCTCAGATCGAATGATAGAGATTAATCCCATGATTACTATTAGATTGAATCGAGATTTCTAGAGGATTAAATCATAGCCGTCTATTCTAATCATGCATAATGGATAGCGGATGATCCTTCATCCTCTGAACGGTGGAAGAAGTACATTGTCCGCCTTCCACTGCTCAATTCGAGCTCGCTGAAGCTCATGGGATGTTTAGATCGACTCTAAAACATGTGGGGAAGAGATCTAAAGAGATCTTATGGTGGAAATCACATGAAATCACATTTTTCTTCATAAAACACCAACACCTAAGAGACTTTCTACGGTTTGTTAAAAATTTACCTCAGCGAAGATCAAGATAGGTGGTCCAACAACTAAGGGAGATTCATCTTCAATAGATGTAACCCTGTTGAGAATCTCTTAAGTTGTCTCCCTACTGATAGCCCTATGGACCAAACGCCACCTTGAAGCTTGTCAAAGTTGTTCTTGGAGTGGTCTCCGATGATCAAATCGATTTGTTTTGACTCGTTGGATCTTGGGGAAGGCGTGGGAAGAGGTAATTGAAGTTTGGTGGAGTTTGGGTAAGGTTGGACATATGAAACTCTCAATTTTGAATGGAGTTTTATCTCATCGATGATGCATTAGGGGATTAGGAGAAGCTCTAGGAATGCTCAGAATCATCTGAGGATGCTCTATGCGAAGTATTGAATTAACATGGAAGATTATACCCTCCTCCCTAAGTGATCTAAGAGTTGAGATTGGCTCAGCCTTTGGCAGTCTTCTGGCCAGGGTAGGTGGCCGGAGATGGTAGTGGACTGCTAAGGTGGAGGGTGTTGAGAGGCTGAGGCATCTACAAGGGCTAGCATGGGGTGTACCTCATCCCCCTAGTGAACTAATGGTGGACTAAGAGTAAGATCACCCTTTCATGACCCAAGGATGAACCCAACAGCCTTGGGTTAGGTTGGGTCAGTGGTCCTAGTGTCCAAAATGAGCTAAAGATGGCTGCCCTAGGTTAGTGAGTGGGTGAGACCATCCAAATGTGGATTTTATCCCATTTAGGTGGGTTGGTTCATGGGTTTTGACCCAAAATGGGTTCACCATAGGTTGGGTCCACTTGGGCTGACCCATGGTGACCCAATGATGAGTCATGTCACGTTCGATTGGGTTTGGGCTTAGTTTGATGGGTCAAATGAATTTTAATTAGGCTAGGTTGACCAATTAATCAAATTAGGTCAAACTAAGGGTTTGGATGTGTTCAAATGATGATTTGGAGTGTATTGGTGCCATTGGTTTAGTTTAATTTGAAGTGGATTTGGATTTGGCTCATATGGGTTCATATGGGTAAAATGGGCTAAGTTGACCAATTTGGTCAATTTGATGAAACTGGCTTGGGTATAGGGTTGATTTAGGTTTAATTAATCATATGACAATGATCATAAGTGTTGGTTTTAATTAATTTGGATTTGGCAATGATTTGGTTCAATTGAATCTGTTAGGTCAATTTAGGCTAAATGGGTCAATTAGGCCAATTGGGTTGGTTTGACCAAATTGGGTGCAATTGGATGTTGGATCATGTTCAATAATGATGACTAAATTATTTAGAGTGTTGGTTTCAATTAATTTGATTTGGAATGAGATTTGGCCCAATTTGGCCCTTTAGGTCAAATTGGATCAACTTGGGTCTAAAGCCCAAGTTAGCTTGGTTTGACTCGATTAATGGTTAAGTCATGTTCAATACTAAATTTATGATTGATAGAAATCATTAGCTTCAATCAATTAAGGTTAGAATGAGGTTTGGTTTATTTTGGTCCATGGGTTAATTTGGTCAACTTGATCAGATGATCCAATTGGTTTGGTTTGACCCAATAGCTTGAAATTAGACAATCAAGGATGATCAACAATCATTTTAGATAAATTTGGATGGGTTGATTTAATCCAATTTAGGTTGGATTTAAGATTGGATAAAATTGGTCCTTTAAGTCACTTTGGGTCAATTGAGTTGAATTAAAGTTTAGATCAATTGAGTTTGATTGGATTGAATTGGGTGTTAAGAAGAGTTTAATGATGGGTTTAGAGTTGATTGATGTCTTTTATTGCAATTGATTTGGATTTTGGCTTAATTGGACCCTTTAGGTCAAATAGGTTAACTTTGGTTGATTGGATTAATTTGGTAATGAGTTTTGGAAGGATTTGAAATAGAGTATTGAAAGGTTGGAATGATTTTGTGAACATCAATTGGATTGGTTTCAATCGAATAGGCTTGAGTCATAGGATCATGGGATGATTGTAAAATTGATTTATGTTAAGGGTTAAGTTAATTTGGCTTGGAGCTTGGATAGGGAACCAAATTCAATTTGAGGTTGGTCGTATTGGCTTAAGGTTGATTTTGGGTGAATGGATAAGCATAGGTTATGGATTAAGCCATGGGATAGGTACAACCTATTTGTCCTAAGGCAGATCCTAAGCTTATTGTATACCTTTCTAAGCCTCTGGGCTAGGGTTTAGTATTCCCTTAATCACTAGAAGTGTCCTATGACTAGGGAGATCCTAGTGCTTATAAGACTCCTAAGTCTAAGATGGGAAGGATGAGTCCTCACTACAAAAGCGAGGTCAACAAAAGGGCCCCCAGTAGGTGTGGTGTAACTGACAAGGCATACCACACATATTATCATTGATTGAGATGATCAATAGCATCCAGAAAGATCACACAAACTAAGGGTTGCCATCCATACTTAAGTGGCGAGGTAGATGGAACCACAAATCCTAATGTGATGCAATTCGTTATCATGCCGAGGGGATGGGAGAGATGAGTAAATTTGGTTTGATTTATTGAGAATTGATTTCGTGTCAAGGACACAAAGAGAGATTTGCTATGGATTTGCACATGAAATCAGTGATGTGCTAATAAGGGATTTGCACATGAAATCTGTTGGGGTCTTATCTCAACTCAAAGCAATTGGATTTATTTTTGTGTGGAATTTTGTGTTTGTGATGTGCTAATGAGGGATATGATGCTGCTCGGGTTCTCTTATACCTACTTTAAATTGACCACGAGTATAATTTGGCAATTGGAAATATTTCAATATGGAGAGATGTTTAGACAAAATGGAATTTTATTGATGGAAAATTATTTCAGAGATTGTTTATGCATAGTATTTCTTTAGATAAAGATTGCTGATAGGAAATATCGGGCATTCTTTTTTGTGGTTTATAGGTTGGTAAGATCCACCCTGGTAGGCCTTTTCTATGGCGAAAGGGCCTTCCTAAGTAGGTTCAAACTTACCTCCCATCTTATGATGAGTAATAATTGCTCTCCTTAGAATTAAAATAAGCTCTTCTACTTGAAAAGCTCTAGGGCGGACCAACTTATTATGAGCTTGAACCATCTTTGCCTTGTATAACTCAAGGTTCTAGCATGTTCGCAAGCATTTCTCCTCTAAACCTTCGAGTTCTTCTAGCCATAACTTGGCATTCTAGTCAGTTATGATTTTGTTACCCACAACTATCTGTAGTGATGGGAGTTGAACTTCTAATGGAAGAATGGCTTTGGGCCCATACACCAAAGAGAATGATGCAGACTGTGTTGGAGTTCTATTTGTAGTGTGATAAGCCCACAAAGCTTCAACTAACTGCTCATGCCACTATCATTTATTATAGTCAAGTGTCTTCTTGAGTATTTGGATGAGAGTTTTGCTAAAAGCTTCTACTAAATCGTTCGCCCGTGGGTAGTAGATGGTAGAGTATCTTCAATCTATGTTGTGTCTCTGAGCAAAGTTATTGATTTTAGTGCTCTTGAAAGCGGTACCATTATAGGATATGATTCAGTGGGGGTACCCCAAATCTATATATGATATGGTTCCTGAAGAACTTGTGCACAAGTTGAGCTTTGACCTCCTTGAGCAAAATCTCCTCCACCCACTTGAAAAAGTAATCCATGGTTATGAGAATGAATCAATGACCCTTGGACAAATGAGGATCGATCGGACCCACTATGTCGGTGCCCTGACACTCAAATGTCCATGAGGCCAATGTTGGATGAAGAATGTTGGGAGCTGGTGTAGGACTACTCCATGTACTTGGCATTAGTTGCTACGCCTATGAAATCTATAATGATTATCGGCCTGTAGTATCCAAGTCTCTTGATTTTGGTCTTCATCTTGGGACCGGATTGATTAGTTCCGCATAGTCCTGAATATACCTTAGTCATAATCTTATGGGTTTCATGTTTGTCTAAATAGCATAACCACATATAATTGAAGGACCGTCGATATAAGACACCATCCATGAGGGCATAGGAGAGTGCCCTTTGCTTCACTTGATGTGCTTGAGACTTCTCTTGAGGTAGTTTTCCTTTATTTAGGTAATCAATGAAGGGTTTCCTCGAATCCAGTTCTTTATCCTTTTTGACAACAAAAACCTCCCATTTAAGGGAGTATTTATCGATGAGTTCAACATCAATAAGAGGCAGGACTTGTTGATTGTGGACCTCTATTGGTATGAAATCATCTTCTGGACATGCCAACTTTTTGGCAAGCTTAGCCAAGGCATCCGCTATGGCATTTTCACCTCTAGGGATCTTATAGACTGTGATGTCTGGAATTTAAGCTAGTAACTCCATAGTGTACTTATGGTAGTGATGGAGTTTAGGCTTCGAGACTTTATAGGACCCAGCGATCTGGTAGACAACTAATTGAGAGTCCCCAAAGATGTTGATATTGTGGATGCCTAGCGAAATAACTAACTCCAGACCGACGATCAAATCTTCATATTTGGCTTTGTTATTTGTGTAAGGCTTGGATAGATGATATGAGACTCTCATCATATAACAGTCTGATGTTAGGAGGACTATCCCTACCCTTGCCTTACCTGTGAGAGTAGATTATGATTCTTCTCCTCTTTGAGAGAAAGATGCACTATCAAAGTACATCTCCCAATGGTGAATGCTTATATACCTTATGTTCATGTTTTGTTTATCAAAGATATCATCACTGAGTGAGGAATCCACTAGAAGTGGATGTGCCGCTAGGAAATTTGTGAGTGCTTATCTTTTCACCGCACATAGGAGTATGAATGTGAAGTCAAATTGAGATAAAATCATAGACCATCGTGCCAACCATCTGAATAGCATCAACTGTGATGAGATATTGTAGTGGATTGATTCTAGAAATCAAGTTTACTTTATGAGATAACATATAGTGTTGTAGCTTATGAGCTGTGATGATTAAAACTAGGTAATGCTTCTCAATGGGTGGATAGTTTGCCTCAACAGATATTAGAAGACGGTTGAGATAGTAGAGTACATTCTCTTTTCCGTTATCATTGGCTTGGGCTAACAAAGCATCAAGGGAGTCATCCAATGCAGCTATATAGAGGATCAGAGGTTTGACTGAGATAGGGATAGCTAAGACTGACAATGTCATAAGGTATTGCTTGATGCTCTCAAAGGCATGTTGATACTTGTCATCCCACTTAAACTTGACTAGTGCTAAAAATGGTTGACATCTGCCTGATAGGTTGATATAAAGCATCTTAGATATGCCAACCACTTTTGGAATGATCTGAGTTGGGTTAGACTTTTAGGGGGTGGCATTTCCATTATCACTTTAATCTTCTCCTAGTCGATTTCAATCCCATGGTGTTGAGCAACAAACCCAAGAAACTTCCTTGAAGGTACTCCAAATGCACATTTCAAAGGGTTCATTTTGAGGTTGTATTGCCTTAAAGGCTTGAAAACTGCTCTCAAGTCAAAGATGTGGTATTCCTTTTCTTTTCTTTTGACCATGATATCATCGATGTAACATTCAACTTGGTGATGAATGAGTTCATTAAAGATTTGGGTTATGGCCTGCTGGTATATGGCGCCAGCATTTTTAAGGCCAAAAGGCATGACCTTATAACAATAAATTCTGATCAGGGTTTTAAAGGCAATGTTCCTTTCATCCTCAAGTGCCATCTTTATTTGGTTATATCCATGAAAGAGAAGATTGTGTGAGATGAGGCAATGCCCACAATTAGTTTTACTATTGGTAGTGGAAATTCATCTTTTGGACATGCCTTGTTAAGATTAATAAAATTGACGCATATGTGAATTTGGCCATTCTTCTTTTTAACTGGAATGACACTAGCCAATGTTGTATTTTTTCTCCCAGATAAAACTAGCATCGATCAATTTTTTGACTTCAGAGATGACCTGCTGTTCAATGTCCAATTGCATACGTCTAGGAGCTTGCTTGATAGGGTTAGCATCAGGCTGTATCGCTAGCTTATGAACTACTATTTTAGGAGCTAATCTGAGCTTTTCTTCATAACTCCATGTAAATCAATCTTTAAACTCAGTGAGTAACCTAACTAAGTCATTTATTTTAGATTCATTCAATAAGGAACTGATGTATGTAGGGCGTGGATTGTCTTTAGTCCCCAAGTTGATTTCTTTGAGTTCGACAATGGTTGATTTGAATTCTTCTTTGAATTATGGGGGTGCATCTTTGACTTGGAGATCATATGGATCATCTGAAGTTTATAAGCAAACCTCTTCATATGAGTTAATGTGATTTCAAAAGGACTTATCAGATTCTAAATGGCTGGTGATGACCAGGCATTAATCATCATCGTGCTTTGGGCCCACTATACCAAAGCCTAGTCCGGGTCTTGATTGAGAGCTTATCCATTTATTATTTCATAGCCTTTCAAAGTACTTTGATCTATTCTTAGATCATGTATGTAGAATCAAACCATTCTTTTCTAAGTTAAGAACACAAGGCAAGTGCCAAAGGTAATTCTATTAATTCTTTAAATGAATCATCCTCAAGTTCTACATTGAATTCTTAACTTGAGGATGCTACACTTGGATATAACCTTTAGACCTTAGTGTTTGTACATGCTTTAGGGGCTTCCTTAACTACCAAACCCTCAACCTTCTGTGAGAAAAATGGGGTTAGAGCTAAGGTACCCATCCATCTGATTTTTGATAATTTCACATAATAGAGACTTGGATACATTCATGTTTTTTTTTTTTGGAGACCCAGTCTTCATCGCTATATGGCTTGAATGTCACCTCCAATGGGATCTGCTATTGAGAAGAGCTGGCCGACATGCTAACTACATAGGACTCATCCTCTAAACTGGATTCTAAGTCGATGAGATAATAGGTGTATTCTTGGATGCTGGAACGAATCTCCTCATAGGTGGTAGGTATGAAGCTCTTCCACCTCGAGGAATCCCTCTGGACTTGCCTCTTCCTCATCCTTTTGGAGGTCGGGTCATCCTCCCCACTTCTATGAATGGAGTGATGAACTATGAGTGGAATTTAATCTTAGGCTTAACTTCTTCCCTAAGGTATTCTCGTTCCCTATTATTTTATTTTTCTTTCTCTTTTTCTTTTTCATTTCTTTATTTCTTTTCTTTTTCCTTTTTTTTTTCATTTTGACTAAGGTCAAGAGAGAAGTCATTTTATATTTAAGGGAGATAGTAGGCTACATCCTCATATATTTTGACCTCATGAACTGCAAAGGGTTTGAGATCTCCTTTAACACAATACTCAATTCCACATCTTAGGAACTTGATGCATTGATGTAAAGAGAATGGAACCATATTATTCTCATGTATCCATGGTCTCCCAAGAAAATCATTGAAAGATATATCCAAATATATTATGTGAAACTTGGTGTGTGTCTTCCACTCATGTATGTCCAAAGGTAACACTGTGGTGCCTAAGGCCCACTCGCCTTGTTCATTGAATCCTTTCAACATCATCCTCTCCACTTAAAGTTTAGAGATGTTGATCCTCAAGTGGGCAAGAGTTCTTGGACTCATAATGTTAACCAATGCACATGGATCAACTAGAACTCTGGATAGCCTGAATCTGCCAACATTCACTATAATGAAGAGGGGACAATTGTGCTCGATCATTCCTAGAAGTAGGTCTTCATCTATGATGTAACTCTTAGGACTTCTTTTGAGAAATGTGCCTGCAATCTAGTAGTAGTCAATTGAGCTGAGCATATTTTTAGATCAAGCAAAGCTTTGATTAATGACCCCTCATCTCTAAGGATAAGATAAGGACATCATATATGCTTAACTCAGCTGTCAACTTTCTAAGGTGTGTGAGGATGTAGTAATTAACCTTGGGTTGGTCCTCTATAAGCATATCCATAAGTGGAGCATTCTGTGGAGGGGTTATCTGGTCACTAAAACCAATGACCTATTTTCCCTTATCCTGAGGTGCTACCCTAGGAGGTAGAACATTGCCACTATGGTGGTTGACTTCATTGACTTCTTGAAATGAGGAGTTTATGGAAAGTTCTACCTGCTCATCGAGTATACCTATAGCTTCTCCTAAAGGATCATTAGAGTTGGATGAATCCAAATCAATCTTAAGTGTTGAACCTTGATGATTTAGAAAAGAAAAATTCATTTCTGAATTAGAGTGGGATTGATCATAATTATTTAAGTTATGATTGCTATGACTTGGAGAGTTATTAATTGAAATGAAATCACTAAGATCATCAAATGTAGATAAAATGTAAGCTGAATCATTCTTCTTCATTGATTTCTTTAATTTTGGAGGTGGTACATGATAGAAATCAAGTAAAGTAAGCGGTATGAGGGGTTTGATGCCCTCATCCATAGATATAATGCTCCTACTGGTGGCAGTGGTGCTGGTAAATGTAGCAGCTGTAATGGTGGAAGGAGGAACACTGGACTCAGATGGTGGTTGTGCTATGGAATGATCCTGGGAAAGTGATGGCTGCTACTATTGCTAGGCTTCCACTCTCCCTGAGTTGTCCCTCACAACTAGCAGGCCCTCCTTAATGTTGGAGGTCTGAGCTGAGTCAGGCAACTGCAGAGAAAGTTTCTTGATTTTAGAAATTATTTTTTGGAGGTATGGGATAAAGAGATATCCCAACCTTTTTTTTTTCTTAAGAGGATCAGAGATATCCCCAAAGACTACTTTAATAGAACTACAAGGTTATTCTACTAAGTATTCTTTAGGGATAACTATGAATCCTGACTTGTAGCTATGATTAAGCCAATCCTAGAAGGTGAAACAATCCTCTAAGACATGGCTTAACATGTGGTGGTAGGGGCTGTAGTTAGAATCATCACTCCTGCCCACTTCCTCCAGCTTTCTAGGCTCAGGTAGCTAAAAATTAGGCTTCTTAAGAAGGTTCTTAAAGATCTTTCTGACTACCTCCCTCTTGAATGAATATGGCTTGTTGAGTTTGTTGGCAAGATTAGGGAGAAAATAGCGTGGATACTAATACCACTTCTATGTAGGCTATGACAGTGGTGGTCATTGTGGCGGCCTAGGTAGTGAAAGAGGAGGTTGGAGTGGAGGCTACTAAACTCTAGGCCTCTCAAATTGTGCTATCACTAGTAGCTTCCCCTTATCAGCTACCACTACAATCCCTGGCTTCTTCTCAAATACCTTCTGAGGCTTGGGCTTAGATGACTAGTCTGAGAAGGATAACTGTTTGGCTTCCTCTTGTAGGTTAGCTGCCTTGCTAATTAATTTTTCAAATATCTTTATGGTAAAACCTTTGAGGATGAAGGCAACTGAGCCATAGATATTCTTCAAAATATTCTCAATGGCTTACTGCTCTTGTAGCTATGGTTCGTATTTAATGCTTAAGTTATGCCATCTAAGAATATAATCAACAAGGGACTTTTTAGGCTTTTGCTTCTCTAAATAAAGGTCCCTTATAGTTACCCTTTACTAAGCTCCTACAAATCTCTTGATGAAGAGTTGCTCTAACTCTGCAAAGGACTTCACCGAACCATTGGATAGTTCAATGTACCAATGAAATGTGACCCCCGAAAGGCTATTAATAAACTGCTAGAAAAGTAATGCGTTGTTACCACTGGCATTACAACAACTTACCCTGAAGTGTGCTATATGCTGCCTTGGGTTCTCACTGCCATCAAAAACCTTAAAGGATGGTGGCACAAAACCCTTGGGGGTATTGAACTACATCAAATTCCTCTGGGTAGGGTATACCCTTTAAAATAGATTAGCTCCCTTAGGCTTGCGCCAACGCTTCCTTCACTTGTTGCTCAACCATCTTCTTGATATCCTTTTCATGCATGGTAGTGCTATCGGTCACCTTCCTATGCAAACTACCAGCTTCCTCATCTATAAGAGTGCTCTTAGGATGATTTAGGATATGTACTAGCTCAGGCCGGTCAGCCTCCAAAAGAGTGGGTTATGAAATTGGGGCTTGGTTCTACAAGGCTAAGACCACTGCCATCACTCCTCTACCCTTCTCTCCATCCTATCAATTTGGTCATCTTTAAACTTAGATTGCTGGAAGAGTCATTGAGTTGAGTTTGATGCTTCACCTTCCTCAACTACAATGCCTTCCTGGCTAGGTTGCCCCCTATGCAAAGATCCTCAGGTATCTACCATTTGGACTTCTGCAATATCATCCAACGGGTCATCTTCATCAGAGTTGAAATCAATGATACCCTCCTCTTGGTCGGATTGATCATCATTGACTATCTACCTCACTACGCCATGATAGTCTTCCAAAATCTCATCCAAGGATTGGTCATCCACCTGACTTGACACTATAGGGACATAAGCTTAATGATGACTCATAACTAGACTGAGCTTTGAATAAGAAATGCATTGAATGTTTTGAGCAGGCAGAGTGCTCTCCTTAATTGACTCAACAATTATAGGGGTCACCTCAGTATCCCCTCTTTCTTGCTCCTCCAGCTGTGGTGGTGGAGCGACCACAAGGCTCTTAGGCCACCACTCCATCTTCATAACCGTTGGGTTGGAAGGTCTCGCGGGAGAGCTTGCCCTTACCTCAATGAGTGGAGTAGATGAAGTGTGGTCCTTGGGATGTAGCTGCATCACCAAGGGGCATGTTTTCTCTCTAGATGCTAGCTTATGGAACTTGGTAGAGACCTTGTATGGTGGAACATGAACAGGTGAAGGTCGTCGGTGAGTGGAGCGGTGTAATGGGGGTGACACTGGCTATCTCTTCACTGGAGATCTCTTTCTATGGATGGAACTGATGAGTATACTCTGTCTGACTGATCGGCCCTATGAACCTGCTGATCGAAATGGTCTATCAAAGCAAAGGTCGCTGACTGCCTGGCAAACCTCCATCTATTCCTGTTTCTCTCTTGGACTACAACCTTGGCCTTCGTGGCCCTTGCCTTATGGATTTGATCCCTAACACTCAAAGGGATCACACATCTCAAGCCATGCAGTGTGGAAAACTATGAGCATCTGTAGGCTCTCTCAACTCTCTTGAACGTGGACCATAGACCAGGATAGGGCTTCCTCCTCTCCCTAGATGGTGTCTCATTTTCTATAGATCATGGGTGTGATGCAGCTATCTTTTTGATATACCCCTCTCCCTCTACAACCGAGAGGGGCTACAACCTACTACCACCAAGAAGGGAAGAGGTCTCATGAGGGGATCCCTCCTTAGCCACATGGGAGGCTTCTTCAACCTCCTTAGCCATGTGCTCGTAATGTCTCTTAATTTTTTAGTTATTATTACAGCACTGGGTCTTGGTTAGTGGAGCAGGACGGGAGCTAGAATCGACCTTAAATGTGTGAGAGACTATCTCAAAAGCTGACACAAACTTCCCCTTCAAGGCTGGGGCAACTACAGAGGTGGTACTAGTCCTGACTGAAATTGTGATAGGCACAACTAGAACTCTTGGCAAGGGAACCTCTAAAGCCTTCCTCTTCAAAGAGGGAAACTTAGAGTCTGACTGCATGTCAGACTATAGAAGTGGCTTCTCGCCTGTCACCTCCTCTCTGCTAACCATGGTGAGGGCAGGTCCCTTGCTAGTGATTTTGAAGTGTTCAAAGCCAAGAATAAACTTGATGATAGGGGAGGAGGTATGTATGGCCTGATCTAGGGCCAAATCCATACTAGAGGAAAATAAGAAAATAAACTTGCTAGAAGACATGATGCTAAACTACTTGAAAGAGAAGAGGGCTGGAGTTTCTACTTCACTATTGGAAAAGAGAATAAGATTAGACCTCTACTTTTGATTGTTATTGTTTGATTTAAATTTTGGCTTTGAATTGGAACCCTTATTTAAAAATTTTGATTATGTTAAATGGGGTTCATGTGCATGTTTGGAGAGATTGAAAACTTTTGGAGAATGATCTTTTTCTTTTATTTCTTTTTGAACTTCATTAGAATGTTGAAAATGTTGGATGAACCTTACTTTACCAAGCTAGTGGTAAGAGGTTCGTGATTTTATTTGATTCATTTTTTTACCTATTGGAGGTCCAATAGGGATTTTAAGACTAACTTGGAGTGAGGTCCTAAAACCTAAAGGATGTTGGCTACCTTTGCTTAAAGATGAAATAAGTAAGGTACCCAACGAAAAGAATGATAGTCTTGGACTTATATATTAAATATAAGTCCACTATCGATGCTTGGAGATAATGATTGACTACTAAAGATGGAGAGAGGAACTATCCCTAGCAGAGTCGCTAGAAAAATCTATGGTGTTTTTAATTTGGAGTCATTGTGGCACCACGTAGATCTTAGGAGATACTTATTGAAGTGATCATGTACAACATTAAGGTATGATATACCATCTTAAAAGATGGAAATATCACCCTACAATGGACCTAATCACCTAATAAAGACTCCTAAGCCAGATGGGTCTTTTTATATACTAGAGATCTTTCTCCTACTTTACATGGAAAAGTAAACCGGGTTTAATTTATGCTGGGTTCTTTAGTTTCCTATGGAAACAAACTTTCACAATTTATTAAATCTTAAGAAATTAGAATTTCTTAAGAGTACTCTTAATTAAAGTAATCAATCAACATCTTTAAAGATTTCAAGGTTAGACTATCAAAGGATTATGTATTTTTGGAAAATCAAGTAGGAAAGTTCAATTTGGAAGGCTTATTTTCAAATTCCAAATGAGGATAAGTAGGGAGCACTCATGATACAAGGAAGCCTAGTGAGCACTCTAATCTACCCTATAGTGAGGCTTTATGTATTTGAAAGAGGAAGTTTTTTCTTGTTTGAGTTAAAATTTCATTAAAATGCTAGGGTTTTTAATACATTAACATAAGATTATGAAAATGTCTAAGATGTACAGAATTATGTTCGTAGCCCAAAGGAAAAAAATGGCCTCGGATCCTAAATCTTGGATGCTTTAGCACAAGATAAGAGCTTGACATAAATCTAAACAAAAAATTGGGCACAATGGTTCACTTCCATAAGAGAGGGTAAACCTATCTCGACTATTCTAGACTTTCAACCGCCTGGAGTTGCTGCCAGCTAACACCTCCAATGATTTAAAACCATGTAAGCCGGTCTTATGTTTGTGCAAGATAGTTAGGCTATTTTTTTAATTAGGAAGGACTAGAGTCCTAAACTCACTCCCTAATAGACTAGATCATGACTGGCATGAAGACATGACTTAGACTAATGCAAACTTTTACAAAATTTTTATATCACTTGGACACATTCATTTGGACAAAGGCTTAGAATAATTATGCATAAATGTATAATGAAATATAATTATTGGCTAAATCAATGGGAGGAGGTGTTCTCCACTACTAGGTATGCCCTCACTGGTCAAGCATTCTCCTATCGTACAAGAGTGAAGACCCTCCCTACTCAAGAGTGAAGCAAGATGGCATGCATGATGTTAAAATATTCAACCATAAGCTAAAGGGTTTCTAAATCTTCTAATTATTTCGATTATAGCCTAAGCTTTAAAGTGAGATTATGAGTTACTTTAAAATATAGTTATGAACTATTAGTAGGGGTAGAAAATTTTATTTTTCCCTAAAGAGCCTACCGCATCCAGGCTGCACATTCAAATATCAAGCTTAGGAAACCTATGAAGAACATGCAATTTCTATTGCATAAGATAAACTTGACAATCAAATATT
Organism: Cymbidium sinense; assembly: GCA_021442155.1. Classification (NCBI taxonomy): domain Eukaryota; kingdom Viridiplantae; phylum Streptophyta; class Magnoliopsida; order Asparagales; family Orchidaceae; genus Cymbidium; species Cymbidium sinense. The sequence goes on from CM038227.1 coordinate 81,631,195, forward strand.
TATAAATTATCATGAAAAAATAAAAGGTCGGTGTGGCCGAGTATCGCCGTACACCCCAAAAAATAAAAGAAATTGTGTAGCCGAGCTTTACCCTTATATAACCTGGATTATAATAAAATTTTACAATTACAATTGAATAAATGCTATGGGGGTCTTCATTCCTCATGATCTTTTCTTTCTTTGGCTTGATTTGATTTGCTCAAAGGCTTCACAGGGCCTCACATGACTTTTCCTTCTAGCCACTACTCATCCTAAGTCCCATAGCACTAATCTTAATTCCTATTACAAAATTACATGTTCATGGAAAATAAAATCTAACTACACCTGCAGGATAGATGCTAGCTAAATCAACCATACAAACTCAAGCAGTTATATTCCATAATTTGGACTTGGCACCATGCATATGGGTAATCGAGCCCACTTGTCTTAATCTGGATTATATAAAGGGGTATAGGCAACCTACAAGCAAAAGCATTTATATTTATTTTTATTTTAACAACCCCTTTAGCATAATCCCCTGTAGAAAATGCCATTAAGCTAATAATGGCCTAACATCAAATCTACACATAAGTAATCCTAACATCTAGTCTAGAATATTACATCACAAAATAAAAATACAACATTAACATACACCATCTTAACTTAGAGCTAGAAGTGGTGACTTAGCATTCTATTTTATGTGCTTAAGCTTAGTGTATGTCGTACTAGACCTTAGGATCATGATTATCTAAGTTTGTAAATTATTTAAGTTAAACATAGAAGGTGGTTTCATTTCAAGTTATTAAAAGGATTAGTAAATTTTAATTTGTATTTTTTTTATTTCATTTGATATTTACTTAGCATCTAATTTCTATAAAGGGAAGAAAGAGGTTTGACCCACTTTCATCCCTACCCTAAGTTATTTTTTAAGGCCTGTTATCATGATTTTGTTTCTTTTAGTGAATGATTTATTAGAAATTTTATTAATCCTATATTTAGGTTGATCTTAAAGAATCCTATTCAAATATGAGAGGCATCTTAAGATTAATGAAATTGAATTACTATCACATGTATAATGTATGTGATTCTCTTTCATCATCAATAGCACACATATGATTTTGAACATAACATACCTATACATGTAATGTATTTTTGGCACACTTAAATGATTATAAATGCATATATTTTTGGTAGAAAGAAGGGATTCCATTCTTTAGCTAAGTACACATACACATATTTTAAAGATTTAAGCAAGTATGTGCCGTTGTTTAAACTAGGGAAGTGAGATAATCTAAGACCTCCTTGGGGCTACTTAAAGTCTCATATTCTTGGGATGTCTAGACTATATACTTGATATCTTAAATACATATGAATGTACACATAACCATGAGAATGAAAATCAAATAAAAGATTCTATGTTAACAAATTTATTTATTCATGCAAAGTAAATCCTTACCCAAATTCTAATGTATGTAAACATGCAAACAAAATTAAGTAAGTGCTATTGTTTAAACTAGGGAAGTGAGGTAATCAAAGACCTCCTTGGGGCTACTTAAAGCCTCGTATTCCTAGGATGACCAGACTATATACTTAGTAACTTTTAAATACATGTAAACATACACATGAATCATGGGAATAAAGCAATACTTTAACATGTTTAAGCTATAAACAAATGTAAATCGCATATATAATATTTATAGCCAATATCAATTTAAATTTTCATCATTATTTTATAATTTTGAAAATAATTTTAAAATTTATTAATGATAAAAGCCACACATATAGTATGATTAATTCAACACATGCAACTTATACATATATGATCATATTCATTTGATTCTTTTTATTTGAAAACATGAATGGATGATATCAAATGACATATAATTTTATGATGATTGAAAAGGAATAATTAAATATTACCACATAATGCATCCAATCACATAACTTCCTAAGGATAATCAAGTTAACTAAAATCATTTAATGTTAACCCAAGCTTCTTATGAAATTTGATTTTTTTATGTTTGAATCATTAAATCCTAAGGAGGAGAAATGATATTTGCTATTTTAACCCCATCACACATTAGTAACATAACATGTTTAAGGAAAAAATGATAATTAAGTGATTTTTATGAATTAATTAAGTTCAATCCATTAACTAATCCATTAAATTTTCCTTTCATATGCTTCTTAATTGAATTAACTGCTTAATCATGAGCCTTCAATGATATGTTGTTGACCTCCACATATGTGCCATAAATCAAGAAAAGCCCACAAGTTAAATTTGATGGACTTCAGAGGTGATAGTGCACAAATTGAGGCTCAAAATGCATTCGACGTCCTTGAAAATGGTCAAAATGACCTCCGATCGATGAACGGACTTCGCCGTCATATTCAAAATGTCAAAATTGATCAAAATATAAATATTGCAAAATCTAATGAGCAATTGATTAAACACTGAAGCTATTAATGTGTCGACACACATATCAAAGTTAGGAAGCTACGATGATGAACAAATGACCTCCATTCATGAAATTAATCAAGTCGTTAGTTTTAAAATATCAAAATCTATCAAATGAGACTGTCTGCGCTCAATTCAAATGAGTCTGTGCAAATGTCGAGTGATTTGAAGTGACAACATATAAATCGAGGTTGAAATGCTCTGGAAGTCACCAAAATCAACTAAAATGACCTCCGATTGATGAACGAACTTCGCCATCATATTCAAAATATTGAAAATGATCAGGATATAAATATTACACAATTTGATGATTAACCAATCAAGCACTCGAGTCATCGACGCGCCCGCATGTATATCGAGGTCATGAGGCACCAACGAGGATCAAATGACCTCCGTTTATGAAACTGATCATGCCATTGGCTTCAAAATATCAAAATATGTTAAGTAAGACTATTCGCACTCAATTCAAACAAATTTACATGAAAATTGAGTGGTCGAAAGCAACGACGCGCATTTTGAGCTGAAATGGACTCAATTTGGTGCTGACTTGAAGCAAATGGCCTCCGATCATGAAACGGACTGCACCATTGCATTCAGAATAATGGAATTATCTTACATTGATATATATTGACTATGTGCATTTACTAGCATAAAATTCACATTAATACCATTTAATAAATTCAAGATTTATTAAAAAATTACCCTCATGCTTAACCGCTCTATTTTCGTTTCAAAATTGCAAAAAAAATAAAAAAACTGCCATTCCGCACTCCCTCTTCATTCTCTCCCATGTTTGTCTCTCTTGCATCCTTCTCTCACGTTGGAAAAAACCCTTTGCACAAAGGTAACAATTTTGCCCCTCTCAATTTCTCTTCCGCCATCCCGCTTCCGGCCAAAATTCTCTAATTTTCTCCCTCTGCCATCCTTTCACAGAAACTGCACTACTGAGCCTAGCCCACCAGCTTTATCGGGCCTCCTACTCATCACATCCACATCCGCTCGCTTCCATCCAACACGCTTGTTATCCCACTATGGGTGACCATCAGGGCCCATCTGTTGATCTCGTTCAAGAAAGACCCACGCTTTTCACTCGCCTGCCATCTCCTATCTTCCATGGCTGGCCCTGAATTCGCCATGTCAGATTCATTTCATAACATGACTCCATCATCTCGACTCACTTGATTCCTGGCATTTCTCCTTTATTCCAGCTAATCAATACCCCACTGCCCTCCTTCCTTCACTCCTCCCAAAAGACTAACCCAGGACCCATATTTTCTTCAGACGCTGCACTTCTTCCACAAATTCCACCACCAAATTTCTTCCCACGAAATTACATTCTTTTCCCATCCCTTCTCACAAGCCCACAACCAATCCAAATTTCACCATTTTTTAGAAACTAGGGAAGAACATTAAAATTCTTCTTCGGTTTTCGACCGCACCCCCTGCTTCTTGTTTTGCTGCCAACCAAGGAAGAACATAGAAGTAAATTCTTCTTCGTACATTCCTTTTTTAGCCATCCCATAGCCGAAGAGAAGAACATCATCAAAGGGCGAATTATTCTATCAATTTTTGGTGTTGCTCCCCTCGCTTTAGCCATCCCATTTTTGCTCCACCGCAATCAGGGGCAGAACATCGTCAGGCGAATTCTTCTTTCAATTTCTAGCATCGTACCCCTCGCTTTAGCCATCCCATTTTGACTTCACTGCAATCGGGGGAAGAACATCATCAATAGGAGAATTCTTCTTTTGATTTCTGGCATCGCACCCCTCACTTTAGTCGTCTCATTTTCGCTCTGCCATAAATCGGGGAAGAATATCGTCAACAGGTGAATTCTTCTTTTGATTTTTGGCATCGCACTCCTTGCCTTACATTTCTAATTAGATACCTAACCCCGTTCCTTTGCCGTGCATTGCAGTGTGCCAAAAAATATGTCAGAACATGTGGGATTTATGAATGTGAATATATATATATATATATATATATATATATATATATATATATATATATATATATATATATATATATATATATATATATATATATATATATATATATATTTGCTTATATTTCTTTACAGGTTTGAAGACCTCGTTGTGCTCAACAGGGCATGACAAGATGAAGAATAGGCTATGGTGTCATAAGACACCGCCACCATGCTCATGTAGCACTGAGTCAACACTAGGTCGCTCCCCTGGACTAAAATGGTGCTGAAATTTTGTCTAATTTATAAAGTTAGAAAAAAAAAGAGGGGGAAGGAGGGGAATGGATATATATTGAATTTGTATTCATTCAGGTTTAAAGGTCTGATCGTGCTTAATAAGGCATGATGAGATGAAAAACTTGTGTGTCAAAGACACCGCACTCTCAACAGAGTAAGCCAAAACACCTCGATGCACTCCAGATGGGGATGATCCGGGAGGTTGTTGAAAATCAAATCTTTAACTTAGAAAAAGGGGAGAGTGAAATGAGCTAATTAATAAAGTGAAACTAAATAATTTTAAACTAAAAGCATCAAATAAGAAAAAGGGGGGAAGCTTTTATAGCAAATTTTGAAAAGAATAGAATAATCTTTTAAAATGCAAGTAAAATTTGGGGTGGTTAATATTAAACTCACAAACTCTAATTGTGATTCTCTATAGCTTAAATTGATGTAATGAGGAAATTTTATTTTCTTGTAAATTCCTCAAAATTAAATAAGCTTTAATTAGAATTTGGGGGAGAACTAATACTAAACTCATAACAAACTTGCAATAAACTTAAAGTCTAAGGATGAATCCAAATTGGGTTTAATAACTCTTATACGAATGTGGAGGTGATTACTATACTTGCTAATAAGCATGAGTAAGGCTAAAGCAACAAACACATAAATCGGTATAACCTATCAAAAGTGATGTAAATTGAATATAAACAAATTAGGAGAATTACAAAAAACTCAATAAGTAAACTAAGTGTTAGTAGTATTTTAAACTACTATCTAAATAAAAATGCCATTTTCACCACCGGATCTGCAACCCTCTGTACAAGAAGACAAAATGCAATACTAAATCAAAATCTAAAAAAAATCATAGGGCTCCCTTTAATCAAAAATTAAGGAATTTCATTCTAATTATGATTTTAGAAATCATTGAAATCACTAATTAGGTGAAATTAGCTAGGATATAAACACATGCATGTGCTCGAACATAGAGATTTCAAGTATGAATTATAATGTCTGAAAAGGCTACGTAGGCTAAATTTGAATTAAATAAAAATATAAAATTAATCCCATAACTCAGAAATAAAAACTGCCTAAATTCTCAAATACACCCACATGTGCCCCGACACTACGCTGAATGTTTAAATTCAGGTATCTGAGGATGCTGCGTGGGTTGCTTCCTAGTTTAGTCTTAGGATTGGGTCCGGGTTAACAAAACTTAAAAACCTATAAATAGAGTTTCAAATCAGTGAAATATCTGAGAAACTGATTCTGTCAGGTGATAATAAATCTAATCCTCTATTAGCAGCTAAATAGAGTTGATAGTATCTAAAACTCTTAAACATATTCTAATTAATCAATTTTTTAAATAACAATTTGAAACTGCTTAAATGGAATTCTATCATTAAAAACTTAAATCAAATTCTATCTATCCACCTTCAATAATTGTTTATCGGGGGTGAAAAATTAAGAAAACTCTCACAAAGGAGTCAATGTCAAATCAAGTATTCTGCTATGTTCACTCTCAATTAATCTCTTTCTAGTAAGGACATGCCCCTGGTCCTCATTTTGGCCAAGAGCTCCACAGATGAAGCTATGACTAGAGTCCTCGACGGGTTATTTGGCACCACTCCATTATATTATGATCATGTTGTTATGTTCCCCAATGGCTCTGCCCTTTGAGTTATGAATCATAGGGTATACTTGATAGGATAAAAAGTCCTCTATCAGCTAAGGCATACTTAAGCATATCTCCTTAGACAAACATCACCCCAAGTCTACAAGGATTTCTTAAATGACCTAACCCATGTGTTACTGATGAGGATTCTTCTATCAGGTTGGGTCGACTACCTCCTCTGATTAAGTATATTAGGGATCGCGACTACCCGGGATGACAGAACCATGGGATCTAGATCGGGTATGTCATGATTCCCCCAACCATCCGGTTTAAGCTGAAATGATGAACTTCATATTCTAAATTAAACTCACTACTATACGCTATTTAGATCAGACTAGCCTTAATCGAAAGTTCTCTCTTGGATAATTAACTAACTAGGGGCTTGCTCATAGGAAACCCGAACTAGAAAGTTCTCACCAAATGAGGATGAAATCTATGTGTAATGTCTTATCTACTATTCCATCTGCCTTCTAAAAATTACACTGACACTTTAAAACACTCTTTTCATTGAAGAGGTTGGTGGAAAATTTTTGAAGCCCATAGATTTCTGGCAACTCCACTAAGGACAGGATTCTCTTTCCATCTTTGGCTAGTCATATATGTGCTATAATAGCAATAAAATCTTTAAAAAAAATTCAAAATAAAAAAATGATAATTTAAGTGTGTAATAAATTCAATATGAGATTCTATGTAGAATGAATCATTCCATAGAGTATATCTTTATTACACCATTACTTTGTTCAGTAGTGCCTCTACATCTTGAAAGTATGGGTTGAAATAATAATTGCTAATTATTAATCCCCAACTTTCACTTTCGTAGAAATGGATCTATAAAGCAATCCTTTCACCGTTCAGCTAGGTCGTGGTGCAAACATCTGCCTAGCCAATGCCATCATCAACACAGGAGATGTTGGGGGCTACCATTCAATTTGCTAGCTTGAATTTTCCGCTATCACGAACTCTGAAGTACCCACGTGGTAATTCATCTGGCCATGCCGAAGGCCTCAAGTTACTGAAATTCCTACTAGCCATGTGCGCCAAATAGTTCAACAACCAACCGCTATCAAGGAGTTCTCCTGATAGAGAACTTCAATTTTCAAAAGGCTAGGTCAATCTGAAGCTCCAGTGATGAAAAGAACAGTTAGTGGAAAAATTATGTCTTTAATTCCTCATGGTACAGCTGCTGCATTGACTGAACCTTTTGTACCTAAAAAAATATGATCATGAAGCTTCTTCATCAGGAAGAAAATTAACCAGAAGATAGAGAAGAAGGAGAAAAGGCTGAGCTGAGGGCTCAGCAGATCCCCTTTGAATGACCTAGTGAACAAGCGATACTGCCGCCCGAAGCGAGTATTCCTACCCATAATAACTTTGATAATCTAAAATGGGTAAAGAGGAATGGCTCTACTGGCGAAGTAAAGTAGTCTTTCTGGAAGAACCAACCACGTCAAGCTCCACCACCATAAAGGAGATAGTCAAACACCGTCACCAATATATAAGTGAAGAACAAAGGCCTAATGAAAAGAAGATTTCAGAGGCCTGTGGTGATGGAAAATACTAAAGCTCCAGCAAGAAAGTTGCCATCTCTTCTGGTAACTGGCCAACGAGCTTAGTACGCTTCACATGGTGAGCATCGGAGCATGACACTTGGACCTCGTATCCAAGAATCCACTACTGAAAGGTCCCGATGAAAGGATAAGAAAATATGGAGGCTAAGGCCCCGTAATGAAACTTTGAGTAATAGAAGAGGTGTGACATCTGATACATATACTCAGAAATCTGCCTCAAAATCAACTCATCAGAAGTGGATACCCAAAAAAAGGGATATCACTGATGAAAGATATGATGGTCGACACCTTGGAGAATCCTCTATGGGATCCCATCGCCGATCAGTTTCACCCCTACAAGAGAAGGTTGGCGTTGATCGTGGTCCTTTAATAGAAGAAGTACTTATTTCGTACATTGAACCAAAGATCCACTGGAAATGTTGATCAAAAATTCATGTGTAGGAAGAAAATAATGAAGAAGATTCTATGGAAATAGAAGTTATCTATATGGTCAGAGATATAGATGAATTCTCCAATTAGCACCATCAGCAGTAGTGCAAATCCAAGGAATCTAAACTTGAATTTGACACTTATGAAGAAGATTCTTCATAGAAACAAATAGAGGATGGATCTTCAATCTTTGCTGAAGATGAAGAAGAAGAAGACCAGAATGAGACAGATATTATAGGTGTTGAAGCTGTCTATATGGTTGAACTAGAAAATGATCAGCATGGTACACGCTTTTATAATCAACATCGTTGTACAACCCCAATAACAGCTGCCTCTACAAATGCATAAGGAGAAGGACAATCAAGTTCTTCTCCTAAAAATGAGCAAAGAGCAGAACAACAATAAGAAATAGTAGAAGAAGAAGAACCTGTATTGATTGATGCCATGACGCTAGTTAGAGAACAAAGAAAAATGCAGCGCTAAATGGAGGTCAAAGATAAGGAGATTGGACAGCTTGGTACTAAAATAAATGATATGATAGTACAAATGAATATCATGATGTAGATATTGCAGAAGAATATCACATCAAGTATAGTGCCTGTTTTGTTTGCTAATCAATAGGTAGCTAATAATACAACTTATATACCATCAGCCATTGTGGTACCTCAAGCTCTTATAGAACATGCTATACATGAAGCGAGGAATGAAGTTAACCAAACACCTCTCCAACCGATAATTCAAAATCTGGCTAGCACACCTAGAATTGTAACAGCTGCTCAGTTAGAAGTGATAATCAATGAAAAGATAGAAGCAGATAGCATCGAAAGCCGGTGTGAGTAAGGGTTGCCCTTACCCATCCGAATATGACCAAGTGCCGTTACTCGAAGGCCAAAATTTAATACTTTCGGGCTTGGTAATCCAAAGCAACATCTAGCCCAATTTAAGGCTACTTGTGGTAACATAGAGGGAATGATGCACTCATTAATTTATTAGCACTTAACTCACCGCTTTTGAATTTGAGAATTACCAAATGATTCAAAACCTTTGAATTAGAAACTATATTCATGAAGACCGATCACCAAGAACCGAGAAAATCACCTCCTTGCCTTGCTAAAAGGAGGAAAGATGAGTCGCTGATAAAATTCATAAGTCATCGCAACCTAAGTATGAGCAACAATTGGAAGAAGAACATGAAATCCAATTACTAATGGGCAATATGGATGATAAAAGTGGCACCATTTCTATGCATGGCAATTCCGTGACTTGCTGGTGGGTGGCTAAATTTGAAAAGTGCCTCTAAGTCTATGTAGATAAAGCAAAGAGAAACAAACCTTCATACTCAAGAAGAAATGAAACTCACACTGCTTCCTATAGCTCAAATGGAAAAAAATGGGTGATATACAACGTGGATAAAGGAAAGTAGCCGATGTACAATGATGGTAAGGGAAATAAGCCTATTTATTCTAATCCATAGCCAAAATTAGTATTAGGAGGTAATGATAAACCTTAGACTTTTCCAAGTAGTGGGGAGCATCCAAAATAAGTAATAAGAGATGATGAGCGAATGCGGCCATCTCTTAAGGAAAAGATGAACAAAGAATATTCCTTTAGAAGGGATAGTGTGGCCAAATTATTTTGGAAAGTAGTCAAAGCTTAATTACTAAATTAAAAAAAGAAGAAGTCAATAATCCAAACTACTGTCCCTATCATCGAATGATCAATCATCCTATTAAAGATTATTATGCCTTCAAAGATTGGCTAGAAAGGAAGTATCAAAAGGTGAATTTACACTATCTGACAGTGTTCTAGTCAACCCAAAAAGAGAGTCTACAAGGATGATTACGTCCTCTTCAGATCATCCAAAGGGACAAAAAGTAAAATTAGTCCGCATCAAGAATGGCAAACAATAGTCTCCAAAAAAAATGAATCAAAACTAAAAGATGTCCCTAGTGTTAAGTGGAAATCACCACTTGAACCTATATTGGACTTAAGAGAGATGCCTAAACCAAGTATTTGGTCTTCTCAGTGGCATTCTGATAAGGCTACTTCGTCACAGCATGAAAAGTAGTCTACTAAATGCAAGCCTCATAAATCAAAGAAGCCGGCCAAGAAAAGGAAGATCAAAAAGAGACCTACAACTCAAAAGATCATTTACAATCTAGAGGAGTATCACTAGCCAACAAGACAACCATTTAGGCTTGTAGACTTCATGCTTAAACTTTGCATTGTTGAATCAGATGAAGAAGATAATGGTGAATCTTGTCTAGTAGAGACATGCTGAATCATTTGCGTGATATTAGATATTCTTCAACATCAGTTACTTCAAAATAATAAGGGTAGTCAGGTAGACTCGACCAACCCATCATAACTCTTGTCAAGAAAATAAGAAGAGCATGATGAGCTAATGTCTGAATTTTGTTTAATGACTCAATAAGATAATAATAGTTCAGATAAAGATCTATGTTTTCCTGATGGAGAAGAGTCAGACTCATCCATGTCATCATATATGAAACGTATGATGTTGAAACATAAGTCTAGCTCTTTTGGTCAATCTTCCAGAATAAGAAGGGAACTTGAAGAAACTATCTCTTCAGAAGAATTTGAGCAAGATAAGGTGATTCAAATTCAGGTGAGAAGTGGTAAAGTCTTTCCACCTTCATCAAAGAAGGGATATGTAAATAAAAATAGAGGCAAACAAATTGAAGTCAATAAAGATATTCCTGAAATCTAGTAAATCAAAATCGAGAAGATAGATTATAATATTCTATCACACTTGAGAAAGATGCCTGCACAATTAAGTGTGTACAAGGTGCTCTTGATGTCAAAAGACCTCCGAGAAACTTTGATATAGGCTCTCAAAGATCTGGAGAATTATGAAGCTTACTTTGCTAAGAAATGCATGACCGAAGCATTACAAACTCAAGATCTCTCAGTGATCACATTTTCTAAAGAAGATCTTATGTAGGGAACGGCGGATCACAATCGTCCTCTTTATGTTACCACAGAGAGTGATGACATCTCGATCAGCCAAGTATTGATTGATCCAGGTTCTTCTATCAATCTTACGAGTCTAAAGGTGTTAAGAGGATTATCACTAGATATCCAACATCTTGGGAGAGATAAGTTGATGGTTCATGGCTTCAATGAAAAAGAGCAAAACTCTTTATTCTCCTCAAGTTCAAGGATTTATATACGTAAGCCAAGTTTCATTAATGTCGATACATCATTTAGAGCTCTAGACCCATGGCTTCATGAGTATGGCATCCCATCAACTATGCATCAATGTAAGTATCAAAAGATGGAGAAGAATTCATAATTCCTGGTAACCTACAACCATTTTGCATCAATGAAGCAAAGATATATGAAGATGCAAAATATTTCATCCTCAAAGAGCCTAACCTAACAGAACCTCTTGAAGTGGTAGCATCCACTTCAGAAACTAAAAAGTAATTTCACAAAGTGAAAGAGTAGAAGCAAGGAGGAAGAAAGAAGGAAATGTAGACTCTCCCTAAAGCACTTGATTCTGCACCTAAGTTAGGAAAATCAGTTCCTCATTTGGGAAGTGACACGGAAGAAGGAGAAGATATGCCTCACCCTAAGGAACTTATAAGCTTTCAAGTAGAGTATGAAATAAGTGATTCGATCTGCATCATGATTTTGAATTTACTTATGGATATAAAGTTCAGATGGTTGCATCAAGGAGGATAGCTCACTTGGTAGAGTCAGATGACTCACTCAAAATTATACCCATCCCTCAATAGTGCTTCAAAGAAATCACCCCATTGGAGGTTCATGATATTGAAGAATTGATAACATTCTATGTGCTGCTGTTGAGTGAGAGTGGCAGAACAGAAAATCTATTTTACAAATCTGAAGAGTCTCAACCTCAAGATTTTGAACAGCCTGCCCAACATGAAAATTATTATGAGGTAGTGCCAACAAGAATACCAATATATTATCCATAGAAGTTGCAAAGAATGATGCATAAGCTTGGAATTTATATTAGAACTACTAAACATAGGACTTAAATCTTTAACAAGATGTGGAGCCAAAAAAGTCCTCAAGCATCGCAAAGAAGTGATAAGTTTATCACTAAAGGTCTGGGATTCATCCGCAAATTTCATCAAGATAGAGCCTGTTATAATATAATAGAAGCTGATGTCGAGAGTCTTAGTGATGAAGAAGATGATTCCCATGAAGTTCTTCTTAAAAATGATGAAGAAGTGGAAGCCAAGCCTGCACCTAAAGAAATTGAAGATGGTGGACAAATAGCTACTATGGATGAACTTAAAGAAGTCAACCTAGGAGCTGAGGATGATCCCTATCCAACTTTCCGCTGCTCACTGAGAAAGTTGAAGAGCTAAAAATGCTACTTTGTGAATTCAAGGATTGCTTTGCCTGGACATATTCTGAAATGTTAGGCTTATCCCCTGATGTTGTAGTTCACAAACTAGTTATTAAACCAGATGCAACGCCAAGCCTAAGCTAAATGAGATTGAGATTGAAGAATAGGTAATTGCAGAAACTAAAAAGCTAATCGAAGTAGGCTTCATCTGGGAGGAGAAGTATGCAGATTGGATAGCTAACATTATCCCAGTGAAGAAAAAGAATGACCAAATCCATCTCTGCATTGACTTCCGGGATTTAAATATGGCGTGCCCAAAAGATGACTTTTCGCTTACAATATCAGAACTACTAGTGGACAACACCTCCAACTACGACATGTTCTCATTCATGGATGGATATTTAGGATATAACCAAATCAAAATGGCACCTGAAAATGAAAAATACACATCATTCAGAACACCTATTGACATCTATTGCTACATGGTCATGCCCTTTGGCCTAAAAAATGCTGGAGCTACATAGCAAAGAGCCATGATACATATTTTTGGTGAGTTGATTCATCAAAAGGTGGAATGTTATGTCAACGGTGTGGTAGTAAAGAGTTTGAATTGTGAAAACCACTTCAAAGACTTGAGAATCATACTGGAGAGAATCATAAAATATGATCTCAAGATGAATCCTCTAAAATGTGCATTCGGGGTATCCTCTGAAAAATTTTAGGGTACATTGTACGTCACAGAGGTATTGAAATCAATCCTGCTAAAATCAAGGTAATTGTGGAGATGCCTCCATTGAAGAGTTTGCATCAACTATGTTCTTTACAAAGATAGCTCGCATTCATCCGTTGATTCATATCAAATCTATTAGGATGCTATCAACCGTTTATAAGGTTAATGAAGAAGGACGCTCCTTTCAAGTGAGACAAAGAGTGTCAAGAAGCCTTCAATAGCATTAAAAGCTACTTGTTAAATCCACCAATCTTTGCAGTGCCTATTCCTGGTAAGCCCCTCATTCTATACACAACTACCTTAGAAGAGTCTCTTGGGGCATTGTTGGCACAACACAATGAAGAAAGCAAAGAAAATACTCTTTATTATATTAGTCAAAGATTAATAGGAGAAAAAATGAGATACTCTCTGATAGAGAAGCACTGTTTAGCATTGATCTTTGTAGTCCAAAAGCTTTGTCACTATATGTTATCTCATAAGATTACCCTCATCTAGAGCATCAATCCACTGAAGTACTTGATGACAAGACCATCATTGACAGGTCACTTGGCAAGATGGGCAGTATTGATTTTGCAATTTGATATTGCATACGTTCCACAGAAAATAGTGAAGGGACAAGTCTTAGCAGATTTTCTTGCTGCACATCCCATTCTTGTGGACTCTTCTTTTAATGACTATTTGCCCAATGAGCAAATTATACTCATTCATAAAAGAGAAAAATCACAAATTTGGGAAATGTACTTTGATGGAGCCTCGTCGATTAAACAAGTCCAACATCTAAATTTCCCAAGAGCAAGAGCAAGAATCAACATCATCTTCATAACACCAGAAGGAGAGATAATGAGATGATCATATGGACTGACCAAGCCAAGAACTAATAATGAAGCTGAATATGAAGCATTAGTGGTAGATCTTGAAGAAGCTATTTTCATAGGTATTCAGAAATTGCATAGTTTTGGTGATTCTCAACTTATTATAAATCAAGTTCTTGGCATCTATAGAATCAACAAGCTTGAGTTAGCTTTCTATCATAAGTGAGTTTTCGAGCTAATGAAGTAGATACCAAATATCACACTAACTTGAGTCTCTCGATCTGAGAATAGCAAAGTCGACTACTTAGCAAAACTAGCTAAGGAAATGACAAGTATGAATGGTGATTATTTCATGATCGGCATATTTACTCGACGAGTTCTAGAGCCAATAAAGTATTGATCCCTGCAGGTAGAGGGGTTACCAAATTTGACACAACAAGATGCGACTCAAGTTGCAACACATACTCCCCAAAATCAATAGAAAGTTGTACCAAGAAGAGCTAAGAATGACATTGCCTCAGAAAAGCAGTGTGAAGCTTTTGTTGTAGAAGAGTCACATGATTAGAGGGAAACCTTCATCGACTACTTTAAAGAAGGCAAATTACCAAGTAATAAATCACTGACAGCTCAAATTAAAAAGAGAATGCTACGCTATGCTTTCATCAATGATACTCTATATCATAGATCCTTTGAACAATTGTGGATGAAGCTAGCGAAGTGATGGTTGAAGTTCATAAAGGACTTTGTGGTGTACATCAGTCAGGTCCCAAGATGGTAGTACAGATCAAAAGGATGGGCTATTATTGGCCATGTATGGTGAGAGACTGTATTAATCATGCAAAGAAGTGTCATGAGTGTCAAGTACATGGGAATCTCATCCATCAACCTCCAAATCCATTACACCCAACAATAGCATCCTGGCCATTTGAATATTGGGGTACAGATGTAATTGGACCAATTGATCCACCATCACCGACATCGCTTCATCCTAAGAAATGACGATTATTTCTCTAAGTGGGCTGAGGCTACTCCATTTAAAGAAGTTACTGTTGACCGAGTGATCAACTTCTTCACGTATAATGTGGTCTATAGATTTGGAGTGCCACACTGAATAATTTTGAATAATGGCACAGCTTTCAAAAGTGCAAAGATTTATAGATTCATTAATTGACATAAAATTGATTGGCGATACTCTTCAATATATAATCAAAGAGCAAATGGTTTGACAGAGGCTTTCAACAAGACATTAGTCAAACTGCTCAAGAAGATTCTCACTAAAAATAAGAGAGAATGGCATACCAAGCTAATAGAGGCTCTATGGGCGTATCGAACTACCTACAAGATGTTGACTAAAGCCACTCCCTATTCATTGGTATTTGGAACTGAAATAGTTCTTTCACTCAAAGTTGAGTTGCCTTCACTTCAAGTAGCCATCCAATACAGTCTAACTGAAGATCAAAATGCCCTTCTGAGAATGTAAGAACTTGACGGGCTTGATGAAGTTAGATTGCAAGCTCATCAAAATCTGGAAGTCTATCGAGCAAAGATGTCCAGGGCTTTTGACCATACGGTGTGGCCTCGAACATTTCAAAAAGAAGAATTGGTTCTGGTGCTGAGAAGACTAATTATTCCTAATTAAATATTTGGTGGAAAATTTGAGCTTAATTGGGAAGGCCCATTTGTCATTGAAAAGGTATACCAAGGAGGGGTATACCAACTCATTGATTTAAAGGGTGAAAGACCAATGCTACCAATTAATGGTCGATACTTAAAAAAGTATTATACTTGACAACCACATTCTTGAGGTACAATAGAAATCCCCCTGCAAGACAGGGGGCATTTTTTGTATATCTATTTAGGTTGACATCGTGCTTCATGCCGAGATCCCTAAATAAACATACTCCAGATGAAGTTTTTCGTGAAAATTTCCCTATTACACAAGGGGTATTTTTAGGTTTTTATATACAGATGAAATTAATTTTGTATGTTAAAATCTCCTTTAGAGTACATCAATTCAAATATGGATGTATTTGTATATTTTCATCTTAAAAATTCTCCTAAATGTACTTTAGAATTCCCCTTGCAAGACAGGGGGCATTTTATTAGTTTATATTAAGTCTATTTGAGTCGACATCATGCCATAAGATGAGATCCTTAAATATATTCTAATTTAGGTTGACATCGAGTATCACGCCAAAATCCCTGAATATATCTATAATTATCATTATTAAGTTGCATGTTCTTGCAGGAGCAAAAAGAATCTATTTCTATGCATTAAAAGACAATCCTAAATGTTAATAAATTTATCTCCCAGATTTGCCAAATTTTGGAGATCAAGTTAGAAGAACTCCTAATTTTGGAAGCTTCAATCAATTAAGTTGGAGAAACATCAATCTCTACATCCTAAAGTCTAGGACACGGATGGGTTCTAAAGGTTGGACTCAACAATCCCACAAATGGCTGAGTTGCTAACGCTCTCCTCACTCAACAAGCTGCAAGAAAAAGCCGCATTGAAAGAGCCCCCATTCATCAGTCTGATGATAAAACCACCAAACCACTACTCAAGTCGAGGTAAGTTCTAAAGGTCAACTCAACTCAAGCCAAATATATCGAAGTCGACGCCTCCTCACTCAACAAGCCATAAGAAAAGGCCGTAGTGAAAGAACCCTTGCTCGTCAGTCCAGTGATGATAGCTATTTAATCTCAAACCAGATCCATCTTAGTGATTACAAGCAACTAAGATCTAAGATATCTCTCTACTTGATTGATAAATTAAGGCAATCTAAGAAAATGCTCAATTCATGGTTGCCTCAAATTAATCTTCATATTACCTGCAAGGTGATATTTCAATATATTCTCAAATTATCTGATCAAGCTAAAAGCATAGATCAAAGCCTATCTCCTCATCAAGTCCATCAAAGCAGAAAGCACATGATCGAGGAAGCAATTCCATAGTTCAAACAAAGCCGATGGCTGAACTAAAGGAATTTTGTGGTTATTTAGTCTATTAAAGCACACGTTGCTAGACTAATAACTCAACATCGACCCTATGTAAGCTGGAAGGCTAGGTCATCTGTATGTATCCTTCAACGAATCTATCAAAGCAGTGAGCACAAGAATCATGGAGTGCATACACTTTCTGAAAAGTCAATAGGGACAAATCAGGTCAGTCCTTCATCAAGTCCGTCAAGCTCAAATCTAGGACAAAAGGAATTTTAAATTCGATCAGGCACGGATAAACCGATTCCCCAGTGGAGTCGTTCATCAAAATAAGCAAACCAATTCCTCCATCAAACCTAACCAAGCATGAAGCTAGGGTTGGAGGAGGCTATAATCCGTAAGGACATAAAAGAAAAAGATCTTTAGCAAGGCCATTGAAGTAGATAGTAGATGGTGTAAGAACTCTTATCAATCTGACAAGTTGATTCTGACAAATTGGTCAAGCCCATCATTTAGCATGTCCCAATAAGATACTAATGATAAATCTGCAAAGTTCGTAAGTTGCAATCGAAGCTAAAATGATCCAAACTCTGTGGCCAGCCTAAATGGTTAATTAGTTTTCAACAAATGTGACTTGCTCCATGCACAAATCACATTTGCTGGGGGACATTTGTTGACCTCCACATATGTGTCATAAATCAAGACAAGCCTACAAGTTAAACTCGACAGACTTCAGAGGTGATAGTGCGCAAATTAAGGCTAAAAATGCATTGGATGTCCCTAAAAATGGTTAAAATGACCTCCGATCGATGAACGAACTTCATCATCATGCTCAAAATATTAAAATTAATTAGAATATAAATATTGCAAAATCTAACGAGCAAATGCTCGAGCTATCAATGTGTCGATGCGCATATCGAAGTTAGGAAGCTACAATAATGAACAAATGACCTCCATTCATGAAATTGATCATGCTGTTAGCTTCAAAACATCAAAATCTATCAAATGAGATTTTCGTGCTCAATTTGGATGAGTCTGTGCAAATGTCGAGTGATTTGAAGTGACAATACACAAATCGAGGCTGAAATGCACTAGATGTCACTGAAATTAACTCAAATGACATCCGATTGATGAATAAACTTCGCCATCATGTTCAAAATATCAAAATTGATCATAATATAAATATTGCATAATTTGATGATCAACCGATCAAGCGTTCAAGTCATCGACGTGACCACAGACATATCAAGGTCAGGAGGCACTAATGAGGATCAAATGATCTTCGTTCATGAAATTGATCATGCTATTGGCTTCAAAATATCAAAATCTATCAAGTAATATTGTTCACACTCAATTTAGATTAATCTACACAAAAATTGAGCGGTCGAAACTGATGACGTGCATTTTGTGCTGAAATGGACCCAATTTGGTACCGATTGGAACCAAATGTCCTCCGATCACAAATACTACTCATCGTAATAAATTACCTTAGATTAATATATATATATATATATATATATATATATATATATATATATATATATATATTGACTATGTGCATTTATTGGCAAAATCCATATTAAAACTATTTATAAATTCAAATTTTTTTTTAAAATTCCCTAATTACCCGCCATGCTCAACCGTTCCCCCTATTTTCAATTTTCTGAAAAATTGCAAAAGAAAAAAAAGAAAAATCGCCATTCCCCACTCCTCCTATCTCCCACATTTCTCTCCTGATCCTTCTCACGTTGGAAAACCTATGCAAAGGTAACAATTTCCTCCTCTTAATTTATTCCCGCTCCCAGAAAATCAAATCACACGGCAATTCCGGTCCACAAGCCATCCATCCATCAAAATCCAGATCCGAGCCCAATCCACGCCCATGGGCTCCACTCGCCCAACCCGCCTGTGTTATCCCACTCAACGGATCAGACTCACCTGCTATGCTACCGATCTCATTCGAAAAGGACTGCACTTTTCACCTGCACCCATTTATTGTGCTTTTCATGACCAAGTGTTGTATTCCTTCAAATTCTGACTCTGACTACAGCCTCGACACTGATGTTTGCCGCCGCTGCTCCCATCATGGTCTCCTCATTGCCTATTCACACTAATTGAACAACCCCACCTCCTCCTTCGCTTCCTCCCATAAAGCCTCCAAACCATGGTGGTTTTCTCAGATGGGCTCACACCCGCTTTCCCACTGCCCACTACTCACCAAACACACTGCACACTAGCCCACTAAATTACCACCCATTTACCTTTCCTAAATTTCACTAGCCCGCTTTTCCAGAACCCTTCCTCAAGCTCAACCCATCCAAATTTTACCATTTTCACTTTCCCATAAACTAGGAAGAACATCGTCAACAAGTGAATTCTTCTTTCAGTTTTCGACGTCACACCCCTCGCTTTAGCCTTCTTGTTTGCGCTTCATCGTAAACCGAGGAAGAACATCGTTAAGAGGTGAATTCTTCTTTTTATTTCCGGCATCACCTTCCTCACATTAGCTATCCCATTTTTGCTTCACCGCAATCGGGGGAAGAACATCATCAATAGGTGAATTCTTCTTTCGATTTCTGGCATCGCACCCGTCGCTTTAGCCGTTCCATTTTTGCTTTGTCGTAATCGGGGGAAGAACATCATCAACAGGTGAATTCTTCTTTTGATTTTTGGCATCCCACCCCTCGCTTTAGCCATCTCATTTTCACTTCACTGCAATCAAAGGAAGAACATCATTAATAGGCGAATTCTTCTTTCAATTTCCGGCATCGTACCCCTCGATTTAGCTATCCCATTTTCGCTCCACCGTAAACCAGGGAAGAACATCGTCAATAGATGAATTCTTCTTTCGATTTCTAGCGTTGTACTCCTTACCTTACATTCCCAATTGCATACCTAACCCCATTCCTTTGCCGAGCATTATAGCGCGCCAAAAAATGCATTAGAACATGTGAGATTTGTGAATGTAAATATATATATATATATATATATATATATATATATATGCTTGTGTTTCTTTATAAGTTTGAAGACCTCGTTGTGCTCAACAGGGCATGACGAGATGAAGAATAGGATGTGGTGTCGCAAGACACTGCTTGCTATGCTCAACAGAGCGTACCGAGTAAGACAACACTTGTTAGATGTCACTCCCTCTAGACGAATTGCTGTCAAAATTTTGTCTAATTTCTAGACTTAGAAAAAAAAGAGGGGGAAGGAGGGGAATGAATATATATTCCATTTATCATCTTTCAGGTTTAAAGGCCTCGTCATGCTTAATATGGCACGATGAGATAAAAAACTCGGTTGTGGTGTCGCAAGACACCACTCGTTACGCTCAACAAGTTGTAAAGTAAAGCAACACCCCACGTACACACGGGATGACGTGAGGTCGCCAAAATTTTATCAAATCTTTTGACTTAGAAAAAAGGGGAGAGTGAAATGAGCTGATTTAAGAACGCTAAGTAGGAAAACCTATAACTAATTTTAAACTAAAGGAAACAAACAAGAAAAAGGGGTGAAGCTTTTAAAGTAAATTTTGAAAGAATAGAACATTCATTTAAAATGCAAGTAAAATTTAGGGAGGCTAATATTAAACTCACAAACTCTAATTGCGATTCTCTATAGCTTAAATTGAAGTAATGAGTGAATTATCTTTTCTTGTAAATTCCTCAAAACTAAACAAGCTTTAGTTAGAATTTGGGGGAGAACTAATACTAAACTCATAACAAACTTGCAATAAACTTAAAGTTTAAGGATGAATAAAAATTAGGTTTAATAACTCTTATACAAATGTGGAGGTGCTTACTATGCTAGCTAATAAGCATGAGTAGGGCTAAAGTAACAAACACTGAAATCGGCATAACTTATCAAAAGTGATGTAGATTGAACATAATCAAATTGGGAGAATTATAAAAACTCAACAAGTAAACTAAGTTCCAGTAGTATTTTAAATCACAATCTAAATCAAAATGCCTTCTTCACCACCGGATTTACAACCCTTTGTATAAGCAGACAGAAGGTGATACTATATCAAAATCTACAAAAATAATAGGGCTCCTTTTAATCAAAAATTAAGGAATTTCATTCTAATTATGATTTTAAAATCAACGAAATCACTAATTAAATGAAATTAGCTAGGCTATAAGATTTCAAGTGCAAATTTTAATGTCTAAAAAGGCTGCGTAGGCTAAATTAGAATTAAATAAAAATACAAAATCAATCTCATAAGTCAGAAATAAAAATTGCTTAAATTCTCAAATACACCCGCATGTGCCTCGACACAATGCTGAATGTTTAGATTCAAGTGTCTGAGGATGTTGTGCGGATTGCTTCTCGGTTTAGTCTTAGGACTGAGTTCAGGTTAACAAAATCTAAAAACCTATAATAAGAGTTTCAAATCAGTAAAATATCTAAGAAACTGATTCTGTCAGGTGATAGTAGATCTAATCCTCTATTAGCAGCTAAATAAAGTTGACAAGAACTAAAACTCTTAAACATATTCTAATTAATCAATTTTTTAAATAGCAATCTGAAACTACTTAAATGGAGTTCTATCATTAAAAACTTAAATCAATTTTAATCTATCCACATTCCATAATTATTTGTTGGGGGTGACAAATTAAGAAAACTCTAGCTCATAAAGGAGCCAATGTCAAATGTGTTTTGCTATGTCCACTCTCAATTAATCTCTTACCAGTAAGGATGTGGCCCATGTTCTCCACGCGTGACAGAGCTCTACGTGAAAGCGCTATGACCGAGTCCTCCATCGAGTGGTTTGGCCAGTCCAACTCCATTATATTATGATCACGACCGTAGCTCGTATGTTCCCCAATGGCTCTGCCCTTTGAGTTGTGAATTATAGGGTATACTTGATAGGGCAAACATCCCTCTGTCAGCAAAGGTAGACTTAAGCCTATCTCCTTAGACAAACACCGCCCTAGGTCTACAAAGATTTCTTAGATGACATAACCCATGTGTTGTCGATGAGATCCTTCGTCAGTTGTACTACCTGACTTAGACAAGGGACCGCGACTGCCTGGGATGATGGAACCATGGGATCTAGATCGGCACATCATCATTCCCCCAACCATCTGGTTTAAGCTGAAATGATGAACTTCATATTATAAATTATGAAACTCTACATGCTGCTACTATACGCTACGCATTTAGTGATCTAATGACTAGCCTTAATCAAAAGTTCTCTCTCACTTATTGGGAGGGGTAATTAACTATAGGGGCTTGTGCCTAAAGGAAACCTAGAACCAGATTTAAAAAGTTCTCACCAAATGAGGATGAAATCTCTAGGTAGTGTCTTATCAACTATTCCATCTGCCTTCTGAAAATTACACCGACACTTTAAAACACTCTTTCATTGAAGAGATCGGTGGAGAATTTTCGGAACCCACATATGCCAGTGAATAATTAAAATTTGGAATGCTCCTAAAGGGACCTTATGCAAATTGGCTCATATTTAAGAGTTAATTAGATTAAGGAAAAGGATTAATTAAGTACTTATATAGTTTTCCCATACCCATGGGTTAACCATATGCCTTAAGTGTATTTATATTATTAAACACATAAAGAGGTACCCATGAATTCAATTTAAATTATCTGATCTAATTATCATTTTAATCTAATTTAATTTTATTATTAATTGCTTAATTAATCTTTAATTAAATAATGCATTAATTAACCTTTCCATGAAATGGATTTAGGAAAATATTTAGAAAAGAAGTTCTAATCATTCTTCCTTATCATTTCATTATTAACAATGATTAATCATCTTTAATTATTTAATCATTTTTACTATTTAGCATTTTTAATAATTATTAAATTACTTAAAAAGGGTAATTAAGATTTGACTTTCAAACTCTTTCAAATCCCAAGAAAATTATGAGAGATAGAGAATATACCAAAGAATCAACATATTCAATTTGAGATCAAGTGGCCAAGTAATTAAGGCCTAATTAAGGTAATTTAGAAAAAAACATCAAACCTTAATTAAGCACTGTTCATTAGTCAAACCTTAAAGATTTTATTTTTATTAAATTTTTTGCTGTTTACCCTTTCCAAAATGGGTTTACTCATATTTTGAGGATTTCTCTACAATTAGTTATGAATTTTTGAAGTTCTGGCTAATTAATCATATTTTTAACACCTAATTAACCTCCTAACCCATCGACACCATGAGGAAGCTGATGCAATAGCGCTTTCCATGTAGCGCCATGGGATAGATTATTTAAAACATCCCCCGTGGCAGCTGAGTCAACGACGACAGATGCAGTTTCGTCTCTGCCATCCAATCTTAGATCCGGTGGCAGGAATTAATCCTATGATTCCTATTGGATTAAATCAAGATTTCTAGTGGATTAAATCATGATCATTCATTCTAATTATGTAGAATAGACGATGGATGATTCATCGTCCCCCCGAGCACTAAAAGATGGACACCATCCTCTTTCCGCTACTCGATCTGAGCTCTTCGGAGCTCGTGGAACTTTGGGATCAACTCTAAAATGTACGAGGAAGAGTTCTAAAGAGATCCTATAGTAAAAATCATAAGGAATCACATTTTTCTTCATAAAACACCAACACTTAAGGGAATTTCCATGGTTTACAAGAAATTTATCTCATCGAAGCTTAAGACCAGTGGTCTAATGACTGAGATAGCTTTTTTTTTGAAGAAACAAAGCCTTATTGAGAAGCTCTTGGGTTGCCTCCCTGCCGATAGCTCTATGGACTAACACTGCCATGAAACTCACCAGAGTTGGTCTTAGAGTGGTCTCTAGTGATCAAATCGATTGGGAATCAATTAATTTTGACTCGTTAGAGCTTGGGGAAGGTGTGGGAAGAGTTAATTGAAATTTGGTGAAGTTTAGGTAATGTTGGGTGGATAGGGCTCTCTATTTCAAATGGAGTTTGGTCTTGTGGGTGATGGGGTGCACTAGGAGATCAGGAGAAGCTCTAGGACTGCTCAAAATCACTAAAGGATGCTCTGTGTTAAGTTTGAATCAATGGGGAGGAGTATACCCTTCTCTCCAAGTGAATCAAAGGCTGAGATTGGCTTATCCTTTGATAATCATCCAGCCAGGGTAAGTCACCAGAGATGGTAGTGGACTGCTAAGGTGGAGTGTCTTGAGAGGCCGACGTAGCTGCAAGGGCTGGCATGGGGTGCACCTCCTCCCACAAGTGAACCAATGGTGGGCTACAGGTAAGCTCACCCTCTCAGGACCCAAGGATGAACCCAAGAACCTTTGGTCATGTTGGGTTAGTGGTATTATTGTCCAAAATGAGCTAAGGATGGCTGTCATGGGTTGGTGAGTGGGTAAGACCATCCAAATAGAGATTTTGTCCCATTTGGGTGGGTTGGTTCATGGGTTTTGACCCAAACCATGTTCACCATGGGTTGGGTCCACTTGGCCTGACCCATGGTGACCCAATGATGAGTCATGCCAAGTTTGGTTGGGTTTAGGTTTGGTTTAAATGGGTTTGGCTCAATTTGACCCATATGGGCAAATGGGGGGTTTCAATTGGGCTAGGTTGACCAATTGGTCAAATTGGCTCAAACCAAGGGTTTGAATGTGTTCAAATGATTCTTTGGAGTGTATTGGTGCCATTGGTTTGGTTTAATTTGAAGTGGATTTGGATTTGGCTCATATGGTTTCATATGGGTCAAATGGGCTAAATTGACCAATTTGGTCAATTTGATGAAATTTGCTTTGGTGGAGGGTTGATTTAGGTTCAATTGATCATTTGAGGATGATTATAAGTGTTGGTTTGAGTTAATTTGGATTTGTTAATGATTTGGTTCAATTGAATCCTTTAGGTCAATTTAGGCTAAATGGGTCAATTAGGTCAATCGGGTTAGTTTGACCAAATTGGATGCAATTGGATGTTGGATCATGTTCAATAATCAATTTATGATTGATTAGAGGTGTTGGTTTCAATTAATTTGGTTTGGAATAAGATTTTGCCCAATTTGACCCATTAGGTCAAATTGGGTCAACTTCGGTTAGTAGCCCAAGTTAGCTTGGTTTGGCTCAATTGATGGCTTAAGCATGTTCAATACTAAATTTATGATTGATAGGAATCATTGGTTTTAATCGATTGAGGTTGGAACTAGGTTTGGTTCATTTTGGTCCATGGGTTAATTGGGTCAACTTGATTAAATGATCTAATTGGTTTTGTTTAGCTCAATTGATTGAAATTGGACAATCAAGGATGATAAACAATCATTATATAAGAGATTGAATGATTTAATCCTATTTAGGTTGGATTGAAGTTTGGATCAAATTGATCCTTTAGGTCACTTTGGGTTAAGTGGACCAAACAGGTTAATTGAGTTGGATTGGATTGAATTGGGTGTTGAGAAGAGTTCAACGATGGGTTTAGAGTTGATTGATGGCTTTGATTGAAATTGATTTTGATTTAATTGGATTTTGGCTCATTTGGACCCTTTAGGTCAAATGGGCTAACCTGAGTTGATTGGATTGGTTTAGTTCAACTGGTTTGGTTATGAGTCTTGGAAGGATTTAAAATAGAGTATTGGAAGGTTGGAATGCTATTATAGAAATCATTTGGATTGGTTTCAATCGAATAGGCTTGAGCCATAGGATCATGGGATGATTGTAGAATTGATTTAGGTTAAGGGTTAAGTTAATTTGGCTTGGAGCTTGGATAGGGAACTAAATTTAATTTGAGGTTGGGTGTATTGGCTTAGGGTTGGTTTTGGGTGAATGGGCAAGCGTAGGTTATGGTTTAGGCCATAGGATAGGTAGAACTTATTTGTCCTAAGACACATCCTAAGCTCAGGGTATACCTTCTAAGTCCTAGGCTTAGGTTTAGTGTTCCCTTAATCACTATAAGTGTCTTATGATTAGAGAGATTCTGGTGCTTAGAAGACTCCTAAGTCTAAGATGGTATGGATGAGTCCTCACTCCAAAAGTGAGGTCAATAGTGACTATTCATAATTGCATAATACTTTTTTAAATTTATTAAATTCTCAAAGCTAATTATCATTTTCATTCTTTTATTTTTTGTGAGTCACCTCTACAAGGAGCAGAAGAATCAGGTTGTTAAATGTATATACAATTATATGGGAAAGCTAGACTAGCCTTCATAGCAACCATCATCGGAACTAGATTGAATCTATAGAACTGAGCTACTCAATAATAAAGGCTTGTTATGCACAGGTGGGTAAAAGAAGGAAGATCAAAGAATGAAGTCAAAAAATTGGCTATATATAAAATCACTCATGGTTGGTGAGTGACTAAGAAAAATAAAAAAAAATCTAAATGACCAAAGTTTAGTGTTACCTGACATGTTAATTTGCTACATCATGGTAAGCAGTAGGCCACTCGCACCATGGGCTTTAGAACAACCACTCATCTCGCCTTGTGTTAGGGAGAGTTTCCACCTATACTTGACTTATCTTACAATATACTTTTTGTAATTATTTTTCCTCACTATAAGGGAACCTTTCATTGTGCGGAAGGGGGAGGGGTGAACTTTTTCTATATCTTGATGGAATAAAAAATCAAAGAAGTTTTTTGCACTTTTCTTATTTTCTATTGCTCTATGTTTTTTCTAACCATATTATTCAGGTATCTCAAAAGGTTCCACTTCACTCCATGGACATATTTGGATTCAACAGATGTAATAATTGATGATGAATAATTTATTCACATAATGATAAGCTATTGCAATTTTAATATATAGGCTATAACGGTCTATGTTACTTGTTCAAGGGAAGCCAGAAATGAGCTGTGAAATAAAATCTAAGCTTTAAATGTCAATGTGCAAGGCTATTAGTTACCAAGAATAGACTTTAATATGATTTTGAATGTAGCCGAAAAAAGGTAGGAAGGAAACCAAGAAACTTAGTAATGGAAGAATTTGCAAATTCAATTCAGGAAATAGGACTTGTGGATAAAGGATTTTAGGCTACCTATTTACTTGTTCTAAGGGAAGAATCTTTGAAAACTTGTCATGATTTTGATAAATAATGAATGACAAGATAAATTTCAACATACTCTTATCAAACACTTAAGCAAGACAAGTCTAATCTCACCCTTTTATTAATGTCTATTGACTAACTACTCAAACCTTCTCACTTTACTTTTAGGTTCTTTAACATATGGATTAAGCATGAAAACTTTCTGGATTGCATCAAAGAAGCTTAAAAGGTTGAGGGATGTTTTGACTCATGGGATAGATTATGGAAATTACATAAGAACTTATTAAGATTGAAGATCTTTAAAAATATTAGTTAACATGTTCTATTTGATAAAGAAAAGGTAAGTAAGTTGGAAAAGAAAATTTGTAATGCCCTTATGAATGTTAAAACTCAACTTCTACAAGCTCAACTAGATTGATAAAAACTCATAGACATTGAGGAGAATTTTCTAAGAAAATAAGTAGTTGTAACCAATTTTATTGAGGGATATAAAAATTCAAGATATTTACATGCTTCTATCAAGAAGAGAAGACAAAACAAAGCCAATTTAAAAATTAATAATGATAGGTTGGGTTGGATTAGTAATCATAAATAAATTACTGACAATTATGTGAGTTTTTTTCCAACATCTCTTTTCTTTAAGAGCATAGATTTGATTGGGTTTAAGGGTGATGTTTTTGTAAATAATAGAAGCTTTGCTTGTAGCATTGATCTAACCAACATTCTAGATGAGCAGGAAATCAAACAAGCATTGAACTTTATGGATGTAATAAAATTGTAGGACCTGACAGATTCACCACCTCATTTTACAAACATGCCTCAAACATTGTCAAAGGAGATGTCATTGTTGCAATTTAGGACATTTTTAGAGGGTGTGACATGCACAAGTACTTCAAGGCATCATTAATTTCTTTAATTCCTAAATCAAATGACAAGATTGTCTTGAAGAATTTTAAACCCATAAGTATTACTATTATTTTAAATAGAGAGATCAATAAAATGATTGCAAATAGACTACAACCAATACTACTTAACATAAATTTAAAAAATCAATCTGCATTTATCAAATGAAGACTAATAATGGATAATTATCTACTCACCTAGGAGTTATTGATGGATCTTGACAAAAAGGAAGGATAGAAAACATATTTATGAAATTAGACATAAAAAAAGCATATGATAATATTAATTGTAACTTCATCTTAGTTATAATGGAAGCAAGGGGGTTGAACATCAATTCATGTAACATTATCAAAAGATTACTTGAGGAAAATCATTATTGAGTTATAATCAATTGTGAATCACGTGGCATTTTTAAATCCTATAGAGGAATCAATTGAGGTGAACCACTTTCACCTACTATCTTTGTCATTGCACTGGATTATCTATCAAGGACCTTAACTAGCTCCATAGAGAACTATCCATAAGATTGGTTTACAGCTAGAGGAAAAATCCCTATATCACATTTGGCATTTACTAAGGATGCTCTGATCTTTGAAAGTGGTAGTGATGGCTTTATTAGAAGAATTATGAACATAATTCATCATTTTAAAAATGTCATTAGACTAAAACTAAGCAAAAGGAAATGCCAATTCATAGTAGATAAAGGTTGCAGCTTGGATAAAGCAAGATGGATAAGGGACTTCATAGTTTTACCAAAATTGATATTCCCATTAAGTATTTGGGTATTAAGCTTTATAAAGGAAAGATCACATATTATCTATTTGATTAAGTATTGGTCAAAGTCAATCAATATATCAACTTATGAAAACAACTTTCTATCTTTCGGTGGTAGAATTACTTTAGTCTAAAATATTTTGAATTCTATACCATTATACACAATATAGATGTTTAATATGCCAATTAGAGTGTAGGAGAAATTGGAAAGAATCTTCAATAAGCTCTTATGAAGTAGGAATCACAAGGCAGTCCACTAGGCAAGTTGTAAGCAACTATGCAAACTAAAAAAGGAAGAAGTTTTGGGGTTTAGATCACTATAGAATCTATTTAAATTCATTATATCAAACTATGGTTATGGTTTAGAGCTAATAATTGTTGACCTCACTTTTGGGGTGAGGATTAATCTTTCCCATCTTAGATCTAGGAGCCTTCTAGACACTTGGACTTTCTTAGTGATAGGACACTTATAATGATTAAGGGAACACCAAACCTAAGCCTAAAGCCTTATAGGGTATAACCTTAAGCCTAGAGTTTATTTTAGGACAAATGGGTTTCACCTATCCCAAGGCCTGAACCAAAACTCATGCCATTCACTCATCTAGACTTAAGTTCATGTAGATGTAGTTAAACCAACCCCATTCTATTCAATCAGTCTTAATTGAATTTGGTTTTCAAATCCAAGCTCTAAGCCAAATTAACTTGGATCACGACCCAAGTTAACTCCATTATAATCCTATAACTCAATTCAAACCCATTCAAACAAATTAAATCTAATTTGATTTTCTTAATCTCTCTAACTATTCAATGGATCATTTCAAATCACTCTAACACTTACTATCAAGCCAATTGAATCAAAGGAATGTGATCAACCCAAGTTATCCCATTTGACCTAAAGGGTTAAAATGAGCCAAAACCTAATTAAGCCCAAATCAATTGCAATAAAAGCCACCAATCAACCTCAAATTTATCAATGAACACATTCCAACCAT
Source organism: Cymbidium sinense (assembly GCA_021442155.1). Taxonomy (NCBI): domain Eukaryota; kingdom Viridiplantae; phylum Streptophyta; class Magnoliopsida; order Asparagales; family Orchidaceae; genus Cymbidium; species Cymbidium sinense. Next base: position 81,660,952 of record CM038227.1, read on the forward strand.
CCATAACCCCAATTGGTCCAAGTTGGCTTGGCCAAGTCACTTAACCCAAAGTGACCAAAAGGGGTAATTGAATAAAATTCCAATTAAACTTCCATTGGATAAAATCAAGCTATCCAATCCCTTCATTGATGATTATAGGTCATTATTGAACAATCCACTACAATCAATTGAACATAATCAAGTCAATTTGACCCTTTGACCCAAATTGACCCAATTTGACCTAAAGGGTCAAATTGAACCAAATGAAATCTTAGACAAAATTGGTTGTAACAATGCTTCCAATCAATCACTAATTGAGTATTGAACATGATCCAACCCTCAATTGAACCCAATTTGGCCAACCTATTCTAATTAGCATACTTAGCCCAATTTGACTTAAAGGTTCAAACTAAACCAAATCACTCTATAGCCCAAATTAATTCAAATCAACTTTCCAATCAATCACCAATGATCAATTGAACATAGACCTAACCCATGCTCAAGCCAATTTAGTCAAATTGGTCATATTGGTCAACATGACCCATTGATCCAAATTGAATCATATGAACTAAATTCAAATCTAACCCAAATTGAATCAAACTAATTGCACTCATTAACTCTAAATGACCCTTTAAACTCACCTAAGTCATCACTTTGACCCAATTTGGTCAAAATGGTCAACCTAACCCAACTTGACCCATTTGAACCATTTGGGTCAAATTGAACCAAACCCAATCAAACTTGGTATGACTCACCCTTGGGTCACCATGGTCCTATCCAAGTGGGACCAACCCATAGTGAACCTGATTTGGGTCAAACCTATTGAATCAAGCCACCCAAATGGGACAAAATCCCCATTTGGGTGGGTTCTCCACCCCTTATCCTATGGCAGTCACCTTTGGCTCTTCTTGGATAGAGGAACACTAACCTAACCTAATCTAAAGCTATTGGGCACAGCAAATGGCCAAGAGAGGGTGAGTTCACCCATGGGCAACCATTGGTCCACCTAAAAGAGTGAGTACACCTCTTGCCAGCCCACTACACTCCCTTAACCTCTCATCTTTAGCCACCGCAGTAGTCCCTTGCCATCTCCGACCACCTACCCCGTCCGGACGGCTGCTAAAGGCTAAACCAATCCTACCCCTTAGTTCAGTTGGGGAGGATATTATATTCCTCGCCATCCTTTCAAACTCAACACAAAGCTTCCCTAGAGCATTCTGCATAATCCCATACCTTCTCTTGAACTCCTCGTGCACTCCACCATCGGTGAGACCAGCTCCTGATTGGACCCAAGAGCTCCGTCCATCCAAACTTCCAAAATCTCTACTAGATTCAAAATTAACTCTTCACACACCTTCACCTTACTCCACCAAGCCAAAATGAATAATTTCCTTAGAGATTTGACCACTGGAAGGCATTCATAAACTAACTCTAGTGAGCTTTGTAGTGGTATTTGGTCCATAGATTGATTGGTGAGGAGGCAACTTGAGATCTTCTCAGCAGGGTTTCATCTCTTTAAGGCGAAGCTACCTCTATCGATGGATTTCTGATCTTTAGCTCTAGCAAGGTGAAAGTCTGGAAACTATAATCTCAGCCTCTAGGTGTGGTTTTTATGAAGTGAATCATGTTTTTGTGGGGTCTCCACCATGGGATCTCCCTAGATTCATTCCCAGATCATTTTGGCGAGCTTGAATCGAGCGGCAAAAGGCTGATGGTGTCCATCTTCTAAGACTCACAGGACGATGGATCACCAGCCATCTGTTTCATGTGGGTAGAATGGAATACTTTGATTAATTGTATTAGTAATTTTGATTTAATCCTTTTAAAATCAAGGGCTTAATCTTGATCGTTCGATCAGAGATTGGAGAACCGAGATAAAATTGTATCCGTCACAGCTGAGTCAGCTGCCATGTCAGATGATTCAAGCGGCGAATGCCATGATGCCATGTGGAAAGCACTGTTGCATTAGCATTCACGTGGTCCTGATGGTTTAAAGTGTTAATTAAGGTTTTAAAATATAATTATATGACCAGAACTTCAAAAATTCATAACTAATTGTAAAAAAAATCCAAAAAATACAAATAAACCCATTCTAGAAAGGTTAGACATAAGAAAATTTAAGAAAAATAAAATCGCTAATTAAAATCCAATGAATAATGTTTAATTAAGGTTTGAAGTTCAGGCTAATTACCTTAATTAAGGCTAAATTACTTGACTAATTAAATCCAAATTTGGTGGGATGATTCTATGGGATGTACTCTACTTCTCATAATTTTCTTAAAATTATTTATCATGTAATTTAAAGAATTTGAAATTTTAACCTTAATTACCCTCTCTAATTAATTAAATTATTATTAAATTAGTGAACAGTAAAATAAATAATTAATTACTGTAAATTAATCAATATGAATAGTGGAGATAATGAGGAGAAATAATTATGTCCCCTTTCCTAATTATTTTTCCAAATATATTTCCTTAAGAGGGTTAATAAACATGTCTAATAATTAAGGAATAATTAGGAAATAATTAGGAAAATTAATGATAAAATCAAAATCAAAATTAACAATTGGTTCAATTAAGTCAAATATAATCCTTTAATTTCCCATTTATGTGTTTAATAACATAAAGTCATTAACGAGATTATGATTATCCCATTGGTGGGAAAATCATAAGAGTATTTAGCTTAGATTCTTTTCTTCTTTAATCTAATTAACTCTTAAGCACGAGCCTAATTGCATTAGACTCTTTTAGGTGCATTGCAAATTTTATTTTCTTAAAAGCATATCATTAAAGGCTCATGATCAAGAGGTCAATTAAATTAAAGAAGTTTAAGGAAGGGTAATTAAGTTGAGTGCTTAATGTCTTGAACTTAATTAACTCATAAAATCCATTTAATTTCTTTCTTTAAATATATTAAATCACCAACATGGGATGGGGTAAATACTAAATATCATTTCTCCTCTTGTGGTTTTAACAACTTAAACATCATACTCAAATCTTATAAGAACTTTGGTTAGTGTTAAACAGTGTTTATTTAACTTCATTATCTTTAGGACTTAATGTAATTGAGTATATTATGTAGCAACATTTAATTATTTCTTTTCAATTATTATACATGTGCATGCCATTTGTTTCATATGTTTATGTTTCAAAAAAAAAAAAAAGAGAATTAAAGGAATATGATTGCATTTAAGTTGTAGGTGTTGGATAAACGTTATTATATAGTGTGGCTATTATCACTAACAAATCTCAAATTATGCTTGAAAGTATAAGCTAATAATGAATAAAAATGTGTGAAGTTTAAGTTAATGTTGGCTATAAATACTTAATATAATTTTTATTTAGTTATAATTTAAAAATAGTAAAGGATTTGTTTACCTTTATGTTTCATGTCCATTTTTACATATATTTGAGTTGGCAAGTATATAGTCTGGACATCCCGGGAACACGAGGCTTTAAGCAGCTCCAAGGAAGTCTTAGATAATCTCAATTCCCGGGATTAAAAATAGCATGTACTTGCTTAATTTCACCTATGTGTATGCATGTGCTAATATTGAGGATAAAACTTTACTTTTCATGTCATTAAACTTCATATGAATAGAGAATTCATTTTTACATAACCCTTACATGATTTTATTCCTATGCTTATGGATATGCTCACATGTATTTGAATTGGCAAGCATATAGTCTGAACATCCCAGAAACATGAGGTTTTAAGTAGCCCCAAAGAGGTCTTAGATAATCTCACTTCACTTGTTTATCAACAACACATATTTGCTTAAATTTCTAATACGTGTTTGCATATGCTTAGCTTTGAAATGGAATCTTTATTTTCAACTAAATTCATGCATTAATGGTCATCAAGTGTGCAAAAAATATGAGTAAGTATTGCATGTAGAAATATTAAGAGCAAAAGAGAAAATAAAAGAAAAATGAAATAGTGTGTATGCTATTGATAGTGAAGGAAGTAGTGGAATGTTACTCATGTAATAGTGACTCAATTTCATTCATCCTAAGTTGTCTTTCATGTTTGAATGAGATTCCTTAAAATTAATCTAAACTTAGGTTTAATAAAATGTTCATAAGTGGTTCATTAAGGAAACTAAAGCCATGATAATATACCTTTAGAAAATAACTTAGGATAGGAATAAAGAGATCAAACCTCTTTCTTCTCTTTATAATAATTAGGTGTTAAGTAGGTAATAAATAAAATAAAATAAAATGTAAATTAAAATTAATAAATTTATTAAAAGAGTTAAAGTGAAACCACCCCTGAAAATTAATTTAAATAATGATAAAACTTTAGATAATCATACTTATAAAGCTTAATTAAGACACATCACACTAACCTTAGCACACACATTAGGATGCTAGGTCACCAATTCTAGTGTTAAGTTAGGCTGGTGTATGTTATGGTGATGTGTTTTGTTTTATGATGTGTTGACCTCACTTTTGGAGTGAGGATCCAATCTTTCCATCATAGATCTAAGGGTCTTCTAGACACTAAGGACTCTTTAGTCATAAGACACTTCTAGTGGCTAAGTAAAACACCAAACCTGAACCTAGAGACTTAGAAGGGTTAGCCATAGGGTTAGGTAATGCTTTAGGACCTAGAGAAACTTACCTAGTCTATAGCCTAACCAAACCTATGCCAATCTCCTTAGCCAAAATTCAATCTTAAACCAATATAACTGATTCGAGTTGAATCTCAATTCCAACCCAAATCCTCAAACCAAAGTCAAATCCAAACAATCTAAACCTAAGCTCATGATTTAATCCTATGGACTTAGCCAAATCCCTTCAATCCAAATCAAACTCAATTTATTTCCTCATAAATCAATTAATCCTCCAATCATCATTCCAAATCAAATTTAGACACAAATTTAAATTCTCAAATCAAAAATCAAATCCAAATAATCTAAACCTAAGCTTACGATTTAATCTTATTGAATTAGCCAAATCCCTTCAATCCAAATCAAAATCAATTGATTTTCTCATAAAGTAATCAATCCTCAAATTATCATTCCAAATCAAATCTACACTCAAATTCAAATACTCAAACCAAAATTAAATCTATCATAATCTAAACCTAAGCTCATGATTTAATATTATGGACTTAGTGAAAAATCCCTTTGATCAAAATAAAACTCAATTGATTTTCTCATGAATCAATTTAATCCTTCAATAATCAGTCCAAGCTAAATCAAATATACAATCAAATCAACCAAGCCAAAATCAATTCAATCAAACCTAACCTATCCCATTTGAACTTAAATATTCAAATAAGATAAAATCCATTTGAACTCAAATCAAGTGCAACCAAAGCTATAAATCAATCCCAAATAAATATCTAAAATCAACTAAACTTAATTCAACCCAAGATCAAGCCAATTAACCCATTTAGGCTCACTTGACCCAAAGTGACCTAAAAGACCTATTTGAATCAAATTTCAATCCAACCCAAATTAGATTGAGCTAAACTTACCCAAATCTTCTATGATGATTATTGATCATCCTTGATTGATCAATTGCAATCAATCAAATTAAACTAAGTCAATTTGGTCATTTGACCAAATTAACCCACTTAACCTACATGAGCCAAATGAACTAAATTTCATCCTAAGCCAAATTAATTGAAAATAATGATTCATACCAACCTAAAATCAATCCCTGAACATTACTGGACCATTAGTTGAGCTAAACCAAACCCAATTGGCCCTTTGACCCAAGTTGACCCAATTTGGCCTAAAAGGTCAAATCAAAATTCAACCCAAATTAATTGCAACCAATGGCTCAAGTTCATTGCAAATTGATTATTGAACATGATCAAAGCCTTAATTGAACCCAATTTGATCAATTGAACCCAATTGACCCATTTAACCCAAATTGACCTAAAAGTTCAATTTGGCCTAAATCATTCCAAATCCAAATTTATTGAAACTAAATCCTGTAATCATCTTAAATTGATCAATGGAGCATGAACTAATGTTCAACCTAAGCCAATTTGGCCAATTTGGCCAAATTGGTCAACTTGACCTATTTGACCCATATGAATTCATATTAGCCAAAATTAAATCCAAGCCAAATTCAACCAAACCAATTGCCCCAAAATATTTCAAATACTCATTTGAACTTGACCCAAGCCTTATTTTGACCCAATTTGACCAATTGGTCAACTTGACCCAACCTAGCCCAATTTGACAAACATGGGTCAAATTGAGGAAAACCCATTCAAACCAAGCCCAAATCCAATGAAACTTGGTATTATCCTTTCTTAGGTCACCATGGGTCAGCCCAAATTCAACCACCCTGCTTAACCTGAATTGACCCAAAACTTAATGGTTAAAGCTTGTTAAATGGGACAAATACCCCATTTGAATGGTCAAATCTACTCTCCTCCACATGGATGCCTCTTTGGCTTCCACCTAAGAAAGAGGGACACTGGCTCACCTGACTCAAAGGTGATTGGGTCAGCCATGAGCCAAGTGGAGGTGAGTTCACCCCTCTCCTCCCATTGGAATAGTTGAAAACCAAGGACACCCACTTCTCCTCCCATGACAGCCACTCCAGCTCACTCACCCACTCAAATCGAGGCAACTCAGCACCTCCCTGACACCCACGGCCACCTATGGTGGCCAGATGGCCACTAAAGGCCAAACCCATCCCATCCATTTGATCCAAGGGAGGAAGGGAGTATACCCCACTCAATTCATTCCAATTCGACACACCAAGCATTCTATGAGCCCTATCCCACTAAGATAATCCGCTGGAGCATTTCCCTGAGCTTCCTCCTTGCCATAAAACACCAACCTGAGATAGGACAAGCTCCAACTCCATCCAACTCCACCAAAATGTAATGATTTTCAAATTAACTTCATCCATATGTTCACCAAACTCTGGACAGTTGAAACGAACCCTCCCCCAAGCCATTCGAGCAGCATAAACCCCTCCAACCATAACTCTGATGAGTTTTCCTACGATAGTTGACCCATAGAGCCACCAACAAGGAATCAAGGTGCCATCTTCTCAACAGGGCTTTGCCTCTTCAAGGAAACTCGATCATCGTGCCCACCGAAGCTCCGACAAGGTATTTTCGGTATTTTAAAATTTTTTTAGGCCTTTTTGAAGGAAATGTAAATAGCATGTAAATCCAACCATAGAATCCTTGTAGATCGACCTTATGAAAGTGTGAGATTGATCTCGAGCCTCCCTGAGCTCCAGCGAGCTCAAATTGGGCAGGGGAAGGCGGACGATGTCCATTTTCTATCGGTTAAGGGATGATAAATCATCCACCGTTCATTCTGCATGATTGGAACAGACTACCATGATCTCCCATTAGATTAATTCCTATTTTATCCTAAGGGAATTGTGAGATTAATCTATCCTTCGATCTTAGATCATGCGTTTAAGGCTTAATAGTAATAATGGAAACTTTGAAAAATCATAATAAATTATAGAAAAATTAGAAAAATGCAAATAAATACTCATTTTAAAGGTAATATAGAGGAGATTTAATTACAAATATTTTATTTGGTTTTAAATAGCAATTAAGGCTTAATTATGCTTTAAATGCATACTTAATTTGCATAATTAAGCCCTAATCACTTGGGTTATTAATTCTAAACTTGGGGAATTGATTCTATGGGATGACCTCTACCTCCCATGATTTTCTTAAAATTTATTGCTTGGGTAATTAGGGATATTGATGTTCCAAATCTTAATTACCTTCTTTAATTAATTTAATGACTAATTAGCATTCCAAATAGCAATAATTAATTAATTAAAGTCCACTAATCATTGATTAACAGTAAGTGGACGAGGGAGAGTAATTAGGACCTCTTTTCCAGTCTTTTTCCCAAATTCATTTTATAAGATGGTAATTAATTAAGTGCTTAATTAATTAATCAAATGACTAAATTAAATCAAATTGAAATGTAAACCACATCAGATAATTAATAATGAGATTAAGGGTTCCTCTTTAAATGTTTAATAACGTAAAGACCCTTTAAGGAAATTATGATTAACCCATGTGTGGGAAAATCATAAAAGTACTTAATTAGATTCTTTAACTTAATTAATCTCTAATTATGAGCCAATTGAAATAGGTCCTTTAGGATCATTGCAATTTTATTTTTTCACATGTTCATATCATTTGTGGCTCATGATTAAATGATTAATTAAGTGAAGGAAGCATAGGAAAGGGTAAGTAAGTGATTTAATTAATGATTCAACTTAATTAATTCATAAAATCTACTTAATTATCTTACTTTAAACTAATTTAGGTTACCAACATGGGAAGGGGATTAAAATAACTAATAATTTCTCTCCTCTTTAAGTTCAACTCAAATCCAAAATCAAATTAATAATGAGCTTTGGTTTTCTTTAAATAATTTTTTTTAATATGATTGCCCTTAGGAATTGACATATTTGAATGAACCATGTATTTATGTTTAGTCATTCCTTCCCAATCACTCCTAAATGTTGAATGTCATATGATTCCATGCATTCATGTTTTTCAAATCTAAATGAATCAAAAAAGATTTTTGTTCATGTAAGCTTGCATGTGTTGGCTTACTTAATGAGATGTGTGGCTATTATCACTAATAAATTCAAATATATATTTTAAAGCTTATAAATTGATAGTAACATATGGAATGATGATAGTTATAAACTCATATAATACTTGCATGTGCTTATAGCTTAGTTATGTGAATGTGAAGCTCTCTTTCTTGAATTCATATATAGATTTACACAGGTTTGAATGTTAATGGGTATATAGTCTGGACATCCTGGGAATACAAAACTTTTAGTATCCCCAAGGAGGTCATTTCATTATCTCACTTCCCTAGTTAACAAAGGCACGTACCCATTTGATTTTGATTCTTATGTATTTTGGTATTAGAATTTGGATAAAGCTTTAATTCATATGCATTAATAACTCAACCAATGAAAAATATAATCTTTGCATGGTATTTATTCTTCTAATTCATGTATACATTAATATGTATCTAAGATAGCAATTATCTAGTTTGGACATCCCAGGAATATGAGCCTTTAAGTAGCCTAAAGGAGGTCATTTGATTATCTCACTTCCTTGGTTAACAATGACATGTATTTACTTACATCTTTTATACATGTGTATGTGTATGTGATTAAAGAATAGAAACCTTCTCTTTTTCTACTAAAAATACATGCATTCATAATTACCTAAGTCATTAAAACATATAGTATGTGGATGTAAAGCTTCTTTCCTTTATTCATGTATATGAATCCATATATGATTGAATGTTAATAAGTATATAGTCTGGACATCCCGAGAATACGAGGCTTTAAGTAGCCCCAAGGAGGTCATTTGATTACCTCACTTCCCTGGTTAATAAAGGCACATACTTATTTAATTTTATTTTTATGTATTTTTGTATTAGAATTTGGACAGAGCTTTAATCCATATACATAAATAATTCAATTAAGGAAAATATCACTTCTTGCATGAATTTCATTTTTATAGTTATGTATACTTCAATACGTATTTAAGATAGTAAGTATATAGTCTAGACATCCTAGGAATATGAGGCTTTAAGTAACCCCAAGAAGGTCTTTCTTGGTTAATAATGACATGTACTTGTTTATATCTTTTAAACATATGTATGTATACTTGCTTAATGAATGAAAGTCTTCTTTTCCACTAAGTATGTATGCATCCTTCATCATTTAAGTGTTCTGAAATATGTTGTATGTATAGATATGCTAAGTGTTAAATCATATGCATGTTACAAGTGATGGAAAGGAATGACTTAATATATGTCATGTGATAGTAATTCAAGTATATTTATCTTAAGATCCCTTTCATATTGAATAAGATTATTTAAAGTTAACTGAAACTAAAGATTAATAAGAAAATACTTAATAAGTAATTCACTAAAGAGAACTAAGTCATAAAAATGTGCTTTAGAAAATGGCTTAAGGTAGAGATAAAAGAGGGTAAGCCTCTTTCTTCCCTTTATAACACTTAGATACTAAGTGTAAATCAAATGAAACTAAGTAAAATATAAATTAAAATTCATAAATCAACTAAAAAACTTGAAATGAAACCAACCTTATGGTTAAATTAAACCTTTCCAAATCTAGATAAGCATAATTTCAATGATTAGATTAAGATATACCACACAAAGCCTTATCACACACATTAGAAATAAGCTACAACTTCTAATCCTAAGGTAGGATGGTGTATGTGTGAGATATATTTTAGACTGGATGTTAGGGTGTATGACTCGTAAACTGGATGTTAGGCAATTCTTAGCCTAATGTTGTTCTCTACAAATGCTTGTGCTTAAAGGGGTTGCTTAAGAATAAGTATAAATGCTTTGCTTATAGGTTGCTTATGCCCCTAAGCATAATCTATGTTAGGACAGGTGGGCTTGGTTACCCATGTGTAGGGTGCTAAGTCCAAATTATACCATATAACTGCTTCAGATTATATGTATGTTTAGCTAACTTCTATTTTGCAGGTGTAGTCAGATTTACTTTTCCTATACAAATATAATTTTTGCAATAGGAATTAGGATTAGTTCTATGGGATTTAGGATGAGCAGTGGCTAGAAGGCTTAGTCTTGGGTGCCCTGTGATACCTCGGACCAAACCTCGGAGAAAACCAAATCAAATGAAGAATGAAGGACATGAAGAAATGAAGAAGTGAAAACCCCATATCATGTATTCAATTTTTAATTATAATTATTCTTTTATATTCCAGGTTGTATAAGGGTAGAGCTCGGCTACCCAATTCTATCTTTTTCAAGGTGTACGATGATACCCAACCAGATCTTTTATTCTTTTATAGTAGTCTATAAAATTTTTTGATGTTATGTTTAGATTGCGCAATAGGATCACATGATTTTCATAGTTTCTTTATGTTTGATGTTTTAATGTATGGCCTGGATGTGGTAGGATTTTAGGATAAAATTAATTTTTTTATCCAATTAATAAACTCATTATTAAAATTTTAAATAACTCATAACCTCATCATAAAGCCTAGGCTCTAAACAAGATAATTAAATGATTTAGCAACCCCTTAGCTATATGTTGTATATCTCACATCATGCTTGCATATTCCTTCTTCCTTGAACATGGGGGACCTCCATCTTTGCATGATAGGGGAATACTTGACCTATGAGGGTATCCCTTGTGGTGGAGAACAGCCTCTTCTCATTGATTTAGCCAAAAGCCCTATTTGATCATGCATCTAGGCATAAGAAATCCTAAATTATTTGTCCAAAATAATGTGTCAAAATCCTAAAGCCTTAGCTGTATGTTGTATATCTCACATCATACAAGCATATTCCTTCTTTCTTGAACATGGGGGACCTCCATCCTTGCATGATAGGGGAATGCTTAACCTGCGAAGGCATCCCTTGTGGTGAAGAACACCCTATTATCACTAATTTAGCCAATAACCCTATTTATCATCCATTTAGGCATAAGAAATCCTAAAGCCTTTTCCCAAAATAATATGTCAAAATAAAATAAAATTGTACAAATTTGCACTTTTAGACTAAGTCATATGCTCATACCACTCATGCTCTAGTCTCTTAGGGAGAGGGTTTAGGACTTTAGTCTCTTTCAAATTAAAAAATAACTTAGCTATCTTGCAATTCATAAGATCGGACTACATGGTTTTGAATCGTATGAGGTGTTAGTTGGTGGCCACTTTAGGCGGTTGTAAGCCCAGAAGTCGGATGAGTTTGTTCTCTCTTATGGAGATAAATCACTAAGTCCACCTTTTCCTTAGATTTAGGTCATGCTTTAACTTGTGTTAAAGCTCACTAGATTTAAGATATAAGGTAGCTATTTCCTTCGGGCTACAAGCATAAATCCTCATCTCTAAAGCATTTTCATAATCTTGTATTGATGGATTATAAGCCCTAGCAATCTAATAAAATTTCAACTCAAATAAATAAATCTCTTCACTTTCAAATATATAAAGCCTCACCATATGGTAGATTAGAATGCTCACTAATCTTCCTAGTATCATGAGCATTTCCTACTTATTTCTTTTGAAATCCAAAAATAAGTCTTCCAATTGAACAATCCCATTTGATTTTTCCAAATAACCAATCCTTTGATGGTCTTAACCTTTAAATCTTTTGAGATAATAATTGCCTACTTTAATCGAGAGTATTCTTAGGAAATCTCATTTCTTAGGATGTAATAAACTATGGAGGCTTGCCTCCATAGGGAACTTGAGAACTCAGCTTAAAATAAACTCTACTTTACTTTTTCATGTAAAGTAGAGGAAGAATTTTTGGTATATATGAAAACCCATCATGCCTTAGGAGTCCTTATTAGATGATTAGGTCCATTATAAAGTGATATTTCTATCTTTTAAGATAGTATATCATACCTCAATGTCATACCCGATCACTTCAATAAGTACCCCTTATGATTTGCGTGGTGTCCACGACGCATCCAAAAATAAACACCACATGATGTAATATTTTAGACTGGTTATTAGGATTGTTTGTGCGAAGATTAGAAGTTAGGTTATTAGTAGCCTAATGATATTTTATTCAGAGGATTGTGCTAAAGGGGCTACTGTAACCACAAATAAATATAAATTTTCTTGCTTGCAGGTGGTGCTTATGCTCCTAAGCATAATCTAAATAGGACTGGTGGGCTTTGGCTACCCATTTGCAGGCTGCTAAGTCTAAATATGTGAAATATAATTGCTTGACTTGTATGTTTGATTAACTAACATCTGTTTTGCAAGTGTAGTTAGATTTCATTTTTTTAATAAATAATTATATAATTTTTTGTAATCAGGTTAGGATTAGTGCTATGGGGTTTAGGATGAGCAGTGGCTAGAAGATAAATACTTGAGAGGCCCTATGAAGTCTGGAGCAAAAATATCTAAAGAAGAGAAGAAAGAACAAGGATTGAAGACCCCCATAACACTCATTTCATTTGTAAACTTTAATTGTAATCCGGGTTGTATGAGGATAAAGCAACTCTTTCTCTTTTGGGTGTCTGGTACACCTTGACCAGCCTTTATTTTATAAAATTTTAATGTTTGATTATTGTGTTTAGTTTGCGCAATATAAATAATATGCTTTTCATAAGTTTCTTAAAGTGTGATGATTTGATGTGTGGCCTAGATGCGGTAGCCTCTTTAAGATAAAATTAAATTTTCTTCCTCATAAAATAACTCATAACTAAATTTTAATACAAATCATAACCTTATTTTAAAGCTTAGGTTCTTAACCAAGATAACAAAAGATTTAGCAATCCCTTAACTGCGTGTTGTATGTTATCACACCATGCATATCATATTGTACCACTCTTATATAGGGAGGGTCTCCACTCATGCATGATAGGGGATATGCTTGACCTTTAAGAGCAATCCCTTATAGTGCAGAACACCTCTTCTAATTGATTTAGCCTATGAATTAATTTCATCATGCATATATGTATAATTTTCCTAAGCCTTGGTCCAAAATAAATGTGTGAAAATGATCCAAAAACTTGTAAATTTCTAACATTGGTCTAAGTCATGTTTGCATACAAAACATTATCTAGTCTCTTAGGGAGTGAGCATATAATTCTAGCTTCTTTCCTAATTAAATAACAACCTATCTATCTTGCTTTTAAATAAGACTAGCCTCCATGATTTTAAAGCATATGAAGTGTTAGCTGGTATCCACTCCAGGCAGTTGTAAGTCTAGAAGAGTCAGGATGTGTCAATTCTCTCTTATGGAGGTAAACAATTATATCCCACTTTCTCAATTAGACTTAGGTTATGCTAAAGCATTTTAGATTTAGGTTTCAAGGCTACTTATTTTCTTCAGGCTACAAGTATAAGTCCTCACCTTTTAGGTGTTTCCATGATCTTGTGTTGTTAGACTATAAGCCTAGCATTTTAATGAGATTTCAACTCAAAAAAAAGTAAATTCTCTTTTTCAAAAATATAAAGCCTCATTCTAGGGTAGATCGGAGCACTCACTAGGCTTCTAAGTATCTTGGGTGCTTCCTACTTATCTTCCTATGGAATCTTGAAATAAGTCTTTCCATTTAAACTTTCCTACTTGATTATCAACAAGTATCTTTTCCATTAATAGTCTAGCTTTGAAATCTTTGGAGATACTTATTGACTACTTTAATTGAGGGTTTTCTTAGGAAACTCTCATTTTCTAAGATGTAATTAACTATGGGAGCTTACTTCCATAGGGAACTAAAGAACCTGACATAAAATAGACCCTACTTTACTTATCCATGTGCAGTAGGGGAAAGATCTCTATTATATATATAAACCCATTTGCCTTAGGAGTCTTTATTAGGTGATTAGGTCCATTATAGAGTGATATTCCTATCTTCCGTGATAGTACATCATATCTTAATGTCACACCTGATCACTTAAATAAGTTTCTCCTAAGATCTACGTGGTGCCCTTACTATTCAAAATTAAAATACCATAATAATATTTTGTGGTCCAAATACATGCATAGCAAATATGAACCAAGAATTCATCCTATTCAAGCTAGATTACATGGAGGAAAATTAGCTACATGGAAAGTAGTGCTAAAATAATATGATAAGACTAAATAACTTATATTTTGGAATCTAGGAGAAAGTGTTATTAATTTTTGGAGGGATAACTAGTTTTAAGAACAACCACTTAAAGACTTACTTGAAATCAATAATGCTTCTAATATGTTAGTTTCATATTTTTGGGCCAACAATCAATGGGACATGAATAAATTATAACAACATGTCCCTAATAATGTTAGCAAGGTTATGATGAAGATTCTTAATAATACAACTCCAAGAGATAAAATGTAATGCTAATAAATCTATATGAAGATGCATTTGTAAGATAATCAGAACTAAAATAATTACTGAATGGGGAAGCATTATTTGGAATAGCATGCTTAAGCTGTCAATGTCATTTTTCATATGCAGAGTTTTTCATAAACTATTTTCAACTGATTACATTTTAAAGTTGAAAGGATTGTGATTTCTATCTAAGTGCTAGCTATGTGGCCTGGAGGAGGAAGATTGTAACAACTTGTTCTTCAAGTATAGTTTCAGTTTTCAAATTTGGAGGTGGATGAGATGAATATTTAGCATTTAAATTCATAGTGGAGGTATGATTCTCTTATGGATTACTTGCTGGATTGTAAACTACCACACATACTAAAATTGTCCATTCATATCATAATAATTATTCCAATGATTATATGCTAGTTTATTCAGATGATAAAGAATAATATAAAACATGAGAGTGTTGTATTGCAATAAAAAAAATTTCTCACTTATCAAATCCTATTTATAGAAAGCTGAAAGGTCAGACTACATGAAAACAACAATGATTAAAAGAGTCAAAGAAGAAATTAAGGCATTAGGCTTGACTACACAAGGTCTCATAATTCCATGCTAGACAAAAGTTTAATGGATCAAACTTAATCATCCTTGGATTAAAATAAACATTGATCATAACTTTAAGACTAGTAATGATAGATTAGGAGTTGGAGGCTCTTTTAGAGATGTTAAAGATCATTGCTTACTTCTCCATCACTTGTATTGCTAATTCTTCACTACATATAAAGGTATTAGCACTTCTCTTTGTGAACAGGCTGACAAACAAGTGGAAGATGGAAAAACTATGGTTGGAATCTTATTCAATAACACTCATCAACATTTTGAACTAGAAAAATCATATTCCATGGGTTTTGATCAATATACTTAAAGAAGTTTTAGTTTACTGTAACAACTGTCTAATGGAGCCACATTCATAGGGAAGGTAATCAATAGACTGATCTTCTAGCAAAATGGGGAGCTCAAATAGAAGCTATTGAAATATCCATAAAACCTAATTGATACTTGGTCAAACTGCTACATAGCGATACAACATCTTTTTGCTACATCAGAGGAATCATTTTGTAGTTTTTTTTTTATTTTTTTGTCCAACTTACATACTATCCCTTTTGTACCACCTTTGAGTTTAGTTATGATATGATATGAAAGATAGTCGATCCAATCATTAATGAAAGTATAAGAATGTTTAAGTGTATGTTTCAATGTCCATTTTAAATGAATTAAATGTACTGTTGTAATATAAAACATTAAGGAATCAAGAATATGCATTAAGGTTATAAATAAAAATAACAACATTCCCTATGAATTTTATGACCTTCTGCAAATTAATTTCAAGAAAGCATATATGTATTATTCCTTTCAATTATAAACTTGTCAAGCATTCATTATATATATATATATATATATATATATATAGTGTGATGAATTCTTTAATAAGGTATGTGTAACCTATTAGGCTTTATGCTTACACTTGTTGTATCTATATGTATTAATCTTTCAAGGCAAAAGAAATGAACAGATGGAATAAATGTGTTATGCTTATAAATATCACAAGTTATGTTAAATAGGTACTCTTATGATAGAAAAATGATGTCATATATATATATATATATATATATATATATATATATATATATATATATATATATATATATATATATATATATATATATATATGAGATTGTCTACTTCATTTGATGTTGTAACTTTATGAATAGTGTAATTGAAAAAAAGTGTAATTGAAAAACCTATGTTTTTATTTCATGTGCATGTGAATTTAGTATAGATTTAAATAATGAATTGACGATTCTAGATTTTTGGAGTGGTAAATATTTTTTTGGGTTCAAATGATCCTATAAATGTAGAATTTGATGTTAATGAAGATCATTTCCCTCCATCTACTCCACCTTAACTCTTATAATGCACTATAAGTTATAATTTTCTTTTGGTAGAGTGTGACACATCTAATCTCGTTATGCCCACATCACACCTTCTTCATGATAAGACTAGATTTTATGCTTAAATTACTAAAGTGCATCTTTAGTCTTTAGTTTGGAATGATATATAACTATGTGGACTAGTATTTCATCCACTTCTTTATTAAAGGATTTAATTACTGTTATTAGTGTCTATTAGGATGCTCCCCTTGATAGATCTTCCACATTTCCATGAATTGGCATTAGCATGTTTATGTGACAGATTAAGTGAATCTTTAGTTTGGTTGAGATGAAAAGCTCATTAGAAACTACGTTTTCCACTTGCTCGATCACTTTAGAAGTTAATTTTTGTTTGCACACTACCCTCTTGTGCACCTTTCTAAGTAACTTAAATTATTACAATTGGAGTTTCACAAGTATAAGATCTCCTTCTTTAAACATGCTTCATTTTCTTATCCACTCATTTCTTCATCTACTTTGTAGCCTTATATAATGTTTCTCATGCTAGTTTAGTCTACTCATGCTAAGACTTAATAAATCTAAATGCTACTGGACTCTTCCCTTCATAGCAGGAATCATAAGTGTTGATTATTATTATGTCGTGATAAATTTAAGGGGCATTTGCTTTTGACCACACTTTACTATAATTTGTAAGAAAATTGTGCAACATCAAGAAGCTTCACCAATTCTCTTTGGTTGGCACCACATAATACCTTGAGTATAACACTAAAAGAGCATTATTCATCTTAGTTTGACCAGCACTTTGAGGATGGAAATGTTGACCTCATTTTTGTATTAGTTCATCACTATAATGAATTATATAATTCAAATTTATATTTAATCAAATATAAATTAGCTTAAATAATTCATTAGTCCAATTTAATAATACAAAGGTTATATTAATTTAATCATACCCCATTAAGGATCATTTTGAATTGAATTCCTTATAAATCACACATGTAAAGTTTAGATTTGAATAACCAAACAACAAAAATCCTAATAAATTAGTTTGAATCAAATTCTAATCTAACTAAGATTAAATTGATTTAAATGATTCAATATTAACTCATTGAAGAATTATTCGATTAGACATATCTAAACAAGAGTTTAAATACTAACTAAAATAATCTCAATGTCATTTTAAATCAACTTTAATTAGGTAGTTAAATATAAGTTGAACTTGGATAAGTTTAGTTAAGTTTTAATAAGTTCATTGGTGATTGTCACTTGACTAAAATTCATTTTATGGAACATTTTGGTTAAGTATAACACTAATCAAATTAAAAACAATCTAGTATCTAATTAAAGTTCAAACATAGATAAATAATTAAACCATTTTATTAATAGTCAATCAAATGAAACCCAAAACTCACTTGAATGATGCTTAATAACATTTAGAACAAATTTGTTTAATCAAAATTAAATTCAACTAGTAAAAGGTTTAGTTATTTTTCTCTCATGATAAAGGAACCGAACTATAATAAAAAAAAAACTAAATAATTTTTGACCAATTAAGATCATTAATAGTGTTCATCTAACAATTCAAAATTAGGTGAAAGTGAAGTTAATTAAAGATCTAGTAGAAATCTAGATCAATCATTTAAATCAAGTGGATTTCATTTGCATCTAAAAGTTTCATTGTCACTAATCAATTTTAGTTCATTACATATTGAGCTTAGTTAAAACCTTGCCTTAAATATTTCAATTAGTCATTTAAAATAGATAATGAGATTAAGATAATAATAATTGATCGATAATTTCTGATGATAGTTGAATTAAATATTACTTATAACTTAAACATAATTAATGTTCTCTAGATAACTATTATGAACTTAATCAACCATTAACTTTCAAGCCATAGTCGCTCAAGCCAATGGTTGATTTGGGTTGAATACATCTAGATTAACTTGAAAAATATAAAGTTCAATAGACCGATCCTTTCTCCATAAAAATACCAATGATAGTACCTTCCTTTAGCTCTTTAACATGGGCATTACATTAATCCATCATTCTAGGCTCAAAATAGTTCAAAATAATCAATCATGGAGGACTGGGGTAGTTCTTTGGTCGTAACAAAACATATGCAGCTAAAACCATTAAATGGTCCACTCCTTATCCAATATTCCCCATTCTCTATCATTCCACTACCTAAATACACTCATGGGGATTCTAAAATGGCTAACACCTTTCAATCTTAACAAAATGAGGGCTTTATCGGTGAGTCACTATAGCACCCAAAGGGGGGGGAATCTTAAATTTTAATTTTAGTAGAAAATTAATTTTTGATTTTATAATGACAGGATACAATTCTTAATCGACTGCAAAAATAAAGTCAGTAAAGAGAGATAATAAGCACACAATTTTTCGTAGTTAACCAGCGAGTCTACGTCCCCTTTAGCCACCCCTGGCTGGGAATCCACTAAATGCAAAAATAGCTTACAAGCGTACTCTCTATAGCAGGGGAAGGTAGCCCTAACAATATGTACTCTCTACAAGGAGTACAACCCCAAAATAAATTTTTACACACAAAAGAAAATATAAAATAATAGAATTTTGATAAAATAAATCTCTCACAAATATACCACAAACTATCTCTTATAAAATTCACTTACAACTTAAAAATTTTGGCATGATAATATGCTTAATATTGAAATAAATATCTTAAAGTGATCTTACTAAGATGTTTAAAGTGATTTCAAAATAATTTCACAATATTCTTTTACCCAATAAAACAAATTTCAAAGGAATAATTTATTTTATTTTTACCAAAAGATTCTTTCAATTAATGCTAATGATCACAAACTTAAATAAAATGGTATATGATAGATCTAAGTATGCTAGTAAGCTTTTAATTAAAAGAGATCTAGCAATTATAAAATAATTTCAGCACCATAATTTATTTTTAAATGCTTAAAAATATACTTCTAAAATAGATCTAAGAATAATTGATCTTTCAAAATAAGACTAATGAAGAAATATTTTAAGAAACAAAATAAATTTGTAGGAAGTTAAAATTTTCAGCAAGTTGAAATAGATCCTACAAACTATCACAAGAGTTTATCACAAAAAGGATTGAAACTTTGATATGAAAAAATAATGTCCAAAGACTAATCCACCAAAAAGTATAAATCAAAAAGAATAAATAGATGGTGAAAATAGCATGAACAACTAAAGAGGATTAAAATCAAGAAAACAAACTCAAGTAATTTGAGAAGGCTTGCTTAGTTGAAGATGATGAAGATTCCAAACCAAGGATTCATCTTGCAATTGGAGAGAACACTTGGAAGGAAAATCTAAGAAATTTTCTCTTAGATTTCTTTGGAGGGATTTTGAATTTTGAATGAGGAATGCTTTCATGAAGAGAATGAGGGCTATTTATAGGCATGAAGATCATATTTTAAAAACTATATCATGCAAACCTCATGTTATCATCTAATAATTTAATATTAAATTAAAATATAATTTATATTAAATAAATATTAAATTTACTTTGGCTATTCACATGGGTAAGTCAAAAATCAAATATGGCTCTTAATATATTCAAAGCATGTAGCATGCATTCATTATAAAAATCAGCTAATGTTTAGAAAATCATAATAAATTCAATTTTAATCAAAAGTGGGTCATGTAACCTCTTAAATTAAAGGAAAAAAATCCAAGGAATCTGTTGGACATGAAATCAGATATGAATTCTTTGATTAGAAAATGATTTTGGCTAAAATACAAAATTTTATATATTTTTGTTAATTTTGACATGTGACATTTAAAAATATAATTTATATATAATCATAAATATAATAATTATCTTATAATCTTAAATTAAATTAAATACTTAATTATATTAAGTAAATAAAATAATTATACTTAATAGTTTTTTTATCATTTATTACTTTGACAATTTTAATACTATGTATGAAACATATAATTGAATGTTAATTAAATAAAGATTTATATAAATTAACCTCATTAAAATAATATGTTAAGTTGTGAGCAAATTGATTCATGCCAATGAACTCATATGAATAGTCATATAACCCAAAATATTGTATCTTGAGTTTCACATTATCCTTTTCATTCTTCTACTCTTGCAATTTTCTCAAACATATTATGAGATGTATTGGATATGTAATTAGCAATTGATATATCTGAAATACATAAAAATATTCATTAGAACATCCAAGCATTTATTTGTTATCATCAAAATTAATTGAATTGAATGTGAGGCTAATTAAGCCAACATTATCATCATTATCCCAGCTTCATCAAGCTATAGAGAAAAGAAGCGAGGAATTCATAGACAAAGCTCTATTTTGTAATTGGAGAATTTTCCTTAGCTCGCAAGCTTTACCAAACATTCCCAAGCAAGAATGGAACACTCATTTTCTCTCCTTGCCTCTTCAATCTCATATTCGATCAGACCCCTATAGCTTCGATGGAGGTTTGGATCACACAACATCTGACAAAAAAGATGATTAAGGAGTTGCTTATTGGAGTGCCATCTTAGCTTATTAAAGCCATTCAGATTTCTAGGTCCACTGAATATTAACTCCATTGAGGTAACTACTAAAAAATTAGAAAAATATTTAGGTATCCATACTTTGTGAAGAGGTTGTGAGCATGGTTAAGATCCAATCATATAACATTGTGATTTTCATGTTGATCTTTTTGGATGGGTTTATAAAGAGAGTGTTGATTTTGTTTGGACCACAACTATCCTTATGGATGGTTGCAATCTCCTATTATAACTTGAAGATTATCTCTTGATCATTTGATTTTCAGGTTCAGATTATGGATCCGACCCAATTCCCTATAACTTGTGGCTTAAAAATCATTAAGTTGTGCTTTACACGCTAGCACCTATAAGTTTTGGGACCCTACTCTTTGGACCAATCAAATGACATCATGTGTAAGGTCAAGTCACCTCACCTGCCAAATAGAATACATATTTAAATTAGGATTTTAATGATTAAAATATAATGAAACTTTAAAAAGTTATATCAAATTAAATGATATTCTAAAAAATTATGAATAAACTTTCTTTGAAATTAGAGTTTAGTTAGGAATATAATATAATTAAAAGCCTTAAATTTTAGTGAATAATTTTTGATTAAGTTTAGAAACACTAAAAAGTTATATTAGACAAATTAAATAGAAGGTATAACTCAAATTGTAAAGAAATTTTTAATTGAGAGTTTCTCTAAGTGTTATCCATCTTTAGAAATGTTTTGAGAATTTACCTTTAATATTTTGATAAAAACAAAAGTTAAACTAAAATTGAGTAGACTAAATAAGAAATTAATTTAAAATTAAAATAAAACAAAAGATTTATTAAATATTTTTTTATAATTAGTAAACAAACAAAAATTTATGATTAATCAAATAATAAATAAATAATTAAATCAATTATGTTTTAAAAAATTATATGATTAATCATTATAACCACTCAAAATTTATAAGTAATTCAAATTAAATCTTTAAATATGAAATAAATTCTAACAAAAAGCAATGAAAACTAGAATTAAAAAATTTGTAATATAAATTAAATAAATAATAAATGAATTTTTATAATTAAATAATTCAAATGAGTTGTATGAATCGTATAAAATCTAAAATAAATAAAAATAGCTTCAAATTTTTATGAATGTTTTTAGAGGTTAATTGTAACTTTTAGAAAAATTTTCTTGACTTTTTTAAGTTAATTTAACATAAATATTTAAATAAAAATAAAAATACAATAATAAGTAATAAATAAATATAAAAAATAAATAATATCAAAGTAATTCTCAAATTTTTATTGGAAGTCCCTCTTGGTGTTCCAAGTGAAAGGAAAGTTTTTTTTATAAAATTTAAAATTATTTTATTTTTTTTCTTGAATTTTCTAATATAAAACTAATTTAAAAATTATAAAATTTACATATTAATCCAAAATATTTCAATAAAATTATGATAAATATAATTGGGTTCCTCTAATCATATAAAAATTTTCATTAAATTTAGAAGATGTTTTGAATAATCTTCCTTAAAAATTTAAAATAAAGTCATCAATAAAAGTCAATTACATGATTCCAAATTCCATAAAATTTATTTGGTATAGTTTATAAAGTGTTATGGAATGCATCTTAATTCCTCTTATAAAAGATGATTTTCACCTTTGGTGAACCTTATTTTTCTTTTATGTATATTTCAAAATTCATAAAAAAATTGAAACATAAATAAAAAATAAATCAAATAAGATACTTTATACTACTAATCACTTAAATTGAAATCATCCTTTGCATAAATTAAACTTCAATCAAAACTTAGAAAATTAAAACATAATGCACATCCTAGGTGGTGGACCTAGCATTAGAGTTATCTAGACCTTATGTTGGATGGTTTTTGTTGTGATGTTGATATGTGTGTTTGTGATATGTCATGTTAGGATAGTTCCATGATGATTGTAGAATTTTATTAGGATAAGACTAATGTTGGTTTTTTTGTAGAAGGCCATACATAAACGAGGCAATGCTGTGCAATGTCACAATAAATGTTTAAACTAATAAATCTTATGTAGCTACTAGTGAAAGTGATAAACTACTAAATGCTTAATGCCCCTTAAGCATTATGTATAAGACATGTGTCTTCCTTGGTACTCAAAGTACTAAGCACTTTGTTATTGAATGAATGTTTGGATGTTTAATTATTAACATTTAAATATAAATTGCTGTACTAACATAAATTTTGTAATTTTCTTTTATTTTATAAAATATAACTTTTGTAGAGTCTTAAGCTGTTATGTATGGACCTATGTGATTCTAAAAGAAGAGAAAAAAAGGATACAAGTATGAGCCTCTTATAAGTAAAGCCTTGTAACCTTTTGGAACTTAAAAAACCAGAAGATGAAGTTAGAAGGCCCATAAGTTGAGTTAGTCAGTCGTAGGTATGGCAGGTTGTGTAAAGGT
This sequence comes from Cymbidium sinense, assembly GCA_021442155.1. Classification (NCBI taxonomy): domain Eukaryota; kingdom Viridiplantae; phylum Streptophyta; class Magnoliopsida; order Asparagales; family Orchidaceae; genus Cymbidium; species Cymbidium sinense. The sequence continues at coordinate 81,684,674 of CM038227.1, forward strand.
AGAGCTCAACAACCATTTTTATTTTTCTTTAATGTGTATTGTGGAACTTGCCCACATGGACCACTTTTTATAATAATTTAATGTTTGCATGTAATGTTTACATTGCTTCCATACTAAAAATACCTACTTTTCTTAGGCTTCCTTTTGTGATTATTTGTACTTGTTAAAGCCTAAAAATTATTGCAGAATGCATTTAGGATAAAATAAGTTATTTTACTTAGTTAATTGATGTAAACATAAAACTAACAAAACTTATTACAAAAATAAATTCAAAGCCTTGAGCCTAATCAATAAACTTAAATAGAAACATAGCTTATGTCTTAGACATAATCAATAAAATCAATTATTAATAATTAGAATACATAACCACAAAGTTTTTTTCCTATCTCCTTGATATGACTCTTCACCTATTATATATAAGGTGGCATCTATCTAGTGAGGATGACTGCCCTTCTTGGGGAAGACTACCTCTAAAAACTAATTGGTCATCTAATTTTTTCATAAATACATGCACTATAAGCATAATTTACATACCCTATAACCTTTAAATGTTAAAATGTCTAAATAAAATTAGAAATTATAAATTAATGTATTAATTAGGTACATTACATACACATATATATCTTAGATTTATTAGCTAAATCTAGGCTTAGGAATATTCTTAAATAATAATAATCTTACTTATCTTGCATCTATATATGTCTAGACTTCGAGGTTTTGGATCAATTAGGTGAGTTATTTGGCAGTCTTCCTTTTTATTTTATAAGTCTAGTAGAGTCAGGCCTATTTTAGCTTTAAGTAAAGTTGAAATTTGTAAGTCTTATTGCATATCACTAGACTTGGTTCTAAGTGGCTACTTTGTAATAATCCATACCTTAGTTTAAGGTTTGAGGCAAATGGTTTCTTTTGGGCTGCTTCATAAGTCCTCACCTTGTGGGCTTATTCTTTGTCATGTGTTATTGAATTATAAGTCCTAAGTTTATTATAAAATGATCAATCTGAAATATAAATAAATTCAAACACAAAATATAAAGACCAACCTTAGGATAATTGGTGCACTAGTTAGAGTATTACTGAACTTCTTGGTATTATGTGTTCCAACTTTTCTTCTTCTGGACTTTGAAAAGAACTCTTCTTAAGTTATTCTAATCCTTTATCGGCTAAAATGCTATATGCAAGTGCACGTGTCGTTCATGTAATATAATGATGAGTAGAGTATTATTTTCCTGAAATTTTATTTGAAAATTTTCTTAAGTTAAGTATTAATCTATTATTAGCCTTGATTATTATCCAACTAAGTGAAATATTAGGAATAAATTATATTTTAATTTTTGAAAAGTAAATTTTTATAATGTTTACATAAAATAAGATTTTTGTTCTAAATTTTCAAAATAGTACTATGAATTTATGATAGTTTTAGGTTATATATTATATTAAACTAAGTAGTGGAATAAATTTTAAGCTTGTAGTGTCAATCAAAAGCAAAATTCTATACCCTTTATATCTAGACAAGTATAGCAAAATCAATCTCTTTAGTCAATATTTTGCTTAGTATTGAATAAATTTTGATTAGTTGCATTACCCATATTTCCCTTTAAATGATTGCAAATCCTAAAAATAGATATATGTTTAATGGCTATTTAACACTCCAAGACTATTTAGGACATTAATGGCTATTTAGTACATCCATTTTCTTTTTTCCTAATTATTCTTCTAGGACTCCATCGATATCTCTAGATCACACTTAATTTTAACTTTGGAATTAGCTAGATTACAATTAAATAAAGCATGAAGAAAAGTTACATACTAATTTCATGAAAAGTATGAGTAATTTTCTTTTATTAATCCACAAATATAATATAATGCATTACAAAAAATCCAAAAACTCACATGAATTTAGAGCACTTTATAAGATTAGTACTTCATATTGGAGAAGAAGGAAAACTTATTAAACATTGTAAAATAAGATGTATAATAACTAGAGAAAAAAATAAGTACATCGATTAAGTCTTCTAGTCCACTCTTTGCGATCCTCTACTATTTTCTCATGAAATTAACCGGCATCCCCCACTAAAAATCCTTGCTTTTGATCTCTTTCTTCACCACTTGCTTAAGAAAAACACACTTCCACACTCCACACACACACCCATAGCCATCATCACTTGAAGTGTCACTGCACTCTCATATACTCTCACTAGAGTCACTCACTTACCTAAAAAAAACTCTTTAACCCTGCTTAACACTCCCTATTTATACCCTTTAAATCACTTGAATAATTATTGGTTTACTCCCCCAAGAAAACTCCTCCAAAAATTGCTCAAACTACTTTCTAAAACTGCTAAAATTGTTCTAGTCAAGCTATAGAGCCTCGACACTAATTCTATAGTGCTTAGAGCTGTGCTCTCTGATTTTGACTTCAAATTTCTAATTTTAGCACCTCGGTGATGTAATGTAGGGCCTCAGTGCTACAAATATGGCATCATAGTGTTGTATTTTTCTTTATAGATTTTTTATGTATAGTTTTTTTCTTTTGATACTAGCATCTAAGGGCTATAAATATATCACCTAGCATCTATACTATTATTATATTTTTTTTCTTTTTTTTCTTCTGATAAAAAATTTTCCATCATAAACACTTAAAATTATTAAAATAAATTATAAAATAATAAATTGTTTACTTAAAAATACATGTTAATTTCATTAAACTTTTTCACTTATCAAACGCCCCAAAAATCAAATCATTACTTATCCTAAAGTAATCTAATGCATTTTCATGAATCCTTAAATTTATTTGGTAAAACAACTTTTAGAATTAAATATCAATTTTAATTAAAGAATAAATTTACTAGAATCATTATTAAATATAAAAAATAACTTAACTATAATAGCCTAAATTCTTACTCAAACTAATATTTCATTTGAGTTAAGTGATTTCAGTGCTTAATATTAACTTCATTAATTTAGAAAATTAGGAGAATTTCTAAGTATTATTATTTTATGATACCGAGCATCAAGTGTTTTCTTCTCATCCCCATTATATATATATATATATATATATATATATATATATATATATATATATATATATATATATATTGAATAAGAGAAGTTCACCTTAATGGATTAGTAACCCATACTTGTTATTGATGTTCATGTCTTTCTATTCTTCTTATATATTTAAAACAATTCAAATGAATTATTATTTTTTACTAAATGGGATAATCTCCAATTAATAGTAATCAAAATTATGTTATTGAAATATTAGTAACTTCTATTTAGGTAAAGCCAATTACTACAATTCTAATAAGAATCTCATTTTGTGTAAGTTTTTGTGTTTGAAATTTATTAATTTTTTATTTTATAAAAATTCATTATTTAATAATATTAATACAAGTTTTAATTTTCAAATTAAAATACTATTTAATTGATTTTAATTATTTTTTTTTTTTTCAATATTTTTAAAACAAATACTTATAAAGTTTGTAATTAAAACAAAATAAATATGATAATTTATTTTAATTCTATAATAACAAAATACTTCAAACTTCATATAAACTCATAAAGAAAACTATCTCTTCCACTCTCCTAAACTCATAAAATTATGATAAAATAATGAAACATACATAAAATAAAGAACAATAACTTTTCATTCTTTAATCTTCTTCTTTTGATCCATTCTCCTCTTCTTCTTTAACAAATATTTTTTTCAAATATTTAGTTTTAATAACAACACAAATAACTTTTTCTTAACATAATAACTCACAACTAAAATTACTCACAAATACATTCACTGGTTACCTCTCTTAGTACTTATAGTAATTTTAATTTTTAAACTAATTGATAGGTATATTATTACTATAGCACATTTCAAGATCATCCAATTTTTTAACTATCTCATCTACAAAATTCATCTATCATTCTCTTAAGATATATTTTAATTAAAAGAGCCAATGATTTTTTTTTTTTAATCTAATGGTATCTCCAAATATTCAATTATACTTTATTCTTAAGCACCAACTCTCATTTTCATCATCAGAAAATTTTATAGAATTGAAAATATTAAAAATGATTTCTTGACCTTGAATTCTCATTGTTAATTCCTCTTTTTCCAGTTTTATCATAATCCTCCAATTTACTAAAAAGTTTTTCTTAGAATAATGGAAATTTCTTTATCTTCATCTATGCCTATCACAATAAAATATGCAAAGAATATGAATTTATCCACTTTAATCAAGACATCCTCTATTATCCTCTTATTGTAAGTCAAACATTTATTATTTTACTAAAGGGTAATACTAGTGGGTTGGACTTCCTATAATCCTAATTTCTTAAAATAGACATTTATATCAAGTTTATACTAGCTCCAAGTTCACACAATGCTTTTTCAAAGAATTTATCTTCCATAGTGTAAGTTATAGTAAATCTACCAGGATCTTTCTTTTGTAGATAATGGTCATTGGATTATGGCACTACATTTTCAGTTAATGCTACAATTTCATTTTCTCCTTATTTCTTTATTTTGTATAAAATATATTTCATAAAATTTATATAAGAAGGCTTTTGCTATAAGGCTTCAACAAAATGAATATTAATTGAATGTTTTCTAAGGACATCTAAAAACTTGGGAAATTAATTGTCTAAATATTTTTGAGGTCTCTATAGGAAAGGTGGAGGTGGTCCCTCTCTCAATTTCCTAAAGGGCTCTCTCTTAGCTTCCTTTTTCTCACTAATTTCATTTTTCTCTTTTATATTTTTCTCAATAATATCTTCTAAGCCCCAATTTTAACTTCAATCTTATCCTCATCAATCTTTACCTCTCCTAGGTCTTTTTCACTTTTAAATTTTATCACATTATATTACTCTTTATCCATTTCCTTAGGTTTAATTTCTATAGTACAAGGTAGACTACCTTGGGGTCTATTTGCAAGGTTATTAATGACTAGTTGGATTTCTAAACTTTTAATAGAACCAGTTTGACTTTATAATTGGATTCCCATTTGCTACAATAAGTCTTCAAGTGAAGGCTTCTTTTCTTTAAGTTGATTTTGTGCAGGATACCTTAATGAAATTATAGGTATGTAATTTTGATTATTATTAAAATGCTTGTTATTGCAATTTTCCATAACCTTAGTTTGATTAAAGTTTGAATTATTATTTTCCCATAAGAAGTTGGGATAATTCTTTGAACTTAAATTATGTGTTTGAGAAAAGATCATTAAATCTATTGGTTATGTAATTAAGCATTTATTGAATTAGATCATGAAACTCCTTAAACATTAATCCTTCACTACTTTCAGTAATAAGATCACTAGGATTAAATATTTTGACTATCTCCGAAATAATCTATTTTTTAAAATTAAGTGGCACAAGATTTATGCTAATATCATTATGTATACAAAACAATCAAACAAACTAAAATTTTAAGACACAATATGTGATTACAAGAATTTTTTGTATAAGATCAACTTTCACTTATAAAATAAAGTACAAGTCTAAAATAATTAATTACATAACTAACAATTATAATTCTAACTACTTACTACACTTAAAAAAAATAAAACATTAATAGTAAGTAGTATTTAAAATAGCTTATTATTTTAATATTAACTTAATTAAAATTCTGTTATATCCTTAACAATGGTGCAAAAACTTGACGAGATAAAATGGAATACATAAGCACATGTGTCATTTAAGTAATATAATGATGAGTAAAGTATTATTCTCATGAGAGTCTATTTAAAATTTTATTAAGTATTAATCCATTATTAGCCTTAATTTTTATCCAATTAAGTGAAATGTTAAGAATAAATTATATTTTAATTTCTAAAAGTAAATTTTTATAATTTTTATATAAAATAATAATATCATTCTTAATTTTGAAAAAATTACTTTGAATTTATCAAATTTTTAGATTATGTTTTATATTAAACTAAGTAGTGAAATTAATTTTGAGCTTGTAGCGTTGATCAAGAGCAAAATGCTACACCCTCTATGTCCAGACAAGTATAGCCAAACTAATCTACTTAGCCAACTTTGTACCTAGTCCTGAGTAAATTCTGAATGGTTGCATTACCCATATTTTTCTTAAAATAAATTACAATCCTAAAATAGACATATGTTTAATGGCTATTTAGCACTTCAAGACTATTTAGCATATTAATGTCTATTTAGTACATCTATTTGCCTTTTTCTTAATTATTCTTCTAGCACTCCAATGATATCTCTAGATTAAACTTAATTTTACTTTTCAATTAGCCATATTACAAGTAAATAAAGCATGGAGGAAAGCAAAACACTAATTTCATGAAAAACATGAACAATTTTCTTAAATTAATCCACATACATAGTTTAATAGAATACAAAATATCCAAAAACTCACATAAATTCAGAGTGCTATAAAGGATTAATGTTGCATAGTAGAGAAGAAGGAAAACTCATTAAACATTATAAATTAAGATGTAGGATAACCATAGAAGAAAGGAAATAGCACACCTATTAACTCTTTTAAGTCCATTCTTCATGATCCTTTACTACTTCCAAGTGAAAATTGCCAACATTCCCCTTTGAAAATCCTTAATTTTGATTTTCTTCTTCACCACTTGCTTAAGAAAAACACTCTACCACACTCCACACACACGCACACACACACAACACATAGCACTTAGAGTGTCACTCTCCAAGTGCTTGTAGAGAAAATTTATAACACCACATAGATCTTGGGGATACTTATTTAGGCAATCAAATATATCTTTAATGAATAAATATATTATCTCAAAAGATAAACATGTTATCATATAATTGATTTGATTACTTAGTAAGGACTCATAAGGTTGATAAGTCTTTGATGTACTAGAGATTTTCCCCTTAACTACATAGAAAAGAAAAACTAGGTTTATTTTAGTGCAAGGTTCATAGTTTTTTATAAAGACAAGCCCTTATAACTTATTACATCTTAAAAGAAAAAAATTTCTACTAAGAGTTCTCTCAATTAAAGAAATTGACTTTTATCTCTATATGAATTTCAAAGCTTGTTTAAAAAGATAATTCATTTGAAAATTCAGAAGGAAACATTTCTAAGAGGAAGAGTTTTTTTGGAAGCTAATTAGAAGTCAAAAATGCTCTAGTTAGACTGTAGAGCCTCGACACTAATTCTGTAGCATTTAGATGCTCTGCTCTCTGATTTTTTACTTCAAATTTTTGATTTTAGAACTCGGTGATGTAATGTAGGGCCTTAGTGCTAGAAATTTGGCATCATAGTGTTGTCTTTTATTTATAGCATTTTTATGTATAGCTTTTTTCTTTTGATACTATAGGCATTGTAAATATAGCACCTAGGATCTCTATATATATATATATATATATATATATATATATATATATATATATTCTTCAAATAAAATTTTTTTCTATCATAAACACTTCAAATTATAAAAATAAATCATAAAATAATAAATTGTTTACTTAAAAGTACATGTTAATCTAATGCATTTTTATGATTCCTTACTATTATGCCTTATATTTTTGAGTTTGAGATTATTGAGATTTTTTAGTTGACATTTTATTAAAAATCTAGAACTTAGATTTTGACAACACAAGACTACAGAAATGCCTAGGGTTGAAGACTTATTCTTGTAGGATGCTTCAGAATCTAAGTCTGAAAATTCTTCTAACACAAGTCAGAGGCCAAATATAGTCTCATTTAAGGGAATTCTTCTTCTCACTTGAGAAAATAAACCTATCCATGACTCTTTTAGACTTATTAACAACTTGGAAGGGTTGCTAGCTAACACCACCTAAGTAATTTTAAAATTATAATTTCTATCTTATGTATACAATATGGTTGGGCTGCTGTATTTAGGAAAGAGAAGTAAGAGCCTAGAATCACTCCCTAGCCTTAAGCTAATGACTAATATGTTATGCTCTTGACTAATGCAACCATTTTTATTTTTTTATGTATTTTGACTTGCCATTTTATTTAAGGCTTAGAGTATGCAATTTCATTACTACAATGAGATGTAGTTAGAAAAAAGTCATGGGCCAAATTAATATGAGTAGCCACACTTCCCTAGGAAGGGTGGTCATCCTCACAGGTCAAATGCTCCCTTATGTACAATTAGGTGAAGCACCCAATTGAAGGATTATGAGCAATATGCTTGCATGGTTCACAAAGTCTAGTTATTTCTAGTTGCTTTCAATTGTTTATGCCTAAGACTTTAATTATAGTGAGGTTATGCATTTTCATTTTATGTTTGAGTTTGATTAGTTTAATGAGATATAAAATTTAATTTTTCTAAGAGCCTAACATTTTCAAACTTCTCATCACAAAACATAGTAATCAAAGAAAGAAATTTTTGAAAGCACCCCAAAATAAATTAAGCCAAATTAAATTAAGACAATAGGTAAATGCAACTAGGTACCACTATACACCTTGGAAAAAATGAGAAATGGGCAACTGAGCTCTGCCCTTATACAGCCTAGCCTAGAACTAAAGTCTTGATTTATGGGGTTCTTCATCCAGGATTGTCACCTTCTTCAGGGACCTCCTCAGGCTCCACAAGAGACCACCAACGGGTAAAGTCAACTCCTGTTATACCTAAACTCCAAGTATCCTAACCTAATTCTAGGCTCAAGATGTTAGAAAAATATAGAGCACACCAGCAGATTATATTATAAACATACGGGTATAACACCAATGGTATCAAGCCCACCTATTTTATTGGGCTATGCTTAAGGGCCTAAAGCAGTACCTGCAAGCAAACAACATTTAATTTATATTTATTACATTAGTCCCTTTTAAGCACAACCCCTTCAAAAAAATATAGTATTAGCATAAAAAAAGGATGCCCTAAGATCCAGGCTAGGGAGCAAATAATTCCTAGCCATCCAGTCTAAATATTACACCACAAAAAAGAAAATATTATTTCACATCACATAACATCATAGATACCATCCTAACCTAGGTCTGGGGTCGATGACCTAACAAATTATGTGAAAGAAGGGCTTATGTGGCATGGTTGCTCTGAGCCTTTTTTAGGTTCATCTTTGATTCAAGTTTAAGGCTTGTTGAATGTACCATTAGGTGGTTTTAATTTATATGATTTAATTTATTTTAGATTTTATTTTAATTTGAAGTTTATTTCTGTGTTTAGGTTTTAAAGAATGAGGGATAAAATAAGTTTTCCTTTGGGCAAAAGCAATTCTATTTAATATCCTAATCTTGGCAGAATGGGATTTTCATCCTAAGATGAAGATTCATTCTATGAGTCAAATTAAGAACCTAAGTATCTTAATTAACCTTTTTGAATTTATTTGAATAATTATTGACCTCATTTTTAGGATGAGCTCTCAACCCTTCCATCTTAGACATAGGGTTCCTCTTAGACTTTAAGGGTTCCTTAGTCTTAAGACACATCAGTGATTAGGTGGACACTCTACTTAGTCCTAGAAGACTTAGAAGAGTTAGCCATAGGAATAGGTTATGCCTTAGGGGTGTTAGGAAATTTGCCTACCCTTAGCCTAAACCATTCCTCATTTTCCTTCTTTCAAGTCAAATTCAAAATCAATCTCAATTGATTTTCTCCAAACTCAAATCAATTCCATGATTTAAATCCATGATTGAAATCTATGATTGAAACCCATGATCAAAATCCATCAAAAATTCCTAAGTCCAAAATTTGCCCAAGTCCTTAATCTTCCCTTAAGGACTTAACCAAAATCATGATTCAAACCTATTCAAACCTTTGAGATTTTCCCATAATGAATTTATATTCTTATTTATATTCACATAAATAAATGAAATATAAATTCAAACTCATCAAATAAAACTTAAAATTCCAAATCAAATCATGAAATTTTTCGTAAGTCTCTTAATTTTTCATTAATGGACTTAGCCAAGACATGATCAAAATCAATTCAAATCCTTGGGATTTTCTCAAAACTTATTTATATCCTCAATTATATTCTCATATATAAATGAAATATAAATACAAATCAATCAAATCCAATCCAAATATTAAATTCCAATTTAAAATTCCCTTTAATGGATTTAACCTAAATCTTGATCAAACCTATTCAAACCCTTGGGATTTTCTCTGAACTTATTTATATCCTCATTTATATTCTCATATATAAATGAAATATAAATATAAATTAATCAAATCCAATACAAAAATTAAATTCCAATTTAAAATTCCCTTAAATCCTTTAAATTCCCTTTAATGGATTTAACCTAAATCATGATCAAACCTATTCAAACTCATGATATTTTCTCAAAACTTATTTATATCATCGTTTATATTCTCATATATAAATATAAATCAATCAAATCAAATATAAAATAAATTTCAATTTAAAAATTTCTTTAAATCCTTTAAATTCCCTTTAATGGATTTAACCCAAATAATGATTAAACCACTTCAAATCCTTGAAATTTTCTCATGATCCATTTATATTCTCATTTATATTCACATATATAAATGAAATATAAATTCAAACAAACAAAACCAATTCCAAAAATCAAACTCAAATCAACTCAAAATCTAATCTAAGCCTTTCAAGTCAAAATTTTGAACTTAGCCAAATCAATTTTAAATCAAGCCAAACTCTTGATTTTTCTCTCATGATTTAATCAACCCTATAATCATGATCCCATATATAAATCTAAACTTCAATCACTCAATCAAAACCTAAGTCAAAAATCAAACCCAAAGCCTTTCATATTCTTCCTTTGAATATGGAATTTTCAAATGGATCAAAAACCCATTTTACTTCAAACCACTTCTAAATGGATTCATATTTCAATCATGAGTCCATATACAAGATCAACCAACTTCAAATAAAGCTTTGACCAAGCCATGTGACCCGCTTAGGTTCACTTGAGCAAAGTGACCTAAAGTACCCTTATGAGCCAAATTTTGATCCTAACCAAATTGGATTGAACCAAACTCTTATATCAATCTCATCATGATTGACAATCATCATGAGATGATCAATCAATAAAATTGGGTCAAACCAAGTCAAACCTAAGGGTTGACCAAGTCAACACTTAACCTAAAATGAAACCTTACATAGCCAAATTCCACCATAGGTCAAATTAATTGAAACCATTGATCTAAGTTCATTCATGACATGTTTGAACTTGACCAAGCCAACATTTGAGCCAAACCTAGTCCAATTGGTCAACTTGACCCAAGTTGACCCATTTTGACCTAAAGGGTCAAAATTTGTCAAAACTTGATCTAAGCCATATTGATTGGAACCAATTGGTCAAGTCCATTCCAAATCACTTGTAGAATTTGACCAAAGCCTCAATTGGGCTAGGTTAGGTCTCAATTGGCCAACTAGACCTAACCTAGCCCAATTGACCTTAGACTTAACATGAACTAAAGGGGTCATGTTGAGCAAAAATTGAACTTAACCCAAATTGATTGGAAACAAAGATACCAATCCGCTCCATATGACTAACCAAACCTAAACCTATATCAAATAGGTCAAATGGGTCAAATAGGTCAAATGGGTCAAATAGGTCAACTTGACCCATTTGACCTAAATGAAGCATATGAGCCAAATTTAAAACTATACCAAATTGAATCAAACCAAATTCACCAAAACATTTCAAATGGTCATATGAACTTGACCTAATTTGACCAATTGGTCAACTTGACCCAAGTTGACCCATTTTGATCTAAATGGGTCAACATGAACCAAACCCTATCAAATGAATTCCAAATCCAATGAAACTTGGCCAAACCTAGTTTCTCCATATACCCATAGAACAAATTTTGGTCTAACCCATTGGTAATTTGGTCATACCCTCTTCACATTCATTTGAGGCTTTCCTAAAAGCTCAAGGGGACTTAGTAATGTGTGGTGCACGCAACCCAATGGGTTTGGATCAGCCCATTTGGTCCCTAGACTAAACCCGACCCCTAGCTCAAAATTGAAATTTCAAACTCCCTGTCAAGCTCAAATTCAAGCACATGGGAGGTTGGCCATCCAATCCTTAGCCCAAACTGACCATGTGAACACCCCTAACTAATCAAACAACCCTCAGCCTATGATCAATTAGATCAAAAAGGCAATTCCATTGTCAGTCGTCTGATCCTTCAAGGGGGAGATATAATCCCCCTAATTCACTTTTGTTTTGATTCACTCAAGGTTGATTGAAGGATAGGAAGCCATAGGAGCCTTTGGAGATTGATCCTAAGCCTCCTAGAGCTCATCCCATTTTCCTTTTCTCGGCTTTTGAGTAGTGAAAAATAGGGGAGTTATAGTGAAATTCCAACTTCTTCAACACTTGATTTCCTTCCAATTACTCTTGTACACTTCATCTAGGAGCTAAGTCGAGTGCACCTAAGCTTCTATTAGAGTTCCCACAGTAAGGATCCAATTCAATCAAAGCTGAAGCTCAAGCAAGGAGGACTTGGTCCATACGTTGATCTACTCAATCTCAAGTGCTCATACTCTCAGCAAGGCTTCGTCTCAACTAGACAAAGCTTCTCCAAGGCAAGTATGGAATTTTTCAACCATTAAACTCAATGTGGTGTGGAGCTTTATGGAAGAAATTTTCACCCCATCGATTTTGATAATTCAAAAATTCAAAAAAATATGAAATAAAATCTTATGGATAGGTAATTAAACCTAGAACATTTTAAAATTAATTTTGATGAGTTTTGGATTATGCTTTTCTCTGAATTTGGGTTTTACTAGAAAGTGTATTTTGTTAATTACATTTTAATTAGGCCTCTAATTAATCCCAAATTTCTTAGGTAAGTTTTAGGGAATGACTTCTGCCTCTCTTAATTTTTTTGGGATTTATTGAAGGTTTTATTAGAATAATTGCATATGGTTTTCTTAATTACCCTTCTTATCTAATTAATCATAATTAGGGTATGATTAGTGGTTCTAACCTATGATTAGGGTTGATTAAGGTCAGATCCAGTAAGTAGGAGATTTATGGAATATTTTTGGGGCATTTTCCTAAGCTATTCCCTAAACCCCCTCTTCTCTCCTTAATCTTCTCTTAATTAAGGGTTAATTCATTAATTTTCCCCTTAATCAATGTCTAAAAATTTTAAAAAGTTTCAGAACTTAATTAATCTACTTTGGGTAGATGCTTAAGTATTTAATAGCCTAAGTTCAATTAATGAAATCAAAACCCCATTCATAAGTATCAAAGGGTGTTTTGAAATTACTTAAGCTAAACCCCTTAGTTTAATTAACTTTTAATTGTGAGCCAAATTACATTAGGCCTTTTCTTATTAGGTGCATTGCAAATTTAACTTCCTTATGGGTTTTATGTCATCTCATTGGCTCATAATTATTTAGTTAATTCTTCTAAGGTGGTGTAGGTTAGGGTTAATTAAGTTACCTAATGCATACCTTAGCCTACTCAACTCATAAAAATGGATCTAATTATCTAAAAATTAAAACAAAAATATCAAACACATGTGGGAATAGGTTAGGAACAGCAAACTCTTCTCCCCTTTTCAAAATTAAATCACACTTCAAACTAAATAAAAACTCACTTTGAAATTCACTTTGATTTAATCTAAATTTTCTTATTCTATAAGAATGTCTTTAAGATTTAAGTGAAGTTAGTTTATTTACATGCTTTCATTGCTTTGGATATTTCCCCAACATGTTAAGTTGCATGCCATGTGATTTCATGCATTCATAGTTTTGAAATTCAAATTTTAAAATGAAATTGTTTACTTTATGTCAATTTGCATGTGTTGGCTAAAGAAGAAATATGAATGGCTATTATCACCACTAAATCCAAATTATTTTCAAAATATATAAATGAAATACTAAATATGAAAGTGTGCTCCTTATACTTTAATTATGAGTTTGCATGTGATAGATTATAAAGGTATGCTTAGCGTAGGTTTCCTTTCTTTCTTATGTTAGCATAATTTTGAATAGGAGTTGGTAAGATGTAGGGTTCATTTGAAAAGAACCCAACACTTACTTAATTCCATGCCCTATTCATCCCTATGCTATCACCTAAGAAGTGTTGCCTATATTTGTATACATAAATTGCATAAACAAAAAAAAAGAATTCATTTAACAACTTTTGCATTCTCCTTTTCTATTTCATTTCTTTTACACATATGTTTGTATTTAAGGAAAGTGGTATATTAGTATGGACAACCATGAGGTTACGAGGCTTTAAGTATCCCTAAGTATGTCTTGTATCTTACACCTCTGGTTAACAATAGCTCTGTGCTCACTTATGCCTTTCTTACTTCCATATGTGTATGTGAAATTTTGGATAAGGGAAACCTTTTCTACTTAACAAAAATCATGCATATTTAACTTCTAAATTTTTTTAAATGGATTACTTAGCATGCATCATAAAGTGTGTTAGATATTCTCATTTGTGTGTATAGATATACTTATGATTCATCCATATGCATGTTATACATGTTGGGAAAGAAATAAAGTAATGTGTGTTATGTGAATTTTGATTCATTTTATTTAACCTTAAAATGCTTTTCTTTTTGAATAGGTTTGTTTAGAGTTTATCTAAACTTAGGATTAATTAAAATATTTAATCAAAACATTCACCTAAATAATACTAAAATGTTAATCTACTTTAGAAATTACTTAAGTTAGGGAAGGAAAGAGAAGTTTTCTTCTCTTTCCCTCTCTTCATAACTTAGTAATTAATTGTAGGATCCACTTAAACCAAATTAAAACATGAAATGAAATCAACCCAAAATAACTAAACAACTTAAATGAAACCCTCCTCTAAGTTGAACATGTTCTTCACACTTAGAAAATTTGAACCTAAAGCTATAGCTAAGCATACCACACAAGCCTTCAAAGCATACTCATTAGCCTAAGTCACCACTTCTAGCCTTAGGTTAGGCCGGTGCATGGTTTGATGTTTATTTTATTTTGTGATATATGTTTTAGACTAGATGTTAGGGTGTATATTTGTAGAATGAATGGTAGGACATTCTTAGTCTAACTATTCTTTTCTGTAGGAGATTGTGCTTAAGGGGCGCTATCATAAATATAAAAAATATATAAATTCTTTTACTTCCAGGTGTTTTATACCCCTAACCATAATCCATAGGCTAGGTGGACTTAGTCACCCATGTGTGGAGAAGTCCAATATATATGCTTGGGATTTGTGTGGTGTGTTTTAGCTAACCTTTATTTTATAGGTATTAGTTAGATTTCCACATTTTCTTTTCATGTAAATTTGTATAATTAGGATTTGGGAATAGTTGTTATGGGGATTAAAATGAACATTGGTCATAAGATCCTATCTTATGCACCATGTGAAGCCTGGGAGCATCTACCATCCAACCATCCAAAAGAAGGGACCAAAGAAGAAAGAAGAAAAGAAGAAAGAAAGATGAAAAGAAGAAAGAAGAATAAAGCTTAAAGACCCCCATAACAATGAATTTCTTACTTAATTGTAATATTCATTTATAATCTGGGTTGTATAAGGGTAGAGCTCGGCTACCACATTTGATATTTTTGGATTTGTGCGGTGGTTCCCGACCACAACAGCCTATTATTCTTTTTTATGATTAGCTTTATAAATTGATTGATAATTTGTTTAGCTTTTGCATTAAGTGGCATGCTTTTCCTGGTTTCTTCCTTACTTTATGTATGGCCTAGATGTGGATTAGGCTCTTTAAAAAAAATAAATCTTTTACCCGACTTAACAACTCAAATTAAAAATTAAATAACTCATAACCTCACCTAAAGCTTAGGTTTAAAATCAATGTAAAAGAATTATCAACCCTTTAGCTGGATGAGCATTTCTTTTGTAATATCATGCACAAATGCATCTTATTTCACTCTTGATTGGAGGGCTTCCACCTTTGCTAGAGAATTTTTCCTTGACCTGTG
This sequence comes from Cymbidium sinense, assembly GCA_021442155.1. NCBI lineage: Eukaryota > Viridiplantae > Streptophyta > Magnoliopsida > Asparagales > Orchidaceae > Cymbidium > Cymbidium sinense. The sequence continues at coordinate 81,700,544 of CM038227.1, forward strand.
AGAGCCATGGTGGAAACTCACCTCCTCCCTTCTTGCTGATTTTGTCCAGTAACCTTCTTTCTCATGCATTAGTCATATGAAACTTATTAGCCTGAGTCAAATAATTGTCTAAAATAAAAATAAAATAAAATTTGAATTACACTAGATTTAGGTCATTTGAAGCATGTCCCTGTACATGATCTAGTCTCTTTAGGGAGTGAGTTTAAGGACTCTCTTTCTAAATAAATAACAGCCTAGCTATCTTGCATAAGCATAAAGACTTGCCTACAAGTATTTAAAATTGTAGGAGGAGTTAGTTGGCGGCCACCCCCAGGCAGTTGTAAGTCCGAGATGTCAGGTGATTTGTCCTCTCTTGTGGAGGCAAACTAATTACCCATTTTTGCCTTAGATATAGGTTGTGCTTTTGGCCCTAGCCAAAGCTCCCTAGATTTAGGTTCTGAGGTTGCTTCTCCCTTCATGGGCCATAAGCATAATTCCTCACCTCTTAGGCATTTCCTTAATCTTGTGTTAAGGAATCTTAATCCTAAATTTCTAATGAAAAATCCAACTCAAACAAACTAAATCAATTTCTAAAATGTAAATCCAAATTATAGGATATTTTGAGATGCTCGCTAGGTTTCCTAGTATCATGGGCATTTCCTACTTATCTTCCATTTTGGCTTCGATAATAACTCCCTCTTTTGATCAATCCCATTTTGATCTTCAAACATAAACCAATCGATTAATTGTCCTTCCTATTGAAATCTTCAAACACAATGATCATTTACCTTAATTGAGAGTTTTCCTAAGGGATCCCGCTCCTTAGGATGTAATTAACTATGGGGGCTTACCCTTGTAGGGAACTTAATGAATTCGATTTAAAATAAACTCTGCTTTACTTTTCCATGTAAAGTAGAGGAAGAGTCTCTGGTACATATGCATACCCATCATCCTTAGGAGTCTTTATTAAGGTGATTAGGTCCATTAAAGGGTAGTGACTTCTATCTTTCGAGATAGTACATTATTTCCTTGATGACATACTCAATCACCTAAATAAGTACATCTGCGGATCTGTGTGGCATCCTAAAAAGATGAATTTCTATATGTCTCCTCTTTCTTTTCTCCACAGATTTGAAAGGCGACTCCTATAAGGAATTTATTCAATATAATGGTTTAGTTTAATATAGTTTAATTTGAATGATATTTGTTTAATTTAGTAAATATTTAAAAGATTAAGTTTATTGTGTTTATTTAATTTCATGTATCTTGATTGTTTTTTTCAAATTTATTTAGTTTTAGTGTTTTTTTTTATTTTAAATTTTATTTTATAGATTTTATTTAATTTTATATGAGTTGTTGAATTCTATGGGTCAATATCTAACTGTAATACCTAATCTTCCTTACTCGCTTACCGATGGCTCTTAAATAGCATGTGCAGAACTGGTTAAGGTTTCCTTGACGATAATTTCTTCTTCTCCAATAAGGAATTTGATAGATACATGATATGTCAACACTACAACTCTAAATGTGTTGAGAAGAGGTTAGCCAAAGATAACATTGTAAGTAACAAGGGCCTCCACCACGATAAAGTTGGCCATGGCCATAAACAGGTTTATACCTTCTCTTTAAGTGATGGGGAGAGTAATTGTACCTTAAGTTTCTTTGTGTTATCTTGAGAAACCATACAATGGTCCCCCTATGGGTGCGAGTTCAAAATTCACTAGTCCCAACTTGTAAAAAAATGATTTAAAAATGATATTGATTGAGGTCCCCATATCAATCAAAATACTCCCCACTTGGTAATTGGCGATCAAAGCTGTCACTACAACTGCATCATTATAGGGATTCAAAATAGAAGGTTTATCCTTCTTTGAAAAACTCACTGGTATGATCATCATGGATGGTGCTTGGATTATTGTGTCGAGTTTACTTGTTCAGATTATAACCATTTTATACTCACCTCTTTGGAGGACTCGCCATCACCTTCAAAGATAGTGGGTATAACTCCATCAATATGAATAATATGTATAGGTACTAGTTCATTGCTAGCTTTAACAACCTATTTGTCATTCCTTCTAATAAACTCCTTGAGCTTCCCAACTATAGCAATTTGTCCACTAAGCTCTTCAAATGGTGACACTCCTCGGTGTCATGGCTGTGATCACAATGATAAGATTAATACATCGACCGATCATGCACTCCATCAACCTTTATGGGTGGTGGTCAGTTGAAATAATTTTAATTCTAGATCTCCTATATAAGCTTGGTCGTTGACAGTCTCAGAAGAGTCACTAGAGTGGGTTGTGCATAATTGGCTTCTAGATAGCGAGTAGCAAGATTTTTAAAGTTTCACCATGGTACTTCTAGTTGCCTTCTCTTCTCTATTCTTCACTTTTGATACCCATCCTTGGGTAGTTACTCCAAAGGTTTCTTTAATGAGTCTTTAGTCCTAGCTAATGATACTAGTTAGACCATTTCATTATACTCTTCAACATTGACATGATTATTTATAGTTCCAATATTTCAACAAGTGTCTTAGGTTATTAGAGTCCCAAGGCATACTTGAAGGGCCCCTTCTTCAAGCCTTAAGTGAGTGCTACTTGAGTGACTGTGGGTTTTAGATCTTTGCCTTTTAGCAACTCTTATCAAAAGAATGTAATGAACTTCTTTAGGGACTCACCAAGTTTCTGCCTCATTTATAAGAGAGCTTGAGAACTCTTTAGTGGCTTCAGGCCACTAGAAAACAACATGGCAAACATCTTTTTGAAGTCAGTGACTGGTGTTATGACTCTTAAAGGAAGGCATGATAACCACCTTAGGGCTGACTCTTTGAAAGTAGTGAAGAAGAGCTGACACTTTATTGCTTCATCTAAGTCTACAATGATGTGGTTGACTTGAATTATACTATATGGTCAGTAAGATCTATTGGTCTTTGCATGATTCAACATGTAGGATCTTCAACCTATAAGGAGGGGAAGCTTTAGTAATTTATATAGAGAAAGTATTGGTTGGCTACAACCACTTCTTTAACACACCCTCTTCTTTATTGATGTCATATGGTTTATTATTAGAGTTAGAGAACTCATATGGATGAGAGTTAGGAGCCCTAGATGAGTGTCTACTTTCTCAAGGAGCTCAATGAGTGGCTAATCCCACAGATCCTTCATTCTCCTTTTCTTTTGGGTTTTCATGGTCAGACTTCCTAATGGCCACTTGCACAAAGTGAGTGATCCTGTCCTCCATATCTTCAAAATCTTGTTGAGTTGCAAATTGCTACAAATTATACTCTATGTCTACTGAGTGATCTCATATTGAAGGTCGTGCTTCACTTTGCATCTGGCTTTTGGATTTTACACTCATCAACACCTACCACACCTAAATTGATGTTGAATCTAAATATGTCCATATATGGAGAAAGAAACTTCTTAAATAACTGGGAAATAGGATTAGATAAAATGACTTCAAGAATAAAGGTAAAAAAGTAAGAAAATATTGAAGAAATAATAAGCTTTATTGCTCAAAATTGGAGTATAAAGTATAGGGGTCTAGAGTAAGAGCCAAAAAGTCCTCCTGTAAGAAAGGAGTCCCTGTTTTATAATACCAACGAGTAACTACACATGGAAATATATATAAGGTAAATCTAGTACAAGTGATTTCCCACTTAAGTTGATGGCAATATGCATGTGAGCAAGTATGACTCTATTAGTTGATGAGGGAAAGTAGCCCATCATCAAACGAGCATGTGAGTTAGAATGAGACTGAGGAGAGTAGTGGACTCATTCTTTTGAGTAGTCACTTGCTACTAACAATTTGATTCATGCCTTATCCTTTGGGTTATTATAATCTACAGTGCTTGGCTTGCAAGATTAAGTTGATCTTCTCTTTTAGCAATTATACTTATTCTTGGTTGTCAGTACCATTTATGTGAGTACAGTTGCCATTATAAAGAGACTACCTTAGGACTACCCATTACATTGGGTATACAAAGTGAGTGTAATGAGGTGTATGGAAATGGCTAGGGATGAGATTAGAGAAGAAGAAAATGCAATGAGTACTTATGATAAACAACTTCATAAATTTGATAGTTCTCAATAAGTGGCTAATGTTAACTATTTGTCCCTTTGAATTTTAAAGAGATGTCTCCTCTGATTTCTTCAGCTCCATGACCACCAGTTTCTGCATACCAACAGGATTGTCATAGTAGGTACACTCCAACCAATTGAACACATGATGAATAAGAACTTATTCTACTAATTTCTCACATAATTTTCCAAGCTAGACATCCTGAAGTGAATCATTGAAAACTAAATGGTGCCATCTTAGTGACCTTTAATAGAGAAGGTGAGTCAAAACATATTCAAGTTCCATGGGATTTCTTGACACCTCAAAGGTAAAATTAAAACTTATCACAATTACTAAAGAGTTTGGTTATACTTGAGCTTGCATAACCTTATAAAAATCTTGATATTAGTTGACTCAACACACAATGAAATTAGAAGGTTGAAATTGAAGTGTTCAAAAGGAATGTTGAGTTTGTTATTATAAATAATATTAACTCTCTCATCCTTATCTTAACAAAAAAAAAATCTCATCCTTATCTATTGCCCATACAAAATAAATTGGCATTACTATAACAATACCCAAGGAACTCCACATTGACCATCTCAACAACTAAGGAAGAGAATAAATAGAAATTAGCCTTAAAGAAAGCATGACCAGTCAATTGATCAAATTGAGCTTGAACTAAGCTTTAATTGAGTTTGATTTTGATTGATGTTGGGTCATTTAAGTAAGAGTAATTTTAAATAGTTTAGGTTAATTTTGGATTTAACTCTTTTAGGCCTAAATGGGTCATATTGGGTCAACTTAGCCAATTGATCAAATTGAGCCAAATTGGGTAGGGTTTAAGTATATTTGGAGTTTTGGATTTTAAATGATCGATCAGTGGTACTTGTGGGAATATTTATGACACCACATAGTAGGTAATCAAATTCATCATTAAGGAATAAATATATTATCTCGGAAGATAAACATGTTATCCTATAATGGATTTAATCACTTAATAAGGACACCTAAGGTTAACGGGTCTTGTTAATATTCTAGAGATTCTTCCCTTGAACTGCATGAAGAGTAAAATAAGGTTTATTTTATACTAGGATCATGGTTCTGTATAAGGGCAATCCCTTATAGTTAAGTACATCTTAGGAATAAGGACCTCTTCCTAAGAATACTCTTGATTGAAGAAATAGAGATTTATTTCTATGGATTTCTAAGTTGATTGTAATGAAAAATCATAATTTGGAATTTCAAAAGGGAACACTACAAAGTGGAAGGAGTTCTGTTGGAAGCCAAAAGTGATCGAGTAGGAAATGTCCATAAATACTAGGATACCTAGTGAACATTTGAACTATCCTACTATTGAGCTTTAAATTTTGAGTTAAAAGTTTATTAGAGATCTAGGGCTTATTTTCTAGCAGCACAAGATCATAGAAATGTCTAGGATTAAAGAATTACTCTAGTAAGATGCTTCAGATCCTAAGTCTGTAATTACTTTTGACCCAAGTCAGTGGCTCAGTCTAGTTTGAATTTTGGAAATTATTGGTTTTTTCTCTTACTTGAGAAAGGAAACCTATCCCTGACTCTTCTGGACTTATAACCTACCTGAAAGGGCTGCCATCTAACACAACCTAAGCAAATTTTAAATCCATGATGTAAAGTCTCATGAATGCAAGATGGCTAGGTTATTGTAATTTTAGAAAGAAATCTACAAACCTAGACTCACTCCCTAAACCCTAAGATCATGTTGGGTAGGATATGTACTTAACTAATGCAATAAATTTCAACTTTTATATCTTGACTCACAATTTATTTAAGACTTTTGGGGTATGCAATTTATGCTTATAAGGAGATGCAATTAGAAGTGGTCATTGGCCAGATCAAGAAAAAAGATAGACTTCCATGGTAAGGTGGTAATCCACAAAAGTCAAATGCCCCTTATGTACAATGGGTGAAGCATCCAATTCAAGAATTTAGAATAATATGCTATCATGGTTTGCAAAATCTAGTTATTTCTAGTTGATTTTAAGTTCTTCCTAAGGCTTTAATTTATGTGAGAAATTTTGAATTTCTTTATTTCTATTTAAGTGGTTTTGATTTAGGTTAGGTAGAAAATTTTAGTTTTTCTAAGAGCCTAATGTCTAGGCATTTATCACAGAAAACACAGAAAGAAACCTAGAAAAGCAGGTTGATTTTATTGAGCACCCAAAATAAATCAAGAAAAATTTATATTAAACAATATGATAATGCAGCCGGGTACACCCTAAAGGACAGAGAAAAATGGGCAGTCGAGCTCTGCCCTTATACATCCCTGCCAAGAACTACAAGTATAGATTTATGGGTCTTCCTCCATGACCATCTCCTTCTTCAGGGACCTCCTTTAGGCTTCACAGGTGACCACCACATAGTAGGGTCAACTCATGATATTTCTAGACCCCATAGATCCTAACCTAATTATAGGCTCAAATTATATTTAAAATTAAAAAAAATTCTTAAGCCATGCAAAAAAAATGTTAAAAAATGTCAACAACACACTAGTAGTTATATTTATAAACATATGGGCTTAACATTAGTTTCTTGCCAAGCCCACCTGTCCTATCAGGCTATACTTAGGGACTTAAGCATACCTACAAGAAAATAACATTTATATATAATTTATTATAGTGGTTCCTTTTTAGAACAACCCCTTGTAGAAGACAACATTAGTTCTAGAAAGAACATCTTACAATCCAGTCCAATGGGTAAATAATCATAACCTTCCAATTTAAAATATTACACTACAAAATAATAAAATATTACATAACATCATAGAATTTCACAGATTAGCCTAATTAAATCTAGGGTCGATGACCTAATATTCAGGTGTATGAAAAAATGGGATTGTGTGGTAGGACTGTACTAGGTTTTTTTAAAGTTCAAGTTTCAATTCAAGTTTCCAATATTTAAGCTAATTAAATTTTGAGACTTTTTAATTTTCATAATTTCACTTCATAGGTATGTGTCTTTGCTATACTAGAGATTCAAGGTATCAAGACCTCTTCAAACCAGTAGCCTTATGACCTCGAGTATCCAGACTATATACCATATGTTGTTAATTATGAAAAATTTTATTTTTACTCTTTTAATTTCTTAAAATTGGTTTAATTTACCATGCGTGATTTCAATTTAAATGATTTAATAATTTTCAATTTTACTTTTATTTTTGGATTCATTTTATGTTAAGATAAAATTTAAAGTTATCAAGAATGAAGAATATAATAAGTTTCACTTTGAGTGGAACCCATTCTATTCAACATCGTCAATCCTACTAGAGTGAAGTCTTTACCTTAAAGTAAAGATTCATTCTAAGGATCAAATTAAGATCCTAAGTATCTTGATTAACTTTTTCTTAAGTTCTATCAAGTTGGGTTTATTATTATTTTTATTAAAATTTTAATTTTAATTAAAATTCATTCTTCTTAATGTTGATTAATGTTTAAATGATTTAATTTATTCGCTACTTCAGTTTTTATTTTGTTTTGATTAGATGCTTATTTATTTCCATATGTTTTAATTATTTAATTTTCTTGATTTAAATTGATTTCATTCATTCATTTCATTAGTGTTAGGTTTATTAATATTTATGTTCATTTAATTTTTATATTCAATCCTTTTAATTTGGTTCATTATTCATTTGATTAAGTTTATTTTATTTTATTTTAACTAAATTAATTTCATTCATTATTTCCTTCAAATTATTTAATTCAAGTGATTAAGTTTATTTAATTTAATTATTTCATTAAAGTATATGTCTATTAATATTTATGTTCATTTAATTTATTTAAATCTTACTTAATTCATTTAAATTGATATTATGATTCATTCTTGATTTAGTTTAGGTTTTGGTTACACCAAGTGTTAAGATTAGCTCAACCCCTTTGGATTAAATTTTGATTATTATAACCTAAGGGACTTAGGCTATTTTGGGCACCAATCCTAACATAGGCCATTTTAAGTTACTAAATTACTTTAAGTTTAATTGATTTTGTTAATCACTTTTATTTTCAATTAGAATTATATTATTCATTAACTTAAATAGACTTAAGAAGTTTTCACATGTGTACTATACTAATATCTTAATTCAAATTTTAGTTTAATTTCACAAATTTATTATATTTTAATTTCATAATGTATTGATTAATTTATCATTTAAATTCACTTGATTTTAATTATATTCACATTTCATGAATGTTATTAGTATTATGTTAAAGAATTTATATTAAATTACTTGAATTCAATTCTAATTTTATTATTGGTTTTAGTTAGGTTATCTTATGTTAATATTTAATTTCTTAAAATGATATTGTACTCATTTTAACCTAAGTCATACTAAAGTTATTTAATTATGATTAAATTTATTTATGCTTTAGGATTATATGATTTATTCACTTAAAACAAATTTAGGGAATTTTCATAACAATGAGTTTTATATTTAAATATGAATTTCAAAGTTTAATTAGTTCTAATTTTATTTGATTAATTAGTTTTTTATGGATTTCTTAAATTAGTTATTTAAGATTTCATCAAATTTCATGGTTCTTAATTGTTTCATTAAGCTATAATGCATAATGAATGGATTTCATAACTATGCGATTTTGAAAATTTTTCTTTAAGTGTTCTGATCTTAATTGAAATATTCCAAGCTGATTTCATGAATTTTTATAATTTATATATATTTTTTTTGATTTAATATTTCCTCTAAATTGACCTAGAGAATTGGAAATTTAATAACTTTCAATCCAAATATCAATTTATCTTAAAAATTTTATGGCAAGAGGGGTTTCTTGCTAATTTGATTTTCCTAAAGTTTCACTTTAATCTTTTGCGTATTTTAAGACTAATTAAAGTTTTAATTATTACACTAAAACCTAAATCAAGCATAATTTAGGTAAAATTACTTAGGGGCTTTAATTTTCTTAGATTCATCTCTGGAAGATGTATCCATAAAGGGTTTATTTAAATTTGTTTGATTTCTAGTTGATTTATTATGATTTTTCTAAATTCAACTTGATTAATTGATTTAATTATTTATTATGATTTAATTACTTTATGGATTATTGAATTCAGAGGATTTCAGTGGGTTATTTATATTCATTATAGTTTATAATGATAATTTAATGGTAATCTTATAATTTTTTATGATTTTATTAATTTTATATTAATTTATTTCATTAAAATTAGGGTTTAAGGTTTGTAAGTCAACATCTTTTGATTTATTTTTAAATAAATAATGCAACATTTTCCTAAAGTATATATTGACCCTAATTTCATTTCCCAAAGTTTCAACTTAATTGGAACAGTGGTTTAGGGTTAGGGCTATTAACGAGCTAATTTTGAGCTGATCTGAGGCTAGCTCGAAATCGGCTCGAAATATTTTCGAGCAGCTCAACATCGATTCATGGCTCGAATCATTCAATTTCGAGCTAGCTCGGCTCATTTTCTAATCAATTTTGAGCTGGCTCACTTTGATTTGAGCCAGCTCAAATTGAACATTTTCAACATTTTTTTGGCTTGAATTCGAATGGAGTTGGCTCATTTTGATCGAGTAGTTCGAATTTAATAAAATGTTTAATAATAATTTTTAAAAATTGAATTAAGTTCATGAAATAAAAAAAATGATTTTCAAAGAAATAATATTTATACTTATAAATATATTATATTTATTTTAAAAGATTATAAGTTATAACTTTATACACTTAATTTTAGGAATAATTTTATTGTTACAAACTTAAAAGTATTATATATAAATTTAAATATTTTTAATAATAGATAAATTTGATTCGATCTAGAGCTAGTTCGATCTAATCTGTGTTCAGCTCGAGATCAACTCAAAAAAAAGTTTGATCCAAATCTTTGGCTCATAGCTCAACTCAATGTAACCAATTCGATCTCGATCCGATCCAAATTTTGATTCAATTTTTGAGTGATCCTCGATTTTTGAGCTAAACTAACAATCTTATGTAGGGTTAATTTGAGTTTGATTATTTTAATTCAAACTGAAATTAATCTAAAATTACCCAATGAAAATTAGGGATTTTGGGTTTAATGGATTCCTCTTATTGATAGGAATCCATAGTCTTTAATTGCATTTTTTATTTACATTTTATATTTTATGATTTTTTAAAGTTTTTGCTAATTTTTATTAATCTTTAAATTAAGAAAACCCAAATTTCCTACTTAAATGCATCAGAGCCACATGGCACCGCTTTACACGTGGCACCGCATAATTCGTCCATGCGGGATCCATATGGATCGCACGTTCTAATGGCGGCTGGACACAGTTTGATCCGGACTATCTGATCGAAGATCGGATGGCTCGGATCAAACTCATGGTTTCTTATAGGGGTTTAATCTATTGGTTTAACTAAATCTCAACCATCCATTCCAAATAGAAGGAATGAACAACGAAGATTGCATCTTATTCGATGGTGGTGGAAGCCGTGAGCCGTTCATCAATTCTGAATGATTTTCGGTGATCCAACCATTGAAATCGCCTGATTTCAATTCCAAATCCATCAAGGACTCATATAGATCACATCTATATAGCTCAATCTCACTTGATATTAAGTTTCTTTCATAGAGGACTTAAACCAGAAGTAAAGGAGGTTGGGTTTAATGCATACCTCACCGACAGAGATCTCAAGTGGCGGGGATGACTTGATTACCTTCGTGGAGGTGCGACAAGCCTTGGGGAAAGAGGAATTGGATTGCCTCTTAGTGGATCAGTGTGGAGACCAAGCTTCGTACATTTTTTGGCTTGCTGATGGTGTGGAAGTTAGGGAAAGATTGCACTCAACTTCATTTTTCTCAAAGATGGTGAGGGGATGCTCAATTGGACTTGAAATTCTCTCTCTCTCTCTCTCTCTCTCTCTCTCTCTCTCTCTCTCTCTCTCTCTCTCTCTCTTTCATTAGAGGCCGAGAGCTTCTTATGTAAGAAGGCTTTCCTTGGTCAGTTAAGGTAATTACCACCGTTGGAGGCTAGCTCCAAAGGGTGGTCAATTAATTGAGATGGATCTAAGGTAGTGAGGTTGAAGAGGGGAAGAGGAATCAAAGGGGTATCTTGGATAAGGGAGAAGCTTGTTTGCATATTCCACCTCATTTATCCATGTGATGTTTCCCTCTTTTAGATGCATTTGTATCATCCTAATCCACTTAATTTTGACCGCCACATATCCTAAACTCATTTTTGAATAGGTTTAAATGTTTTAGGATATAATTAGTGGAAGCTTTAGGGTCACATTCTCACCTTTCATTCATTTAGATTTAAATAAATTGAAATGATTAATTGACTTTAGATTTAGGCTCAATTATGTTTAATTAATGATTTATGATATTTCATTTAATTAATTTCTTTAGGTATTTTTTTTTAAGTTGATTTTTTCATTTCATCTCAACTTGACCCATTTAGGCTTAAATGGGTTAAGTTAATTTTAATTAGGTCAAATGACCCATTTGGCTTAATTAAGTTTTATTTAGATTTCAATCATGCTTAATCACATGTGTGAGATGCTTTGGAATGATTGACCTCTATTGGTTTGAAATTAATTTTAATTTTGACTCATTTTACTCAAATTGGGCATAATGTGTTAAGTTGGATTCATTTGGGTCAAATGACCAAATTGGACAAATTAGTCTCAATGACTGATTTGATTATGTTTTATAATCATTTTTAAATGATTTTGAACAGTTATTTGGTTGACTTTAATTTGATTTGGATTTAAATTTAAAAAGGTACATTTAAGCCCGTTTAGATCAAATGATCTAATTAGCCTGATTAAGTCTTTAATGATTATATTTCTTTAAATTCATATTTAAACAGGTTTATTTTATCATTTGAACCATTTGAAATGATTTCATTTGGTCAAATTTTGGTTGGTTGATATTTAACTTTATGGGGCCCACATAAAATCAATCCTATATCAAAAAGGGTTGACCAAATTTGACTTTAATTTGGATTTAGTTTTATGCTTGTCAATTGATTTCATGGTTTCATTTAATTTTGATTTAGGTTTGTTTTGATTTAGCTTGAATTTCTTTTAAGTTTAGTTGACTTTAGGGTTAAATAGAATAATTAAGTTTATTATCCTATTCACATTGATTTAAGTTTGCTTAGATTTAGTTTTCAATTATTTTGAATTTAGATTTAAATTTAGTCCAGGTCTATCTAATTTTATTAAGTTAGGTTAGACCTTAAAAAGATATACTAGGTCACTAAGTGAAGTGTCCTGAGTGTCTAATGAAGAGATTCTTAATCTAAGATTAGGTATCCTAATTATTAACTTTAAAAATGATGTTAATCTCATTTAAAAATGAGGTCAACAATACTAAATTTAATTTTGATGTAATTTAGGTTATGGTGATCTAGGTGGGGCAAATAGGCTAATTGGGCTAAGTGGGGTCGACTAGCTTACAAGGCCAATGTATTTTATTTTGGTATTTGAAAGGGGTTGTATTTGAATTTGAGATTAATTTGCAGTCAACATGTCTTGGTCATGAAGTTTGGTTTGAGATAAGGTTTATGGGTTCCGACCAAACCTTAGTCAGGTTTGACCATAGGGTTGAGCTCTATGAGTTACCTAAGCTTAGCTTAATGTTCTTCTAACCACTAGAAGTGTCTTAATTCTAAGAGAACCTTAGTGTCTAGATCAAATCCTAGAACAAGGATGATAATTGTCAACCACACCAAAAGTAAAGTCAATAAAAGGATCCCTAATAGGTGTGGTATAAGTGTAATGGATAAAGTACATTGCACGTACTGACGTTGATCGAGCTAGTCAAATAAATTTGAGGGATAATAAGCAAAGGTGCTTGTACCATGCTTAAGTCATAAGTGAATTCAGTGAAGGTTGAGAGATAGTTCACTCCAAAAATAAAGACAAACTCAACAATCTTATAGGAGCTGGGGCATGGAGTAGGGGTGTCAAAAATTGACTTGACACGATAACATGACTCGAACCCGACTTAAAAGATTTGGGTTTGAGTTGACCAGAATAATTTTTGAGTCGGGTTTAGGTCCAAGAAATTGACCATTTAATTATTCAGGTCAGGTTTGGGTTGACACGCTAACCCGAAATTGACTTAATTTTTACTCAACAACTAGAATTTGATTCATCTTTTATTCTTGAACCTCAAGATTGACCCAATTTTTTTGTGATTCTAAATTTGACTTGATTTTGATATGATTTTGACTTAATATGTGTAAAATAAATCATTCGGGTCATGTTAAGGACAATCAGGTTGAAGGCAGGTCGAATTTGGTTTGAGCTTTTAGGGTCAAGCCTATTCAAGTTGGGTCAGTTTCAGATCAAGAGAATATTTTACAAGAGTTTGGACAAGAGTGTATTTTGGAAGAGAGTTAAATAATGAAATAAACTTCTTAAATAAAGTTTAGTCTATGAAAATTTTGGCCAAGGTAAGAAGAAACAAGTAGGAAATACAAAGAAGAATAATAAATATGGAAGGCATTTAATTTAAATTTTAAATTCAAAATTCAAATAAAAAAATTTGAATTTAAAATTAATGAATTCAAGTAAGTATGGGATGTTCAACCATGGAGGGAATATGCTTAAATGTATTTTACATAATTAATAAACTTTAATTAATTAAGGAAGAGATTTGAAATTAATTTAATAAAAGAAATCAAATATTTTTCATTATATGGGATAGTCAATGCTTTACTGAAATAAATTAAACTTCAATTAATGATATTCAATTAATTAGCAATAAAGAGAGATTAATTAAGAAGGAATTTGAAATTTAAACACAATTTTTATTTAAATAAAAAAAGATTTTGGTGGACGAGCTGAATATTACCAAAAACAAAAATTCAAAATTGAAAAGTGCATTAAATCCTAAGCCATTTGATTTTAAATTTTAAATAAATCAAATTAATTCAAAAAAAAAACTGAATAAAGACAATTAGAATAAACATGGGGAGGCCTAAGTATGCCAAAATTAAATAAAATAAATTTGAAAATAATTTATGGCATGATTCAAAATTTAAAATTCAAAATAATTTAAATTTTAAAAATTCTCAAATAAGAAAACTATTAATGCTTTAAATCAAATAAATTAAATAAAATATATCATGATAAAAACCAATAAAATTTCATCCAAAACATTCCATAAATAAATAAACCAAATTTAATAGTGAATCAAGCCAATATACAATATGATATTAAAAATATTCAAATTCTAAATTCAAATAATTTTAGAATTTGAAATTCCACTAAATGAGGAGAAATAATATGGTATTAAACTAAATAAATCACACTAAATTCCTCATCCCAAAATCATCAAAATTTTGGGTGAAACTAAATTGTGATGATAGTTTTGATAGGAGATGGAGAAAATAAAAGGATAGGAGAGAGAAAAATAATAATATAGATTATTCATGAATAATTTCACTCTCATGAAACAACAAATGGTTAATTAATAATACCAAGCATAAAAATAATTAAATGAAGTGTGAAATAAATCCAACACACTTTAAGACACAATGGATATGGCTTAATCTAATGCAAGTACTTAAATTATCCAAAAAGGTTAATTTAATGAGTAATTAAAATATCATGCAAATAAAAATGAAAAATTATATAAAAATTTAAATAATGATATGAAATTATTTAAGCCATTATTTTTATATTACTAAGCTCTTATTTGTCTTATTATTGCATAACCTAAGAAATTTTTTGAACTATCCTAATCCAGCTGATATGACTTTCTTGATTTGACTAAGCAAGATGAGTCTAGTGAATTTTCTGAAACACTTGAAATAAATAATTAGTAGCTTAAAGAATATGTATTTATGATCAATAAAAATATAAATTAAGAATGATAATCATAATGATTATTGTGGATAATTTATTCTATAAAGAAATTATTAGTTCTTATTACACAAGGTGTATACTCAATAATCTCTCCTCATTTGATGATGATAAACCAATGTTGGTGTGAAGGATAATTATAATATTATAAAGATTTTTGCCCCCCTCACTAAATGCATATGTGAGAAATTAAAAGTCTAACCAACATCAATATTTCTCCCCCTTCTGAGTTATCAAAAGGTTCATAATAATATAGAAGTTGGTTACATCAATATCATCCCTTAATTAAGTACAAAAGTAAATTATGTGTGAGAGGATAAAATAATTAAAGATTAACATGCTTGATATTCTCCTCTTATTTAATGTAAACCAACATATAATTTTTTAATATGAAACTGACTTTGAATAAACATGTAAATGAAGGCAAATATCATGTGATGAAAATATACAATTAAGCATAAGAAAGATACAAACATGTTTCTAATATAAAATTTTAGCAAAATTTAAAGCAATTTGATGTTCCACATCTTAACCATTCAAAATAAATAATATTTTTGATGGTAATGACAGCATAAAATACCAACAAAAATATATCTTATCATCAAATCAAATGTTAATTGATGAATAAGGGATAAAAAATTATAAATTTGCATGAATATTGCAGATATATATTATAAGAGAATTTCTAATCTTGCAAAATGATTCATAAAGCTAATTTCATATTTATTCCAAATTAATGCATACAAGCTAATTTATGAATCATATCCACTTTTTAACATAAGCTAAGATAAATTTTGAATGAAACTTGGCTTTAGTCTTTCAAAATTATTTGAGGCTAATTTTGAATCTATTATATGAAACTTGGCTTCAATCTTTCAATCATATATCTCCAAAGGTAGTGTAATGAAACCTAAGCCCTTCTCGCCTTGTTCAATGAATGCTTTCAACATCATCTTTTTAGATTGAAGTTTAAAGATGTCAATCCTTAAGAAGATGAGGGTTCTTAGGCTCATAATGTTGGCTGATGCATCTTGATCAATAACCACACTGAATAATTTGAACTTGCTATCATCTACTGTAATGTAAAGAGAATGATTGTACTCTATCATCCCAAGCAATAAGTCTTCATCTAAGAAGGTAACTCCTAGGACTTCCATTGATAAATATGCCTCTTCTTTAATTGAACCATTAGCATCCAATGAGCTAAGCATATCTTAGGATCAAGCAGTGCTTTGA
This sequence comes from Cymbidium sinense, assembly GCA_021442155.1. NCBI lineage: Eukaryota > Viridiplantae > Streptophyta > Magnoliopsida > Asparagales > Orchidaceae > Cymbidium > Cymbidium sinense. The sequence goes on from CM038227.1 coordinate 81,716,680, forward strand.
TTAGCGACTCCCTTATTTCTTTGGATAAAACAAGGGTGTCATATATTCTTAGATTTGTTGGCAACTTTCTAAGATGTGCCAAAATGTTGTAGTCAACCTTAGGCTGGCCCTCTAGAAGCATATCCAAAGGTGGAGCATCTCGTGGAGGGGTTATCTGCTCACTAGAACCAATGATCTATTTACCCTTATCTTAAGGTGCTACCTTGGGAGGTAGAACTTTGCCACTACGGAGGTTGGTTTTAATCTCTTCTTCAGATAGTGAGCTTGTGGCAAGTTCTATCAACACATTAGACATACCTATAATTTCTCCTAATAGATCTTCAAAGTTGGATGACTCCAAGTCTATCTCTAGTGGTGAATCCAAAAGATTCAGAAAATGGAAGTCTATTTCTGAATCATAGAGAAAGTGATTAGAATTATTTAAATTATAATTATTATTACTTGGAGAGCTATCAATAGGAATGGAATCATTAAGGCTATTAAAAGTAGAGAAGATGTAAGCATAACCTTTTTCTTCATTGATTTACTTAATTTTGGTGGTATAAAGTAGAAACTAAGTAAAGTAAGTGGCTCGAGTGGCTTAGTGCCATTATTCATAGATACAATGCTCATGGTGATAGTAGTATAGCTGGTTGAAGTGATAGTTATAGAACTGGGGATGGGAATGCTGGACTTAGATTGTGGTTGTTCTGGTGGGCTATCCTAGGCATGTGGTGACTATTACTATTGCTTGGCTTCCACCCCCTCCAAGTTGCCCTTCACAACTGGTATGCCATCTAAGTATTGGAGGTTTAAGCTAAGTCAGGCACCTGTAGCAAAAGTTTCTTGATTTTAGAAATAATTTTTTTAGAGCTACATGATAAGGAGATATCCCAACCTTCTTTAGTCTTAAGAGGATCAAATGATTTCCCAGAGATTACTTTAATAAAGCTAGAGGGTTGTTCTACTAAGTATTCTTTGGGTATCACTATGGCTCTTGATTTGTAGCTTCACTGAAGCCAATCTTTAAAGGTAAAACTATCCTCTAAGACATGACTTAACATGTGATGGTAGGGGCAAAAGTTAGAATCATCACTTCTGCCCACTTCTTTCAACTTCCTAGGTTTGGTTAGCTGAAAGTTAGGCTTCATAAGAAGATTCTTGAAGATCTTCCTGACTACCTCTCTCTTGAATGAATATGACTTTTTGAGTTTATCAGCAAGAGTAGGTAGAAAGTAGCTACCTGGTGGGGGATACTAATATCATTATTGTGGAGGCTATTGTGGTGGCCAAGAAGGTGGAAGTGGAAGTGGGAGTGGAGGCTGTTAAACTTTAGGCCTCTCAAAATGTACTCTCATGGGTTGCTTCCATTTTTCCACTGCTGACACAACTCCTGGTTTCTTCTCAAACACTTTCTAAGGCTTTGGCTTTTAATGATTGATCTTAGATGGATAACTACTTGGCTTCCTCTTGTAGGCTAGTTGCCTTTTTGATTAACTTCTTAAATATTTTAATTGTAAAAAATTTAAGCATGAAAGAAATCATGCCATGGATATTCTCGAGGAGAATTTCAATGGAAAATTTCTTTTGGATCTGTGATTCATTATGCATATTTAGGTTTTGCAACATAAGAATATAATCAATTAGAGACTCTTTAGGTTTTTATTTCTCTACGATAAGGTCCCCTACAGTCACCCTTTGCTGAGCTCTAATGAATCTCTTTATAAATAATTGCTCTAGCTCTACAAAGGACTTCATCGAACTATTGGGTAGTTCAGCATGCCAATCAAATGCTACTCCAAATAGCCTATTGATAAATTGTTGGAAGAGTAAGGCATTTTTACCACCTGCATTGCAATAACTAGCCTTGAAGTGTGCAATATGGTTCTTAGGGTTCCCACTACCATCAAATAACTTGAAAGATGGTGCTATAAAGCCTTTGAGGTATTGGACCACATCAAATTCCTCCAGGTAGGGTCCACCCTTTGGAACTGATGAGGTGCCTTGGATTGCGCCAATGCCTCCTTCAGTTGCTGTTCTACCATCCATTTTATGTCCTCTCCTGAATGGCTATATTATCTATGCCCTTTTTCCAATTTCTTCTTCTAATAGAGTAATGTTTTTTTTATCGGCCTACAATATGTGCTAACTTTGGCATATCAGTCTTCATAGGGATGGGGAGTCGGTTTACTCACGAAGGCTAGAATGACTGACATTAACTCCTCCATCCTTCTCTCTGAATGATCAATATAATCATTCTTCAACTTTGACTAATGCAGAAGTCATTGAGTTGAGTCTAATGCCTTACCTTCCTCAACTATAGCTCCCTGTGCTTTAGTGCTATGATGCTGCTCTTTGAGGGAAGAAGTTCTAATCTCTACCATATGGACTTCTACTAAGTCATCTAGGAGGTCATCCTCCTCCATGTCAAAGTTAATCTTTTCTTCATCACTTACTTCCCTCTCCATATCTTTAAAGGCTACCTTATACTCTACTAGGATTTCTTCAAAGGAATGACCATCTATATTCTTAAGATCTATAGGGATGTTCTTCAAAGGAATGACCATATGTATTCTTAAGATCTATAGAAATGTATTCAAGGTGATGATTCTCCACCGCATGACCACCTATAAGAGAGCACTGAACACCTTGGGCTAATGATGTACTAACCATGACCAACTCAACTAGCATGGGGACTTCTTCCTTATCCTTCTTCTTTTCATCTATCTCCCTCTCACCCTGCTAAGTTGGTAAAGCAATGGAAACACTCTTAGGATGCCACTCCTTCTTCTCTATTAATGATGTAGAAGGCCGAATAAGAGCTCGACCTCACATTATTAAAGTGTGTGGATAAAGTGTGGCCTCTATTTTGCAATCGTATCACTAAAGTGGGGATTTCTTTCCAGATGCAGATTTTTGGTATTTGGTAAGAACTTTTGACGGTGCGACATGAATAGGTGATTGTGAATGGTAGATCGAGTGATGCGGTGGAATTTACCACATCTCTACTGAAGATCTCCTCCTCTGGTCAAAATCGATAATAACTATGCCATCTAAATGACCAACTCTATTAGCTTGCCAGTCAGGGTGGCGATCAACTAAAGTTGAGGCTACTGACTGTCTAACAAACCTCCTCCTATCCATCTTGGCCATATGGGCGTCTATCTCAGCCTTTGTGGTTCTTCCTATATTAATCTGATCTCTAACACTCTTAGGACCACTTGCCTAAAATCATGAATCAAAGCAGACTCTAAACATCCATGTACTCTCCTTACTCTCGTGAGTACATACCTCAAACCATCATAGGGCTTCCTCCTCTCCTTATTTGGTATCTCATACTCAATAGGCTATTGGAGTGATGATGCTATCCTTCTGACATCTTCCTCTCCTTGTGCAAATGAAAGAGGGTGAAACCTGTTACCTCTAAAGAGAGGAGAGGTCTCATAAGGGGAACCATCCTCAACTATATGAAATGCAAACTCTATCTCCCTAGTCATCCACTCATAGAACTTATTCAACTTGCAGTTCTTATTGCGATGCTAAGTTTTAGTCAAAGGGACATGGTGAGAGCTAGCACCAACCTTAAATATGGAAGGGACAACCTCTGACATGAGAATTGCAATCCCTTTAGAGGCCAGGGTTATTACATAGGCGGTGCTAGCCTTAGCTACTTTAATGGTAGGCATAGCTAGGACTTGTGGTAGGGGAACCTTTATAACTTTCCTATTCAAAGAGGGGAACTCAATATGAAACTGCAAATCAAACTACAAAAATGGCTTCTTATCAACCACCTACTCTTTACTGACAGCGCTGAGGGCAGTGCCATTGGAGGTGATCTTGAAGTATTCAAAACCTATGCCAAACTTGATAATGCGAGCAATGGTGAGTAAGGCTTCATTTAGGGCCAAATCTGCAACATAAGCAAAGGAGAAAATAAGCTTCTCGGAAGCCATGTTTTTTTTTGTTTCTTGAGTATGGAAAGATTGGGGCTTTATCTCTGTTTGAAAAGAAGGCAAGGGGTTATAAGATTTAATTTTCATCATTCTTTGTTTAAATTTGAACTCTTATTCAACAATTTTGGTTGTGCTAGATTGGGATAGTATTTTGGAGAGATTTTGTTTGAGAGGGAGACTTTTATTTTGAACTTCACTATAAAATGACTTTAATAGATTTTTAGAACAATCAATGAACCTAATTTTTCCAAATTTAGGTGTGACAATAAGTTCAAAGACTTGATGATTTCTTTTGAAACTGTATGATTTATTTATTAAGTGTTATTTTGATTCAACTACACTTATTTGGGATCTAATAGGGGTTCTAGAACCTTCTAGAGAGAGGCTCTAAAATAAAGAAGAAGTTGGCAACACTTGTCTAAGGATAAAATAGGCAAGGAATCCAATAGAAGGAAGGATAGTACTAGACTTATGCAAGACATAAGTCCACTATCGATATTTGGAGATAATGGTTGACTACTAAAGATGGATAGAGGAATTATCCCTAGTGGAGTCACCAAAAAAATTTATGGTGTTTTAATTTGGATTTATTCATAGGGACACCATGCAGATCTTAAGGGGTACTAATTAAAATGATCAAGTATGACATTAAGGAATGATGTACTATCTTAAAAAATAGAAACATCACTCTACAATGGACTCAATTACCTAATAAGTACTTTTAAAGCATATGGATGTACATATATACTTGAGATCTTTCTCCCACTTTACATGGATATGAAAGTTGGGTTTATTTTAAGCCATGTTCTTTAGTTAACTATTGAAGCAAGCTTTTATAGATAATTACATCCTAGAAAATAGAAATTTTTAAAAAACACGTTCGATTAGAGTAGCCAACTAATGTCTCCAAAGATTTTAAAGTTTCATAATCAAAGAGTTGGTAATTTTTGGAAAGCAATCACGATGACTCAAGTGGGAAGAATTTTTTACAAATTCCAAAAGAGAATGAATAGGAAGCATCTATGATACAAGGAAACCTAGTGAATACTTTAATCTATCTTATAATGAGGCTTTATATTTTTGAAAGAAATAAAATTAAATTAAATTTTAAGTTGAAAATTTTATTAGAATGTTAGGGCTTAGATTATAATAACACAAGATTATGTAAATTCCTAAGAAGTGAGGACTTACACTCATAGAAAAAGAGAAACGAGTAGCCTTTGAACCTATGTATAAATTTCTCTAGCATAAAATACGAGCTTGAATTAAATCTACTTGAGGAAAGTGGAACATGTTGATTCACTTCCACTAGAGAGAGTGGACCAACCTTAACTCTTCTAGACTTTCAAATGCCTGGAGTGGTTGGCATCTAATACCTCCTATGATTAAAAGTCATGTAGGCTGGTCTTATATAAGTGCAAGAGAGTTGAGTTATTGTTTATTAGAAAAGAATCTAGAGCCTAAAACTCACTCTCTAAGAGACTAGCTCATATTTGGTGTGCAATTCATGACTTAGACTAATGCGATAAAATTTATAAAGTTTTTATTTATTTTGACTCACCAATTTCTGGCTAAGGCTTGAGAGAATTTATGACTAGATGCATGATAAAATTAGATTATGGGCTAAATCAATGAGAAGGAGTGTCCTCCACTACAAGGGACTATTCTTAAAGGCCAAGCCTTACCCCTTATCATGCAAGAATGGAGACCCCCTATTTACAAGAGTGAAATAATATGCATGCATGATGTTGGAACATACAACTAAGGGGTTGTTAAATCTTTTATTTCTTGATTAAGATCATAGTATTTAAAATGAGGTCATGAGTTGATTAAGATTTAATTGAAATTATTTATTGGGGTAGAAAAATTAACTTTTCTTAAAGAGCCTACCACATCCAGGCCACACAATAAACAATTATATTTTAAGAAACCAATGAAAAACATGCCATTTCTATTACACAATTAATGTAAACACAATATCAAATATTATTGATTAAGAGAATAAGATGCGAGTGTGGTTGGATACCACTATACACCCTAGAAAATAAAAAAGAAATTTGGTAGCTGAGCTCTACTCTTATATAGCTTGGGTTACAATTAAATTTACAAATGAAAAGAAGCTATAGGAGTCTTTAATTCCTTGTCTTTATATTCACTCTATGGATTTGGTACACTTTAGGCTTCACAAGGCCATTGAAGTCTATTCCTTCTAGCCATTTTTCATCCTAAACCTCACAGCTCTTATCCTAATCCTATTGTAAAAATTATATTTTCAAAAAAAAAAAAAATCTAACTACACTTGCAAAATAAAAGTTAGCTTAACACACATACACACCAAGTAGTTATATTTCATACATTTGGACTTAACACCCTGCCATGGGTTACCAAGCCTACCTATCCTACTGGATTATATTTAGGGACATTAAGTACCACCTACAAGAAAGACATGTTTATAATTTATTATTATTATTATAGCAGTCCTTTAAGCATAATTTCCTATAGAAGACATTATTATACTAATATCACTCTAACATCTAGAATACGTGTAATCAATCCTAACATCTAGTCTAAATATTACATCACAAAATAAAACCTCACATCATAACAATAATCACTAGTCTAGCCTAACACTAGGATCTATGACTTAGTATTCTAATATGTGCAAAGGCTAGCATGGTATGTCTTGATTAAGTCTTAGAGTTGTGTATTTTTTAAAGTTGGATATTTAAGTCCATTACTAGGGGCAGTTGCACTTTATGTTGTTAATGATTTAAAATAAGTACTAAATTCAAAATTTACTATTGTGTATGTAGTTTTTTTATCTTTAAGATTTAAGATTTTAGAAAGAAGGAGGAAGGATGAACCTACATTGATCCCTATCCTTAGGTTAATTCTAAGAGATGAATTTGGTGACTTTTGCATTTCTTAATGAAGAATTCATGAATTATTTAATGCCTATGTTTGGATTTGGCTTAAGAAATTTTTATTTAAATATGGAAGGCATTTTTTAATTAATGAAGCCAAATTATAATCATGTTAATAATGTCTTCCTAGCTTTGTTTCAGCACCCATTAATACATATTAATAATTTTTATTTATTTTTATTTATTTTACTTTAATTTAAAAAATACATATGTCGCATTTTAATCAATACACACTTGATGCATGAATAGATGTATACACATTATTTTACTATATGATGCGTGGACTTTTTTAGGAGAGAATTTAACTTAATTATGCCTTATACACACATATATACATACACATGTATATCAAATCTTTACAGGTATGTGCCATTATTCAACCAGGAAAGTGAAGTAATTAGAGAGCCCCTTGGGACTACTTAAAGTCTTGCACTCCTAGATGTTCAGATTATATACTAGTTGATTCATAAACTCACTTACGTATATATGTATAAAGATAAAATTAAGAAATGTTCTAAACCATTTTGATTATAAGGGATAACAATTTAATCTCTAATATATCATTTACTGTAAGTGTTGTATGCATAAGAATTAGATTTGGATTTTGTCATACTTGATTTAATAAACATCTTATTTATAACTATATCAAAATTATTTAAGAAAATAATTTAAGATTTATTTGTGATTGTAGCCACACCATTTAGTCCACAATCATGTAATTAAATGCCATATTTCAATTTTTCTTTAAAACCTGAATGTATGAGACAAATGAAATGTAGATTCATAAATGATTGAAGCAAAGTAATTCAACATTACCAAATAATTTATTTGGCTTGATTAAGACTTAAGGGCATTCATACTAAATAAAATCTTCTTAAGTCAAACCAAATTAATTAAGATTTAATGTTGTTTGAATTATTTAATCATAAAGAGGAGATAAAATAATTAAGATTTAACCCATACCCATAAGGATCTCTTAAAATCTAAGAGGAGTCCTATATCTAAGATGGAGGGGTTGAGAGCTCATTCTAAAAATGAGGTCAACAAATGACGCTCAATAGGTGTGGTGTGACTGACAAGGAACACCACATGTATTGGTGTTAACTGAAATAATCAACAACACTGAAAAATCACAAGCACTAATAGAAACAATCTATCTATTCATTAAGTGGTTTAAGGTTATCCTAGATGATTTTTATGATTTAATTAAAGTAAGTTAGGTTACTAATTGTATTAAATCCCAAAGAGATCAGTAAATTTAATTATCCCTTGATTATAAGCCTAAGATATGATGATAAAGTTAATGAAGATGCATAAGCATAAAATAAATATGCCATAAAACTCTATAGTGCAATTAGGCTTATAATTAATGATTAATTAAATGAATAGGAGAAACTCATAATCAATAATTACTCTCAAAAATACCCTAAACCAATTAGGTATTTTGATTTCATTGGGAAGCTCTTTGCTTACTTAGCACAAAGAGAGCTTAATCAAAATTTTAATGATCTATGTTGATTATCATGAATTTTTTAAAATTTTGAATTAATGGTTGATTTAATTAATTTATTAATGACTCATTAAGGTGACTTTAGAGAATAATTGGATTCAAAGGCCCTAAATAATTTCTCTAACCATCTTTACTATTATAATGATTAGTTATGCTTCCATAATTAATTTCATAATTATTTTAATTCTAAATAATTTTTAAATGCATAAAATGGCTAATTAGGGTTCATTAAATTAGAATCCTTAAATGTCTTCGTAAATTAACTTGAGAAAATTATGGGAGGCGCAGGTCATTGCAAGGATTGATCACACAAAATCTCAAGATAATTAACCAAGTAATTAGGGATTAATTAGGATAATTAAGTAGAATTTCAAAACCTAATTAATAACTATTTATTGGGTAAAAATTGAGACTTTTAATTTTTTGCTGATTCTCGAATGTCTAAGGTTTCCAAAATGTATTTATTTGTATTTTTTGGACTTTTGTATAATTAGTTATAATCTTTTTAAAGATTTGGCTAATTAAAACACATTTTAATCCATAATTAGTCTATTTATACAGTCACATCACGTGGCTGCTGACCTGACAGCTCTTTCCACATGGCACTACGAGATTAGTTACTTAAATCGATTGATACTATTGCTGAGTCAGCTACGATGGATGCGCTTTCATCTCAGCTATTCGATTATAGATCAAATGGTGGAGATTTATCCCATGATTTTAAGGTAATAAATCAAGTAAATATAACATAATTTATCATGACCATCCATTTTAATCATGTGAAACAGACGATCGATCATCCATCATTTACGTATGATGAGAGACGGACATCGTCTGCCTTTCACCACTCAATCCAAAATCACCAAAGCTCAATTCAATGGTGGATTTGAATCCAAATTGATCAAAGGGAGATTCTAATGGGATTCTATGGTTGAATTTGCATCATATGAAAATTTACTTCACAAAAGACCAACTCTTAATGTCCGGAGCTACGGTTTGAAGAAAATATCTCATCGAAGCTAAATACTAATGGTCCATCCACTGAGGAAACTTTACCTTGAATAGGCAAAGCCTTGTTGAGAAGATACCCCCTTACCTCTTCATCGATTGGTCCTGAGATTAAGCTCCATAACTGCTCACCAAAGTTTAATCTAACATGGACTTTCAATGATCAAATTGATTGGGGACCAATTTTTTGTAGTTCATCAAAGCTGGGGAAAGGTGTGGAAAGAAGTAATTTTGGTTTGGTAGAATTCTTATGAGGTTGGACGGAGAGGGTGTTCAGTTTGGATGTGCGGTTTGTCTCACCGGTGACAGGGTGCTCTAATTACTTGATGGAGGCTTGAGGACTAATGGCGAGTCTCTGGTGAATGTGTGAATTGAGTTAGAATGGCAGAGGAGAAGTATATGCCTCTCTCCAAGTGAACTAAGCCATAGGATTGGTTCAGATTTTGGTAATCATTCGATTAGTGTAGGTGGTTGCAGATGGCAAGGGACAACTAAGGTGGATAGCCTTAAGTGACTTGAGGAGCTTGGTGGCTTGACATGTGGTGTTTACCTCTTTTGAGGTGGACCAATGGCTGGCCAAGTGGAGGAGGTTCTCCCCTTGGTCAAGGATTGAACCCAATAGCCTTGGGTTAAGTTGGGTTAGGGGCCTATGTCCAAAGAGAGCTAAAAGTGGCTGCCAAGGGTAAAAAGATGGGTAGGCTATTGAAATAGAGATTTTATCTTATTTGGAAACCTTATTTTACTTGGATTGAACCAAGCCCGGTTCACCATGGGTTAGGTTCACTTAGGCAGGTCAACATGGACTTAAGGATGAGTCAAGCAAGTTTGGTTGAATTTGGCTCAATTGACCTATGTAGGTCAATTTAAGTTCAAATGGGTTAGATTAACCAATTGAACAAATTGGGTCAAGAGGGTTATTGGATTATGTTCCATTGATCATTTAGAATTTATTGGTGCAATTAGTTTGATTCAATTTTGAAGTGGATTTAGATTTGGCACATATGGATTCATTTGGGCTAAATGGGTTAAGTTGACCAATTTGGTTAATTGACCAAATTGGGTTGAGTGAGGGGTTGATTCATGTTCTATTGATCATTTGAGAGTGATTGGAGGTTTTGATTTGATTTGATTTGGATTAGGATGGGGCTTAGCTCAATTTGAGCCTATAGGTTAAATTGGCATAAATGAGTCAAATGGGTTGGTTTGGTCAAATTAACTTCAATTGATAATTGGAGGGTGTTTAATAATTAATTTATGATTGGTTAGAGGCATTGGTTGCAATAGCTTCGGATTGGAATGAGGTTTTGCCCAATTTGACCCTTTAGGTCAAATTAGGTCAACTTAAGTCAAATGCACAAATTGGATTGGTTAGGCTCAATTAGTTGTAATTGGATGATCAATGGTTATCAATAATCATTTAAGAGGAGGTTTAGTAGATTAGATTGATCTAATTTGGGTTGTATTTAAATTTTGAATTAATTTGATGCTTTAGGTCAAATTGGGTTAGGTGAGCCAATTGGCTTGATTACATTCAATTGAAGTCAATAGATATTGATATATATATATATATATATATATATATATATATATATATATATATATATATATATAATGATTAATTTAGAGTTGATCGATAGCTTTGGTTGTAATCTATTTGAGTTGGATTGATTTTTGACTCATTTGAACCATTTAGGTCAAAAGGGTCAAATTGATTTAGTTGAACCAATTTGTAGAATTGAATGGGTTAGAGTGAATTAAAAATTTTAATTTGGTATTTGAGATGATCATGAGGCTTGGATTAAGTCAAATTATCTTAAATCAAGTTGGATGGGGTTTTGGCCCTATAGGGTTCAAATGGGTCAACTTGGGATAAGGGAAAATTTGGCTTGATTTGGTTTAGTTGAATTAAAGTCAAGGTTCAATCAAGTTCAATTGAGATTCAAATGAGTTTGGTTGAATTGAATTTCAATTAGATTGTATTGATTTTGGCTCTAGCCTTCTTAATCCCAAATAGGCTTGGTTGTGTTAACTTGACTGTTTGACCAAATTGAACCATGATGAGTCAAATTAAACATAAGATAAATTGATGTTGGTTAATGTTTAGTTTGTGGTCATTTGATTTAGGTTTGGGGGATTGATTTAGTATTTGGTTTAATTGTGTTTAGGGTAGGTGGGCCTTACTTATTCTAAGCTGAGGTTTATTCATATGTCCAGATCCTATAAGTCTTCTAGGTTTTGGACCAGTGCTCTCCTAATCACCAGAAATGGACTAATCTTATGAAAACCTTAGTGCCTAGATGAATCTTTAGTTTAAGAAAGAGGTAGTTAACCTCACTCTAAAAGTGAGGTCAATAATAAGATAAGGGTATCATATATGCTTAACTTCATCGAGAACTTTCTAAGGGCTGAGTCTCCACTAGCATATTTAATGTTGGAATATCTTGTGAAGGGCCTATTTACTCAATAGAACTAATTGCTTGTTTACCCATATTTTGAGTAGTCATCTTAAGAGTTAGAAATTTTCCACTACAAATGTTTACTTCTATGATCTCCTCAGTTGGGAGGTTCATAGTGGTATCAAACAACTCATCGGGTGCACCTACAGCTTCTTGGAAAGGATCTTTAGAATCAAATGACTTTAAATCTATCTTAATAGGGGTATCTTGAAGATTTAAGAAATGGACATCACTTTCTAAGTCAAAGTCATTTAAAGTGAGGGAGTTATCATAATCATTTTGATTACTATAATTTGGAGAGCTATTTATAAAAATGAAATCATCAGGATCATCACACAAAGAGAAGATATAAGATAAATATTTCTTCATTGATTTATCCACCTTAATTGGCACAAAAAAATGTAATGCAAGGTGAACAACAAGTGCAGGTTGAAGCCCCCATCTATAGATATAATATTCCTAGATGTAGAGGTAGTAGTAGAAAGAAGAGTAGGAACAGTATGCAGTACTACTGCTACATCCCGAGTTAGTGGTGGTGGTTCTTGCTTGACATGCATCCTCTACGAGTTGACCCTTGCAAGTAACTGACCTATCGATGTGATGGAGGTCTAAGTACATTCAAGAACTTATGAATAAAGTTTCTTGATTTTAGAGATAATCTTCTTAGATGTTTGGGATTGGGAGATATCCCAAACTTCTTTAGTCTTTAGAGGATCAAATGATTCTCTAAGATTACTTTGATAAAACTAATAATGTGTTCTACCAAGTATTCTTCAGGTACCACTATAGCTCCAAATTTATAACTTCTCTTAAGACAATATTTGAAAGTAAAATAATCCTCTAAGATGTAGCCTAACATGCGATGGGAGGGGTAAAAGTTAAGATCATTGCTCTTGCCCATATCCACCAGCTTCTTAGAGTTAGGTAGTTGGAAATCAAGTTTCTTAAGCTAATTCTTCAAATCATATTGATTACCTCTTTCTTAAATGAATAAGATTTTTTAAGGTTGTCCATAAGAGTAGGTGGAAAGTAGCTACCTGGTGGTGGGTATTGATATCAGTGTTATGGTTGCTATTGTGATAGCTACTAAGGTGGAAGAGGAGGTAGGAGTGGAGGCTGCTAGAACCTAGGCTTCTTAGACTAGACTCACCCAAGATACTTCCCCTTATCCTCTACTGACACCATCCCCAACTTCTTTTCAAACACATTCTTTGACTTAAACTTGGAATATTGGTTAGAAAAGGGCGACTGCTTGACTTTCTCTTGGAGGTTGGCCGCCTTCCTATTTAATTTCTCAAATACTTTGATAGTGAATCCCTTAAGCATGTAAGCTGCTAAGGCCATTTTGAGTATAATTTTGATGGAATGCTACTCTTGGAGAAGTGTTTCACATTTCATGCTAAGGTTATGTCATCTAAAACTGTAATTAACTAGGGACTAGTTGGGTTTTTACTTTTCTACCATGAGGTTACATATAGTTACCCTTTATTGAGCCCCCTTGAATCTCTTAATAAATAGCTGCTCTAACTCTACGAAGATCTTTAACAAACCATTGGCTATTTCAACATACCAATCAAATGGCACCCTTGAAAGGCTACTAATAAACTATTTAAATAATAGAGCATCATTACCACTTGTATTACAACAATTGACCATTAAGTGTGCCATATGCTGCCTAGGGTTCCCACTACCATTAAATACTTTAAAGGATGGTGGCACAAACCCCTTGGGGTATTGGACTACATCAAACTCCTATGGGAAAGATCTACCTTTTAGAATTGATGAGGCCTCTTGGGTCTACATCAATGCCTCCTTCACTTGTTGTTGCATTAACTGCTTATTGTCTCATTCTTGGAAAGCTACACTCTCTATGCCTTTCTTATGTACATTACTCATATCTTCTTCAAGTGGAGTGTTGCTTTTGTTCCTGTCAAGTATGTGTACCAACTCAGGCCTATCTGCCTCTATAGGTGTAGCCTAGGGTGCTGGTGCTTGACCTTGAAGGGCTAACACAACTGACATTAACTCCTCCATTCTCCTCTCCATGCAACGAATCTGGTTATCTTTTTGTTTGAACAGATGCAATAGTCACTGAGATGAGTTTGACTTCTTGCCCTCCTCAACTATGACTTCTTGTGAATCAGTACTGTGTTGATGTTTTATTTGAGAGGATGTCCTAATCTCCACTGTAAGGACCTTAACTACTTCATCTAGAAGATCATCCTCTTCTACATCAAAGTCTATCATCACCGCCTTTCTAGTTGTCACCTGCCATCTCTCTAATCTTAGTCTTGTATTTTTCTAAAAATAATGACCATCTATGTTTTGAGGATCTATGGGGACATATTCATAATGACCATATACTATCATGAGACCCTCTATTAGTGTGTCACACTAAACCTAATGCACTAAAACTAGATTGACTAAGGATGGCTCTGAGGGCACTTGGGAGTCTTTGGTGTTAGAGTTTATAATCTAACTTCTTTCTCCTCTTCCACATGAGGTAATTTTGGTAAAGTAGTAGTGACACTTTTGGGCCGCCATGTGTTCTTTTCCATTGATGTTGTGGGAGGATGAATAAGGCAGCTTTTCCTTACACTATCAATGTGAGAAAGATGAAGGGTGGCCCTTGGATTGCAAATGGATCACCAAAGGTAGAGACTTCTTGCTGGATGAACCCTCTTGATACTTAGTTGGAACATTTAAAGGTATTACATGAACTGGGATGGTAAGTGACAAGTTGAGCGGTTCCATTGAGATTGCACTGACTGTGCCTCTATTGAAGGTTTCCTCTCCTAGTTGAACTTAGTATGGATGATGCAATTAGATCGATCAACATTATTAAACTATTGATCAGGGTATTTATCTATAAGAGTAGATGTCTCTAATTATCTAGTGAACCTCCTCCTATCTCTCTTGCTACTTGCTTGCATGGCTAGCATAGCTTCAGTGGCTATCTCTCTACAAGTCTGGTTTTAGACACTCCTAAGAATGATCTTCCTCAGATCGTTGACTACCTTGAACTCAGACCATCTATGCTTTATTTTCAACCATCAATACTAACCTTAGACCATCATAGGGGGTTCTTATCTTCTCCTTAACTGGTGTTTTGTACATAGATGAATGCATGGGTGATGCGATGATACACTACACATCTTCCTCTCCATTAGATGTGCAGAGTGGATGAAACCTATTTCCCTTTAGGAAAGGAAAGATTCTAGAGAGGACCCATCCTTAGTGGTGTGTAAAGCAGACTCAATCTCTCTAAACATCCTTTTATAATGATTCTTCAACTTTTTATTCTTATTTCTTTACTGAGTCTTAGTAAGGGAGACATGGTAAGACCCAAAATTTACCTCAAAGGTGGATGGAATAACCTCCTGCTCAACTACTTCCTTCATTTTAGAAGCCAGAGCTATCCTAAAGGTGGTATTAACTCAAACTATTCTAGAAGTGGATATGGCAGATGGTAGTGGCCTAGGAACCTCTATGGCTTTTATTCTTAATGAGGGGAACTCTACCTTTGACCTCAAATCAAATTGAAGAACTGGCTTCTTGTCTGCCACCTCCTCCTGAGTGACAATATTAAGGGTTCGGCCATTACAAGTGACTTTGAAGTTTTTAAAGCATAATCCAAACTTTATAACAGGGGAATTGGTGAAGAAGGCTTGATCAATGGCCAAATCCACACTAGAAGTAATGGACAAAGTCAATTTATTGGACAACATTATGAATGTTTGTTGGTTATTATTGTTGAAGGGCTTGCTTGCTTCTACTTGTATGAGCAAGGCATCATTTGTTTAAAGAGTTATTTTTTTAATCTCATATTTATCAAATTTGGTTATGCTAGATGGGGTTCAAAATAAATTGAGAGATTTATATTTTGAACCTTACTATAAAGTAGGTTCTAAGGTTTTGAAAGATCAATAAACCTATTTTGTCAAATTTTTATATGGAAATAGGTTTAAAGAAATGATTTAAGATTTTAAAGAAGTTGAACATTTTGACAAAGCTTTGTAGATTACTTGAATGATTAATCCAAATTTATTAAATTAACCCATTGAGTATCTAATGAGAGGTTCTAGAACCTACTCATGAGAGGTTCTAGAACCTAGAGAAGAAGATACTAGCAACACTTATCAAAGAATGAAATGGAGAAAGAATCAAATAGAAAGAAAGGTAGTCTTAAACTTATAAGAAATATAAGCTTACTATTGATGCTTAGAGACAATAATTGACTACTAAAGATGGAGAGAGGAACAATCCCCAACAGAGTTACCAAAAAAATTTGTGATGTTTAAAATTTGAGTCGTAGTGACACCACATAGATCTTAGGGGGTACTTATTAAAATAAAGTATGATATTAAGGAATAAGAAACTATCTTGAAAGATAGATAATCACCCTATGATAGACTCAACCATATAATAAAGACTCCTAAGATTGATGGGTCTGCATATACCAGAGATCTTTTCCCAACTATAGATGGATGAAGTAAAATAGGGTTTATTTTAAGCTAAGTTTTTTAGTTCTCTATAAGAGCAAGCTCTCATAGTTAATTTCATCTTAAGAGATGGGAATCTACTAAGAATACTCTTGATTAAAGTAGTTAATTGATATTTCTAAGGATTTCAAAGATTATGAACAAAGGATTGGTGAAAATTTGGATAATCAAATGGGAGAGCTTAAATAGGAATAGTTTCTTTTAGAGTCTAAAGAGAATAAGTAGAGAGTGTTTAGATACTAGGAAGCCTAGTGATGCACACCATTCTATTTTGTGTTGAAATTTATATTTTTTGAAGAGAAATTTATTTATGATTAAAGTTGGCAAATTTATTAGAATGCTAGGACATAGGTTCTCACAACACAAGATTATTGAAATACTTAAGAGATGAGTACTTACACCTTTAGAAAGTAAGAAATAAACTTTTATATATATATATATATATATATATATATATATATATATATATATATATATATATATATATATATATATATATATATATATATATATATATGTTTGAAAAAAAATCATTTTGTAAACTCTTTGCCATCTTTATTGGGATGGGTAGGAGTATGTTCTTCATGAGGTAGATTGATGTAAATTCAACTAGATTTACCCTAATATTATGTTAAGATTTATTTAGATTTGGGTTTTACTTCTTATAAATGTAAGAATTCATAGTTAATTACCCCTCTTATTGTAGTAAGAAGAACTCACAATTAAGGTTATGAACAATTATATCTGTGATATGAATCAGTGTCTAGTGGTGCGTGTGTTGTGGCATATATAACTATCTAATAGAAAATTCGAGATAGTCCCAATCAAGATCCCATGGTTCCATCACCCCAAAACTACATTATTCTAGTCTACCAACATCAAAGAACTATTAGCCGTAATGTGCAAGGAGTCTGATTAGCAACCATGGGTTGCCTCATTTCAGGTATCTTGAGTATACTAGAGTTTTAGTACAAAGGTTGTGATGTAGGGATGTTAGCATGGAAAATAGGTAAATAGACTAGGATTATATTTATAGGAAAGCCTAAATATATGAGTGTTCACATAGCAAACAAGTAAACTGGGATTACATTCCTTGGGAAATGCCAAATAGGAATGTTTGCAGGGTGAACGTAGATTGGGCTTATGAATGCCATATAGATATAGATTGCTCATATGGCAAACGTATAGATTAGACTTACACCCCTTTGGAATGTCATATGAATATAGATTATTCGCATGGCAGACATATCGATTGGACTTACATCCCTTTTGAATGCCATATGGATATAGATTGTTCATATGGCGAACATATAGATTGGACTTACATCCCTTTGGAATGCCATATGGATATAGACTGTTTGCATGCTGAACATATAGATTGGACTTATATCACTTTAGAATGCCATATAGATATAGATTGTTCACATGACAAACACATGTATTAGACTTACATCCCTTTAGAATGCCATATGAATATAGATTGTTCGCATGGAAAACATATAGATTTGATTTTCATCTCTTTGGAATGCCATATAGATATAGATTGTTTATATGATGAACATATAGAATGGACTCACATCCCTTTGGAAAGCCATATGGATATAGATTGTTTGCATGGTGAACCTATAGATTGGACTTAGATCCCTTTGGAATGCCATATGGATAAAGATTGTTCACATGATGAACATATAGATTAGACTTACATCCCTTTGAAATGCCATATAGATATAGATTGTTTGTATGATGACCATATAGATTGGACTTACATCCCTTCGGAATGTCATATAGATATAGATTGTTTGTATGATGAATGAATAATTGGATTTACATCCCATTGGAATGCTAGATTTATAGAAGGGTGTGTTCTCATGGTGAACAGATATATTTATAAGATGTTTGTGTGGTAAACATTAAGTTGTGCTTCTAAGGGTAAGCACCTTGCTGTCGAAAATATAGCGCCTAAGTGCTATCATGGTAGCACCTTGGCATTGGGTTCTTAACACTATAGAATTAGAAAGCATGAATTTGTAATATGCTTAGAGGTAGTATTATTGTAGGGTACTATCATTGTACTTTAATTTATTCTTTGTGTGTTATGGGGGGTACGCAAGGGGAGTTAGATGAAGAAGTCTTTATACGAAAGGCTCATTTTGACTAAGAGAGTAATTGAAGGATTTCGATCAATGATTGAGGTGGGGGAAAGCTCACGTGCTATTCAATCTAGACTCAAATCCTCCAAGACCTTAAACGATCAACTCCATGAAATTGGAGGACCTGTCTCAAATTTAAGGAAAAGAGTTAGTGAAACAAGTTGACAATAATAGAAACTGGGGAGAAAAATTAACCAAGATATAGTTTAGTAGTAGTAGAAATTTTCATATATGACTGAGTTTAACACATTACTTATTCATATATTTGAGAATTGTAGCTTGCGTACAAGCTCGGGTTAGGTTTCTTTTTTTGCAATGCCGCATTGTCAGCCCTATATGAGCACCCCATCAGAGTAAGAAAAATAAGAAGAGACGAAGGAGGATGATGACGATTATGATTATTAGTTTTTCCCTTTTCTATTTTATTTTATATTTTGCTCTTTCTTCTTTTTATTTATTTATTGTAAAAATTTTGTAATAAATATTATTATTAATAAAGACATCTTCATTTTAATGCTTTGTGTTAATCTCTATTATGTGGAATGTTTAAGAGTTAAAATATTAATAATAAAAATTTTTATTTAAAATGAACAATATTAGGGGCTTAATGCCTTAATGCTGCCAAATCATCACCTTGACTCTGTTAAGCTGAAAGTTATAAGTTTAAAACCGTACATTGGTAGCATTGCGACACTGTAGAAATGACTTGGCTTAATGTTAGAGAGATCATTGCCTCGATGCTATAAGATGAGTGCCTTGGCACTATTAGCCAGGTTTAATTTCTCAAGAGTGCAGTGCCTCAGTGCTGAGATATCAACACCATGGCACTGTCAGATAACTATCTAACATTTTATTTTCCTGAGAGTGTCATTCCTCAGTGTTGTGATGTCAACGCCTTGGCATTATAGAATGTGTGTTTAAAGTTCAAGATTCCTGAGGACCCTCTGCCTCGATCCTGAAACTTTAGCACCTTGTCTCTGTTTGATCAATGTCTAAGGTTTAGTACTTTTGGGGAAATTTGAAAATTTGGCAGCATAATACCTTAGTAATGCTAGGTTTCACAATTTTTTAGGTTCATAGAAACCTTTTCCCTTGTCCTGGATCCAAGATCAATGGAGACAGGATTTTATTTCACAGTAGAACCAAGTTTTGGTGGAATGAACTTCAAGATGTAGTGCCTCGGCATTGGAAAAATAACACATTGATGTTATTCTAGAGAGGCATAACTCGAGAGGGTGGCATTGTGGAGCTAGCACTACAACACAGCGGTGCTACAAGTATGAAATTAACTTGAGATCTTAGTGCAATGGAACCAAATATTTAGCGCCTAGACATTATGAGATGGAGCATCAAAGGCTTCATTCTTAAGAGGACACTGGGACTTATCACTGCAGAGTGGGAACTTTATTTTTAAACTAGATTCTAGGAGAATTTAATAAATTCTAAGAAAATTCGGTGGCATAACACTTTAACAGTGCTATATTTTACAATATTTTAGTGCAAGAAGCACTCTTTTCCCTTATTTCAAATCTAGGAATGATGAAGGGAGGATTTTCATCTCACACTGGAACCAAGTTCAACAATAGAGATCTTTCAGACTTAAATTTTTTTAGATTATTGCGCTTAACATGCTTTTTAACTTAGCTAGATTCTTCTCTCTTACTCTGAATCCAAGATCAATGGAAGGAGAATTTTCACTTCTTTCTGGATCCAAGATCGAAGGTGGAAAATTTTCAAAATTCTTTAAATTTTCTTTTAAGAGGGGAAATTGGAAAAAAAATTTTTTTCAGGAACTTTTACTTGGAGTTAGTGATAGTTGGATGATTCTTTTTTCCTCTTATAAGAAAAACATGCCATTGTATAATAGTAACAAGACACTATAGAGAGAAGAGAGCATTTGAGATTACTTTGAAGAGAAAGAGAGAGGGAGAGGGAGTTGTGAAGTAGTTGTAAGAACTCTAAAATCCTAGTAGTAAGGTGTGGGAAAGAAGAAGAGCCAGATTGGGTAGTACCCCCTCTTTTATAAAGGTTTTTGTGTAATCGTTCTTTCTTCTTAGGTAATTTTTTACTTTAAAATCATTCCCTTGCTCCACCCTAGGCAGTTGTCATAGCCAAGGAAGTAGATGGCAGAAATGGTTAGTTTTCTTGCCTTTTATAATTGAAGACCATTGCAACAACACCGTGATGTTGTCTTGCTTAAGTAGATAACTACCGGGGGTGGTTTGTGTTTCTAGATTCTGTAAGGTGGAGATAGCTCTTAGGCATTGTGATTGTAGCACCGTGGCACCCCAAGTCAGGATGTTCCATTTATTTCATTATTTTAGATGTAAACAAAATTTCCCCAAATGAATGTGTCATGTCAATTGGACATGATGCATTCATTGTTTTTTTATTTATTTATTGATGATTATATGCAATAATTTAATAGGAAGAGAGAAAATATAGCCTTTGAAAATCTTTAATCACACACACACACACACACACACACACACACACACACACACACACACACACACACATATATATATATATATATATATATATATATATATATATATATATATATATATATATATATATATATATATATATATATATATATATATATATATATATATATATATATATGAGATTGTGACATAAAAATAGATTTTAATTATAAATAATTAGCCTAAATTTCCTAATACAAATAGAAGTTGTATGAGCTCTATGGGCCATAATAGATTGTTTCTTTTAAGCTTCATGAAGATATTGAAGGGCAGCTTCCTGGGTGTGGACTAATGAAGAAAGAATCTACTCAAATTTAGACACCTAAGTATCTATCTATGAGCTATTCTCTTTTATAACTGTGATACCATGTCTGACCATAGATCACCTCTCTAATAAATAATCTCCTCAGCTGTAATTCTTTTAATTTAGTAGATATGTCGAGGAGCTCAATATTCACTCTAGAAAATTCTCTCTAGTAGGATCTCAATGCTTTAAGACTGTGCTTGAGATCTTCATGAACTAAGGAGACTTGATGTGAAGTAGGGTTAAATGAGATCTTTGTAGTCATGATTGTATCTTATAATATCTCTAGATAAGTAGTGTGTAATGAGAATAATTCAAACTCAACATCTCTGAACAGGGATTTCCAAAGTTGTTGCTCTCTTTCTTCAATAACCAAAGTGGCAACATTATTTAATAAAGAATTCTTTTCCACATTGAATTTAGAAAGTTTAGGTAAGACTTTTAGATCAATGATCAAGAGTAGGTGATGTAATACCATCACTATATGATATAGGCTATTTAAAGAACCACAATATAACATATTTGAAGGACTAAGGCATATTCTAAAGACAAAGCAAAAGATCTCCAGACTAGATAAATGCCTCTGAGTTTTATAACTCAAACTACGAATATGATGGCTCTCTATATTGGAGCCAAAATCTGAGGAATCATTTTAGGTGGTACCAATATCACCCAAGTCAAATTTGACAAGAGCAGCTTATTGCTAATCATTAAAGTGTCAGATTTCTCTATATGTGGGTACTCTTAAATAGCATATGATCATTACTGACAGGTTGAATAGACACTAGGGAAGCTCCATTAGTATCTATCGATAATACTAAGGTGGCATCACTCTCTATCTGTTCTGCTATTGGCTGAACTACTACTAATGGGATGAGAATATATGTCAAATCATTTATCCTTACTACTCCCATATCATAACTAGCTGACAAAAGACTATACATATCTCTATCAACTCTCTCCTGAATGGGTGAAGCTTCTCATCATCGCTTTCGATTGATGCCTTGCTCATCTGATGATCTCTAAGGAGCATGAGTCATATGTCTTGGGGGAATGCAAATGTTGTACTAATCTATCTCTTCCTAATATGTGATTATATATGCAAAAGCCTAGCTCTAAAAGGAAGAAGAAGGTATGCAGATCTATAGTAATGATAGGTGACTAACTCCTATGTAAGCCTCCTGTTGGGCTACACAAAAATCAAAATTAGTCCTTAGGAAAAGTAAAAAAGCCCACATTGTACAAGTTACTGCTAAATGAACAAATAATTTGAGCATCCCTAAGAATGAGTATCTATTATATAGAATATCTATGGTAGCCCATATACGGGCATAGCTTGCGTGAAGTCATACTATTTAGCCACTCTGTTGGGATTGTATCCCTCCAAGATCACAGAGTCATAACACTGATAACAAAGCCAAGCAAGTCTTAGCCCAATGAGGTATTTAGCTATGCATTTGTACCCTGGCTTTGATAATAGTAATGGTGTCACTCTGTCAGTAAGAGAATCTATGAATCTCTATCCTAAAATCTAAATAGGCAGGCTATGAAAGGATGATTTATGAATGATTTGAAAGCAATTCGTCATGCTTGATGGAGAAAACAAGAAACTATGGATCTTGTCCTTATCTAAGGCCACTAAAGCCCTATTTAGTTACATAATTAGAGGGAATCATTACTTTCTAAAGTAGGGTGACATCTCAGGATGACTAAAATCTCCCAAAATATGTGCATGAATTCATCCATGTAGGTATTGCCAAGGAGTATCTATGTCATAACATCATGAATCAGTCATGACACTCACTCTGCACAATATAGGTAGGATAATGATGCAGGTGCTAGTGTTATCCTCTCGCTATGAGCAAGCAAACTAGGCATATAAAGACTGAAAGAAGGGAAAAGTCTAATGTGACTTAGAAACACAAAATAACACACTCGAGTGGCAATGAAGGCCACTAAAGATAGCTCCTCATCAATATCCCGTGATAGGATTCATCGAGAATTTACTCTTCCTTCAGGCTCAAATTTGGCACTGAAGGACTTCTCAAATGAATGAAATCCCATGTTAAATGGATCATCTAATCATGAAAAATGAGGTGAACATATTGCTAAATTAAAAAATTCTCAGACCATATTTCTGAATAGTTTATGATAGTAAGCTAGAGCATGATGGAGACTTGAAGAATATACATAATTACCCCTCTTATGCTGGCCAGCTGGTTGATGCTAAAAGAGCTCATGAAGAGGTTTGCAATATCCTGCATGTCTACCAAGGTGAATGTCATCTCATGCAGGCCAATCAAGCAGGTATTGCTGATCTTGTCTTAATGTTCTTCTATGCTCTGAATCTAAGTAAATGGAAGGTAGCTATAGTCAAAAACTAGACTACATAATATATGCCAGCTCTCCTATGGATGTCACCATGCATCTTTAGGTGATGGCGTGATCAATATGCATAGCCATTAATAGCTAACAAGGGTGTGCCAAACACTAACTTTGACCCCAACCTCCTACCTCATAAAGTAATATGTGATAACCTAAGAGCCTAATTGTGCCTATAGAAGGAGAACAATTTTCAATTGGTTGAAGTACATCTTGATCTTGAAAGCTGAGCTGATCTGTGATTTATTCAAAGAGTATCATAATTATGTCTCGATTTTAAATTGATCACCCAATCAATAGGATCATGACCTGATAGAAGCTTTGAATCAGAAGGTAGAATGTGTGATGATTTAGCAAATGAATCCTCAAAAATTTCCCAACCCATTAACATATCCTGATTCCATAATAAGCAATCCTATAATCTGACTGAACAATGCAAATCATTGGCTTCAATAGTGGCCCATATCTACTCCTCAGTGGCCTCCATAAGAGGCATATCATCTAGCATTTTCTAAGTAAATATTATAGTCAATTTATAATAAACCTAGATAAGAGAAGCATATAAATTTTCTAGGCATTATAGAAAGCAATAATTTTTGAATTTATAAATGAGCTGCACTTATAGGCTTTGATTTAGTCTTCTATAGTTTCATAGAGTTTAAATTTTCTAGGCATTATTTGACTATTGTATTTGTAAACCATAATCCCTTTAATTTTCATGCGTAATATATCTTGAGATATTATCCATTTATAGGGGTATAGGTCTTATTCATGAGCTGATAAGTTCCCCCTTCATACACTTTTTCAATGATATATGGTCCTTCCTAATTTGGTTAAAACTTTCCACTAATTTATTGATGTGGAATGATAGGTCTTTTGCAAACCAATACTAGTTCACCCGCTTTGAAGCTTCTTGGACAAACTATGTGGTCATGAGCTCAAGTCATCCTTACTCTATATATTTCTAGATTTTCTTAGGCTTGTAATCATATTTCATCTAGAGCTTCAAGCTCTTTGAGTCGTATTATGACACTTGCCTTTATTATAAGTTCATTTTGAACTGCTATACAGAATGAAGATAATTCTACTATAAGAGGAAGTATTACTTCTGATATGAAGACTAATGAGTACACTAATGCTTTTGTACTAGTTTTGTATGTAGTATGGTATGATCACAAGGCTTCTATTAATTTATTATGTCATTCTCTTTTACTTATAGAGGGAAATTTTTTGACAAGTTTAACCAACATTTTGTTAGATACTTCTATGAGACCAATGACTCTTGGACTGTATATTGAAGAATATTGCCAATCTATTTTGTATTTTTTAATGAAGTGATAGATTTTGGCATTCCTGAAGGTACTCTACTGCTATTATTCAAAAATGTTTTACTATATTTGTTCCTAGGCTAACTTAAGACCATCTGTTCCTAATAGAAAGAATGAATGGTGGAGATTATTCCTCCTTCAACGGCTATAAAAGCTATGAGCCGTCGATTGATTTAGGGTGATTTTCAGTGATATGACCAATAAAATCTCCTGATTTTATTTTCAAAACCATCATTGAATTTAATAAAAGGCATCTATATGGTTTTATCTCTCTTGATATCAAATCCATTTTAAAAAGTTCCAAAATTGAAAGCTTAGTTGGTCAAGTTTGGTGGATACCTCACCAATGGTGATCTCAAGTGACGGGGTTGACTTAGTTAGCTTTGAAATGGTGCGATGAGCCTATGGGGAGAAGAAATTGAGTTGCCTCCCCTTAGATTATCCTATGGACCAAAACACAAATTGATTCTGGTGAGCTTTGTCATTTTTTGGCTTGTCAGTGGTGCGGGGGTCGGGGAAAGGTTGCGCTCAACTTTGTTTCACTGTTGGAAGGTGATGGAATGCTTATTTAGACATTAGATGATCTCTTTTTTTTCTTTCTATTAGAGGCTGAGAGCCTCTTTATACCTTTTTTCATTCTATTAGTTGACCATGGAGATTGACACCTTTGGAGGCTACCTCCAAGGGTGTTAAGCTACCTCACACTTATCTAGAGGTTCTTAGATGGATGAGCAAAGGGAATAAAGGGATTAGGGAGTTGTATTTGGCTTCATGAACTTTTTCTTGCCATGAAATATTCTCTTATTTTAGATTGACTTAGAATTGATTAGGTTGCTTATGATTTCTATCAATCACCCTTAACCCATCTTAGGATGGGTTTAGATGTGTTCCAAGGTATTTGTTTCAAGCATGGGTACAAAAAGTGTCATTTGAAAATTCTTTTGTGTAGGTTGAATTATCTTGGTCCATTTGGTTGATTAAGATTAAATTGATACTTTAATTAGATCAATTTAACCATTTAAGATATTTTTAATCAAATATTTTAATGGGATTTGAAGTTTGGAAGGGGTCCTCCATTCCTAAGTTGTAATTAACTATAAGGTCTTGCCCTTATAGAGAACCATGAACTTAGTTTAAAATAAACTCAGTTCTACTTCCCATGTAGTTCAAGGGAAAACTCTCTAGAACACTAAAGACCCATTAGGCTTAGAAGTCTTTTATTACATGATCAAATCCATTAAATGTTAACATGTTTATTTTCTAAGATGATACGTTTATTATTTAATGATGCATTTGATCATCCAAATAAAAATTCTTAAATTTATGTGGTGCCATAAATTTCTCACAATATTGTTTACTTTAACTTCTTTAATGGAATTGCTTCTATCCATTTGGAGAAGTAATCAATGGAAGCTAAAATAAAAAAAATGTCCCCTAGATGAAGGAGGATCTATTGGGCCAATTATATTGATTCCCAAACTTTTAAATGGCAAAGATGCCATAGTTGGATAAAAGTTATTAGGTGGTTGATGTAATGTGTTTGCATATATTTGACACTGATGACATCTTTTAGCTTTTTTCAATGCAGCATTGAACCATACTAAGCTAATAGTATCTCATTCATTTTATTTTGATTTTCATTTTAAGACTAGATTGATGTACACCACACAACCCTTCATGGACTTCATCCATCACTATCTTTGCTTCATTTGATCCTAGGCATCACAATCACATTTGGTCAAATAAATGTCAAAATAATGTATCGTTCACAAGAGCATATCATAGAACTCTTTGTGAAATTTGATGAGCCTTTGATTTATCCTTTATCAATTTGCTGCCTTTAAGATATATGATGAATAGTTCTTACAAGTCATCTTCTTCTATTATCATTGAAATCTCTCAATTTTCTTTAACTTTAAAGGATGGCAGGAGGGTTGGTGCCAATGCCAGCGTACTTTGGACTATTATTGTGATTGGCTCTCCTTGAGGGTTTGCCATTTCTTTAGCCAATTCAGCTAATGCATCAGTTTTGCCATTATCCTGACGTGACAGCCTTATAATTATTACTTCAGGGATTTATTTCAGAAGCCTTAAGACATGCTTATGATAAATTTCCAATTCAAGCTTGTTTATCTTGAAAGTCCCAATTCTTTGCCAAATTATGAGTTGAGAATCCTCGTGAACATGAAGCTTCATAATTTTCATGTTAATTGTTAACTTTTGACTTATAATTAATTCTTCATAGTTGGCTTCATTATTGGTTCGAGGTTCAATCAAAAAATATAAAAATCGGAGAATACCACCTTGTAGTGTCATAAATATTAAGCCAATTTTGACTTTTATTATAGATAAATAGGGTGGTTTAGCTAGCTTTATTGATGAAGCCACATAAAAGTAGAGCTCTCATTCTGATGATTGTTGAGCTTCTTCTACTTTGATGATTCACTCATCAAGAAATTCAATGTTGAGTGGAGTGTTTTCCATCGAGGGATGAGCAATGAGAAAGTCAGCTAGAGCTTTCCCTTTATAGCCTTTTATGGGACATATGTTATATCAAATTGAAGTAATAGTGTGGCTCATTTCGCTAAGCGACCAGTTAGGGTAGGTTTAGTCATTAGAAATTTAAGAGGGTCTTCTTTAGATATTAAAATTATTTAATGTAATAGCATATAGTCATAGTTTTTGAGTATCAAATATCAATGCAAGACATTGCTTTTCAATAGGAGAAAATCTTATTTCGGCTCCTATCAGATGTCAACTTATATAGTATAAGGCATTTTTCTTCCTTCTTCATTATTCTGAGCTAGCAAGGCTCTTAATGAATCTTCTTAGGCTATTGTATGCAATATCAATGGCTTTCTTATTATCGGTGTTGCCAAAATTGGGGGATGTAACAAATATTATTTTGAAACTTTCAAATGCTTTTTAACAAGCATCATCCTATATAAAAAGTGTTCCTTTTTTTATCAATCGAGCAAAAGGATGACATTTCCCCAAAATATTATAAATGTACCTTTTAATGTAAGCCAATTTGGCTTGTAGTGAATGTAGTTCTTCAAGCTTTTAGGTGATGGCATTTCTATTATTGCTTTGATTTTAGAGGGATCAATTTCAATCCCTCTATGGCATACAATAAAGCTAAAGATTTTTCTAGAAGTCACACCAAAAGTACATTTTAATGGATTCATCTATAAGTTGAACTTTGAATTCTATCGAATATAACTCTTAAATCACTTATGTGATTGCTTTGGTTCATGCTCTTGATAACAAAATCATTGGCATAACATTCCACATATCTATGTATGAGATCATCGAAGATGTAGATCATAATGCTGAAATTTTTCAAGCCAAATGGCATCAGTTTGTAGCAATGTATGCCAATTGGTCTGTGAAAGGATATATGCTTTTCACCTTTTTGAGCCATTTTAATTCGTTTATAGCCCAATGAACCATCCATGAAAGGGAACATATCATGCTTTGATGTGTTGTCTACTATAAGTTCTATATTGGATAGTGGGAATTCATCTTTTGGGCATGCTTTATTTAAATCCTTTAAGTTAATGTAGACATAGATTTGTCCATTCTTTTTTCTTACTTGGACAATATTGGCAATCCAGTCAACATATTTATCTTCCATGATGAATGTTGCTTCAATGAGATTTTTCATTTTAGTGATTACTTGCTCTTCAATTTCTATTTGGATTTGCCTTAATGTTTGCTTTATAGGATATACATCAGGTTTAATGGCAAGCATATGTACAACTACGTATGGCGATAAGCCTGACATTTTGCTGTAATTCCATGCACAGCTATCTTTATATTCAAAGAGTAGTACTTTTAACTCCTCTAATGCTTTTGATGTGAGGTTAGCACTAATAAAGGTTGGCCTAGGTTTTTCTTCAGTACCCAGATTAACATCTTGGAGTTCATTAACGATGGCTTGATTGCCTTCTTTGAATTTTTTGGGACTTCTTTAAGGTCAATTATTAATTCATCTTTGGGTACATTCTTATTTTCATGAGAAATGTTCTTGTGTTTATTTATAGTTTCAAGAGAAACTTCTTTCTTTTTGGATATGACATAGCATGAGCTCATTAAAGGAGACGCCAAAGTAATATATCTTAATCCCCATGTAGTGAACTTCCCATATCATATGGAACTTTGGGTATCATCTTTTTGCCAAAACTTTTTGAATAAATGAACTTGAACACTTGATTATATAGGCTGAATATTATTTTTTATCATTTCCTTTAGAGCTGATGAGAAATATTAAGGGATCATTATTGAAATGTCTTCATCTTCAAAATCATCCTCTTCAAACAACATTTGTGTGTGATTTATTATTTATTTTTCTTTTTTGTAAGAAAGGATCCCAAGTTCATTATAGTCTCTTCTAGGAGGGATATAAAATATTTTTATTAGTTATATTTCTTTTTTTCCTTGAAGATGCTAAGGATTTTATATGTACCTTTGTCACTATAATTATTTTCATAGCCTTATTAGAAATATGGGATTTGGGTACCCTTATTAGGGAAACCTGAGTTTTTTAATTATTTTTCCACATTACTAGTGATAACTTCTTCTTTCTTTTGGCTAGTTGAGGCTTTCTTAGGTTGATAAAGTACTAACTCCTCTTCATCATCATCAGTATCATTTCCGAGATTGGGAATTACCTTGGGTTACTTTGATTCATTAGTACTTTTACCCTTTTATTTATCATCTTTCAACATTAGTTTGATAGGTGGACCCACTTATTTTTGTGAATTAACTTCTTCTATTTTCTTAGGCATGATGTATTTGACATCATTGTTGAACTTGATCTCATGTATCAGGAATGGATTCATGTTACCATTAATTTGATGCTCTTCACCATTTTGAATATACTTCATATATTGATGGAGTGTTGAAGGTACTATGTTGTATTCATGAATCCATGGCTTACCAAGAAGTGATTTGTTGGCTAGCTTCAATCATGTGAAATTTATCCTTTGTGTATAGTTTCCCAAAGTATATAGATAGAACAAGAGACCCTAAGCTTTTTTGATCTTGTGTATTGAATCCTTATAAGAATAGTATACTTTTGTCTAGATAGTGAGCATTTAAAGTTAATGCTCTGAGTGTCTTAGCTATTAAGAGATTGAGCAAAGCACATGGGTCAACTAATATCCTTTATATGTAGGTGGAATTACTTTAAGTTGTGATATAAAGGGGCCGATTATTCTTGGTAGTCCCTAGAAATAGGTGGTTATCACTAAATATGATGGTTGCTGATTTTTGAGAGGTTATGTCCTCTTTCATCCTCTCTTTAATGAAGAATGTTTCATATTATTCTAGACTTTACAATGATTTGATTAATGTTTTAAGTATATCTTTAAACAACATGGGATCATCAAAGGTACTTAGCAAAGTAGGGAGCTTGCATAAATGTGCAGAACATTATAGTATATTCCTATTTGGTAGACTTTTGAGGTTTAGTCGATGATGGTGGTAAGGAATTTTAATTGATTAAAATTTCTTTTCCTTTATCATTAACTTTCCATTGTGGAGGTGGAGAAATTAATTTTTTACTCCTTAATTAGACTTGAGTTACTTCTTTAGCTTGATCTTCTTTATTAGAAGAAGTCTCAGAGTTCTATGTATCTTCAAAAATTTTAGAGTTTTCAGTACTCTCAGAGCTACTGTCTAGTCTAAGACATGATTTCTTTGAGCCTAACTTGACCTTCCATTTAATAGGCTTTTCTCATAGTTCTTCCTCAGAGTCAGTTCATGTTACAATAACATAACATGCTTCTCTTTGGATTTGAATATTAAAATTTCTCACGCATGTTTATGATTTGACATGTTTCTTTCAAAACCTTTTCTTCAGGATTTTTTGTGCCAAGCTTTAAGTGATGCATATATTCTTTTAGTTTAACTAGCCTTCGAAGAGGTTGTTCATACTCCTCTAAAGAGTCAATCATTTTTTGTGTTTTATACTTTGATTTTCTAGATTTTCTTTTTTTAATTTAATAAACTTTAATGAAGAAGACAGATTTATTTTTATTTTCTTCTTTGTATTATATAAAAATTTCCCTTTATTGAGGAAGAGCCTTCTTGGATCTATTTTAGGCTCTAAGAAATTCTTCCATTTGACATCTTCTATGGAACAAAAAATTTTAATCATCCTTTTAATTTTCTTTGAGATGAATGTCTCCCAACCACCATCTTCTTCTTCATATGTTTATGGAGCTTTTCCCTCATCATCATTTATATTCTGAGTTCTAGCTGGCTCAATATCTTTGTCTTTTGCATTCTAGATTGGGTGTGTTGTAATAATCTACACTTTTTTCCTTTTAAGGATGTACTAGTACAGTGTTTGATAAGGTGAGTTTCCCATTTTGATAGCTCTTTTCTACCCAATCTTTGAAGACAAAACAATCTTCAATTTGGTGACTTATAAGTCTATGGAATGGGCAATAGTTGGGATCGTTAACTTTGTCTACTTGATTTGCCCAACTTTAGGGTATGCTTAAAGATCTTACCAGTACACTATTTTTTGAATGAGTAATCCCCAGCGGAGTTTCCAGAAATATGTTCGCTCAAAAAAACCATCCTTTTAAAAATTCTCTCCTTTCTTTATTAGGATGGGTACGAATATGTTCTTCATGATGCAGATTGATGTATATTCAACCAAATCTATCCTAACATTTGTTAAGGTTTATTTAGATCTAGGTTCTACTTCTTATGAATGCAAGTAGTCATAGTTAATTGCCCTTCTTACCATAATAAGAGAGAACTATCGATTAATGTTGAAAATAAATAAATCTCTGATATAAATTAGTACTTAGTGGTGCATGTGGTGTGTCATAGATGATGGTTTAAAAGAAAAATGGAGATAGTCCAGATCAAGATCCCATGGTTCTATCATCCTAAGACTATGTTGTTCTAGTCTACCAACATCAGAGGGTTATCAACTGTAATGTCTAGGGAGTCTGATTAACAGCCACGTGTTGCCTCATTTTAAATAACATGAGTAGACTATAGTTTTAGTGTAGGGGTTATGGAGGGATGCTCGTATGGAGAACGGGTAAATTAACTAGGCTTATAGTTATAGGAAAGTGAGAATATAAGGGTGTTTACATCACAAATAAGTAAATTAGGCCTACATTTCTTATGAAATGCCAAGTAGGAATGTTCGCATGGTGAATGGATAGATTGAGCTTACATCCATTTGGAATGCCACATGGATATAGATTGTTCACATGAAAAATATATAGATTAGACTTACATCCCTTTAGAATGCCATGTTGATATTGATTGTTCATATGGTGAATGTATAGATTGGGTATACATCCCTTTGGGATGCCATATGTATATAGATTGTTTGCATGGAGAATATATAGATTGGACTTACATCTTTTTGGAATGTCATATGCATATAGATTATTCGCATGGTGAACATATAGATTGGACTTACATTTGTTTGGAATTCTATATGGATATAGATTGTTCACATGGTGAACATAGAGATTGGACTTACACCTCTTTGGAATGCCATATAGTTATAGATTGTTTGCATGGCAAACATATAGGTTGGACTTACATCCATTTGTAATGTCATATGGATATAGATTATTTTCATGATGAATGAATAAATTAGAGTTACATCTTTTTAGAATGCCAAATTTATAGTAAGGTCTATTCACATAACGAATAGATAGATTTATAATATGTTTGCATGATAAACATTAATTTGGGGTTCTAAGGGTCAGTGCCTCGATACTGAAATATAGCGCCTAGGCACTATCATGGTAGCACCTCGGTGATATTAGGATAGCACCTTAGCATTGGGTACTTATCAATGTAGCATTAGAAGGCACAAATTTATGTCTTAAAACTCGAGGGTTTGGCACCTCAATGCTATAAGGATAGCACTACAGAGCTTAAGATAGAATGAGATTAGAATAATTTGATTAGGTTGACTAGTGCCTAGGCACAATTTAGCTCTACAGTGCTAGTCAAAAGTTTATTCAGATAGGCTGACAGACGGACATACATTTTTAATTTAGATGGAAAAACTTTTTGACTAGTGTTGTTGCGCTGTGTCGAAGCACCGTGGAGCTACATCAATGTTTGGCCTTGATTTGTATATGGTATTGGTTATAAAATTATGTATTATAAATAACATAAATATTTCTTTTTGATCGATGTAGTGATAATTTTGGTAACAAACCAACACTTTAGCACTACATGCTCAGTGTCATAGCATTGGTATCGTGTTTTAGAATACGAGAGGTTAGCGCCTCGACACTGATAAAGTAGTGCCATAGTGCTAAGACCAGTCTATAAACAGGACCCCTAGGTTGCACATTTTTCATTTCAAATCTTTGGTTTAATATTAGAGTTTTCGTACCCTTTTCTCTCTTGGCTTTTATTCCACTTTAGAAAACTAACATTGTAGTAAAGTACATTAGGAAGGGAAAGTAGAGGGCCACTGTTCGTGGCACTGGCAAGTTCATTAGTGTAGAGGCAAAGGAACGATACCACAATGCTCTCCTACACAAACATCTCATCCTAAAGAGGAGTTTCTTTAATCTTGGTGAGAGCGTGGAGAGGATTTTCAATGAACGAGGCTATGAGAAGCTGACCTATGAAAATTAACCCTGGTGTCATTCGCCAACATGAAGGAGCATCAGAATAATAGAGTTTTTGTTTGGGGAAAACTAGTGAGCTTTGATAGTAGTACTATTAATGCATATTAAAATTTACTAGAAGCAGTGTTTGATCAATATATTTTCTATTATAATGATCATCCTGATTTTGATGAAATCTTTAATCTTTTCTATGTTAGAAATTTTAATGTTCAGTGGAAAAAGCAGGAAGATAAAATTATTAATTTTCTTACTATCAGCCTCACTACTGAGGCCAAAGCTTGGCACTATTTTATTTTTGTCAAGTTAATACCCAATACCCACTAGTAGTATTAGTAAGGTGATTAGAGATATAGCCATTTTAAATTTTTTAATTCAAAAAGGATTTACTATAGTTATAGGAAAGATTATTTATAATCCTATTTATAATATGCTTAAAGGTAGTACTACTACAGAGTATGATCATTCTTATTTAATTTATTCTTTGTGTGTTGTGGTGGGTGCTCAAGGACTGAGGTGGGTGAAATCTACTCGAGATCAAGGACTGTTAGATAAATAAGTCTTTATACAAAAGGCTCCCCTGACTAAGAGAGTAATTGAAGGATTTGGCTCGAGGACTGAGGTGGGTGAAAGCTCACATACTGCTCAGTCTAGACCCAAATATTCCAAGAACTTAAAGGAGAAACTCTAAGAAATTGGAGGACAAGTCTCAAATTTAAGAAAAAGGGTTGGTAAAACTAGTCGGTAATAATAAGAATTGAGGTGAAAATTTGACCACCATATGGGTCAATAGTCATAGCAGTTTTCATACATGGCTGAGTTTAACATAACACTTGTTTATATATTTGAGAACTATGGCTTTCATACATGCCTGAGTCAGGTTTCTTTTCTTGCGGGGCCTCATTATCAGTTTTTCCCTTTTCTCTTTTATTTTGTATTTTTGTCTTTCTTCTTTTTATTTACTTATTGTAAAAATTTTTGTTATTAATAAAGATGTCTTCATTTCAATACTTTGTGTTTGCCTCTATTATGTGGAATGCTCTAGGATTTAAAAACTTAATAATAAAATTTTTCATTCAAAATGAATAATATTAGGGGCTCAGTGCCTCGGCACTGCCAAATTAGTGCCTTGGCACCATTAAATTGAAAGATATATATTCAAAACCCAAGAACTCAGTGCCTCGGTAATGCCAAATCATGCCTTGGTGCTATTAAGCTAAAGATATAAGTTTAAAACCTAAAAACTAAGCACCTCAGCTCTTTATTGGTACCGCTGCGATGATGTAGATATGATTTGGCTTACTATTAGAGAGATCAGTGCCTAAGTACTATAATATGAGCACCTTGGGTGGTCCTATTTATCACCTATAGTATATTAAGAATTTAGGAACATCTATAATGCTCTTGGATTGTCCTATCTATCCCAAATAAAAAAAAAGAAATGAAATTGAAAAAAGAAAGGAAAAATATTATTTATTGTGAAAGGATCTTTATATCCATTCTATATTCATGAGCATAGAGTCTTTAGGAATGTCATTTTGGCTACCTTAAATGACCTCATGAAGTCTTGTATTTAATCAATGAATTAGAAAGTGTCATATCATGTAATATGATCAATAAGTCAAAATAAAGAATTGATTATGAAAAAATATTGTATCAAATGTTATTCGGACAGAGAGTTGAATGCAACTAGTGTCTTAATAAGTGTTGTATATAGAAAAAATATCAAATGTAATGTTTTACAAAAAGTTGAAATGAAATTAAAATATTGACAAATGAAAGAATGAAAGAAAATAAAAAGGATGGAATGACTATATCTAAGAGCAAAAGAATGAAGTTTGATATTTTTGAGTATGTGGGCACTTTAACTTTAAACTCCTCAACATCAAAATAAACTAGCAGGAATAGAAGTCAAGAATTGCCCCTAGCTTAAAAAAAAAAATCAGATGTTTAATACCTTGTCATCACCGCCTTTGACATTTTGGGTGCGCTCACATGGCAGGTCAAAGAGGTAATATATTTTCATTTCTAACAATCATTATCCTTTGTCTATCAAAAATTCAATTAAGTATAATTTGATTCCATTGCAAGCAGCCTATAGATAAGAGTCATAAGTAAGAAAAGCTATGAAGCACTCAAGAAATTGAAACCAAAAGTTGGTTTGAGATTCAATACTGTAGAGCCATTACAAGATAAGACTTATTAAATAATTAGGGTCCTAACTTTCTCTTCAAAGGCACTCTAACATATTAAATGAATATTATTTAGATGTGTCTGAAGACCTATATAGTCTTCAAGTTTAGGATGCAACCATAGAATTTGAAGAGAAGTTTAAATCCACAAGTGACAGGCTAATAGAAATAAATTTAAAAATAGAAGCTAGTCTACCACTAATATCAATAATCTAACTCTTTGATGGGTTGGATATTGATAACTTAATCAAGCTATTCTTAGAGTTTAAAGACTACTTTATTTGTAAATAAAATTTTCTCCAGATATAACAGTTTATAAGCTCAAGCTTGATGCCATTTTAATAAACTAAGTTCCTCGATGTGTACGATTAAACTTCAAAAGAAAAAGCAAGTTGTTACTATACTAAAAGCTAGTCATTAATGGCCTTACATGAAAAGAAAACATCCTACTTGGTTGGATAACATCATCACAACAAGAATGAAAAAAAAAATAGAGAAAGAAGAAGAAAAGAAAAAGATCAAATCTGAATGTATCTTGGGACTAGGATAAATCTTTATCTTGAAGATGAGTTCCTTTTACCCATACTTTATTTCAAAATAAAAAAAAAAGCTTTTATGCATTAGATTATCCTCATTAAGGATAACTTATCTGAATATTATCAAATCAAGGAAATTCTAGAAAAGAAAATATTTAAACATACGACATTCAAAATCCTTAGAAAAATATTTTGTTACATGGTCATATCATTCTGTCTCAAAATTTTGGGATAATATATGGAAGGGTCATGATCAAGATTTCTAACTACCTCACTTTAGATTAAGTGAAGTGTTATATTGAAAATCTTGGAAAAAAAACAAAATGAAATGAATGAATGAAGAAAAGAAAACTTATTGTGATTTGAAAATGATTGTATCACTATATGCAGATTCCTAAACAAACCTTTAAATAATTTCAAAACACATGTAATGGAATTTAGAAATATCAAAAAAATGAATAATTAAGAATTAATTAAACCCATCTATGAAATATCATTCAATAAAACCTTTAAAGAATAATAATTCAACTTGAGAAAATTTATTTCAAAATTATCAGAAGAATCTTAATTTCTTGAACAATTTAACCCTTTTAATGCCTTTAATGATTAGGGATAAATGAGTAAAACAAAATTTCTTTAGGATAATCTAAGAGTTTCCCTACCTTGATTCTCGTTCATTTAAAGGAATCTCTAAATCTTTATTGAGTTTAAGAGAAGGCCTTATAAGCTGTAAGATCATGTTAAATAAAAAAAATAAAAAAAATGAAATACATATCAATTGTAGCTTGATTTACTTATGTAAATAAAGAAAATCAAGTGACATGCATAAAAGTTGCATATTCATACTAATAAAAAAATTCATTTGAGAAGCATTATTTGACTTTGGTTTTTGTTGCCTAAGAACTAGAAAGTCATATGCATCATAAGATAAGATTCTCAGGTTAATACCATATGATGTATTGCCTAAAGTGGATTAGGCATATAACATGGCCATATGTAACTTTGAGATAAAAGGAAAGAAAGAAGAGAAGAAAGAAAAATGATGAAATCTTATGGCATTGACATATTAAACATTGGGTCCAAAATGGGCCCAAATCCTTTTTCAAAGATATACTTCATCTCTTTGAAAATTTTCTCACCAAACTTCTTCATGTGTAAGAAACGTTAGTGAAACCAAGAAATAGAAGCAAATCTTTCCAACACCTCTCACTAGTTTGACTAAACAAATTAA
Organism: Cymbidium sinense; assembly: GCA_021442155.1. Taxonomy (NCBI): domain Eukaryota; kingdom Viridiplantae; phylum Streptophyta; class Magnoliopsida; order Asparagales; family Orchidaceae; genus Cymbidium; species Cymbidium sinense. Next base: position 81,754,254 of record CM038227.1, read on the forward strand.
GATTAAGCCTAGGTGATTCCTTGCACATTAGTTAAAAATTTTGAGGATTAAGAATTAAGTCACAAAGGCCACTTTCTTTCACTCATATCATCCATAAGAGCAAGCCCTTTATGGCACCTTTCCTATATATACCTTGAGTGGGGAGCAAGCCCTTCATAGTACCCTTCTCATGTCTTTATTGGATTTGGAGTTAGCCTTCGTGCACCATTCTCATAGGATTAGACCATGCTTTTCATGGCACCATTCATGATTTCCTATAGGTTGGGAGAAAGCCCTTCATGGAACCCTTCCTATATATCTTGAGTATAGAGTAAGCCTTTGTGCACCATCCCTACAAGTTAGGTGTAAGTCCCATAGAAGGCATCCTTTTAAATGGCAAGTTAAGATAAAGTCATTAAGACCTCTTTCTTGTGAAACAAGCTACTTTGGTTTGGAACAAGTCATGAAGATCCCTTTTCTATTAGCCAAACTTTTGAGGATTGTCCTCTTCTTTAGCTATCTAAGTTGGATTAAGCCATTGAAGGCCCCATCTTAATAGCTAATAATATAGGAGTAAGTCCCATAGTAGGTATATTATTTAAATGATAAAGTTAGGACAAAGTCATTAAGACCCATTTCCCTATTATATAGACTACTTAGGCTAGGATAATTCATTAAGACCCCTATCCTATTGGTCAAAATAAAAAAAAATGTGAGGATTGAATTAAATCATGAAGGCCCCTTTCCTCATCCTAAGCTATTTAGGTTGGATTAAGCCATTAAAAGCCCCTTCTTAATATCTAATTAAAAATAAATAATCCCTCAATAAGCATTCTTTTTGAAAGGAAAGGTAAGATAAAGTCATCAAGACCCCTTTCTTGATAAACAGGGCACTTAGGTTAGGAATAAGTCATGAAGACCCATTTCCTATTAGCCAAAATCACTGAGGTTTAGCAACAACAAGTCATTAAAGACCCCTTTTTTTCATTGTAGTTACTCAAGCATGAATTAAGCCATTGAAGGCCCCTTCTTAATAGCCAATCCTAAAGGAGTAAGTCTCATAGTAGGCATCCTTATAGGGATAAGATAAAGTCATTATGAGCCCTTTCCTTTCCAAACTACTCTGGTTGGAATTAAGCCATTGAAGGCCCCTTCTTGTTAGCTGAACTTTATTAGGAATAAAGTTCTTGTGACTCCTTTTCTAGTGCAAAAAAAAAAAGAAATTAAGAAGTGGAAATAAGCCATTGAAGGCCCCATTCCTATAGAATATTTGGATCAGGAATTAAGTCCATATGATCCCTATATAGTAGTTTGAATATTGAGGTTTAGGATTAAGTTATTAAGTCCCTGTTGACCTCACATTAGAGTGAGTTCAAAACTACCTCTTCTTAAACTTAAGAGTCATCTAGACACTAAGAGTTCCTTAGTTATAAGACACTTCTAGTGATTAGGCAAACACTTAACCTAAGCCTAGAGACTTAGAAGGGTTAGCCATAGGAATAGGTTATGCCTTAAGAGCCAAGGAAAACTTTCCTTCACTTTGGCCTAAACCCAATCCATGCTTTCCTTCTCAAACCAAACCTCAAATTCAAATTTAGATTCAAATTCAAATTCAAATTCAAATACAAACCATAAATAAATTCCAAATCAAATGATTCAAACTCATGACCAAATTCAAATTCAAAAAGAAAAACATTTCTAAGCCATTTTATTTCATCTTATGGACTTAGCCTTAACCCAATTTAAATAAATCCCAATTCAATTAATTTTCTCAAATATCAATTTAATCTTTCAATCAAACTATCAAAATTCAATTCAAATCCAACTTCAAATGATTCAATCCCATGATCAAATTCAAACTCAACCAAGTATCCTACTTAAGCCCTTTAAACCAACCACCATGAGCTTGGTCAAATTTGATTCCAAATCACTACAAACCCAAGTGATTTTCTCATGAATCATTTATATCTTTATTTGTATTCCCAAATATAAATGAAATATAAATTGAAATACCCAAAATTAAATCCAAAATCAAACTAAAATCTAATTTATTTTGAACCAATTCCTTGAACATGGTCAAATCATATCTAAATCAACTCAAAACCCATGGATTTCTTCATGATTTGATCACTCCTTGAATCATTATTCTGAATATAGACATAAACTATCATTATCAAACCAAATCCAAGCTAACCTAAGTCAAACCCTAGTTAGCCCTTTTGACTTGAAATTGCCATATGAACCAAAATCCATTTGGCTTCAAACCATTTTCAATTGAATCTATATCTCCATCCCAAACCCATTTATCAATATAACTAAACTTGAATCAAGCCATGATCAAGCCAATTAACCCATTTAGGTCAACTTGACCTAAAGTGGACTACAAGACCTTTTTGAGCCAAGTTCTAATTCAACCCAAATTGGATTGAACTAAGCCCATCTAAACCTCATATCATAATCAACAATCATCCCAGGGTAATCAACTACCTTGAATTGGGTCAAACCAAGTCAACTTGATCCTTTGACCAAATCAACCCATAGCTCAAATGAAACCCAAACTATCCAAAACCCACCATATGCCAAATTGATTGAAACCATTGACTGAAACCCACTCATGATCAATGATTGAACATAACCAAACCATCAATTGAGCCAAACCAAGTCCAATTCGCCATTTGACCCAAGTTGACCCAAATTGGCTTAAAAAGCCAAAATAGGTAAAATCATGATTTGATCCAAATTGATTGCAACCAATGGCTCAAGTTAATTCCATATCACTTATTGAACTTGACCAAAGCCATAATTGAGCCTAATTTGACCAATTGGTCAACTTAACCTAACCTAGCCCAAATTATCCTAAAGGGTCAAATTGGCCAAAATTCAAATTAAATCCAAATTAAACCAAACAAAAGCCTACAATCATTTTCAATCAACCAATTGAACTTGACTCAACACCTAACCCAACCTAATTTGGTCAAATTAGTTAAATTGGTCAACTCGACCCATTTGACCCTTTTGAATCCAAATGAGTCAAATTCAAACCTAAGTCAAATTAATCAAAACCAATTGAGCCAAAATACTTCAAATCATCATTTAAACCTAATCCAAGCCTTGGTTTAACCCAATTTGACCAATTGGTCAACTCAACCCAACCTAGCCCAATTTGCCCTACATTGGTCAAGTTGAGTCAAACCCATTTGAATTAAGCTAAAGCCCATTGCAACCTGACCCAACCCATTCTAAACCCACTTGGGATCATCTCAAAATCAACCCAAATCCAAGGTGACCCCTCTTGAAAATGCCATCACACATGTGATCTTACCCAAAAGGGAGCCAAGTCCACTCTCCCATCACCTTTGGAAGCCATCTATCACCTCAATAGGGACCTACCTAGCTTCTTAGCCCACTATATAGATGCTAGAGCTGACCAATCCCATCACTGGTTTTGAAAAATTTGGCCATCCCCTTGAAATGAGGGAAAGAATCCTCATTTCATGCTATCCTGAGTTCATTCAGCTCCCAAGACCTTCCCCAAGCAAAGAGCATCCCTTCCCCACCATCTTTGAGTGAGTTTTGAGTTAAAAAACATAAAATTAAAGCCTTTTTCGGCAAGGAGGCGGCAACCATTGGTGAGGATGACGTTCCAATGGGAGGAAATGAGTCAAACTCATTCCAAAGCTTGTTCTGACATCTAGGAGTTCGCTCAGATCTTCACCGTGGTCGAAAACCATCCCCGGTGAGGTAATTTCTTCAAAATTTAATCATCCATAGGATCTTTTATTTGATCAAATGTGTGCACAATTTTAGGAATTATCCTTAGATTCCTCATGTATTTTTTGTCTTACATCATCCCCACATGTTTTGGGACATTTTTCGATGAAATTCGCCAAAAAATCTAGCCCAAATGGCCCAAATCAGGAGATTTATAGCTTTTTTTTACTATTTTTGCACTCTGGTTCACTGATTTTGGAGAAGAAGAGTAGTCACCATCTAATCCCACATTCAGGGGATTGGATGGTTCAGATTCTGCATGAAAATTATGTGATTCTATCCTATGGATCGTCCAGCATGATCTAGACCGTCCGACCAAAATCGGATGGTCAACCACGTCGCTGTTATGCGCTCTCGCCATTTTCCTTGAGCCAATAGGTGGGTGTCGCGTAAGCATCACGCGAGCCAGTCGTACGATGCCGCATGGGATAGTCTCGCGGTGTCGCATGGCGCCACCTTGCCACGTCAGCGCTGCGGGCGATGTTGACTGTCTTAAGTGGGAAATTCAGGATTTTTGGATTTTAAAAATTATTTAAACTACCTGAAACTTCCAAAAATCATAGAAAATAAGATACCCACAAAAAAGTACAAATAAGGTCTTGTTGGATTTATCTTTTTGAGAGGAATCTAATGAACTAAAAATCCCTAATTTTGGCTGAGTATTGTGAGCTTAATGTCAGTATTAGTGAAAATTTAATTTAATTAGTTACTCTAAAAATTCAAATTGGATTGAGGTGAAATTTTCAAGGATTAAAATTAAGCTTAAAGTATACTTACCATAGAAATTTCAAGACAAAATGATGTATGGATCGAAAGATATTGAATTTAGAGGTTCAAATGGTCTATTTTAATTAAAAAAATCAATATACCTTATAAAATTAGGTTAAATCAGTTGAAACTTTGAAAATTCATAACTAATCCTAGAAAAAGTCAAAAACTACAAATGAGGGCTCATTTTAAATGTATTTTAGAGGAGAATCCAATAAAATTATTATTAATTAATTTTAAATAGTAATTTTTATTTAATTAAGATTTAATTAAAAACTTAATTAGCTTAATTACTCTCTAATTAATTATCCAATTAATGTCAAAATTTCCAGAGATATTTAGTGGGATAACCTCTACCTCACCTATTTTTCTTGGAATTTATTAGATATTTAATTCGGAAATTTGATTGATTAAGCCTTTATTACTCTCTTATCTTAATTAATGATAATTAAGCAAATGAATAGTAACTTAATCAACTAATTAAGCGCATTGCCCTCTATTAATAGTGAAGAGTCTTAAGGAAATGGTTTGGGTTCATTTCTTATGACTATTTCATTAAGCCTCTTCATTTAATTTCAATTAATTAGGGATTAACTAATTAATTAACCTTTTGATTATCTAACTAAATTAGGATGTGAGCTATTTCAGAGCTTAAATAATTGGAAGGAATTAGTGATTGGAATTGAGACCTCTCTCTTGATCCCTCTATCTAAGTTAATTTCACTATCTTAATTAAACATATTCAAAGGTTTTCATTAATCAATTAATGGCTTAATTAAAATTAAATTATTTTAAAATCCAAATCACCATTAAATAACCTAATCAATTTTGGGTAGCCCTTTAGATGTTTAATAGTCTAAAGGAATTTAATGAAATTATGGTTAGCTTACATGTGTAAGGAAACCAAAAAAAGTAATTAATTAAATCCCTTAAGCAGAATTAACTATTAATCATGAGCCAATTGTATTAGGACCCTGTCATTTCTTAGGAGCATTGCTAATTTACTTATCATGTGGTTGCATCTCATACTAGCTCATCATTATTTAGTTAATTAGCTTAAGGTGATGTAGGTAAGTGTTTAATTAGTTTATTTAATTCATACCTTAACTTAATTAAGCCATAAAATCAACCTAATTTCTTTTTAATTAAATCAAATTAAATCACTCATGGGGAATGGGATTAGAATTAGCAAACCTCTTTCATTTTCTAAATCAAATCAAACCTAAGATTAAAAATAACATTAAAGAACTTTTGTTTATTTTAAATAGCCTTTTTTAGTATGATTGTCCTTTGGAATTAATTGGAATGAAATAGATCATGTGCTTATGTTCCTTTATTTCTTTCCAATCATGTTAAATATTGCTTGCCATGTGTAATCATGCATTCATTTCTTTTAAAATTAAATAAATGAAATGGTTTCTTTTATGTCAAATTGCATGTGTTGATTTTAATTAATAGGTGGGTCTATTATTACTATTAAACAAAAAGTTATTTTCAAAAGCCCATAAATCAATTATAATAGATGGAGTGATGTTAATTACAAATATCTATAATTTTGCATTTGTTGATAATATAAGATATGCAATATGAAGCTCTCTTTCCTTGCCTTATATGGTTTTGCATGGGATTTACAAATGTATAGTTCATTTGAAAAGAACATAACATTTGTCTAAATCTACTCCTATGCATCTCTATGCTAAGACTTAGGAAGAATTTCATATCATATATGTAAATCATATTATCAAATTAAATATGACTTCTTGCATGACTTTTCACTCTTGTGGTTCTTTTTGTACATTCATAAAAAGTGGTATATCAGTCTGGACATCTCGGGAATGCGAGGCTTTATGTAGCCTTAAGTAGATCTTGTACCTTATTCCCCTGGTGTAGAATAATGAAGTCGTACTCACTTGAAACTCTTATACATATGTATGTATGATATAACCAATGAATAAGAAGCATGAATCAAATAAATCAAATACAACTTTTGCATGGGTTTTTCCTAGTCTTATACTTGCTTAAAAATCTATATGTATATAAGAAAAGTGGTATATTAGTCTTGACATCCTAGAGCTATGAGGCTTTAAGTAGCCTAAGTAGGTCTTGTACATTACGCCCCTGGTGTAGAACAATGATGTTGTACTCACTTAAAACTCTTATACATGTGAATGTGTACTTAGCTAATGGATAAAAAAAATCCTTTTTTATTAAAAAGACATGCATTCATAATTCAATCAAATGAAATATTTAAATTCTAAACACACTTCTCAGCATTCATCATTTAAGTGTGCTAAGACATATATTATATGTATAGTATGCTTAGGATTTAATCATATGCATGATATACATGATGAAAATAAAAGAATAAACATGTGTTATATGATAGTAATCCATTTTAATTTATCTTAAGATGCTTTTCTTATTAAATAAGGCCATTTAGAGTGAACCTAAACCTAGGGTTAATTGAAAATGTAATAAGCCATTCACCAAAGAGAATCAAGCTAATTTATTTGCCTTAGAAGTGACCTAAGATAGGAATGAAAGAGGGGTCCCCTTTCTTTCTTCTCTTTATAACACTTAGTTGTTAAGTGTAAGCCAAATGAAATAAAAGAAAATATTAATTAAAACTTGCAAATTAACTAAACAACTTAAAGTGAAACCACCCCTTAAATTGAGTCTTTCTACACTTAGAAAATTCTAACTCTAAAGCCTAGTTAGAACATACCACACAAGCCTTAACACACACATTAGAATTAAGTAACCACTTCTAGTTTTATATTAGGGCATTACATGGTTTGATGTATATTTTATTTTGTGATGTATTATTTTAGACTATATATTAGGGTGTATGTGTGTAGTCTAGTGTTAGGCTGATATTAGCCTAATCATATTTTCTGTAAGGGGCTGTGCTTAAGGGGCTACTGTAATAAAAATATGAATGTTTTTGTTGTGCAGGTCGCTTAACCCCTAAGAATAACCAACATTAGGATAGGTGGGCTTGGTTACCCATGTATGGGGTGCTAAGTCCAAATTATTCATATAACTACTTGGGTTGTATGGTGTGTTTAGCTAATAATTATTTTACAGGTGTAACTAGATTTACTTTCCTTCTTTCAATATAATTTTTCATTAGGATTAGGATAAGTGTTACAGGGGATTAGGATGAGCATTGGATACAAGACCAAGTCTTATGTACCATGTAAAGCCTTTGGAGCAAGCACCTCTAAGACAAATCAAAAGAATGAAGAATGAAGAATGAAGACCCCAATAGCATTTATCATTTGTAATTGTAATTATTCTTTTATAATCCGAGTTGTATAAGAGTAGACCTCGACTACCCCTATTTATTTTTGGATTGTACGGAGGTACTCGACCACACTGGACTCTTATTCTTTTACGATAGCTTTATAAAATTATTTGACATTTTATTTAGCTTGCACATTAGAAAAAGCATGCCTTTTTATAGTTTATTTATCATTTGTGATTGTTGTGTGGCCTGGATGTGATTAGGCTCCTAGGATAAAAATTAATTTTTTCTATTCAAACTAACAACTCATAACTAAATTTTTAAAATAACTCATAACCTCACATAAAAGCATAAGCATTAAATCAAGATAATAAAATATTTAGCAACCCCTTAGCTGGATGATTGTATGTTTAATATCATGCAAATCATGTTATTTCACTATTGCTAATAGAGGGCTTCCATCTTTGCTAGATAGTAAGGGCTTAACCTTTGAGATCCTATGATGGAAAAACACCTATTTCTCTCTTGATTTTTCCCATAATCAATTTCATCATGCATTTAGGCATATAAAATCCTATAGCCTGTGTCAAAATAAAGAGTCCAAAATTAAATAAAATATGATAATATTTGCATTAGATTAAGCCATTTTTCATACCACTCATGCTCTAGTATCTTAGGGAGTGGGTTTTTAGACTTAGTTTCTTTTCTAAATAATAACAACCTAGCCATCTTGTAAAAGCATATGACTTGACCACATGATTTTAAATCATAGAAGGAGTTAGTTGGCTGCCACTCCAAGCAGTTATAAGCCCAACAGTCGAGTGGTTTACTCTCTCTTGTGGAGGTAAACATTATACCCACTTTCACCTTAGATTTAGGTCATGCTTTGGCCCTCGCTAAAGCTCCCTAGATTTAGGATCTGAGGTTGATATTTTCCTTTGGGGCTACAAGAATAAATCCCCTCTTCTTAGGAATTTCCATAATATTGTATTGTGGGATTATAACTCCTAGATTTCTAATAAAATTTTAACTCAAATATATATAATTATCCTCAATTTCAAATATATAATGCCCAATCGTAGGATAGTTTGGGATGCTCATTAGGCTTCCTAGTATCATGAGCATCCCTTAATTATTTCCCTTTGGCATCGATAATAAGTCTTTCCTTTTGATCTATCCCATTTGATCTTCCAAATATAACTAATTTATTGATAGTCCTATCTTTGAATTCTTTGGAGATAATATTTGCCTACTTTAATCAAGAGTATTCCTAAGGAATTCACCTTTCTTAGGATGTAATTAACTATGAGGGATTTTCCCCATAGGGAACTTTAGAACCTATTTAAATAAACCTTACTTTATTCATCCATGTAATGTAGGGAAAAAATCTCTGGTATATTCGAAGATACATCATATCTTAGGAGTCCTTATTAGGTGATTAGGTCCATAGGGTAGTGATTTCTATCTTTCAAGATAGTGCACTATTCCTTGATGTCGTACCTGATTGCCTCAATAAGTACTTCCTCATACCTATGTGGTGTCCCCCTCTGTACACACACATACACATGATATCAAAAATAAACACCACATATTTTCCCGGTGACTCCACTGGGATGGTTCCTCTCTCCATCTCTAGTAGATGATTATTGTCTCCAAGCATTGATATTGGACTTGCATTTTATGTGAGCCTGAGACTATCTTTCCTTCCATTGGCACTTAGCTTATTTCATTCTTAAGTAAAGTTAGCCAACATCATTTAGGTTTTAGGACCTCACTCCGTGTAGGTCTTGAAACCCCTATTGGTTTCCCCAATAGGTGAAAAAAATAAAATTTATCAATGAAGGGAGAAATAATAAAAATTTAGAACCTCCCTACCATTGCCTTGGTGAGACAAGGTTCAGCATAAATTTAAGAAAATAAATTCTTTCACAAAATGACACTTTCTAAAAGCACATTTCTTTTGAAAGTAGCCACCTTCATTCAACATACTCAAATTTATTGAATGAAGATTCTATTTTCAAATCATGGCAAAAGAGTGAAATTTCACTCAACATATCTCACATATGCTAGAGTTGAAGTTTCTCTCTTTTCAAAATCAAGAAATCACATACATGACATCAAAACATATCATTGAATTCTATTTAACATACTAAAAATTTGTTAAATAAATTTCTCTCTTTTGAGATCACAAAATATATTTTGGAATCTTATTTGACTTGCCACATTTGTCAAACAAAGAATTCCCCTCTCTTTCCAAAAAAGAAAGAGAGCATATCAAATACATTTGATTCCCACTTAACATGTCAAAGTTATTAAGTGAGAATCTCATTCTCATATATGTTTCATTCCCACTTAACATATCAAAATTGTTAAGTGAGAATCTTATTTTCATGTCACATTTGATTCCACTTAACATATCAAAATTGTTAAGTGAGAATCTTATTTTCATGTCACATTTGATTCCACTTAACATATCAAAATTGTTAAGTGAGAATCTTATTTTCATGTCACATTTGATTCCACTTAACATATCAAAGTTGTTAAGTGAGAATATCATTTTCATATACATTTGATTCCAACTTAACATATCAAAATTGTTAAGTGAGAATCTTATTTTCATGTCACATTTGATTCGGCTTAACATGTCAAAGTTGTTAAGTGAGAATCTTATTTTCATGCCACATTTGATCCCCACTTAACATATCAAAGTTGTGAGAATCTTATTTTCATGTCATGTTTGATTCCCACTTAACTACCAAAGTTGTTAAGTGAGAATCTCAAATTCATAACATATTTTTCACTTAACATATCAAAGTTGTTAAGTGAATCCTAAATTACATATTGATTCCACTTAACATACCAAATTTTAAGTGAGAATCTCATTTTCATGATACATTTGACTTTCACTTAACATACCAAATTTGCTAAGTGAAAGTCTCATTTTCATACCATATTTGATTCCACTTAACACCAAATTGTTAAGTGAGAATCATTTTCATGACATATTTGACTCACTTAACATACCCAAATTTGTTAAGTGGTCTCATTTTCATGTCATGTTTGACTTTCACTTAACATACCAAATTTATTAAGTGGGAGTCCCATTTTCAAAACATATATCAATCACATTTGACTTTTACTTAACATACCAAATTTCTTAAGTGAGAGTCTTACTTTCAATACACATTTGATTCGTACTTAACATACCAAATTTATTACGTTAGAATCTCATTTTCAAATCACATTGCATTTGGGCTTTCACTTAACATACCAAATTTGTTAAGTGAGAGTTCCATTTTAAAAGAAAAGCAAAACATATATCACTCACATTTGGCTTTCATTTAACATACCAAATTTATTAAGTGAAAGTCTCATTTTCAAACATAAATCAAACACATGTGGCTTCTACTTAACATATCAAATTTGTTAAGTAAGAAGCCCTATTTTCAAATCAACATATCACTCATCACAAGCAAAAGGTATTTCCCAAAAATTTTCAAACACACAATCACAACCACTTCTTAGCATACTCAAATTTGCTAAGTAAAGGTTCTTTCAAATCATCAATATTTTCAAACAAATCCACAAGATATAAATATCTCCACAAATTTCTCCTCAAATTTTAGAACCCCACCCAAGTTACCTAAATTGGTTGAGTATGGGTTCTAGATCAAAATTAAATAGAAAAGACTCTCCTCAATATCAAAATCTCTCTAATGTACCCCACTTAACATATTTTAATTGTTGAGTGTGTGTTCAAAAATCCAAATCCCTTTTACTCTCTGGGGACAAGTATTAAAGCAGAGATCTGACTTAAGTTACATTTCAACATGTGCAGAGATATAATGAGACCGGTGTAGTTTTCACTCATTCGGTCATATGGCTTCCAGTTCATCTTTACCTTTCCTTTGGGATGGATTTGGCCTTGGATCGAGCCTCCCCAGGTGACTCCACCACTTAGTCTTCTTGAGGATTTGAGGGATGTACTTATGAGGGGGCAACCCTCACCCGTCGGGATGAGGTGGCTTGATCATCCATATTGACACCTTATCGAGTATCCTTCCTTGAAGAGGAAGGTTGTCGTTCCACCCATCAGTTAGTTTTAGTGGTTGCTCCGCCTCCAGTGCATCTAGTACCTCCTCGTTGGTCCCCTCTAATGGGAAGGCTATCTTGGCTTGAGAGAGAGAGAGGCTCTCCTACCTTTGAGGTAGGATCTAGTTCTCCCCTTGCTCATCTTTGCACATAGATTAAGGGAGCAAGATCAAGCACACCATGCGGAGAGATATCACAATATCTCACATTACAGAGGAGTGTTCTCCTAGTGAGATCTCTCCATTTCTAACTAGTAACAAGTTCCACCCTCCTCGGATGAGAGGAAGATTACAGAGGATAGGCTTTGCCTCACCACCGCATGATGAGGTTTTGACTAGAGACAGGAGGTAGTTTGATGCCAATCTACGGATGGTACTATGCCATGTAGGAAGAGCACACGAATGCTCAGAGTCTTGCACATTATTTGACTTGAGGTCGATCATCCCGAGTGTTAGTGAGTGATAAAGCATTAGAGGCCGAAGCTCGATGAGAGCGAGCAATAAAGGTTTTCGAGGCGGTGCTAGTTGATTTCCTCAATCATCGTCACTATAGGGGGTGATAGCAATGTTGATGGTACCACCATGGAAAAACCGGTGAGTGGAGTTTTGTCTCCACCACTAATCCAATCCTCTCTCATCTCAGTCGCCATCCACATTCCCCATAAAGACAAGATAGCATCAGGAGAAGAGCCCATTTGGTGATCGGCTATGGCCAAGGATCCCACTCCATCTACTCACCACGAGGTGAGGATGAGTTCCCTGACCTCTACTTGATCTTGGTGAAGGAGTGGCGACCACATCGTGGTCACACCACCACCACCACCACCATCGAGCAGCGTGCGTAGAGGGGGAGACAGTTCTATAGTTCCCATGGCAACGGATTCCCCCAGAGATAGCACTCCATAGATACTAGGCAGTGATGATCATGTATCTTCTAGTGAGCACAGTCCTCCTAGAGATAGCACTCCAGTGGCAGCCAGTGTTAGATGAATTTCAATTAGTGACCATAGTCTTACTATCGGTCAGCCATGAGTGTTTGCTGGCATGGTTAGATCATTCCTTGGATAAGATCATAGCAGCTTACTTTTTCGAGAAGAGGGAACTCTCTTAGTCAATGACTGCATAGATTCTGAGGATGAGAGGGTAGAATTTAATCTTGATGAGGATGACCTTCTTGAGGATTTGATCGAAGTCCACATGGTCAATACTAGGAGCTCCCTCCATAGAGATCATCATAATCAGGAAGGTATTTAGTTGAAGAAGAAGGCACCATCCATTTAACTCAACACCTCCTCTAGTAGCTCAAGCAGAGAGATAATCATGTTGACCATATGGGGAAGAAGATTGAGGAGTTGATGGCAGTGGTTTCAGCATTACAAAATTCAGCCCCAATTTCACTGCCTTCTCCCATAGTAACAGATAGAGCAGAGTTGGCACATACTTCAGATCATCCTAGATGCATTCCTGTAGAGGGAGACAGTGGTAGCCTGCATAGGAAGGTTGTGGATAGCACCTCCATGCATGAAAAGGATATTAAAAACATGGAACAGTAGGTGAGGGATGTGTTGGCGCAAGCTCGAGGTGGCTCACCTGTACTAAAGGGTAGACCCTACTCAGAGGAATTTGATGGTGTCCAATATCTTAAGGGCTTTATGCCTCCTTCCATCAAAATTGTTGATGTTAGTGGAAACCCCCGCCAGCACATTGCACATTTCAGGGCTGGTTGTTGCAATGCCGGAGGTAGTGATGTCCTTCTTTTGAGATTATTTATCAACAGTCAAGCAGTTGTTCCATTTAATTGGTATGCCAAATTACCCAATAGTTTGGTAAAGATATTTACTGAGTTGGAGCACCTATTCGTCAAGAGGTTTGTTGGAGCTCAGCAAAGGGTTACTGTAGGAAGCTTCATTGTGATAAAGTAAAATCCAAATGAGTCTCTTATTGATTGCATTCTCAGGTGGAAAAACTTGAGTATGAAATGCCAACCACGGCTATCCGAATAACACACCATTGAGATTCTACTCAAGAATATCCATGGTCCGGTTGCTTTCATGCTTAAGGGGTTTACAATCAAAACCTTCGAGAAGCTAATCAATAAGGTGGATAGCTTATAAGAGGAAGCTAGATAGTTGCCTTTCCAGGACCAGTCAGCCAAACCAAAAACTTAGAAGGCATTTGAGAAGAAGCCAGGGGTAGTCACAGTAGTCGATAAGGGGAAGCAGCTAACTAGGGTTCAGTCAGACAGGACTCGAGCTCAGCACCCTCCTCTGCCACCGCTTCTGCCACCACTTTGGTCATCATACCGGCCACCTCAATTGCCATAGCGGCCTCCATCACTGCCTCCCCAACAGTATGCTCATCAGCATCATCAGCAGTAGTATTCCTACCCGCCACTAGGTAGTTATCATTTACCTACTCTTATTGATAAATTTAATAAACCTTATTCATTCAAGAGGGAGATAGTCAAGAAGATCTTTAAGAATCTCTTAAAGAAGCTTGATTTCTAGTTTCCAGAGCTTAGGAGTCCGGAGGATGTGGGCAAGAGTCATGATCCAAACTATTGCCCCTACCACGGCATGCTAGGCCATGCATTAGAAGATTTCTTTACCTTCAAGAACTGGCTTGAGCATAGCTACAAGTCAAGTGGATTATCATCCCTAAGAAACATCTACTAAACAACCCTCTAGTTATGTTAGGGTAATCCTTGGGGATACACGTGATCTTCTTAAGACATAAGAAGGTTAGGATATCTCCCCATCCCGAACCACAAAGAAAATTATTTCTAAGATCAGGAAGTTACCCTTGCAGGTGCCTGAAGTAACTCAAACCTCCAACTCTAAGGAAGGTTTGCAAGTTGCTAAGGACAACTTGAGGTAGGTAGAAGTCTAGCAGTAGTAGCGATAGCCTCCACTTGCCCAGGATATCATAGTAGCGCAACCACTGACCAATTCTTACACACCTTCCATAGTTGTAGCTACAGTTCCTCTAGTCTGCTCTTCTTCTAGCAGCCATATTGTATCAGCATATGGGGGTGTCAAATCCCTCACTCCACTTACTTCACATGATTTTTACTTTGTACCTTCATTCAAATCTAAGAAATCAACAAAGAAAATTAATTCCACTTACATCTATGTGACTTCTGATGATCTTCCTGAGTTTATTCATTTAGATAGCTCTACAAGTCTAATTAATAATAACTCTAGTTCCAATCACTCATCTTCTTATTATTTAGAAATGGATTACCCATTCTTAAATCACATGGGTTCTCCCATTGAGATTGATTTGGAGTCATCTGACTCTGATGATCCTATAGGAGAAGTTGTAGATGAACCTGATGAGCAGGTAGAACTCACCACTAAATCATCTCATGAAGTCACTGAAGTCAACCTCCGTAGTGGCAAAGTTCTACCTTTTAGGGTAGCACTTTAGGATAAGGGTAAACAAGTCATTGGTTTTAGTGATCATGAAGCCCCTCCACAGGATGCTCTACCTATGGATATGCTTGTGGAGGACTAGCCCAGAGTTGACTACAATGTCTTCGCTCACCTAAAAAAGTTGCCAGCTAAATTAGGCATATATGATGCCCTTGTCTTATCCAAAGAGATAACGGATTCATTGATCAAAGCCCATGGGTTATTCAACAAAAGCCCATGGAGTTACATTCATTGATGAAGACCTTCTTTTGGGGACAATAGAGCACAACCGTCCTCTCTACATCACAATGGAATGGGCAAATTCAGACTCTCTAGGGTGTTAGTTTATCTAGGTACATCAGTGAACATTATGAGTCTAAAGACCCTTACTTACTTGAGGATTGACATCTCTAAACTTTGAGGAGATTGGATGATCTTGAGAGAATTCAATGAGCAAGGTGAGAGGTTTTAGGCTCCATAATGTTACCACTAGAGATAGATGATTGGAAGATAAAAGCCAAGTTCTACATAATTGATTCATATACATCTTTCATTGCTTTGCTCGGTAGGCCTTGGATACATGGAAACAACACGGTTCCATTCTCTTTACATCAGTGCATCAAATTTCAAAGAGGTGGAATCAAGTATTGTGTCAAGGGAGACTTGAAGCCATTTTTAGTTAGGGAGGTTTAGATATATGAAGATGTAGCCTACTATCTTCCTCTAAATCAAAAAGTCTATTCTCCCAAACTTGGTGAAAGTTTAAAAATAAAAGAAAAAGAAACAAAAGAAAAAGAAGAAAAAGAAAAAGAAAAAGTAAAAGAAAAAGAAAATAAAAGCACAATTGAGCAAGAATCAAACACTGAGGAAGAAGTAGAGCCTGATATTGGATTCTTCCCACAGTTCATTTCTCCATACAAAAACATGGGTAGGATGACTCGACGCCCACCAGGTAGTGGCAGAAGTAGATCTAGAGGCAGTTCTAGAGGTGGTAGACCTCCTTGCTAGTGGCCAGCCGATAGGAGCTATGTTCCAACTCACAGGAGTACCCCCTCTATCAACATAGAATTAGATTCCAGTTCAGAGGATGGGTCTCATGTAGTTAGCATGCCGACCAACCCCTCTCAGTAGGTCCCTTTGGAGGCATCATTCGAGCTAGATAACGATGAAGACCAGGCCTCCAAGCAAAGCATGAATGTATCTAAATCATTATTATGTAGAATAGTCAGGAAACAATTGGAAACTTTAGCTCTAAACTCACTTTCTTCCCAAAAAGTTGAAGGTTTGGTAGTTAAGGAGGCCCCCAAGTCATCCACAGATGTCAAGCTAAAGAGGTTTTTATTGGGAGCATCATCCTCAAGTCAAGAAGCTGATGTGGAACTTCAGGAGGATTCTTATAAAGATTTAATACAATTGCTTTTTGATTGGTATTCGCCTTGTGTTATTAATTTAGAAAAGAAGGGTTTAATCCCATATACTTGGTCTAAACACAAGTCAGATTACTTTGAAAGGCTATGGGACAACCAAAATAGGTATTCTTAATCAAGACCAGGACTAGGATTCAAGACAGTGGGTCCAGTCGATGACGATAACCATAGGTATTCTCAATCAAGATCGATGTGGAACTTGAGGATGATTCTTAAAAAGATTTAATACAATTGCCTTTTGATTAGTATTCATATTAATTTAGAAGGACTTAATCACATACTTGAGTCTAAACATAAGTTAGATTACTTTGAAATGGGACAACCAAAATAAGTATTCTCAATCAAGACTAGGACTAGGATTCAACATAGTGGGTCCAGTCAATGATGATAACCATTGCCTAGTCATCACCAATCATTTGGAGTCTGAGAGGTTCTTTTCAAATAATACTAACTCATATGAGGAGGTGTGTTTAGAAACTTTTGATGACCCAAATGATCTTGAAATCAAAGATGCACTATAAGAGTTTGAAGATAAAATTAGATAAACCAATGACTTAGTTAGGCTATTAGCTGAATTTAAAGACTACTTTACATGGAGTTATGAAGAAATGTCTGATTTATCTCCTAACATAGCAGTCCACAAGCCAGCAATAGATCCTAATGCTAACCTTATCAAGCATGCTCCTAGATGCATGCGATTAGAAATTAGCAGCAGGTCATTTTTGAAATCAATAATTTGATCAATGCTGGCTTTATCAGAGAAGAAAAATATCTTACCTGGTTGGCCAATGTCATCCTAGTTAAGAAAAAGAATGGCTAAATTTGCATATGCGTCAATTTTAGAGATCTAAATAAGGCATGTCCTAAAGATGAATTTTCACTTCATATATTGAAATTGTTGGTGGACATTTTCTCATCTCATACAGTATTCTTGTTCATGGATGGCTCATCTGGCTATAACCAAATTAAGACCCCCGAGGATGAAAGAAATACTACTTTTCAAACCCCGATCTGAATCTATTATTATAAGGTCATGGCTTTCGACCTTAAAATTGCTGGTGTTACATACCAATGGGCCATGACTCAAATCTTTGATGAACTAATTCATCATTAAGTCGAGTGCTACGTCAATGATCTAGTAGTCAAAAGTACAAAAAAGGAAGACCATCTCTTCAACTTGAGGGTAGTTTTCAAATGGTTAAGAAAATTTAACCTTAAAATGAATTCCCTAAAGTGTGCATTTGGAGTAGCTTTGGGGAAATTCCTTAGGTTTATTGTCCAATACTGGGGAATAGAGATTGATCCAGAGAAGATCAAGGCTATCTTAGAAATGCCACCCCCTTAAAAGTTTAACTCAACTCAGATCATTTCAAGGGCAGTTGGCATATCTAAGACGCTTCATTTCCAACCTATCAGGAAGATGCCAACAATTTTTAGCACTTGTCAAAAAGGATGCCAAGTTCAAGTGGGATGATAAGTCCTAGCATGCTTTTGAAGAAATCAAGCACTACCTAATGACGCCGCCAATTCTAACAGCCCCTATCTCGGGCAAGCCTCTGATACTATACACCACTACATTAGATGACTCCTTCGATGCTTTATTGGCCCAAGCCAATGACGAAGGGAAAGAAAATGCTCTCTATTATCTTAATCGTCATCTAATCCCTGCTGAGGCAAATTACCCACCTATTGAGAAGCACTGCCTAGCTTTAATCTTTGCATCCCAAAATCTACAACACTATATGCTTTTCGGATGGTTGGCACGTTGGTCCATGATTGATTGAAACTTGATCTCTAGGATCAATCCACTACAATATCTCATGACACGATCGACGCTATCCAGATGGTTGGCATGTTGGTCCATGATTTTATCACAGTTTGACATCACTTTCGTACCCCTCCGTGCAGTGAAAGGACAGACACTAGTGGATTTCTTAGCAACACACCCACTTCATGTTGATTCTTCACTTAATGATGACCTCCCTAATGAACAAATCATGAACTTAGGGGACACTAGCATTCACCATTGGGAGATGTATTTTGATGGTGTAGCTTCCTTTCAAAAAGAAGAAGAACCATGATCTATTATTCTGGGAATGATGGGGGTAGGAATAGTCCTTCTAACTCTAGATCACAATGTGATGAGATTTTCATATCATCTGTCAAATCCATGCACTAACAACAAAGTCGAATATGAGTCTCTAATTACTAGTCTGGAGTTAGTCATCAATATTTATAGGGATTCTTAACTAGTTATCAACCAAATCGCTGGGTCCTACAAGGTTCTAAAGCCTAAGATCCATCATTACCATAAGTATACCATGGAGTTATTTTCCCAAATCCCATATGTTACCACCTACAAGATCCCCCGAGGAGAAAATGCAATAGTAGATGCATTGGCCAAGCTTGCTAAGAAATTGGCATGTCCATAAGATGAGTTCATTCCAATAAGGGTCTAAAATAGACAAGTCTTATCTATTATTGATGTTGAACTCATTGAGAGACTCTCTCTTGAAGGGGAGATTGCCATTGCCAAAAGATACGATGAGTCAGATTGGAGGTAACCATTCATGAATTACCTAAATACTGGCAAACTACCTCAAGAGAAGTCACTAGCCCATCATGTGAAACAGAGAGCTCTCTCTTATGCTCTCATGGATTGAACCTTATACCGGCGGTCCTTCGAGCATATGTGGTTATATTGTTAGACAAGCACGAAGCCCATAAGATTGTGACCGAGGTACATTTATGATTATACGAAGGTCACCAATCTAGTTCAAAGATGAAAGCTGAGATCAAGAGACTAGGATACTATTGGCCTTCGATGATTACAGACTACATGGACATAGCTAAGAGATGCCACCAATGTCAGGTGCACGGTGTGGTCCTACACCAACCACCCAACATTCTACATCCTACATTGGCCTCATGGCCTTCTGAGTGTTGGGGTACCGACATAATGGGTCTGATTGATCTTCCTTCTTCTAAGGGTCATCGGTTCATTCTAGCTACCATGGATAACTTTTCCAAGTGCACAAAGGCAATCCCACTCAGAGATGTCACAACTTAGCATGTGCTCCATTTTTCCAAGAACCATATCATATATAGGTTTAGGGTACCTTGATGAATTATATCCGGTAATGGTACTGCATTCAAGAGCACTAAAATCAATAACTTTTCCCGGAGACACAACATAGATTGGGGATATTCTACCATCTATTACCCAAGAGCAAATGGCTTAGCATAAGCCATCAACAAAACTCTCATCCAAATATTAAAGAAGAAATTCAACGATAATAAATGACAGTGGGATGACCAATTTGTTGAAGCCTTATGGGCTTACCGCATCACATACAGGACTCCAACTCAATCTATCCCTTTATCCTTAGTGTATGGGTCTGAACTAGTTCTACCATTAGATGTCCAACTCTCATCATTAAACATAGCTATGGGTAGTAAGATCACAATGGAGCATAATGCCAAGTTACGGTTAGAAGAGCTTAAAGGTTTGGAAGAGAAACAATCTGAGCATGCCAGATCCTTGAGTTACACAAAGCCAAAAATGAATCAAACTTACAACGAGTTGGTCCTTCATAGAGCTTTTCAAGTAAGAGAGCTTGTTTTAGTTCTAAGGAGACCAATTGTTGCCCGTCGAAAGATTAGAGGCAAGTTTGAACCCACTTGGGAAGGCCCTTTTTTCATAGAGAAGGCCTACCAAGGAGGATCTTATCAGCTTATAAATTATAAGGGAGAGCGCCCTATGCTTCCAATCAATGAGCTCTACCTAAAGAAATACTATCCATAAATATTGTTTGAAAATAATTATCAATAAAACTTCTTTTAATATCAAATTTGATCTCTTCATATTTGGTTAGAAATATCTTTGCTTATGAATCTGCCATGATGTGTTTAGGGTATTTGTAAGAGAACCCAAGTGGCATCCTATCCCTCTACAACATAAACACAAACTACATTCAATCCTCTAGTGCTATTCAGATAAGTGTAAGAGAACCCATGAGACATCCTATTTTTACTAGCACAATTAAGTTAAGAGTAAGAGAACACAAGTGGTATCCTTTCTTGGTGGAGTCACATTTTTGTGTTTTTAGGGTAGGTGTAAGAGAACCTAAGCGGCATCCTATTCCCTCTTTCACAACACAAATATATTTTGTCTCAAGCAATTTTGATGTGGGAGCTAGCCCCCGTGGTGCTGACTCATTAGCTGCTCTAGGTCAGGTTGATATGCTACCTTGTTAGTGTATCACCCTAGTGGTCACTTGTTTGGTGGATGTGAGTCCCTATGCTTTCTTCCTAACTTGACCATTGTAAATTAATGAGTGCCCTATTAGTTTGGTAGGCCTTACTGTACAGCCAATAAGCTACCCCATGTTGACTTTATTTAAGAGGATGTAAGCCTACAAGCTTTCTTCATGGACTAGCCATCACACATTGATTGGGTCGAGTATATTTGAGGCTTAGGGTAAGTCCCCTAGTGGCTCCTTTCCTCTTGATTATTTCAAGCCTGGGTTTAGTCCCTACACAAAACTCCTCACTTGGTAGTCGCCCTGGGTTGGATAGCCCCTATTGAGCTGAAGATAGACTATCCCGGCAATCAGTTATACTTTAGGGAGATGTAACCCTACACGCCTTCTTTCTAGATGAATTATCGTAAATCGATGAGCACCTTAGGTTGGCTAGTGTTCGCTATGCTGACAATGATCCACCCGGTGGATACACCACTCTTGACAGATGTGAGTCCCCATGCTTTCTCATTGTGTCGGCCACTGAATACTTACAAGCTTTCTTTTACAGTGTTTTAGATAATGCCCCTAGTGGCACTTCCCCTGTGGGCACTCTATTTGGATCACATCCTTAGCAACCCCATTTAGGCACTACCTCGATTACTCTTGGATTAGACAGTCCCCCTTTTCTAGTAGCCACCCCTATGGTTAGAGAATTTATCTCGCAAATATGCAAATTCTCCCTTGGTCCAGTAAGTCTGAGAGAGGACTAGACTAATCTAAGCTCCTTCTCAATGTGGTTCCTCGCACACCAATAGGGTCCATGCAAACATATAACAAAATAAATATATATTTTCTCTTATGGATTATGAGAAAAACCCCCAACAGTACCTTTTCCCAAGTATGCATCCTATCTTTAGGGAAGTGTCAGCAAAACTCCCTATAGGGATTGCCTGACTACTTTTGAGTTGAGATAAGTCCCCAGGTCAGCACTCTCTTAGTAGTCACCCTTAAGTCAGGTTTGACTTATTGTACCACCAACGAGTCACCCCGACAGTCATCCTTGCTTTGGAAGATATAAGTCTATCATGCATTCTTTCTAGCATAACTATCGCACACTGATGGGCAGCCTTAGGTCGGGTCTGATTTGTTGTGCTATCAATCGATCACCCCAGTGGTTTCTTGCTTGGGAAGTTGTAAGTCTACACACTTTCTTCCTGACTTGACCATTACACATCGAAGGGAACCCCTTCGATTGGTTAGCTCTACCCCGCGACCAGTAGACTATCCTTTGGATTTGTAAATCTAAGAAAGGTCTAGAATGATATTAGCCCCTTCTTAGTAGATTCATCGCACACCAACAGGGTCCATCCCAAATTAAGTTGATTCTGACTATTCTTGAGTCAATATGAGTCCACAGTGGCATTTACTTAAATAGTCTCCTTAGGTCAAGTTTGATTTGTTGTGCTATCAACCGATCACCCTAGTGGTTCCTTGCTTGGGATGTTGTAAGTCTACATGCTTTCTTCATAACTTGACCATTGCACACTGAAAGGTGTCCCATAGGTTGGATATTTCTACTTGATGGCTGGTAGACTATTTTTTTAGATTTGTAAATCTATGATAGGACTAGACTGATATTAGCTCCTTCTTAGTGGATCCATCACACACTGACATGGTCTATTTCATCAAATCCATCATCCTTCCTCTAGTGGAGCCTGAATTAAATCCATCCACTCTTATCCCTAGTGGATAATTTGGACCTGCTTCCCTAGTGGAAGGTTCATCCACCTTATCCCAAGCGGATCTAAGCTCACATCTGTAGCAAATGTGCCCTCAAAAATAAATCATATCCTCTCTCCAACAGAGCCCTGAATTATAATCAAATCAAATTCTCATCCCTAGTGGATGCCCACCAATTAAGTCAAATCAAATTTCTGCCTAGTGAGATGCAAATCATATCCTCTCTCTAGTAGAGTGCTCATAAAATCAAACCAAATCAAATCCCTATCCCTAGTGGATGATCTGAACATGCTTCCCTAATGGAAGGTTCATGCACTCATCCCTAGCAGACCTTTTCTCCCCAAATCATATCAAACCAACACAAACTCTTATCCTCTCCATGGATAATCTGAACCTGCTTCCCTAGTGGAAGGTTCACATACCTGATCTCTCAGTGGATTATTCCTTCCTCTCTTATGCCCTTGACATAAGTTGAGTTGCATTGTATTAAGATCTTGATTTTGTCTACATCTCGAGTTAAGGTAGATCATTTCTATTAGCACTTGCAATCCTTTCGATGTTGTTGATCGTTTTGGTCAACACCAATATATGCAGTGTGCCTTGTTAGTTACACCACACATATTGGGCACCCTTTTGTTGACCTCACTTTTGGAGTGAGTTCTCAACTTCCTCTTCTTAGACTTAGGAGACTTCTAGAAATTAAGACTTCTTTAGTCATAAGACATTCTAGTGATTAGGTGAACAATTAACCTAAGCCTAGAGACTTATAAGGGTTGGCCATAGGAATAGGTTATGCTTTAGGAGCTTAGGAAAATTTGCCTACCCTATGACCTAAACCAAATCAATGCTTTCCTTCTCAAACCAAACCTCAAATTCAAATTTGAATTCAAATTCAAATCCAAACCATAAATCAATTCCAAATCAAATGATTCAAACTCATGACCAATTTTAAATTCAAATTAAAAAAAAAAACATTTCTAAGCCCTTTGATTTCATCATATGGAGTTAGCCTTAACCAAATTCAAATCAATCCCAATTCAATTGATTTCACCAAATATCAATTCAATCTTTCAATCAAACTATCAAAATTCAATTCAAATCTAACTTCAAATGATTCAATCCCATGATCAAATCCAAACTCAACCATGTATCCTACTTAAGCCCTTTTAACCTACCTCCATGAGCTTGGTCAAATTTACTTCCAAATCACTCCAAACTCAAGTGATTTTCTCATGAATCATTTAAATCTTTATTTTTATTCCTAAATATAAATGAAATATAAATTCAAATGGCCAAAACTAAATCCAAAATCAAACCAAAATCCAATTTATACCCTTTGAACTAATTCCTTTAACTTGGTCAAATTCTATCTAAATCAATTCAAAACTCATGGATTTCTTCATAATTCAATCACACCTTCAATCATTATTCCAAATATAAACATAAACTATAATTATCAAACCAAATCCAAGCTAACCCAAGTCAAACCCAAGTTAGCCCTTTTGACTTGAAATTATCATATGAACCAAAATCCATATGGCTTCAAACCATTTGCAATTGAATCTATATCTCCATCTCAAACTCATTTATCAATATAACTAAACTTGAATCAATCCATGATCAAGTCAATTAACCCATTTAGGTCTACTTGACCCAAAGTGACCTAAAAGACCTTTTTGAGCCAAGTTCTGATTCAACCCAAATTGGATTGAACTAAGCCCATCTAAACCTCATATCATGATCAACAATCATCCCAGGGTGATCAACTACCTTGAATTAGGTCAAACCAAGCCAACTTGATCCTTTGACCAAATTAATCATTAGCCCAAATGAAACCCAAACGAACCAAAACTAACCATATGCCAAATTGATTGAAACCATTGACTCAAACCCACTCATGATCAATGATTGAACATAACAAAACCATCAATTGAGCCAAACTAAGTCCAATTGGCCATTTGACCCAAGTTGACCCAAATTGGCCTAAGAAGACAAAATTGGTCAAATCATGATTTGATCCAATTTGATTGCAAACAATGGCTCAAGTTTATTCTAAATCACTTATTGAACTTGGCCAAAGCCATGATTGAGCCCAATTTGACCGATTGATCAACTTGACCCAACCTAGCCCAAATTGACCTAAATGGTCAAATTGGCCAAAATTCAAATTAAATCCAAATTAAATCAAACCAAAGTCTACAATAATTTTCAATCAACCAATTGAACTTGACTCAACACTTAACCCAACCTAATTTGATCAAACTGGTCAAATTGGTCTACTTGACCCATTTGACCCTTTTGAATCCAAATGAGTAAAATTCAAACCTAAGTCAAATTAATTAAAATAATTGAGCCTAAATACTTCAAATCATCATTTGAACCTAATTGAAGCCTTGGTTTGACCCTATTTGATCAATTAATCAACTCAATCGGACCTAGCCCAATTTGACCTGCATAGGTCAAGTTGAGTCAAACCAATTTGAATCACACCAAAGACCATTGCAACCTGACCCAACCCATCCTAAACCCACTTGGGATCTGCTCAAAATCAACCCAAACCTATTTGGAGACAAACCCAAGGTGACCCCTCTTGGAAATTCCATCATACATGTTATCTTACTCAAAAGAGAGCCAAGTCCACTCTCCCATCACCTTTGATAGCCATCTATCATCTCAATAGGCACCTACCTAGCTTCTTAGCCAACTTTATGGAGGCTAAGGCTGACCAATCCCATCATTAGTTTTGAAAAATTCATCCATCCCCTTGAAATTAGAGAAATAAGCCTCATTTCATGCTATCGTGAGTTCATTCAACTCCCAAGCTTCCCCAAGCAAAGAGCATCCCTTCCCCACCTTCTTTAAGTGAGTTTTGAGCTAAAAAAATACAAAACTAAAGTTTTTTCTAGTGAGGAGGCAGCAACCAATGGTGAGGGAGACGCTCCAAAGGGAGGCAAGGGTTAAAACTCATTCCAAAGCTTCCTCTCACACCTACGAGTTTGCTCAGATCTTCACCGCCACCGAAAATCATCCCTAGTGAGGTAATTTCTTCAAACTTTAGCGAGACATAGGATCTTTTATTTGATCAAATGTGTAAAAAATTTTAGGAATTATTCTTAGATTCCCCCTATTTTTTCACCTTACATCATCCCCACATATTTTGGGACATTTTCTGGCGAAGATCGCCAGAAAATCGAGCCCAAATAGCCTAAATCGTGCATTTTATAGCTTTTTTTTTACTAATTTTGTCCTCTGGTTCACTAATTTCAGAGAAGAAGAGTAGCCACCATCTGATCCCATGTTCAAGGGATCGGACGGTCTAGATTCTACATCAAAATCTTGTGATTTCAGCCCTTGGATTGTCCAAAGATGATCCGATCGCTCACCACGGATCGATGGTCAAATCTCGATGACATTACAATGTTCTCGCCATTTTTCTCATGGGACAATAAAACACATGTGCA
Organism: Cymbidium sinense; assembly: GCA_021442155.1. NCBI lineage: Eukaryota > Viridiplantae > Streptophyta > Magnoliopsida > Asparagales > Orchidaceae > Cymbidium > Cymbidium sinense. The sequence continues at coordinate 81,780,395 of CM038227.1, forward strand.
CCAGCGGCTCGGCGCCTCATGGCCATTGCCACGCCGCAGTGCACCTGCGTCTTTATGTTATGGGAAATTGAGATTTTGGATTTTAAAAATTATTTAAACTACCTGAAACTTCCAAAATTCATAGAAACTAAAATACCCATAAAAAATTTCAAATAAGAGCTTGTTGGATTTATCTTTCTGAGAGAAACCCAATGACAAAAAATCCCTAATTTTGGCTAAGTATTGTGAGCTTAATGTAGGTTTTAGTGAAAATTAAATTTCATTAATTACTCAAAAAATATAAATCAAATTAAGGTAAATTTTTAAATATTATAACTAAGCTTAAAATCTACTTACCATAAAAATATTAAGACAAAATAATGTCTGGATTGAAAGATATCGACTTTAAAAGTTCAAATGGTCTATTTTAATTAAGTAAATCAATATACCTTATAAAATTGGGTTCATTCAGCTGAAACTTTGGAAATTCATAACTAATCCTAGAAAAATCCAAAAACTACAAATGATAGCTCATTTTAAAGGTATTTTAGAGGAGAATCCATGAAAATTATTATTAATTAATTTTGAATAGTAATTTTTACTTAATTAAAGTTTAATTAAAAACTTAATTAGCCTAGTTACTCTCTGATTAATTATCCAATTAATCTCAAAATTTCCAGAGATGTTTAGGGGGATAATCTCTACCTCTCATATTTTTCTTGGAATTTATTGGATAGTTAATTAGGGAAATTGATTGATTATGCCTTAATTACTCTCTTATCTTAATTAATGATAATTAAAGAAATGAATAATAACTAATCCACTAATTAAGCTTATTTCACTCTATTAACAATGAAGAATCTTAGGGAAATGGTTTGGATTCATTTCTTGTGACCATTTCATTAAGCCTCTTCATTTAATTTCAATTAATTAGGGATTAAGTAATTAATTGGCATTTTGATCAACTAACTTAATTAGGATGTGAGCTACTTCATAGCTTAATTAATTGGAAGGAATTAGTGATTGGGATTGAGACCTCCTTCTTGATCCCTCTCTCTAAGTTAATTTCACTATCTTAATTTAATATATTCAAAGGTTTTAATTAATCAATTAATGGCTTAATTAAAATTAAATTATTTTAAAATCCAAATCACCTTTAAATAACCTAATCAATTTTGGGTAGCCCTTTAGATGTTTACCTAAAGGAATTTAAATCTTACATGTGTAAGAAAAATATAAAAGTAATTAATTAAATTTAAGCTTAATTAACTATTAATCATGAGCCAATTGCATTAGCCCCCTTTCATTACTTAGGTGCATTACTAATTTACTTTTCATGTGGTTGCATCTCATACTGGCTCATCATTATTTAGTTAATTATCTTAAGGTGATGTAGGTAAGGGTTTAATTAGTTGGTTTAATTCATACTTTCACTTAATTAAGCCATAAAATTAGCCTAATTTTTTTTTAATTAAATTAAATTAACTCACTCATGAGGAATGGGATTAGGATTAGCAAACCTCTTTCATTTCCTAAATCAAATCAAACCTAAGATTAAAAATAACATTAAAGAACTTTGGTTTATTTTAAATAGCCTTATTTAGTATGATTGTTCTTAGGAATTAATTGGAATGAATGAGATCATGTGCTTATGTTTCTTTTTTCTTTCCAATCATGTTAAATGTTGCTTGCCATGTGTAATCATGCATTCATTTCTTTTAAAATTAACTAAATGAAAGGGTTTCTTTTATGTCAAATTGCATGTGTTGATTTTAATTAAAAATAGTTGTGGCTATTATTACTATTAAATAAAAAGTTATTTTTAAAAGCCCATAAATCAATTATAATAGATGGAGTGATGTTGAATACAAATATCTATAAGTTTTCATGTGTTGATAATATAAGATATGCAATATAAAGCTCTCTTTCCTTGTCTTATATGAATTTCATGAGATTTAAAAATGTATAGTTCATTTGAAAAGAACACAACATTTGTCTAAATCAACTCCTATGCATCTCCATGCTAAGACATAAGAAGAATTTCATATCACATATGTAAATCATATAATCAAATCAAATATGACTTTTTGCATGACTTCTCATTCTTTGGTTCATTTTGTACATTCATATGTATGTAAGAAAAGTGGTATAGTGGTGACATCCGGGCCAGTTTATGAAATTTAAGTAGTCTAATATCTTATGCCCCTGGTGTGGAATAATGGTGTCGTACTCACTTAAAACTCTTATACATATGTATGTACGATATAACCAATGAATAAGAAGCATGAATCAAATAAATCAAATACAACTTTTGCATGGGTTTTTCCTATTCTTATAGTTTCTTATACATTTATATGTATTTGAGAAAAGTGCTATATTTGTCTGGACATCTCGGGGCTGCGTGGCTTTTAGTAGCCCTAAGTAGGTCTTGTACCTTATGCCCCTAGTATAGAACAATGGCATTGTAATCACTTAAAACTATTATACATGTGAATGTGTACTTAGCTAATGGATAAAAAAACCCCTTTTTTATTAAAAAGACATGCATTCATAATTCAATCAAATGAAATATTTAAATTCCAAACACACTTCTTTGCATTCATCATTTAAGTGTGCTAAGACATATATTGTATGTATAGGTATGCTTAAGATTTAATCATATGCATGATATACATGATGAAAAGAAATGAATAAATATGTGTTATGTGATAATAATCCATTCTAATTAATCTTAAGATTCCTTTCTTATTAAATAAGGCCATTTAGAGTGAACACAAACTTAGGGTTAATTGCAATATATAATAATCCATTCACCAAAGAGAATCAAACTAATTCATTTTCCTTAGAAGTGACTTAATGTAGGGATAAAAGAGGGGTCCCCTCTCTTTCTTCTCTTTATAATACTTAGTTGTTAACTGCAAGCCAAAAGAAAGAAAAGAAAATATTAATTAAAACTTGCAAATTAACTAAATAGCTTAAAGTGAAACCACCCTTTAAATTGAATCTTTCTACACTTAGAAAATTCTAACTCTAAAGCCTAGTTAGGACATACCACACAAGCCTTATCACACACATTAGAATTAAGTCACCACTTCTAACTTTATGTTAGGGTGATGCATGGTTTGAGGTATGGTTTGTTTTGTGATGTATTATTTTAGACTAGATGTTAAGGTGTATGTGTGTAGTCTGGATGTTAGGCCGATATTAGCCTAATCATGTTTTCTGCAGGGGGTTATGCTTAAGAGGTTGCTGTAATGAAAATAAAATGCTTTTGCTGTGCAGGTCGCTTAACCCCTAAGCATAACCCATTTTAGGACAGGTAGGCTTGGTTACCCATGTGTGGAGTGCTAAGTCCAAATTATTCATATAACTATTTGTGTTATATAGTGTGTTTAGCTAACATTTATTTTACAAATATAGCTAGATTTACTTTCCTTCTTTTAATATAATTTTACATTAGTATTAAGATAAGTGTTATGGGAGATTAGGATGAGCATTGGTTACAAGACTAAGTCTTGTGTATCATGTGAAGCCTTTGGAGCAAGCACCTCCAAGCCAAATCAAAAGAATGAAAAATGAAGAATGAAGAATGAAGACCCCCATAGCATTTATCATTTGTAATTGTAATTATTCATTTGTAATCTAGGTTGTATTAGGGTAGAGCTCAGCTACCCACATATCTTTTTGGGTTATACGGTGGTACTCGATCGCACTGACTTCTTATTATTTTGTGATAGCTTTATAAAAATATTTGATATTTTGTTTAGCTTGTGCATTAAAAAAGCATGCCTTTTCATAGTTTATTTATTGTGTGGCCTGGATGTGATTTGACTCCTAGGATAAAAATTAAATTTTTCTATCCAAACTAATAACTCATAACTAAATTTCCTAAAACAAGTCATAACCTTACACAAAATCCTAGGCATTAGATCAAGATAATAAAATATTTAATAACCCATTAGCTAGATGATTATATGTTTAATATCATGCATATCATGTTATTTCACTCTTGCTAAGAGAGGGCTTCCATCTTTGCCAGATAGTAAGGGTTTAACCTTTGAGAGCCTAAGAGAGAAAAACACTTCTTTCTCTCTTGATTTAGCCCATAATCAATTTCATCACACATTTAGGCATATAAAATCTTATAGCCTATGTCAAAATAAAGAGTCCAAAATCAAATAAAATATTATAAGATTTGCATTAAATTAAGCCAATTTTCATACCACTCATGCTCTAGTATCTTAGAGAGTGGGTTTAAGGACTTAGTGTCTTTTCTAAATAATAACAACCTAGCCATCTTGCAAAATAATATGACTTGACCATATAGTTTTAAATCATAGGTGGAGTTAGCTGACTGCCACTCCAGGTAATTATAAGTATAACAGTCGGGTTGTTTACTTTCTCTTGTGGAGGTAAACAATAGACCCACTTTAGCCTTAGATTTAGGTCATGCTTTGCCCCTCACTAAAGCACCCTAGATTTAGGATCTGAGGTTGATGTATGCCTTTGAGGCTATAAGCATTAATTTTCACCTCTTAGCATTTCCACAATCTTGTATTGTGGGATTATAAGTCCTAGATTTCTAATAAAATTCCAATATATATATATATATATATATATATATATATATATATATATATATATATATATATATATATATATATATATATATATATATATATATATATATATATATCTCTCAATTTCAAATATATAAAGCCCAACCATAGGATAGTTTAGGATGCTCACTAGGCTTCCTAGTTTCATGAGCATCCCCTACTTATCTCCCTTAGGCATAAATAATAAGTCTTTCCTTTCGATCTATCCTATTTGATCTTCCAAATATAACCAATTTATTGATAGTCCTATCTTTGAATTCTTTGGAAACAATAATTGCTTACTTTAATCGAGAGTATTTCTAAGGAATTCATCTTCCTTAGGATGTGATTAACTATGGGGACTTGCCCCCATAGGGAACTTTTGAACTCAGTTTAAATAAACCATACTTTATTCATCCATGTAAAATAGGGGAAAAATCTCTGGTGTATTCGAAGACCCATCATGCCTTAGGAGTCCTTATTAGGTGATTAGGTCCATCGTAGGATAGTGATTTCTATCTTTTGAGATAGTACACTATTCCTTAATGTTGTACCCTATCACCTTAATAAGTACATCCTTAGATTTGTGTGGTGTCCCCCCATCATATACACACACATACACATGATATCAAAAATAAACACCATAATCCCCTTCTCCCCAGCTTAGATATTTAGGTTGGAATCAAGCCTCCAAAGACCCCTTCCTAATGGCTAACTAGATACGAGTAAATCCCCTAGTGGCATCTTTCCCTAGTTAGAATGTCATGTAGTCTGGGTCAGGAGTAAGTGTCAATATTAGCATCCTCTCCAACTACTATTCTCATATAGGAGTAAGTCACTTGAAGTCATCTTCTATGGGTATAATGTTTGTGTTAGGATTAGACCCTTCTTTGAGTCTACTCCTAATGACATCTCTATTTTTCTTAAAACTTAGTGAATTTAAGTTTCTAAGAATGAATCATTCCAAATTAAAATAAATTTAGGCAGGTTTATGCCTATCTTTCATAATCAAATCTGAAACACAATTTAAAACCAAAAAAAAAAAAAAAAAATCAAAAGCCTGAATTTGAATTCCTTCAAGTTTATGCTTGTAGTGTTGATTAGTTTGATCTACACTAATATGTGCAGTGTACTCTAGCCAAACCACTACACGTATTGGGGGTCCATTTGTTGACCACAATTTTGGATGAGGTTAACATCATTTCTAAAATAATAATTAGAACAATTAATCCTATATTAGAAGCTTCCTAATTAAGCACTTAGAACACAACACATAGTGACCTAGTGTATCCTCAAACATAAATTAAATCAAAAACATTTCATTTGAAACTTGAAATTATTTTGGTTTAAACCAAGGTTATTAAGGTGATTAACCTAATTATCCTATTTAAGCTCAAAATTAATTAAATCCAAAAGAAATTCAAATAAAATCATAACAAAATCTAAATAAACCTAAACAAATTCAAATCAAATTAATGAAATCAAATTCAAATCAAGGTAAAAAATGGTGGATCCCACCAAGGCAAAGGTTGACCCACCAAAATTTGACTAAATGAAATCATTCCAAATTGTCTAAATGATAGAATAAACATGTATTAACATGAATCTAAATAAATTGTAATTTATTTAGGCCTTATTTAAGCTAATTAGATCATTTGATCTAAAAGGGCCTAAATGAGCCTTACTAGGTTCAAACCCAAATCAAATTGAAATCAACTCAATTTGTTTATTCAAAATTATTTGGAAATGATCATTAAACATAATTCAATAAATTATTGGGTCTAATTTGACCAATTTGGTCATTTGACCCAAATGAATCCAACTTAACCCATTAATCCCAATTTGGGTCAAATGGGTCAAAATTAAAATTAAATTTTAATCAAATGAAATTAATCACTTCAAATCATTTCACACATGTGATTAAATGTGATTATAGTCCAAATATAACTTAATTGAGCCAAAGTGGTTATTTGATGCAATTAAAATCACCTTAACCCATTCAAGTCAAATGGGTCAAACTAGTGTAAATTACATCAAATCATCATACGGTATGAATCAATTGATCCATAAATCATTTAATGAGCAATCAATAATGAGATAGGGGCCTCTCAATTAAAGAAGGACTTATGTTTCACTGAAGCTAGTCAGAGGTAGTTTTTAATTATTTATTGAAGGAGGATTGTTGCTCGACTGGTGTGCTTTTGGGAAGGTCCGATGATTAGAATCTAAGATTAATTCCAATCAAATGAAAAAATTAAATTAAATCAATTTAGTTAAAATAAAAAACATAAATATCATGAAATGAAACATGTGAACCAAACCCAATCCTAATGGATTTAATTCAACACTTAACCCATATTAAATGGTTTGACTTGGTTCAACAACCAACCAGCAAATTATAAGGTAATGAGGTGGACATGGGAGAGTGAAGGATGATGTGAAAACCATGTGAAGAAAAGAGGAATCAAAATTTCAAGAGAGAAAATTAAATCGTACTTCCCCTCCTCTATATCTCATCTATCCACCACTTCATTTCAGCAAATATTATATTCTCTCCAATTAATTGACTACCTCTTGGAGAAAACTCCATGGGGGATCAAAGAGATAAGGTGGCCATCACCTGACAAGCAAGGGAGAGACTTCCATGGAAGATGGCTCACGGCTAAGGAGAGAAAGGGGAGGAAGAGTCTATTTCCACTCAAAATAGTCATCCAAGTGCACTCACGAGGCCAAGAAGGACCAAACCACCCCTTTGGCTGAGCCTCTTACCACCGGTGGCTGGATTCCAGCCACCTAAAGCTTTGGTACATGGTTCTCAGCCATGTATGGAAAGATTGGAGAGATTATCTTAGGCTAGTTTAAGCATTCCATCACCTTTCAAGAGTAAAATGAAGTTGAGCACACCAATATCTCAATTCCCTCCCCATTAGGAGGCTAGAGAATGATCAAGATCATTAGAATCCATTTGTGCTTTAGTCCATAGGCCAATCCATAAAGAGAGAATCCAATTCCTCCTTCCCACATCCTCATCACATCATTTTGAAGCTATTCAAATCAATCCCACTACCTGAGATTGCGACTGACGAGGTAACTCATTAATAGTCCCTTTTGAGCTTTCAATTTTGGTCCTTATAAAAGAAACTTGATGTCATGGGAGATTAAGCTATATAGATGTGATATACATGATGTATTGATGATTTTGGAAGTGAAATCAAGCAATTTCAATGGTTGGATCACCAAAAATTATCTTGAATTAATGGATGGCTCTCAACTTTCACAGTAGTTGAAGGAGGAGAAATTTTTGCCATCTATTCCTTCTATTAGGAATGGACAGTCGAGATTTTTTTGGTTGAATAGATTAAAATTCCTATAGGAAACCCATGAAAGCATCCGAGCCGTCCGATCATCGATCAGACAACCTAAATCGAAACCACATCTACCACCTTTTTAACATGGGATCCATGTGGATCCCGTATGGACAAATGGTGTTATGCCATCCGTAAAGCGGCACCACATCAATGCCCTGTGGCACTGACGTGGATGTTAACCTCATTTTTGGATGAGGTTAATAACACTCCCAAAGACAATCATTATGACTCATAATATTAAATTAGAAGTCTTCTAACTAAGCACTTAGGACATTACACTTTGTGTTATAGTTATATTCTACCCAAATCTTCAACAAAAACATACATCACTCTAAATTTGAAATTAATTAAGCTTAAATTAAGGTTTAATTATGGAACTAAACTTAATTACCTTAATTAAGCTATGAACCATATAAAACTAAGGAAATTCAAATTAAATCCAAAAAACTCAAATAAAATGAAATTAAAAGCATGAAACCAGGACATGAAATTAAATGAATCCAAATCCAAACTAAAGGTAAAAAATTTGTCAATCCTTTTGACATGAGTTTGACTTTGTGTGGGTCCCACCAAGTTAAAGGTCAACCCACAAAAATTTGACTAAATAAAATCATTCCAAATGGTTGGGATGATGATATGAACATATGTAAACATGAATTTAAAAAAATATAAGTCCAATATGCCCTTAATTAAGCTAATTAGGTCATTTGACCTAAATGAGCCTGAATGGGCGTTATTGGGTTCCAACCCAACTGAAACTCAAATAAACCCAAATCAATTGTCCAAAATCATTTGAAAATTATTATTGAACATAAACCAACCCATCATAGGGTCCAATTTAGCCCATTTGGTCATTTGACACAAATGAACCCAAAATTAACCCATTAAACCCAATTTGGGTCAAATGGATTTAAATTGAAATTGTTTGATCCAAATGCATCCTAAATTGCTTGGATTAACCCAATTGAAAATTAAATACATTATAATTGAGCCAAATAAACCATTTGAATCAATTAAGTTCAATCCAAATTCATATGAATCAAAATGGACTAAACCCAAAGTAAGCAATTAAAAAATTTTAAACCCTTAAATCTTTGATTAACAAGTTCATTAGTGAGTAAATGAACATACTCTAAGAATATATCTAAAGCTAATTCATCAAATAAATCAATCCAAATCAAGCCAACTGAATGACATAATTTAAAGGGATTTTTGAACCGAATATCCAAATAACCTTCCTGGGATGCAGTCAAGTCTTTTCCAAGTTGAATTAATGTTGATTTCCAACCAACATTAAGTCACTTAATCAAATCTAATTAGAGCTAAAGCAAAATAATATGCTATGACAAGTCAAAGGCATATGAACCCAAATCCAACCATATATCCTCATTTTCTATTCCACATTTTTAGCTCAGGACATATGTGAGAGGGCTAGTGAGTCATGTAGTTGGCTCCAAGGACTTCAATTACCCAAAGCCAACCAAGAGGAGGAGAAACTAGGCTTAAGAGACTCAGCTTCAATGGAAACTTTACCAATAGCCATTTCTAAGTAAAATTGACTATACTATGAAGATGGAACCCATCTTCTCCCTATCTCCTTGTCGTTAGGAGCTCAAAGAATGACCAAAGCTAAAGGAATCCAAGTTGAGGTTGGTCTATGAGGTGATCGATAAGGAGGCAACTTAATTCCTTTAGCACATGAGCTCCCCACATTATTTCATAACTATTAGAGTCAAATCCACCACCAGAGATCATCGAGATCAAGGACCATTAATGACCTCCCCCAAGCTTTCAGTTTTGGCATCGAAATCACATGATTTTGATGATCACATGGCCAAAAATATGCAAAACTGATGGATGACTCTCGGCCTCTGCCAACACCATAGGAGATGCAATCTCCACCATTTGTTACTTTTATAAGGAATGGACAACTGACATCTAGCCTGATATCTGATGAAACTGATAAGAGAAACCTCAGGTCGAATCACGACCACCCGATCTTTGATTGGATGGTCGATAATTAGCCCAAATGTGCCATCATTTTATCGCAGATCCACGTGGATCCGCATGGCACAATGACGTGATGCCGCATGGAAAGCAGTGCTACATCGAATTTGACATGCTAAAATAGGAAATTTGGGTTTTTTAAACTAAAAAAATTAAGAAAAAATGTATGCAATTCAAAAATTCATAAGAAATTAAATATAAATAAAAAAAATGCAAATTTAGGCTCTATGGATTTCTCTTGAAGGGAGGAATCCATTAAAATTAAAATCCCCAAATTATATGAGATATTTTGGCCTTAATTTAAGATTGAATGAAAATTTTGAAGCCATAATTAATCCCAAACCATTGATCAAAATGAAATGAAACTTTGGGGAGTTGAAATTGATGTTAAGATACACATTAAGAAAAATTTTCATAATTTATTGACTAATGAATCTTAATATTTGAGATTTCAAAACCTAAACCCTTATTTTCATAAAATAAATTAATAATAAACAAAATAAATGATGGAAAATTATTAGATCAATTCAAAACATTATAATACATTCTAATAAATATAAATAAGTCATTGAAACCCATTAGAACATAATAAAATATAAAATAGCTTAATTAATTCATTAATTTAATTAATTAATTTAATTAATTAACTTGGACTTAAATAAATCATAATAAATCTACGAGAATCCTAAAAATTATGCATTTGGATGCACATTCTAGAGGGGAATAAAAAATCCCTAAATGATCCTCACTAATTAGGCCTAATTGAAATTTTAATAGAATACTTACAATCTTAATTAAACATTAATTACACATCTGATTAAAGTGAAATTTTAGAGAAATCTAGTTGGCAAGGGACCCCACTTTCCATAAATATTCCAAAACCAATTAACTTCTCGATTGGGAATGTTTGAATTTTCAAGTCTCTAGGTCAATTTAAAGAAAATAATAAATAATAAAATCACAAAAATTACAAAACTCATAATACAAACTTAAGAAATCATAATGGATATGAGAACACTTAAATAAAAATACCCAAGAAAACTGAAAGTAAAAGAACTTAAATATTCCTAAGTTAAGGGTTATGAATAAGTGAAAATATAAAATTTAGTCATATTCTAATAATAATAATCCCTTAAACCATAATGAATCCATTAATGAACTGAAATATAAAGTTTATTAATGTCTAAAATTTATAAGTCATCAATATATAAATATATTAGAGCCATTTAAATTAAGGAATGAAGTGGCATAAATGCAAATATAAAAGGTTAAGTATAATTAAACAAGAAAATAACCTTTCTTTAAACATTTGGTAAGTTTAATAGAACTTTAAATAATATAAAACTCTAGAGTAACATAGGAAAGTGTAATTGACTATGAAAATAACCTTTCCTTAAACTCCTTAAGTTATAATGAATAAGGGAAATAACATTAGGCTAAGTATTTTTTTTCAAATGACATAGTCATAACTCCCTTTTAATTAATTAGAATGAATTGAACAATTCCGTAATGAATGAAATATATAATTTGGAATAAATCATCTTAGTCTAAATTCATTAATAAACCTTAGAAAATTTCATGGAATGAAGATATTGAAATAAGAATGAATCATTAATGAAAATGGGTTATAAAATTTAAACATAACAAATGAATGTAAATTTACTTAAGATTATAAACATTACTTAAGATAATAAACATTAATGAAAATAAATAAATGAAATTGAATTGGATTGAATGAATGAAATACATATACCTAAATGTAATAAGTAAATTAAATGTATTCCAAAATTAAATAAACAAATGAAATGGAAATGAAACATAAAGAAATATAACTTAATGAAACATTAAATTAAATAAAATTAAACATAAAGCTTTACCCTAAATTAAATATGACAAAACCAATAAACAAAAAATGAATATTAAAATTAAAGATGAATTCAAATAACATAAACTCTAAAACCAAATCAATCTAAGTTACCAAAGTAAGACAAATTCAATTTACAAATAAAGTAAATCTAACAATTTAAACTTGGAAAGATATAAACCATCATAATCAATAAAGCTAACATGTAAAGTAAGAGTCTAATGAATCAAATTAAGAAAGTCAAAGAAATTAAATGAAATTATAATCATGATAACAAGAGAATTAAACATCAAGTGAAAAATAATTCAAATCACAATTTTATTGATAAAGAAACATACCTTAAAAAATCAAAACACAATACATTAAGTGAAAAAGAATAAATAAATTTAAAATAAAATGAAATAATCTAAACTAATTCAAATATTCTAAATTTAAAGAAAGGATCAATTAAAATACTTGGGATTTTTGTTAGATCTTTAGGATGAATCATTACCTTAGAATAAAGATATAATCATATTTGAACTTAGGATGTTGAATTGACTGGATTCCACTCGAACTAAAACCTATTGTATTCTTCATTCTTGAAAACCTAATCTCACTTTAACATAAAATGAACCTAAAATAAAAATTAAATTGCAAATTATTAAATCATTTGAATTGAAACCATCCAAAGGTAAAACAAACTTCAAAAATTTAAATTAAAACTTGAATTAAAAAAATAAAAACCTAGCGAAGTCTTGGCACATAAGTTTTTTTCTTTCACAGACTAGATCATTAGGTCATTGACCCTAGACTTAGGTTAGGTTATCATATGATTTTTTGTAATATTCTATGATGTTGTGATGTGGAATGCCTTTTTATTATTTTGTGGTGTATTATTTTAGGCTAGATGGCTAAGATTGATTGTCATTAGTCTGGATGGTAAGACATTATTTTAAGAATTAACATTGTATTTTGTAGGGGGCTATGCTAAAAGGGACTGATATCATAAATAAATTATAAAATTTTTGTTGCTTGTAGATGCTGAATAGTCCCTTGGCAAGCAAATATTGTTAAGCCCATATGTTTATAAAATATAAATATTATGTCATGTTTGTATTTTTTTGACATCTATTTTATAGGGCTTAGGATTTATTCTAAAATTTAAAATATAAATTTGAGCTTAGAATTAGGTTAGGATCTATGGGGTCTAGGATTAGTAGGAGTTTAACCTACTAGGAGATGGTGCAGAGGTCTCCTGTGAAGCCTAATGGGGGTCCCAGAAGAAGAAGACGATCCTAGAAAGAAGACCCATAGATATAGACTTGTAGTTCTAGGCTGGGCTATATAAGGGAAGAGCTCGATTGCCCATTTTCCTTTCTTTTGAGGTGTACAATAGTACCCAACTGCATTGGCCTTTATTTTATTTAAATTGGCTTGATTTATTTTGGGTGCATAATAGAATCAACCTGCTTTTTTAGGTTTTTTTCTGTGTTGTGCCTTTTGTGATGAATGCATGGACATAGGCTCATTGAAACTAATTTAATTTTCTACCTAATTAAATCTATAAAATTGAAATAAAAAAGTAATGAAATTCAAAACCTCATATAAATTAAAGCCCTAATAAATAAATTACAATCAATAACAAATAAATTAGTTCTCAAAAATCATACAATCATACTACTCTAATCCTTAAATTGGGCAACTTCTCCTATTGGACATAAGGGTCATCTGACCTGTGAGGATGACTGCCTTCTTGGGGAAGTATACCTTCCATTATTGATTTGGCCCATGACCTTCTTCTAATTACATACCATGTAGGCATAAATTACATACCCATGGCCTAAAATGATAATCAAGTCAAAATGTATAAAATTTAAAGAATGTGCATTAGTTAGTGCATTTCTTACCTTGCATTATCTTAGGGATTAGAGAGTGAGTCTAGGATTCTTAGATTCCTTTCTTAAAAATGCAACAACCTAGCCATCTTGCATACATAAGACTTGGCTTCATGAATTTAAAATTTGCTTAGGTGGTGTTAGATAGTATCCCATCTAAGCGAGTTGTAAGTCAAGAAGAGTCAGCGATGGATTAGTTCCCTCAAGTATAAGGAATGGCCGATAATTCCCAAAATAAAATTAGGTTGAGCATCTAATTTGTGTCAGAAGTACTTATAGACTTAGGTTTTGAAGCATGCTACTTAGAGTAAGTCTTCAACTCTAGGCATTTTTGTAATCTTGTACTCCTAGAATCTAAGGCCTAAATTTCTAAGAAAATTTCAACTCAAAATCTAAATTAAATTTCAAAATTTAAAGCCCAATGATAGGATAGTTGAAATGCCTATTAAGCATCCCAGTATCAACAGGTATTTTCTACTTCATTCCATTTGACTTCCAAAAATAACTCTTTCCTCTTTGGATCATTCCCAATTGAAAATTTCAAAGATCATGCCTTTGAAAACAAACATAGAAATTTATAGAAATAATAACTTATTTTTTTAATTGTTAGTATTCTTAGGAAGAGAGCCTTCTTTAGATGTAATTAACTATAGGGACTTGCCCTTATAGGAAATCATGAACCCAGTTTAAAATAACCACGTTATACTTTCCCATATAGTTCAAGGGAAAAATTTCTAGTGCATGAAAAATCCATTAACCTTAGGAGTCTTTTATTAAATGATGGAATCCATTAGGAAACCATATTTATCTTTCGAGATAATATGTTTATTCCTTAATGACGCATTTGATCATCCAAATAAGAAATTCCTAAACTCCATGTGGTGTCACAACCTTTTACCATGAGTGGTTAAAGAAGAAAATCAAGATTTTTTATTTTAAAAATTATAGAAAAATAATAAAACATGAAAAATCATAATAAATCAAATATTAAGCCAAAAAATCTAAATAAAAGCTCCATGGATTCATCTTAGGGTGCCAAATCCATTAAAATTAAAATTCCCAAATTTTGTGGAGTAATTTCTAATTAATTTAAGTTTAAATAAAAATTTCAAACTTAAATTAATCTTAATCCATTAAATCAATCAATAAGAAACTTCGAGGAACTAAAATTGATATTAAAATATACCTTAGAGAAAAGTTTCATGATTTATTGCAAAGTAAATCAAAAGATTTTGAATATCCAATCTAAAATCATAATTTTAATTAAATAAATTAATAGTAATTAAAGAAAATTATGGAAAATCATAGAAATAAATTAAATCATCATAACACACCCTAATAAATTTAAATACATCATTGAAACTCCCTGAAACTTAATAAAACACAAAACCACTCAATTTAATGAATAATTGAATTAATTAATTCAAATAATCAACCCAAACTTAGAAAGATCAAAGTGAATCAACCAAAATTGCAAAAATTATGAATAAACACTCTATAGAAGCATCTTCTAAAGAGGAATTCATGAAAAATAAAACCCCTAAGTAATTTTTTATAAATTAAGCTAAGCTTGGGTTTTAATGAAATAATTAAAATCTTAATTAGTCTTAAAATATACATCTGATTAGGGTGAAATTTTAAGAAACTTAAATTGGAAAGGAACCCCACTTGCTATAAAATATTCATACCCAATTGACCTTTGGATTGGGAATTACTAAATTTCTAATTCTTTAGGTCAATATAAGTGAAATAATAAATCAAAAAATTATAAACTTTTATAAAATTTATAAAGTAAGTTTAAAATATTATAATATATATCATAACACTTGAAGAAAACTTCCAAATAATCTAAAAACAAAGAGACTTAACTAAATATAAGCTTGGGGTTTAATATTAAAAGATAATGAAAATGAAAAAAAATATGAAATTCAATTAAGCTTCAAAGTTAATAATTCAATAATTGATCATAAACTCACTAATAAATTGAAATGTAAAATTCATTAATCTTTGAACTTATGAACCTATTAAGGTCATTTAAATCAAAAGAATAAATTAAATATGAATACAAATGAATTTAATAAGTATGAATTGATTAAACCCAAATGACATAAGCATTAAAATAAATTAGGATAGGTTAATATGCAAGAACACCTTTTTTTAGACTCTTAGATCAAAATAGTAATCACACTAAAATAAATAATAAGAAGAACCTTTCTAAACTAATGGAGATATTACTTCCTTAAAAGATAATTGGAGATAATTGAATCTTTTCACTTAAACTCATAATACAGAAATGTTAATAAAATCATAACTTGAAATGAACCATTTTAATTTAAACTCATTAACAAATAGAAGAATGTTAATGAAACAAATAAATGGAAATAGAAGAAATCAAGATAAAACTTAAGCATACTAATTCATAATAAATCAATTAAATTATAAAATTGAAATATAATCAAATGATGATATAAAAATTAAGATTGAGTATTAAGTTCATTTAAGTTAATGAACATTAATGAACATAAATATTAACATAAAAGAAACATTAATCAACAAATCACATTAACCCAAAACCCAAATTAAATGAATAAGGAAGTGAAAATGAAAGCTAAATCAAACTAAACTAAAATAATATAAACATTAATATAATAATTAAACTTGAATAATCTAGGTTAAATAAATAATGCAAATCAAATAAATAAAAAATGAATAAAATAAAATTATAAAACTCAAACTATAATAACAAATGGATTAAATTTAAAGTGAAATCCAATGCAAATCAAATTAAGTTATGATAAAGGAACCTTAATTAAACTTAATTGAAGAAACATACATTAAAGGAATAAAAGTAAATTAAAATGTGATCAATAAAAAAAAGAATAAATGGATGAAGAGAAGAATTCAAAATAATAATTAACGCATTCATTGAATTAAATTATATTAAATCAAATAATCTAAATAAATTAAAAAAAGAATAACTTAAGATACTTAAGATCTTAGTTAGACCTTTGGAATAAATCTTCACTTTAGGGTGAAGAATTTATTCTATTAGGATTTATGATGTTGAATAGAATGAGATCCACCCAAAATGGAACTTATTGTATTCTGCATTCTTGAAAACTTAAACTCATCTTAACTTAAAATGCATCTAAAATAAAAATAAAATTAAAAATCACTTAAATCACTTAAATTGAAATCACATGTGGTAAACTAAAGAAATTTTAATACTAAAAGAAGTTAAAAGAATAAAATAATAATTTTCATAATTAGCAACATACGGTATATAATCTGGATACCCGAGGTCACAAGGCTACTGGTCCGAAGGAGGTCTTGATACCTTGAATCTCTAGTATAACAATGACATGTATCTATAAAGCAAACTTATGAAAATTAAAAAAAAGTCTAGAAATTAAATTAAATCAAATATTGAAAACTTAAATTGAAACTTGAATCTAAAAAGGCTTAGTAAAGTCTTACTAAACAAACCCATTTCCTTCACACACTAAACTATTAGGTTATGAACCATAGACTTAAGGTTTGGTCAATTTATGATATTCTGTGATGTGATATGATGTCTTTTTATTTATTTTGCAGTGTACTACTTTTTACTAAATGTCTAGAATTTTTTGCTCGTTAGACTGGATGGTAGGATGTTCTTGTTAGAACTAATGTTATCTTTTGCAGGGGGTTGTGCTGAAAAGGGGCTGCCGTCATAAATTATATATAAATTTTATTTTCTTACAAGTATGTTTAAGTCCCTAAGCATACCCCAATAAGACAAGAACTAATGCTAAGACCATATGTTTACAAATAGAACTGTTTGTGTTGTTTACATTTTCTTGGCATTTGTTTTGTAGGGCGTAGGATTTATTTTTTAATTGAAAAATGTAATTTGATGCTTAGATTTAGGTTAAGATCTATTGGGTCTAGGAATAGCAGGAGCTGAACCTACAAGTAGATAGGTGTAGAGGTACCCTTTGAAGCCCAAAGTAGGTCCCTAAAGAAGGAGACGATCCTAGAAAGAAGACCCCCATAAATATAAACTTATAGTTCTAGGTCAGGATGTATAATGGTAGTGCTCAACTGTCCATTTTCCCATTCTTCTGATGTGTATAGCAGTACTCGGCCGCATTGGCCTTTCTTTAATTTAAATTATCTTGATTTATTTTGGGTGCACAATAGAATCAACTTGCTTTTGTAGGTTTCTTTCTATGTTATGCTTTCTGTGATGAATGCTTGGACATTAGGCTCCTAGGAAAACTAATTTTTTACCCAATTTAAATCTAAACAACTTAAACAAAAAAAATTCAAAACTTCACATTAATTAAAGCCATGAGAATAACTTAAAATCAACTAGAAATAACTAACTTTCATGAAACATGCTAGCATATTATTCTAATTCCATGAATTGGGCACTTCACCCACTGCACATAAGGGGCACCAGACCTTTAAGGATGACTCCTTCCTGGGGAAGTCTGGCTTCTCATCTTGATTTCACCCATGATCACTTCTAATTACATGTCATTTAGGCATAAAATGCATACCCCAAGACCTTAAATGAATTGAGTTAAAACATCTAAAAGTTGAAAATTATGGATTAGTTAAGTGCATATCATACCCTACATAATTTTAGAGATTAGGGAGTGAGTCTAGGTTCTTAGATTCTTTCCTGAAATATAATAGCCCAATCATCTTTTATACATGAGACTTGGCATCATGGATTTAAAATCCACTTAGGTGGTGTTAGCTGGTAGCCCTTCTAGGCAGGTTATAAGTCCAAAAGAGACAAAGATAGATTTATTCCCTCAAATGAGAGAAATGGCTGATAATTCTCAAAAGTGAAACTAGGTTGAGCCTCTAACTTGTGTTAGAATCAATTATAGACTTAGGATTTGAAGCATCCTATTGGAGTAAGTCTTCAATCCTAGGTATTTTTACAGTTTTGTACTGTTAGAATATAAGTCCAAGATTTCTAATAAGACATCAACTCAAAATTTCATTTAAATTAAATTCTGAAGCTTAAATTCTAATGGTAGGATAGTTGAAATGCCTACTGGGCATCCCAGTATCAATAAGCATTTCATATTTAATCCTGATTGGCTTTCAAAAATAAGTCTTTCCACTTTGTAATGTTCCCCATTGAATTTTTCAAATTATCATTTGCTTTGAAAAATCAACTTAGAAATCCATAGAAATAATAGATTATCTCTTTAATCAAGAGTTTTCTTAGGAAGAGATTCTTAAATATTAAGATGTAACTTTCCCTTATAAGGAACCGTGAGCCTAGTTTAAAATAAACCCTGCCCTACTTTCCATGTAGTTCAGGGGAAAACTCTTTGGTGCATTAAAGACCCATTAGCTTTAGGAGACTTATATTAAATGATCAAATCTATTATAGGATAACATGTCTATATTTCAAGATAATATGTTTATTCCTTGATGATGCATTTGATCATCCAAATAAGAAATTCATAAATCTATGTGATGTCATAAATTTTTCCACATGTGGCGGTGCAAGTATGACATCAACTCAAGAACTTAGCATTAAGGTACCAGATATTTAGCGCCTCGGTGCTATGAGACAGAGTATCCAAGACTTCATTCTTAAGATCTAGAACTTGGCACCTCATCACGGTGCTAGGACTTAGTGCCTCATCACGGTGCTAGGACTTAGCACCTCAACTCTACGAAGCACGAACTCTATTTTTGAAGCAGATTCTTGAAGAAGTAGTACTAGATTTTATAGTACTTTAGTGAAAGAAGCACTCTTCTCCCTTATTTTGGATCCAAGATCTATGAAAGGAGGATTATCATCACACTCGAACAAAGTTCAACGGTGGAGGTCTCTAAACTAAAAATTATTGAGGTTCTTACATTTAAAATGCTTTTAACATAACTCAATTCTTCTCCCTTACTCTAGATCTAAGATTGACGAAGGGAGGATTTTTATTTCTCACCAGATCCAAGATCAACTATGAAAAACTTTCAAATTTCTTTGAATTTTCTTTTTGGAGAGGAAATAACATAAAATAATTTGTTTCAAGAACTTTTACATGGAGTTAGTGATAGCCAGACTTTACTTTTTGCCTTGTGTGAGAAGAACATGACCTTGTACAATGGTTGTACAATGGTAAGATGGCGATGTAGAGAGAAGAGAGCATTTGAGAGTACTTGGAAGAGAAAGAAGAGGGAGATGGAGTTCAAAAGTAGTTTTAAGAACTCTAAAATCCCAATAGTTGGAAGGGGAAAAAAAGAAGAACTAGAGTGGGTAGTCCCCCCTCTTTTATATAGGTTTTTGGGTAACTGTTCCCTCTTCTTATGCAATTTTTTTCTCCATAACCATTCCCCCACTCTCCCCTAGGCAGTTATCATAGACATTGAAGCAGATGGTATGAATGATTAGTTTTCTTTCTTTTTAAAATAGAAGACCGTCACGACAAAAACTAGGCGTTGGGCCTACAATGTCATAGCACTGTGTTAGTTAAGTTGAAAACTGCTAGGGATGGTTTACCTTTCTAGATTTTGTAAGGGTGTGACAGTGCCCAGGTGATGTGATTACAATTGCACAATGCTCCAAGTTGGGAAGTTCCATTTATTCCATTTTTAGATGCAAATAATATAATAGTGTTTCAACAAAAGTTAGAAACTTAACTTACATTTACTAGAAGAAAATGGGGCACTTTGTCACATTTTTACCTAAGGACATGAATTATCCCAACTCTTTTAGGCTTATTACTGCTTAGAGTGGCTGTGAGTTAACACCTCCTATGCTTCAAAATCATGTAGGTTGGATTGCTATTTAATAGAAATGAATCTAAAGTCTTAAACTCACTCTTTAAGAGACTAGATCATGACTGTCATAAAATATTTCCTATACTAATGCAACAAAAATGACATATATTTATTCATTTTGACTCATCATTTGACTCAAGCTTGGGTGCACAATTATGCCTAAATGCATGATGAAATTAAGTTATGGTCCTATCCATGAGGGAGATGTTCTTTATTCAAAGGGGTTACTACCAAAGGTCTTGTTCTCCTCCTTTTTGTGTAATGAGTGAAGATCCCCCATGTTTCAAGGAGAGAAGATAAGATACATGGATGGTGTTATTCATTCATCACAGACCTATGGTTTCTAAACCTTTTAGTTGATTAATGATTTGGCTTTATGATAAAGTTATTAGTTATTTAATTTTTAATTTTGAGTTGATTAGTTGGGGTAGAAAATTTAAGTACTTAAAGAGCCTACCATAATCCAAGCCATACAACAAGCATCACACTTTTAAGAAACTTAAAAAAAGCATGCATTTCTATTACATAAAAAATAACACACTAAACAATTAATTTGATTAAAAGAATAAAATAAGTTGGTGTGGCTGGATACCACCATACACCCTAGAAGAAAAAGAAAAGATGCATAGCCGAGCTCTACCCTTATATAACCCAAACTATAATAAATTATAATAAATGAAAAAACTATGGGAGTCTTCAATTGTCATCTTCACTTCATGAGTTAGATTTTGTAGGCATCACAGGGCCACTTATGTCAAATCACTATAGCCACTGCTCATCCTAAACCATATAGTTCTAACCCTATTCTTATAGAAAAATACATGATAAATTCAAAAAATATATATTCAACTACACCTAAAATATATTGGTTAACTTAACACATGAACACCAAGTAGTTCATATTCCATACATTAGGGCTTAACACCCTTTCTTGGGTTACCAAGCCCACCTATTGTAATGAGTTATGCTTAGGATTTTAAGCAGCACCTGCAAGCGAAAGTATTTATAAATTGTTTTTATTACAATTATCTTTTTACTAAGCACAACCCCTCTAGAAGATAATGTTAGCCTAATATCATCACAAACATACACCCTGACATTTGATATATATATATATATATATATATATATATATATATATATATATATTACATCACAAAATAGAAAATTAATTTACAATAACAACACCGTCAACACCATCCTAACTTAGTTCTAGTATTAGTGGCTTATTATTCTGAAGTGTGCATAAAAGCTATTGTAGTCTGCCAAAGCTAGGCATTAATGTTCAAGTTGTGATTTGAAAGTGGACATTTGATTTATCAGAAAGGGTGATTACAATTAAAGTAATTAATAACTTAGTCAAATTGAAAGCTTCAACTTTAGTTTAAGGTTGCATTTGAGTTTAGAGTTTTAAAGAGTGTGAAGTAGGATAGATTCCACTTCAAACCCTATACTTATGTTGAATCTAAAAATGAATTTTATGACTTTTAGTCATTTAATGAAGTGTTAAAGATTTTATTTGGTCTTTAAGTTTGGATCATACTTAAATAATATCATGATCAAATAAAACACAATCATAGGACTAATTAAAATAAATCATAATTAACTTGATGATGCCCTTTTTTACTTTACCTTCATCATTTTTAATATTTAATTTGCATTAATTACTTTTTTGGTAAGAAAAATATCTGGATTTAATATACATATATCATAAGTGAAATTCACACATTTGTATATGCATGGGTATACATAAATTTATTTATTGGGATTAATTTGGAATTTGCATATATCAATATATATGCATGCATGAATTTTTTTTTTTTAAAAAAGTTTTTGGATCTTCACACATAGGTATACATACAAATATGTTTAGCTTGATATAAGTATGTGTTGTTAAATAAGGGAGTTGAGGTATTTAAGACCTCCTTAAGACCAATAGTCCTACATCCCTAGGATATCCATATTATATACTTATTAGCCGCATACATGTGTGTATAAATTTGCAAAATAAATACTTAAATTTTTAAAATTTTCATGAATTTTAAAAATAATTTAAATCTTGTATGTATTTTACTACACAACTTTGGAGGTACTTGCCATTATTAAACTAGAGAGTTGTGAGATCTAACACCTCCTTCAGACCAATAGCCCTACCCCCTCGAGTATCGAGAGTATATGCCTTAAAATGTGTAAATCATATATATTTCACTAGTTATAAAAACCACACTATTGACATTAGCATGCAATTAATAAAATCTTTTCAATTTTAAAACATGAATGCATATGAAGCATGAAATATACATTTATAAGATAATAAAGAAAAGCACTTAGGAATCATCAAGAAACAAGTTTAGAACCATTAAGTATTAAGGCTATTCATATGAAAATAACAACATTTAAGCTTAATCAAATTTCTTTAATTAATAATTTCAAAATTTGAGTTACTTAATCCAAATGAGGAGACCAATAAACTAAGGTTATCCTTTAACCCTCTCAATTCATTAAGTGATTTAAAAGTAGCTTAAATAATTTTTATGAATTAATTAGGATTTAATTGATTATTTTACTTATTTAAGCATAAAAGAACTCAAAAATTCAATCAGACAACAAATATAAGCCCAAAAATTATGAAAAAAAAATTACTGAATATGGGTGAACATGAGATAAACATGCCCTTAAAGTTATAATGTAATTGAGCCTTATATTTTTATTTGATTGTTGCAATTGAGCATCAGAAAAAGATTCATCTTCCAGCCTTATGTCATTCCAAATATTTATATTTCCTTCAACAATTTTACATTTAAGAAATACTTCTGCTTTGCTTCTAACTTTTAGCATACTTCTCCAACAAGGTGAGTCTCTTATGCAACCTTGTACAAGCATTCAGTGCATGTTAGGACAATACTTGGCCATCATAAACTTAGCCTAAAGATTGTTTTATTATTTATATTTGAACCATAGTTTAGAAGTGTTTCATAGAATGTTGTCATGATGTAGCTTAAAGCTCAGGCCATAATTTCTCTTGGTTTGCAAACCCTCCTCCAACTAGTCCATGGTATTCTCTTTTATTTTCATTCCATAGATATGAGTTGAATAAAAATTCAATTCGTCTTTGTGTTTTAATTGGTATATTTATGACCTACAAAAAATGTAAAGGAATGGAGTTAAGTAATGTTTTGATTAATATAAGCCTTCCCCCAAAAGAAAGAGGACTACTTTCTCATGTTAAGATTTAATTTTGTATTTTAGAGATGATTACATTAAAGTACTCCTTTTTTGGTTCTTTCAATAAATAAGGAGTTACCCAAGTACTTCTTAGGTAGGTTTTCAATAGTGAAACTAACATAGTCCTTAGTCCACCATGAATTTACAACATTGACCTTATTGATGAAAAAAATGTGACATATCTTTGTTCAAATGCATCTTAGTAGTACCTTCAAATCTTTTGATGGCCCTATACTCACTTTTGATGAATGTTCTAGAAATAAGAGATGAGAAATAGCTAAACATTATTTTGTGTGATAATTGGCAGATGGATTGGTATTGATTAGTTGGTGAATTAGGCCAAAAAAAAAATCCATTGTGAAGATCAAAATGGTAGGAGAAAGAGGGTCTCCTTGCTTGAGTCCTTTTTAAATATTCAATGAAGCCCACTTTGGCTCCATTTACTAGAAGATAGTAATAACTACTTGAAATGATTCTCATGATAAAAAAATGTTGTAATACCCAAAATGACCAAAAAAAGCAAGTTAAAATATATTTTAAAATTATACCCCATTTTCAAACCTTTTGAAAATCATCATATGCATCTTTATAAAATTGTATTTCAAATTTAATTCATATATATATATATATATACATATATATATATATATATATATATATATATATATATATATATATATATATATATATATATAAGTGTATGTATATTATCATAATATTAATAACTATACATTTAATTTATGCTTTAATAATATTTCATTAATTACCTTCTAATTATAATATTTTAAAATATAATACATTATAACATAATCTTGTTCTCCCATTTTTATATTCCTATGTAAAAGTATTGTAACAATCTTGTATTCCACTTAGCTTAACATGCAATGGACTGATTTGGATACTAGAAAATAATCAAAGGTTGAGATTAAACTTAATTAATTTAATTGATAACTTAATATATATTATATAAGCTTTCATAACTTCATTTGAGCCTTGCTCTATTTCTTTATTTCTTTATTTGAATTTTGACACTATGCTGAAGCTGTACAGTTCATGATGTTGAAGTTGGATAGGATTACAACCACAAGAAAAAATTTTTGAAGTGGAAATTATGAGAAGTGAGAAGGATAGCATGGTTATTGGGAGGCGAAGAGGTGCATGCTAATTCTAGAAAAGAGATTCAGAAGAATAGAAGGAGATTTAAAGGTGAGTTTTTTTAAAAAATTTGTATATTAATCAAAGTACAAATAGATTTAACTCATTCAAACTTATGTCTAAAACAAACCAAGAATAGAAAAAAAAAAGAATTTGAAAATTTTTTTGTGGAATTAAGTAGGAAGAAACTAAAGGTATATATATTTCACTTATTATCTTCCCAATATTTATTATGTAATAAGTCTAAAAACACATTACGAATACAAGATGCTAATAAGTCTAATGTTTGCCACTTTTACTAATATCTCCTATGATTATTTAGTTCATTACATGTAGATGCTTCTTTCATATATTGTTCAGATCAAATTGATTTCTTTCACATCCTAAAAATTATACTTACTTGATTTACTATAATTTAGTCTAGTCTTATTCCTTGATGATATCTAATGTTTCTTTGCATATTGAAAATATTTCAGTACATGTATTGCTGATTGTCAAATGAAATGTAATATATATGATAAGTGGGAAATGTAATCAAATTATTATAAGTAGACTATTTTCTGATAACCTACTCAAGTAGGTAATAGTTTCAAAAAGATTAACCTTTGATAGGGAATCTTAGAATTCTAGACTTTGGCCATGCAAGTCAAATTGAACCATATGGTTTCAAAGGGGCTATTAGCATGAAGTATGGATACAGCACGCCGGCCAAGTGATAACCCTCATGTTGTTATAGGAGTTGCACCTATAAAAATTTAAATGACATTTAATAATGATTTGTTTTTTAACTGAACATTACTTTATAAAATAAATTACCCACATGTATAGTTATTCTATTATTTACAATTACATTTCACAACCTTATAGATTGTTCTTCAATATTTATATTAAGCATACTTTAATTACTATTTACATTTCTGCAAGTTTCAATTGTACATATATGTTTCTTCTTATATCATATTTTGAGTTTACTTTAGTAGTACTTAACTCACTGGGCTATTCGCTTATGGTATTACACATTGAATTTCAAGCAAGATCAAAAAGTAGAGTAGTGACTAGATAAGACTTTTGACTTGTTTAATTTTGGTGTATAATTTTGAGATATTTTAAATACCTTTTAGAGTATGCATAATTTATGATTCAATTTTATTAGTTGAACCATATTTATATTGAAAATTGATTTACATACTTCTATATATGTGATTTAAATATGGAATGAATATTAGAAGAATACAAAATGTAAGAGTTTATTTATGCTGATTTGGTAAGGTTTAATTTTCACCGATCCTCAAATCCATACATATAGGGATGAGTTTGTGGAGGCTACATCTAAGTGAGTCATCTTACTTCATTACACATCATGCTGACCTTAGAAAATGAGGGTCATATGGGAGGTGATAGAAAGTTGTATCATAGAAAAGGCTAAAGTGTAATCAGTAATGGATGCATGATTGGACTTAGAAGAAGTAAGAATGTCATTAAAATTGAATTGATTAATAAAAAGCTATAAGATGATTGAACTTGGGTTAGTAATGCACATGTTCTAAAAAAATTATGCATATATGATATTAAATATAATAAATGTGCATCAAATAAATAATTCATTCAATATGACTGAAAAAATGACAAAAAGGTTGAATGGTTAGTCTTCCATATCAGTTATCGATCTTAAATTTCAGGCAAGAGTAATTTCAATAGAAGTGCAATGCAACCTAGAATAAATGAACAAGCCCAATTTAAGGAATTAAAAGGTGTTGTTCAGCTTATTTTACAAGCAGTTGACAAGCTAACATCCATTAAAAAAGTCTACTAGCAATGGGCCCATATCAATATATAGTTCAGAGGCAAATCAACATCTAAGGATATTTCAAACATTCAAGCCACTAGCATTTAAAGGAGCAAATGATCCTATAGTTGCTAAGGAATGCAAAAAATTCTATATTACATGATTTGTCTTGAGAATAGAAGAGTTGTATTGGCTACTTTTGAACTTGAAGGTGGACCAGAGAGATGGTGACAGGCTTAGCATAGGGAGAAGTTTGGCTTGATGTCTATCACTCAGATCAAATGGATTGACTTCATCAAAATGTTTAAGAATTGGTTCATTCCTCTATAATCAAGATTAACACTACAAGATAATTTCTTTAATTTGACTCAATGATCCATGACTATGAAGTAGCATGAGGTAGAGTTCACTTCTTTTTTTAGATATCCTACATAGTATGTTAATAATTAAGGAGAGAAATGCCACAAATTTTTATGAGGGGTCAGGGATTAGTTAAGTCTGGCACCAACACCATTTGAAATACACAAATTTTTGGTGTTAGTAGAATGAGCCAAAAGAACTGAAAATGAACTAAACTTTTTCAAGCAGCATTAGGATCCACAGGTTAGCAAGCATAGACATTTTGAAAAGAGAATAGGCATTTCCAGTAAGAAATTCAAATTTAATTGCAAACAAAAGTAGGTTTAGTTGGAGAGACTTATATGTTACAAGTGTGGAAAAAATCATTTCATTCAACAATTGGTTAGATCAAAAAAATGCTATAAATGTGTTCAGGTAGGACATCTCCAGATTGACTATCCACTAGAAAAAAGGAGATCAATTTGTTTAATTATTATGGATAGAATTAGTAGAGAAATTTTTTGGAAGGAAATAAGCTAGGTAGTACTTAATTTTATGGAAAGTTTCAACTTAAGAGAAACGTGAAAGTTTAGAGTGTAGAACGTACCCTTCAGTCAAGGCCAGAGTTTTTACTATAACCCCTTAAGAAACTGTGGTGTTTTAATTTGGAGTCATTATTGACACCACGTAGATCTTATGGGGTACTTATTGTACTGATCAAGTATGACATTAAGGTATGATGTACCATCTCAAAAGATGAAAATATCATCCTACAATGGACCTAATCACCTAATAAGGACTCCTAAGACAGATGGATCTTCATTTATATAAGAGGTCTTTCCCTTACTTTACATAGAAAAGTAAAGCAGGGTTTATTTTATGTTGAGTTCTTTAGTTCCTTATGGAAGCAAGCTTCCATAGTTAATTACATCCTAAGAAATGAGAATTTTCTAAGAACACTCTCAATTAAAGTAGTCAATAATTATCTCTAAAAATTTCAAGGTTAGAATGTCAAAGGATTGGATATTTTTTTGGAAATAAAGTAGGAATGTTCAATTAGGAAAGACTTATTTTGGATTCCAAGAGAAGATAAGTAGGGGGAACTCATGATACTAGGAAGCCTGGTATGTGCTCCAGTCTACCCTATGATGAGGTTTTATATATTAAAAAGAGATGGTATATTTGTATTTGAGTTAAACTTTTAATAGAAGGCTAGGGCTTATAGTCCATCAATAGAAGATTGTGGAAATGCCTAAGAGGTGAGGACTTATACTCGTAGCTCGAAGGAAAGAGGTAATCTCATATCCTAAATTTAGGATTCTTTAGCATAAGCTAAGAGCATGACCTAAATCTAAGCAAAAAATTGGATATAATGGTTTACCTCCACAAGAGAGAGTAAACCCATCCTGACTCTTTTGGACTTACAACAGCTTGGAGTGGCCACCAACTAACACCTCCTACACTTTAAAATCATGTAGGTTAGCCTTATGTATATGCAAGATAGTTAGGCTATTATTAAATTACCAAGAAGGTTAGAGTCCTAAACTTACTCACTAAGAGACTAGATCATGACTGGGATGAAGACATAACTTAGACTAAATGAAAAATTTTACAAAATTTTATATCATTTTGACACAATCATTTGGACAAAGGCTTAGGATAATTAGGCCTAAATGCATGATGAAATTATATTATTGGCTAAATCAGTGGGAGGAGGTGTTCTCCACTACAAGAGATGCCCTCACAAATCAAAATTCCCCTATCGTGCAAGAGTGGAGATCCTCCCTATTCAAGAATAAAATAAGATGATATGCATGATTATAATCACATATTTCATTCAGCTAAGTGATTTATAAATCTTTTAATTATTTTGATTATAGCCTAAGCTTTAAAATGAGGTTATGAGTTATTTTAAAATTTAGTTATGAGTTATTAGTGGGGGTAGAAAAATTAATTTTACCCTAAATAGCCTACCGCATCCAGGCCACACATTCAATCATCAAACTTAAGAAACCTATGAAGAACATGCAATTTCTATTGCACAAGATAAACACATCAATCAAATATTTCATGGATTTTCATAAAAGAATAAGAGGTCGATATGGTTGGGTATTGCCGCACACCCCAGAAAATGAAAGATGTTGGGTAGCCAAGCTCTAAACTTATACAACCCGGATTACAAAAGAATATTACAATTATAATTGAATAAATACTATGGGGGTCTTCATTCTTCATCATTCTTCTTTTCCTCTTGATTTGGGTTTTGCTCCATGGATTCACAGGGCCTCCTAGGACTTTTCCTTCTAGCCACTACTCATCCTAAATCCCATAACACTAATCCTAATCCTATTTACAGAAATTACATTTTTTATGGAAAGTAAAATCTAATTACACCTGCAAAATAGATGTTAGTTAAACAACCATATAAACCTAAGTAATTTATATTCCATAAGTTTGGACTTAGCACCCTGCACATGGGTAACCAAGCCCACCTGTCCTAATGTGGATTATATAAAGGGGCATAAGCAACTTGCATGCAAAAGTATTTATATTCATTTATCATTTTAGCAGCCCCTTTAGCATAATCCCTTACATAAAATAATATTAGGCTAATAGCGGCCTAACATCCAGTCTGCACATAAATAATCCTAACATCCAGTCTTAATCATTACATCACAAAACAAAAACACAACATGACAACATACACCATCCTAACTTAGAGCTAGAAGTCATGACTTAGTATTCTAATGTGTATGCTAAGGCTTGGTGTAGTATGTCTTAACTAAACTTTTGAATTATAATTGTCTAAGGTTTGGAATTGTTTAAGTTAAACATGAGGGGTGATTTTACTTCAAGTGATTAAAAGAATTAATTAATTTTAATTTGTATTATCTTTTATTCCATTTGATATTTACTTAACATCTAATTATTATAAAGAGAGGAAAGAGGTTTGACCCTCTTGATCCTTACCCTAAGTTATTTTCTAAAGGCATGTTATTATGATTTTTGATTTCTTTTGATGAATGATTTATTAAATACTTTATTGATCCTAAGTTTGAGTTAATCTTAAAGAATCTTATTCAAACATGAAAGGCATCTTAAGATTAATGAGATTGAATTACTATACATGGATAATGTTAAATCATTCCTTTTAATAGCATGCATATAGTTTTGAACTTAACATACCTATACGTGCGATGTATTTTTTGCACACTTAAATGATTGTGAATGCATATATTTTTGGTAGAAAAGAAGACTTTCATTCTTTAGCTAAGTACACATACACATGTATTAAAGATTTAAGCATATATGTGTCATTGTTAAACTAGGGAAGTGAGGTAATCTAAGACCTCCTTGGGGCTACTTAAAGCCTCATATTCCTGAGATGTCCAGCTATATACTTGCTATCCAAAATACATATAATTGCGTACACAACCATTAGAATGAAAATCATGCAAAAGATTGTATGTTAGAAAATTAGGTAAACATGTGAATGAAATTAAGTAAGTATGTGCCATTGTTTAAACTAGAGAAGTGAGGTAATCTAAGACCTCCTTGGGGCTACTTAAAGCCTTGTATTCCCAGGATGTCTAGACTATATACTTACTAATATTCAAACACATGTAAACAGACACATGAATCATAAAAATAAAATAATACTTTAACATGTTTAAGCTATAAACATATGTAAGTCACACATAATATTCATAGCCAACATCAATTTAAATTTTCACCATTAAATTTTAATTTTGGAAAGTAATTTTGAAATTTTTTAGTGATAGTAGCCATACATATAATAGGATTAGTCCAACACATGCAACTTACACATAATTAAATTCAATTGATTCTTCTATTTGAAAACAAGAATGCATGATATCAAATGACATACAAATTTATAAAGATTAAAAGGGAATAATTGAACATTTCCACATAATACATTCAATCACATTAATTCCTAAGGTTAATCAAGTTAAATAATACTATTTAAGATCAACCAAAGTTGTTATGGAGTTTAGTTTTGGTTTTGAATTATTAAACTTAAAGAGGAAAAGTAGTATTTGCTATTTTTTCCCATCCCACATTGGTGGCTTAATGTTTTTAAGTAATAATAATTAAGTAAATTTTATGGATTGATTAAGTTCAAATCATTAAGCAATTAATTTAATTTTCCTTTCCTAAGTTTCTTTAATTTACTTAACCATTTAACCATGATCCTATAATGATATGCCAATGAGTAATTAAAATTTGCAATGCACTTAACAAGACCTAATGCAATGAGGGTTATGTTTAAAGGTTAATTAGATTAAAGAAGGATCTAAGTAAGTACTTATATAGTTTTTCCACACCCATGGGTTAACCATATGTTCCTTAAGGTTCTTTATGTTATTAAACACATAAAGAGGAACCCATGAATTCAATTTGAATTATCTAAAGCAATTATCATTTTAATTTGAATTAATTTTGCCATTAATTTACTTAGTTATTCATTAATTACCTTATGCATTAATTAACCCTCCAATGGAAATACACTTAGGAAAATAACTAGGAAAGAGGCCCAAATTATTTTCCCTTAGCACTTCACTGTTAACAATGATTCTTAGCCAATTAACTTTATTGTTTAGCAATTTTAATTATCATTAAATTGATTAAAGAGGATAATTAAGATTGAAATTTGAAATTCTCCAAATCACATAGCCAATAAATCCCAAGAAAATTATGGGAAGTAGAGGACATCCATTGGGATTAACCCACCAAAATTGAGATCAATTGGCCAAGTAATTAGGCCTTAATTAGGGTAATTAACCTAGAATTCAAACCTAATTAAGCACAATTCATTATTTAAACATTGGGGATTTTATTTTTATTTAATTCTCCTTTCTTTACCCTTTCCAAAATGGGTTTACTCATACTTTTTGGATTTTTCTACAATCAATTATGAATTTTTTGAAGTTCTGGCTAACTAATTATATTTTTAACACATAATTAATCACCTAACCCATCACCGCCATGCGGGAGCTGATGTGGTGACGCTTTCCATGTGACGCCATAGAATAGGCTACTTAAAACATCCCCTATGGCAGCTAAGTCAGTGACGATAGATGTAGTTTTATCCTCGCTGTCCGGTCAGTGGTGATGGATGCTATTTTGTCCCCGTCGTCCAATCTCAGATCGAACAACAGAGATTAATCACATGATTCTTATTGAATTAAATCAAGATTTCTAGTGGATTAAATCATGGCCATCCATTCTAATCATGTAAAATGGACAGACGATGATTAATCATCCTCGAGTGTCGTAAGACGTACATCATCTACCTTCCACCGCTTGATCTGAGTTTGTTGGAGCTTATGGGAAGTCGAGATCAACTCCAAAATATGCGGGGAGGAGATCTAAGGAGACCCTATGATGAAAATCACACAAAATCACACTTTGTTTCACAAAAGACCAACACTTAATGAACTTTCTATGGTTTTCCATAGTTTTACCTCGCCAGAGCAAGATACCAGTGGTCCGTCGACTGAGGTAGCTTCATTTTGAAGAGATGAAGCCCTATTGAGAGGATCCTGAGCTACCTCCCCGCCGACGCTTATGTGGACTAAACGTCGCCACTAGGCTCACCGAAGTTGGTCTTGGAGTGCCTTTTGAAGATCGAATCGATTCATTTTGACTCGTTGGAGCTTGGGGAAGGTGTGGAAATAGTTATTTTGAGTTTAATAGAGTTTAGGTGAGGTTGGAGAGATGGGGCTCTTAGTTTTGAATGGGAGTTGGTCTCGCCGATAATGGGGTACTCTAGGGGATTGGGAGAAGCTCTGAGACTACTTGGAATCACCTAAGGATGCTTTATGGGTAGTTTGAATGTATGGGGAGGAGTATACTTTCCTCCCCTAAGATTGGGTTAGCCTTTGGCAGTCTTTCGGCCAAGGTAGGTGGTTAGAGATGTTAGTGGACTATTGAGGTGGAGGGTCTTGAGAGGCTGAGGCAGCTACAAGGGCTAGCATGGGGTGTACCTCCTTCTCCAAGTGAACTAATGGTGGGCTAAGGGTAAGCTCACCCACTCATGACCTATGAATGAACCCAACAGCCTTGTATTAGGTTTGGTCAATGGTCCTAGTGTCCAAAATGATCTAAGGGTGGCTACCATGGGTTGGTGAGTATGTCAGACCATCCAAATGGGGATTTTGTCCCATTTGGATGGGTTGGTTCATGGGTTTTGAATCAAACTATGTTCACCATGGGTTGGGTCCACTTTAGCTGACCCATGGTGACCCAAGGATGAGTCATGCCAAGTTTGATTGGGTTTGGACTTGGTCTGAATGGGTTTGGCTCATTTTGACCCATATGGGTCAAATGGGGTTCAATTGGGTTAGTTGACTGATTGTTCAAATTGGGTCAAACCAAGGGTTTGGGTGTGTTCAAATGATGATTTGAAATATTTCGGTTCAATTGCTTTGGTTTAATTTGAAGTGGATTTGAATTTGGCTCATATGGGTTCATATGGGCTAGGTTGACCAATTTCATAAAATTGGCCAAATTGGCTTGGGTGAAAGGTTGGTTTAGGTTCAATTGATCATTTGAAAATGATTGTAGGTGTTGGTTTGAATTAATTTAGATTAGGAAAGAGTTTGGTTCAATTGGATCCTTTAAGCCAATTTGGGCTAAATGGGTCAATTGGGTTGGTTTGACCAAATTGGATTCAATTGGATGTTGGTTCATGTTCAATAATCAATTTATGATTGATTAGAGACATTGGTTTCAATCAATTGGGTTTTGGATGAGATTTGGCCTAATTTGGTCCTTTAGGTCAAATTAGGTCAACTTGAGTGAAGAGCCAACGTTGGCTTAGTTTGGTTCAATTGGTGGTTGAGTAAAGTTCAATGATTAGTTTATGATTGATGAGAGTCATTGGTTTCAATCAATTGGTGTTAGAATGGAATTTGGTTCATTTTGGTCCATATGGGTTAATTGGACCAACATGATCAAATGATCAAATTGGCTTGGTTTGACACAATAGATTACAATTGGACAGTCAAAGATGATCAACAATCATTGTAAAGGAGATTGGATGGGTTGGACTGAAGTTTGAGTAAATTTGTTCAATTAAGCTACTTTGGGTCAAGTTGACCAAATGGGGTGATTGGGTTGAATTGGATTGAATTAGGTGTTGAGAAGAGTTCAATGATGGATTTAGGGTTAATTGATGGCTTTGATTGCGAATGATTTGGGTTTGGACTTTTTAGGTCAAATGAGCTAACTTGGGTTACTAAAATTTATTTGGTTTAATTGGTTTGATTGTAAGTTTTGGAAGGGTTTGAAATATAGTATTGAATGGTTGGAGTGTTTTTGTGAAAATCTATTGGATTAATTTCAACTAAATAAGCTTGAGTCATAGGATCATAGGATGATCATAGAATTGATTTAGGTTAAGGGTTAAGTTAATTTGGCATGCAGCTTAGACAAGAAATAATTTATGGTTGATTGTGTTAGATTGAGGTTGGTTTTGAATGAGTGGACAAGCATGGGTTTTGGTTTAGGCCATAGGATAGGTAGAACCTATTTGTCCTAAGGCATAACCTAAGCTTAAAGCATGCCTTCCTAAGTCTCTATGCTTGGGTTTAGTGTTCCCTTAATCACTAGAAGTGTCCTATGACTAGGGAGATCCTACTACTTAGAAGACTCTTACGTCTAAGATGGGAAGGATGGGTCCTCACTCCAAAAGTGAGGTCAACAGAAATAAAAAATCAAATGAAGTTATCAGAGATACAATGATTTCAAATAATTGAATGCTGGAAAAAAAGGAGTGAAATTTTATATGCCTAATTTGAAGCCATTCTATTTCTTCTATCATGAAAAATGCAATATCTTCTTTGATCAATATTATGAAGATGGGTAAATATTTGAAAAGTGATGAAATAGTGTTTTTGGCCAAAATAAAAGTGTTGAATAAAGATGTATTGGAATTGAAAAATATTTTAGTTGCCTCTAAATTTTTTGATGTGTTTCCTAAAGAATTATCATGATTACCACTAAAGAAAGAAGTGGAGTTTGGGATTGATGTACTGTCAAGTACAACTACTACACACAAATCTCCTTATAGAATGACACCTAAGAAATTTCAAAAACTAAAGTATCATTGATGGAAATTGATGGATATGAGATTTATTATGATAAGAAACTCACCTTAGAGTACACCAGTGTTGCTTGCTAAGAAGAAGGATGGATCTATGTGGTTGTGCATCAATTCTAGAAGGGTAAATAAGGCTACCATCAAGAACAAATATCACTATCAAGATTTGATAATTTATTTGATCAGTTTGAATGAGCCACTTTATTTTTTAGGATTCATCTAAGGTCTAAATATCATCATGTTAGATTCGAGGATGCAATTATCGCTAGGATTGCTTTTGGGACCAGATATGTTTATTATAAATTTCTTGTAAAGCGATTTAGTCTAACTAATGCTCTTACAGTCTTTATGGATTTGATGAATTTCATTTTCAAAGCTGATGTTGATTAATATGTCATTACTTTTATTGATAATATTTTGATATATTATAAAATAGATGACGATCATGCTAATCATTTGAGAATAGCTTTGGAGTTATTAAGAAATCAGTTGTATGCAAAAAAATTAAAGTATGAGTTCTGGATTGCAGTCTTACATTTCTATGTCATATCATCAATGGTTGAAGTGTTTATATTGATCCTATGAAAATCAAAGTAATATTGGATTGATCTACACCAAAGAATGTTATAAAAATTCATAGTTTTTTAGGTGTGGTAGTTAATTACAAAAGATTTAATAAGGGTTTGTGAAGTTTGTATTTAGATCAATAAGGATACTTATTGAAATAATCGAGTACATCATCAAAAAATAATTTACTATCTCAAAAAATATATACATCACCCTACGATGGAGTCAATCACCAAATAAATACACTTAAGATAGATGGGTCTACGTACACTAGAGATCTTTCCCTAATTTTATATGGATAATGTATAGTAGGGTTTGTTTTAAGCCAAGTTCTTTAGTTCCCTATGGAGGTAAGCCCTCATAGTTAATTATATCTTATGAAATGAAAATTTCTTAAGAATACATAATTAAAGTAGTAGTCAACTAATGTCTCCAAAGATTTTAAATGTTTATGATTAAATAGTTAGTAAGTATTAAAGATTAAAAGGAAATTCTCAAAATAGAAAGAGTTTTTAATAGATTCTAAAGAATGATAAGTAAGAAGCACTCATTATACTAGGAAGCTTAGTGGGTGCTTCAGCTTATATATAGTGAGGCTTTATGTTTTTATGGAAGAAAATTATATTTATTTAAGTTGATATTTTATTAGAAGGCTAATACTTAGATTCCAATAACACAAGGTTGTGTAAATACCTAAGAGGTGAGGACTTACAGTCATAGCAAAGGAGAAATGGGCTACCTCTAAATCTATATCTAAAATGCTCTTGCATAAGCTAAGTTCTCGACCTAATTTCACTTGGGAAAAGTGGGATATATTGGTTCACTTCCATTAGAAAAGTGAACTGATCTCAACTCTTCTGGAGTTACAACCACCTAGAGTGGCTACTACCTAACACCTCCTATGATTCAAAATTATGTGGGTTAGTCTCATGTAAATCTAAGATAACTAGGTTATTATTTATTAGAAATGAATCTGGAGTCATAAATTCACTCTTTAAGAGAGTAGATCATGACTGGTGTATAAATCATATCTTAGTCTAATGCAATAAATTTATAAAATTTTAATTTATTTTGACTCATTATATTGGACTTAAGCTTGGGAGAGTTTATGCCTACATACATAATGAAATTTAGTTGTGGGCTAACTCAATAAGAAGAGGTGTTCTCCACTACAAGGGACTACTCTCATAAGTCAAACCTTGTCTCTTATCGTGCATGAATGGAGATCCCTTATTTACAAGAAAGAAAAGTAATATGCATACATGTTGTTAGAGCATACAACCATTCAGTTAAGGTGATGGTAAAAATTTTTTTATTAAAATTCATGGCTTTAAATTAAGTTTATGAGGTGTTAAATTTAATTAAAGTTATTTTGAAATAAACAAAAATTAATTTTCCTAAGTTAGCCTACCCCATCCAGGCCATACATCAAATAATCAAACTCTAAAAAACCTATGAAAGCATGCCATTTCTATTGCAAAAATCAAAGTAAAGAAACAAATAAACGCCATTGATTTGTAAGAATAAAAGGCTAATGCGGTTGGGTACCACTGTACACCTTAAAAGAAAAGAAATATGAGTAGCCGAGTTATATCGTTATACATCCTAGATTATAATTAATTTACAAATGAAAATGAAGTTATGAAGATCTTCAATTCTTCATCATCATTTTCTCTTCTTGGATTTATACTTCAAGCATGATAGGGCCTCCCAAGTCTAAGTCTTCTAGCCACTACTCATCCTAAACCATATACCTCTAATCCTAAGCACATTATTAAAATTACATTTTAATGAAATAAAAATTTAACTACATTTGAAAAATAGAAGTTAGCTTAACACACCTTTTAAGCCTAGTAGTTATATTTTATACATTTGGACTTAACACCATGCTCGAGCCAAATTAAGCACCACTTATTTATTATTTTATTAAATACTCATAAGTAAGAATATTTATAATTTTGCATACATTAGTCTAATATCTTTTGTATCATATTTCTAAAACATTTCTAAATTGTAATTAGTGATTTAGCACTCTAATGTGTGTGTCATGACATAGAGTAATATATCATGATTAGGCTTTAATGTTGAAGTTATATAATGGTTTAAGTTCTTTATTAATAATAATTACACTTTACATAATTAATGATTTGAAGTGATTTTTAGACTTAGACTTTTAATTTCAATTTGGTTTCATTTAGATTTAGAATTTTAAAAAGAGAAAGGAGAAGTAAAATTTACTCTAATTCCTAACTTTAGGTTAAATCTAAAAAGCAAATTTGATGACTTTCAATAATCTTAAGGAATTGTTATATATTTTCTTATTATATGTTTGGATTTCACTTAAAGAGATTTTAAATAAATATAAAAGATATCTTAAGATTAATAAAACTATAGCAAGGCTAATTTAGTGACATCTTCTTGACTTCGCTTCATCATCTCTTAATATTCATTTAATTAAATAAAACATTTAATTAATTAATGAGATTTATTGAATAAATGAATAAATGAATATATATATATATATATATATATATATATATATATATATATATATATATATATATATATATATATATATATATATATATATATATATATATAATTTGAATATCCCACACATAATGCATGAATGAATTAATGTATTTTTTATAATAGTTATTATAGAATTTGATCATGTGATGCATGAATTTTATAGAAGAAAATTATTTAATTATACCTTATACATATATGTACACATTGGTATATTGAATTTAGACAAGTAGGTGCCACTATTGAACTAGGAAAGTTAGGTAATCAGAGACCCCTTTAGGACTACTTAAAGTCTCACACCCTTGGGATGTCCAGACTATATACTTACATATATGGACATAAGGATGAAATCATGAAAAATTTAAGATGCTTTAGATATATAGGTAAAATAATTTAACCTTATTATGCAGTTCACTACAAATCTTAAGGCACATGCCATTATCATAATAGCAAAATGAGATATCAAGACCTCTTTTAGACTAATAGTCTTACGACCTTAGGTTTCCAGACTATATACCTTTCAAATTATAGTTCATACATATAGCATTTAAATTTGGATTTAATTATTCATACTAATTTATATTTAAATAATAAATGTTTTTAATTAATTACAAAAATAATTTAAAATTTGGCTAGTGATCTTAGCCACATTATTTTATTCAAAGGCATGCAGTTAAATGAAATTTTTTGCTTAATTTGAAACATAATTTCATAATTGTCTTGATTTTAATTATTTATTAAATACATAAAATGACTAATTTAAGTTTGAAATTTTGGATTTCCCAAACTATTTAGCAAATTAACTTGAAATAATTATGGGAGGAAGAGGTCATCCCATGGAATAATCACACTAATTTTCAAGTTAATTAGCCAAGTAATTACAACTTAATTAAACTAATTGAGTAAAACTTCAAATCCTAATTAATTCCTAGACACAATAAAATTTAAGGCTTTTTTTCTTCCTAGATTATCCTCTATCTAAGCTTTCCAAAATGAGTTTATTTTGATTTTTTAGATTTTTTATAATTAGTTATGAATTTTAGGTATTCTAGCTAATTAGAATAATTTTTAACCTTAATTAATTGATTTACATGGTTGATGTTGTGTCAGAGCTGATGTGGTAGTGCTTTCCATGTGGTGTCACGTGATTATTTACTTAAAATGTCTTCTGTGGCTACTAATTCAATGGTAGGAGATGATCTTTCTCTTCAACCATTTGATCATAGATTGAATGATGAAGATTAATCTCATTGATTAAATCAAAATTTCTAATGCATTTAATCACAATCGTCCATTCTAATCATGCGGAATGAATGGTGGTTGATCTGTCGTTAGCCTCTGACAATAAATAGACACCATTCATCTTTTGTCACTCGATTTGAGCTCACCTGTGCTCATTGGATGATGGAATTGAATCCAAACTGATCAAGGGGTAATTGTAAGGGGCGTCATATGGTTTGATTCGTGCCAAATGCAAAAATCCTTTATAAAACACCAACCACCCTACAAGTTTCTAAATTTTGTTAGAATTTACCTTGCAAGATATGAAGATTAGTGGTCAAATGATTGAGTTAGCTTTGCCTTGAAGTGGTGAAGCCCTATTGAAGGCGTCTCAAGCTGCCTCCCTGTTGATTTTCCTCTACACCAAACGCCGTCGGGCAGCTCACTGGAGTTGGTCCCGAAGTGTCTTTTGGTGCTCGAATCAAGTGTTTCTCAATTTATTTTGGATCGTTGGAGTGATGGGAAGTTGTGGGGAGAGTTAATTTGCCAATGATTATGTTCCTCTTTTGGCATATTAAAGGCATAACTAAGGATGATGCCTTTACCCATCTCAATAACATAATTAGAGTTAATAAAATTAAACTTTTGGTCATTTTGGTTTATATGGTTTAGGCTGGTAAGGCACCAAAAATTTTAAGAAGATTTGCTAAGTTCAATTTGGTAACTAACCACAATGAAGAATTTTTGATTTTGTTGAGCCAAAATATTTAGGTTGATGTAATAATTTATAATGAGCAATTCCTTCACATATTGATAAGCTGTTGCGATTTAACATATAGGCTACATCGATCTATGTTGCATAATCAAGGGAAGCAAGACTTGAGTTATGGAATAAAATTAAAGTAATAACCCAAAATGTGCAAAGATGTTGATTAGTAGGATAAAATTTTATTATGATTGTTAAAGCAACTAAGAAAAAGGGACAAAGGAAACTAAGAAATTTAGTGATGGAGAATTTGCAGATTAAACTAAAAAAGTAGGTCTTATCGATGCAAATTTATCAAGTTGGCCATTTGTATGGCCTAGAGGAATAATCTTTGAAAGAATTGACATAATTTTAATAAATAATGATTGATAAAATAAATTTTAACATATGATTGTCAAGCACTTAAGCAAGCAAGGTGTTTGATCACACCATTTTATTAATGTCACAACTTTTATCCAAACCTTCTAACTCAATTTTTAAGTTTTTAAACATGTCAATTAAGCATGATAATTTTTGGATTGCATCAAGGAAGCTTAGAAAGATTGAGGGATGTTTTGGCTCATGAAATATATTGTGAAAATTATAAAAGAAGTTAATAGCAAAGTTTAAAATTTTGAATTGCTACATCATTTACAATATCATTAAATAGGTCCATTGGCTAAAGAAAAGGTACACTTCTAAAAATATGGGAATTTTAATGCCTCTATGGTGGAAGTTGAAACTCAGCTTCTACAAGCCTAACTAGATTAATAAAAACTCATATAAATGGTGGAGAATTTTTTGAGATAGAAAGTAGGTTTATCTTATTTTATCAAGGGAGATAAAATTTAAGATATTTCCATGCTTTCATTAAGAAGAGAAGCCAAAATAAAGCTATCTAAAAAAATGAGATGATATGTTGGGTTAGATTAGTAATTAATAAAAATATTGATAGTTGTGTGAGTTTCTTCTAATATCCATTTGCTCCTGATAGCACAAATTTAATTGGATTTAAACGTAATGTTTTTTTGAACAACAAAAGCTTTGCTAGTAGCATTGATCTGGCTAGCCATCCGGATAACAAAGAAGGAAATAAAAAAAAAGCAGTGGACTCTATGGATGCCACTAAAACTATAGGACCTGATGGATCCACCACCTCATTTTATAAACATGCTTAATACATTACCAAAGTAGAAGGAATCATTATAGTTCAATACTTTTTTAGAGGGTATGGCATGTATAGTTACTTCATGACATCATCAGCCTCTTTAATTCCTAAATTGAAAGGCAAGATTAAGTAGAAGAATTTTAGACCCATAAGTCTCAACTATTTTAAGTAAGGTAATCAATAAATTACTGCAAATAGTTTGCAACTAGTTCTTCATTACAAAATTTTAGAAAATCAATATGCTTTTTCTAAAGGAAGACTAATAATGCCTAATTTTCTACTAGCCCAAGAGTTGTTAATGGATCTCAACAAAAATGGAAGGGGAGGAAACATAGTTATGAAACTGGACATAAAATAAGTATATGATAATATTAATGGAACTTTGTCTTAAATGTAATGGAAGTATGGGGATTCAACATTAGTTCATACAACATTATCAAAATATTACTTGAAGAATACTATTACTCAGTTATTGTCAATGGTGAATCACATGGATTTTTAAATCCTATAGAAGAATCAAATAAGGTGACCCAATTTCACTTGCTATCTTTATCATTGCAATGGATTATTTATCAAGGATCTTAAATAACTACATATAGAACTATTAACACAATCGGGTTGTAGCTTCAAACAAAATCCTAATATCATAATTGGCTTTTCTGATGATGTTTGGATCATTGGAAATGGTAAAAGGATCTATTAGAAGAATTATGAATAGAATCCATCATTTTGAAAAGGTCTTTGGACTAATACTAAACAAAGGATAATGTCAATTCTTAGTAGGTAGGGATTATAGCTTAGATAAAGCAAGGTGGATACAAAACTTCATAGGTTTTATGAAAAATAATCTTCCCATTAACAATTTAGAAATTAAGCTTTATAAGGGATTGAAAACATATAATCTGTTTGATGAAACATTGGCTAAAGTCTAATAAAATATGCACTTAAGGAAAAACAACTTTATATCTTTTAGTGGTAGAATAACAATGGTCCAAAGTGCTTCAAATTATATATGTTTATACATAGTGCAAGTGCTTAATATGCCAATTAGAGTGCAGAAGAAATTGGAAATAATCTTTTACAAGTTCATATGGAATAAGAACAACAAGGTAGTCCATTGGCCAAGTTGGAAACAACTTTGCAAACCAAAAAAAGGAAGAGTTCTAGACTTTAGATCATCAGAAGAACATATTAAAATTAATTACATCAAATTATGGATAAGGATTGGAGTTAATAGTTCTTTTTAGTTCAAATATATGCATAGTAAATATGTATAAAAGATTCATTATATTCAAGCCAGATTACATGGAGCATAATCAACTACCTCCATGGATGACTTTGAAAAGAAATTATCTATTTGTGGAAAGACAAAGGATTGATGGTGTCTGCTCTTAGGCATATGCATAAAAACTTCTCCCATTACTGTTCCATAATATTGTGGTGATTCTGTTTATTTATTTATTTTGTTGGTTATTTTTTGGATCCTTGGTCTATTCCCATGGATAGGCCATCTTTTGTGATTGTTGTTTCTGGCTATTTG
The DNA here is from genome assembly GCA_021442155.1 of Cymbidium sinense. Lineage (NCBI taxonomy): Eukaryota > Viridiplantae > Streptophyta > Magnoliopsida > Asparagales > Orchidaceae > Cymbidium > Cymbidium sinense. The sequence goes on from CM038227.1 coordinate 81,823,280, forward strand.
GGAGGCCATGAAGGCTCTACTGATGCCACCATCTAACTTTTCCCTTAATTGTAACATGGCTCCTTTCATGAGGGGAATGGTCACTTTGGTCTTTTGAAGAAAGCAAACCACAAGGGTGGAAAACCTACAATCTACTTATCAAAAGTTAAAACATGGTATTTAGCTAAACTGCTTATGTTTACTTTGATAGAAAAAAACACATTTAAACATCCTAAAATGGATTTCATTAGGAAAAAATTTGAGGATCTTAGGTTTGGTGAAGATTGGAATATTATCTTGCTAGATGGTAAGAATATCATAAAAAAGCTGACTAAAGAAGATGACTATGCTAGGTTATTTTCAAAGAAATTTTATCACATAGAAAATGTTTCTATCAAAATTTTGAAATAGACCCCTTACTTTGATTATAGCATTTAACCACCTATTATACCTATATGGATCAAACTTCTTGGGTTAAAAATCCACCTCTTTAACAACCAAATCCTTTACTCCATTACAACAATATTTAGCTGACCTCTCAAATTGGATACATTTAATCTTATTAGGCCATCTTCTATAATAATTTTAGAGGAAATGGATGTTACAACCACATATGCTAAAGAAATATGGATTTGAAGCTCTTCTAATTTCTATTAGTAGAAAGTTGAGATAAAAAAAGGCTTATTATTGTGGGAAATGCTTAATGTTTTGGCACACTTTTGAGAAGTGCATTGTGGCACACCTTGAACTAAGAGAGAATAGACCAGCAAAACAACAGACTAAAAGGAACACCCAAATTTGATGCAAGATACAACTTTTAAAATATTTGGAAGAGATACTTGCATTAGAAAATTGGAAGACCTATAATGTAAAGAAATGTTTCTAAATATTTTAAGAGAAATACTTAAAGGAATTTGTAGGAAGTTACTATACAAGGTAAACCTTCCATAGTAGTGAATTTTCCACTAAGTGTCGAACAACCTGGATTTCAAGTTCATACAAATCATTCCACTACAAATAATGTATAAAGTGCAACAAATTAGTCCGCCATCAATGCAACCACTAGAAAAACTTCATTTTTAGGAAATGTAAAAACTGTTGCACAATTTAAAATATAACATGTAGATCAACCCACTATCAATGTAACCACAACAAACACTTTAGAACTTTCAACAATATGTTAAGTGTAGGGAAATAAATTTAGATAACACAAAAATTGCTAGTGTCATATAGAACCTATAGGGAAAGTCTAATAAGGGACATTTAGTAGGAATGCAAGGTGTTAAAACTAATAATAACCAAGCAATATAAGAAGGACTTGTCCTAGACTATTATGATGATAGGGATCATATGTTCTCAATGTTTCCATAAGGGAATGGTAAACACAAAAATTAAAAAAAAAAGGAAAAGAAAAAGAAAAAAAATATTGGTATACAGGAACTAAATAGTTTGATTGCAAGTAAAAAGTTGATTGAAAATAGTCCATGGATGGGGACAGGTCCTCTAAGAGATCCACAAGAGACATGCCACAGTCCCAATGATCAATCTTATGATTTGGAATGTTAGAGGTAGCCTTGTAATAATCATAGGTTAGAGTTATTTGTTATTTTGGAAGCAATGGTTTGAATTGATAACCTTGCTAAGATCAAAAGGAGATTCCAAACTTTATCATATTATCAAATGTTAGTAATAAAATATTGTTGTTCTAGAAGTAGGAACTTCAACTATAAATTTTATTGGATAATGCCCAATATCTCCACATCAATATCCAAGATGCCAATGTTGGTATCAATTCAACTATATATATGTAGCATGTAGCTACCACAAAAGAAAAACTTTTGAAAAATATAATTCAAATAAGCTCCAATATGAACAACTCTTCATTGGTTGGGAGGAATCTTAATATGATTGCAAGCCATTGTAAGAAAAAAGGTGGGAGACAACTAAATATAATGGTAATTATTAAATTTGCTAAACAAATTGAAGAGGCTAGACTCTTCAACATAGGATACAATGGCTTCACTTTACATGGATAAGATGGAAGGTCTATGAAAGCCCAGATAGGATCCTTAAAAACACCCATTAGACTTGCTATTTCAGCTCAGCTGAAGAGCACCTAGCTAGAATTGCCTTTGACCACTCACCTCTACTTGCATCCATAAACTTGCTTCCTTACCCATCTCAACACTCATTTAGATTTCTCAACATGTGGACAATGCACCTAGATTACAACATATGTATTAATGACATGGAAAATTGACATAAACTTTAATCTTTGGAATAAAGTGTGGTTGTTACATAAACCATCTACCAACATTTTAAAAAAGTGGAATGTGGAAGCATTTGAAAATATTCGTACTCTCATCAAGAATATTAAAAACAATATTATCACCATTTAAAAAGCACTACTAGAAGATGAATCACAAGATTTTAATGCATAATTGGAGAAACAACAAATCAAACTTCAAATTTATATTGATAGGGAAGAAGCCTTCTTAAGATAAAAAGAAACAACCAAAAACTTCATCTATGATGATAAAACATAAGGTACTTACATCCATGATTTAAGAAGAAAAGGGAAAGGAAACTAATATCTAAAATTAAAGATGTTATTGCAGGATAAATTTACCATCAAGATGACATCTTGGCAAATTAAATCAAATACTATCATGAGGTTTCAACCATCCCCCCCAAAAACTCCAAAGCACTATACTAGTCAGATAGAATCTTTAAGAGAGACAAAGAAGAAATGGACAATAATGAGGTAACTTCATTTCCAAAGGAGGAGGGAGATATTATTAGCTCTCAATTAAATGGATTGTTACAAAATTTCAACTGACTAGATTTTTTGCACTATTTTACCAAAAAAGCATGGCATGTAATTAGATGTAAGGTCATCAAAGCTATTCAAAGCTTTTAAAAAGGGAATGGCATACACAAGTACTTCTCTACCTCATCCATTGTCCTTATCCCAAAGAGAAAGACACTAACAAATAGGGTAAATTCAGATCTATTTATCTTATAGCTATTATGAGCAAAATAACTTGCAAGATTATTAAGAACATATTCTAAAACTTAATCCCTGAGATAATCTCTAGAAATTAAACAACATTTATGAAAGGAAGAAATATTACTAACAATATTCTGCTTGCTTAAGAACTAATCTTAGACATTGAAAAGAAAGGAATAGGGGGAAATGTAATAATGAACTTAGATATCAGGAAAGCATTTGACACTATTAGTTGGAACTTCATAATGAATGTCTTAAAAGATAGAGGATTCTTTGCTTAATTTTGTTCCATTATATATAAAATCTTTGAAGGCAACCACTTCAAAATGCTTATGAATGCGAAAGCACATAGAATTTTTAAAGTAAATAGATGTGTGAAGAAAGGATATCCACTATCAACTACTATCTTTATAATTGCCTTAGATTACTTATGGGGAAAATTTTTGACACCACATAAAGTTTAGGAATTTCTTATTCGAATGATCAAATGCGCCATTAAGGAGTAAACATATTATCTCAAAAAGATAAACATGTTATTCTATAATGGATTCAATCATTTAATAAAAGACTCCTAAGGCTAATGGATCTTTAATATACCAGAGAGTTTTCCCTTAACTACATTAGCATTAGAATAGAGTTTATTTTAAACTGGGTTCATTTTTCTCTGTAAGGGCAAACCCATATAGTTAATTACATCTTAATAAGAAGATGTAATTTATAATACAACTTTATGTTTTATGTACTAAGAATATGAATGAATATGAAATATTCTACAATACTCAATTGTATAAGTGCAAGCCCCTATAGTTAATTACATCTTAAGAAGAAGATGTAATATAGAATACAACTTTATGATTTATGTACTAAGAATATGAATGAATATGAAATATTCTACAATACTCAATTGTATAGTGTGATAAAACGAGCTATATATAGATCTTTCTACCACACTATCTGAGATACTTCTGATTCCACATTTCATTTAAGACTTGACTAGAGTTTTAAACCCTTTCATTTCTTCTATCATTGATAAAAAAATGAATAATTCAAGTTTCATTCAAATTAATCATTTTGGATGATTGTTTTGACGTATATGATAAGTTAAAAGCCAGTAGAAATAATAACTTATTTCCTGTTCCCATCGACAAATAGACCTAACTTATTTCCTTAATCTATTATAAAAATGGTTAACTCCCCTTCTTACCCTAAAAAATTAAACCTTGCATCCTTGAATAACCATCTCTAACCTCCTCCTCCTCCATACCAACAAGGTAGTAAGAATATTCACTTGTTGTCCATCATGCCTTTCAGCCTTGATCAGCCACTCACCCTCAGGGATGATCCTTGTGGAGGAACCCTTAGGTTACATTCTCACTTTTGAGTTACTCAAGCTAACATTCGCCATTCATCTCACCCTTTAAATGCTCCCTTGGCATGCTCACCATATTTCTTATCCTCTTTTCGACATATTCTTTATCATATTCTTCATCACTTTCATTTTATTTGAGGTTTCTTTCATATCCTCATTGTTCATCCTTGATTTTCTTCATTATACCTGATTGACTAAAATAGTGCTTTACCCATATATGTCTAATCAACTACTGTGCCTCAACGCATTTCAGGGAGAACCAGCAAGCTCTAGGTTTGAGTGGCATTTAACCCCTAACAATAACTCATTTACTGATTCTTCAACATCGCCGGACTCACTTAGTTTCACCCAAGCTTCATCCGGTCATGGATCACCAGTTTGGGTCCATAAGGACAACGCCTATGAAGACTCACTATCGCTATGCCTATGGTGGATTCCCTTAACCAAGCCACTACCCAAGCTTCATACGGTCAGAGATCACATTCTCTTCCAAATGCTTCGAAGCTCATGATTTTTTATTCTATTTCACTCCCCAATGAGGGTTCTTTTCACCTTTCCTCATGGTGCTACTTCACTATCGGTCACCCATGAGTATTTAGCCTTGCAAGGTGGTCCTTGTTGATTCACACGGGATTCCATGATGCTATCTTAGCAGCTAGTGATGTTTTCTTTACTATACTCACCATCTACACTCCCTGCCATGATGACACAATGCCTCCCACAACCTCATTTTCATGATTTAGCTCCCATTTTGCTCACCGCCACTACTGGGAATCACTTTTGCTTTCTTTTCCTTTGGTTACTAAGATGTTTTAGTTTTCCGTGTTTTCTTGCATGCCATGGATTCAACAATGTGAATATTAGAGTCTTTAGATCTATGCTTATTTTCAACTCAAAGCATTTCATCACTTGTTTTCCTCATCTCCTGGGTATCCACCGAAGACTTTCCTCATTTAAACCTTGTCATTCATGTGAAGGCTATGCCATCCTATGCTAAATGGAAGGATCTTATCAACATCCATGAATAAGAAATCATAGATCGAACTGCCGAATTAGAAAAATTGGGTGCTATCATAGTATCAACTAAGTTCACAGGCTGGAGATAAGTGGACTCAAACCATTAACATCTGCCACAAGGTAAACCACTATCTCTCAGGCCTCTTCGGCTAATTCTACTATAAAGGCCAATGATAACTCCCCAAACACGCTATAACTTTCATCATCTCTTTCTAAAGATCAACTCTTCTCGGTCACGGGGATACCATTCTTGTGATTCTGGAAATTTTAGCTACAGAAGAACTTGGAACGAAGAGCTCTCCTCATTTTTCTGCCTAACTCTTTGGTCTTTAGAATTAAGAATGAGTAATTGCCATTCTCCAAGCCTTACTGCCCAACCGGAGAGCGGACAGCTATTGCCTTCCACTTATTGAATAGAGTCTATAGTTAGTCCATGACCCCTGGATGCAAAAGGCATCCTTGGGGTGATCTTGCAGTTTCTATGGGGTGGAGATGACGGAGTCGATCCATGGATTTTCCTTCCTTTTGCCATATTTTGCTCAAAGGGTTGAAAGGAGATAGTGCATCAAGTTATTCGTAAGGGCCAACTTGATCCTCTTTCCTAGGGATCCCAGATGAGGGGATCCTAAGAAAGCCGTCGACTCCAACTATCATCCATGTATGATCCATACTAGATTTGACTAACTGCCCATCCTACCTCCTCTATGTTCATGACAACCCATATTTTGTTAGTCGCTCAGGCATGTTTCGATCCTCTTCCCCATTCCTTAGAAAAAGTGAGCCACCGGTTCATGTACAAAATACTATCATTACTGCTTGGATAAATTTCACATTCTTCCTTTCAGGAAGGGAGGAATCGGGAAATCCTATTGATTGCTGCTTTGTTTAGACATCCGGCATGAAAAAAGACTCAAATGGTATGATCCCTCTGTCACCCTAGAGTGAAAAGGGCAATCTTGTAGTCCTTGGTCTGTGAAGATGCATTGTCAGGTGCTCCATTTTCTCATTGAGGCTGAACCTCAACCTGTGCTTGAGAGATAGTTGTCCATACACTGATAAGGGGTGTATGGATTCTCGAGAAGAGTGGAGTCATGGGGTCCCCTGCACCCCAACCCAGTGAATAGAAAGTTCGATCTCCATTGGATCTCACCTAAATCGCCCCATCTATCCTCCTGAGGAGAAGTTTGTTTTCAAACTTCGATTCGAACAAGAGGAGTACGCCATGTTTATGTGCCTTGGTTGATCCACATCTTTGGGTTAGGCACCGATGAGCACATTGAACTATCCATATAGCTGAGAGCCCTCACAGCCCAGGCACAACGACACAATTATTAGGGGTGCGCTCTACCACTGAGCTAATAGCCCATCATATGGGCTTTTCTGTGGGAGGCCTGCTATACCAAAAATGAGAGAAACCCTATCCCTCTCTTCCCTTTTATACATCCCCATGTCGCCACATGGGAGGGACATGGGGACATACAAAAGATATCCTATCAACTTGTTATGACCTAGGATAATAAGCTCATGGGCTTGGTCTTACTTCACCATCAAGAAATGAAAGAAGACTTCATTATCCAAGCTTATCTCATATGTAGCTCACTTCTTTTTGGGTGTCAAGCATTGTCAAACCAAAATACCCAACAAGCATAAGCATTAGCTCTCCCTAAAAAGGAGGTGATCCAGCTGCACCTTCTAGTATGGCTACCTTGTCACGACTTCACTCCAGTCACTAGCCCTGGCTTTGGTATCCCCTCCTTTGTGGTTAAGGTAACGACTTCGGGCATGACCAACTCCCATAGTGTGATGGGCGGTGTGTACAAGGCCTGGGAATGAATTCATCGCCGTATGGATGATCGGCGATTACTAGTGATTCTGGCTTCATGCAGGCAAGTTGTAGCCTACAATCTAAACTAAGGCTGTGTTTTCAAGTTATCTAACCCTTGCGGGATCACAACCCTTTGTCCTGGCCATTATAGCACGTGTATCTCCCAGGGCATAAGGGACATGATGACTTGACGTCATCCTCACCTTCCTCTGGCTTATCACCAATAGTTTGTTCAGGGTTCAAAACTCAATGGTGGAAACTAAACACGAGGGTTTCATTGTGGGACTTAACCCAACACCTTATTACCGACGACGCCATGCACACCTGGTTCGCATTCCCCCCCCCTCTTTCAAGAGGATTCACATGTCAAGTAAGGTTCCTCGCTTTACATCGAATTAAACCACATGCTCCATCGCTTGTGCAGGCCCCCGTCAATTCCTTTGAGTTTCATTCTTGCGAATGTACTCCCCAGGCAGGATACTTAATGCGTTAGCTACAACACTGCATGGGTCGATATGCATAGTGCCTAGTATTCATCATTTATAGCTAGGACTACTGGGTATCTAATCCCATTTGCTCCCCTAGCTTTCATCTCTAAGTGTCAATGTTAGCCTAGAATAGTACTTTCACTGTTGGTGTTCTTTTCGATCTCTATGCATTTCACCGCTCCACCAGAAATTCCCTCTACCCCTACCGCACTCTAGCTTGGTGGTTTCCACTGCCTATCCAGGGTTGAGCCCAGGGATTTAACGACAGACTGGCAAAGCCACCTACAGATGCTTTACACCCAATCATTTTAGATAACACTTACATCCTCTATCTTACCATGGATTCTAGCACAGAGTTATCTGATGCTTATTCCTCAGATACCATCATTACTTCTTCTCTGAGAAAAGAAGTTCACGACCCGTGGGCCTCTACCTCCACGTGGAATTGCTCCATCAGGCTTTCTCCCATTGCAAAAAATTCCCCACTGCTGCCTCCCGTAGGAGTCTAGGCTATGTCTCAGTCCCAGTGTGGCTGATCATCTTCTCGGACTAGCTACTAATCAATGCCTTGGTAAACTATTGCCTCACCAACTAGCTAATCAGATGAGAGCCCCTCCTTAGGCAGATTCCTCCTTTTGCTCCTCAGTCTATGGGGTATTAGCAACCATTATCAATTGTTATTCCCCTCCCAAGGGTAGGTTCTTATGTGTTACTCACCCATCTGCCACTAGGAACACCACTTCCCGTCTGACTTGCATGTTTAAGCATGTCGCTAGCATTTATATTGAGCTAGGATCAAACTCTCCATGAGATTCATAGTTGAATTACTTATAGCTTCCTTGTTCATAAACAAAGTTGATTCAAAATTATCTTTCATTCTAAGGCCGAAGGCTTGTATCCATCCATGCGCTTCATATCAGCCTGGAGTTCACTCCCAGCAATACAACCATCCCTACCCTATCATGACAGTCCCACAAGCCTCTTATCAATTCTCGTTCAATCATGATGGGGGAGCAAGTCCAAATAAGAAAACTCCCATTGGGTTTAGGGTTAATCAGGCTAGAACTGATGACTTCCACCATGCCAAGGTGACACTCTACCACTGAGTTATATCCTTTCCAGGTCCCATCTAAAGTATTCTTAACCCTTTTTTATAGCACAAGATACTTCTGATTCCACATTTCATTCAAGACTTAACTAGAGTTTTAAACCCTTTCATTTCTTCAATCATTGATAAAAATGAATAATTCAAGTTTCATTCAAATTAATCATTTTGTGACTATTATGACGATATATGATAAGTAAAAAGGCAAGTAGGAACTAAAATGAACACAAGTAGCAATAAGCACAAGAATATTGACTTCCATAATCTCTTTGTTTTCTTCTTTCATAATAATTTGATCTAATCCCATAGAGATGATAAAGTGGACTCCTATCAATTCAAAGGTACGAATTGCATCTTGATGATATTAATAATATTATCAATAACAATATCAAATAAATTTATCATTGTGAATTGAAAAGTCCAACATAGTATAACATGAGACCACATCAGGGTTAAGAATACTCTGGATTAAGGAAATAAGTTATTAGTTCTATGGATTTCTAAGCTGGTTTTCAAAGGAATGGTATTTGGAATTTTGATTAGGATTGATTCAAAGTTGAAAGAGTTCTTTTAGGAGGCCAAGCGGGATGAAGTAGGAAATTCCTATTGATATTGGGATGCCTAGTAGGAATATTAACTATCCTACCACTAGGCTTTAAATTTTGGGATTTAAATTAGATTTTGAGTTGATATTTTCTTAGAAATCTAGAGCTTAGATTCTAACAGCATAAGCTTGTAGAAATGCCTAGGGTTGAAGACTTACTCTGAAGAGGATGCTTCAAAACCTAAGTCTATAAGTTCTTTTGACCTTGACCTAGTTTCATTTCTAGGAATTATTGGTCATTCCTCTCACTTAAGTGAACAAATCAATCCCCGACTCTTCTAGACTTACAATTCACCTAGAATGGCTCCAAACCAACATCACCTAAGTACATTTTAAATCCATGATGCCAATTATTATGTATGCAAGATGGTTAAGCTGTTGTGTTTTAGGAACGAATCTAAGAACTTAGACTCTCCATAATCCTAGAATCATTAGGGTATGAAATGCATCTAACTAATATGCAATTTCAACTTTTTAGATATTTTGACTCAAGATTCATTTAAGGCTTTGGGGTATGTATTTTTATGCCTAAATGCCATGTAATTAGAAATGGTTATAAGCAAAATCAATAAGAGAAGCAAACTTTCCTAAGAAGGTGGTCATCCTCATAGGTTAGATGCCCTTAATGTGCAATGGGTGAAGTGTGCAATTCAAAAATTTAGAGCAATATGATTGTATTATTTTCAAAAGCTAATTATTTCTAATTGATTTTAAGTTTTCCCTAATGCTTTAATTTATATGAGGCTTTAAATTTATGTATTTTATGTTTAAATTGAATACATTTAAGTTGGCTAGAAAATTTAATTTTTTTTATGAGCCTATGTCCATGTATTTATCACAGAAAGCACACCACAGAAAGAATCATAGAAAAGTAGGTTGATTCAATTGCACACCCAAAATAAATCAAGCCATTTTTAATTTAAAGAAAGGTCAATGGGGCCAGGTACCACTGTACACCCAAGAAGAAAGAGAAAATGAGCAGCCAAGCTCTGCCCTTATACAGCCCAGCCTAGAACTACAAGTTTTGATCTATGGGTCTTCTTTCCAAGATCATCACCTTCTTCAGGGACTTCCATTAAGCTTTATAGGGGTTCTTTGCACCTATCTACTGGTAGGGCCAACTCTTGCTAATCTTAGACGTGACAGATCCTAACCTAAATCTAAGCTCAAATTTACATTTCAATTTCAAAAATAAATCCTAATCCCTACAAAATAGATGTTAGGAAAATACAAACATCACTCAATAGTTATATTTCACAAACATGCAAGCTTAGCATTAGCTACTTGCCAAGCCCACCTATCCCATTGTGTTGTGCTTAAATACTTAAGCATACATGCAAGAAAATAAAATTTATAATTTGTTTATGATGATAGTCTTTTTTAGCATAACCTCTTGTAGAAGATAATGTTAGTTCTAAAATGAACATCCTACTATCAAGTCTAATGGGAAATAATCCTAAACATGAAGTTTAAAGTAGTACACCACAAAAGACATGAAAAGCATATCACATCATAAAGTATCATAGATCAACCAAACCTAAGTTTAGGATCCATGACCAATGATCTAGTGTGAAGGAAATAGGCTTTGTGGAAAGACTTTGTTAAGCCTTTTAGTTCAAGTTTCAATTTGGATATTGAAGTTTGTTTGATTTAACTTTGGATGGTTTAAATTCAAGTGATTTAATGATTTAAGATTTTTATTTTTATTTTCAAGTTCACTTTTATGTTATAGTGAACTTTAGGTTTTTAAGAATGAAGAGTAAAATAGATTTCACAATTGGGTGGAACCTATTCTATTCAACATCCTAAACCCTAATAGAATGAAACCTTCATCCTAAGATGAAGATTCATCCCAAAGGCATCCTAAAATGAATATTCATTCCAAAGGCCTAACTATGATCCTTAAGTATCTTAGTTTATCCTTTTAGATTCATTTTGATGATTTGGGTTTGAGTTTAATTTGTAATTTCAATTCTTTTGACATTTAATTCTTCATTTCATTCCTTTGATTTAATTATTTCTTATTGATTTAACAAATTTTTAATTTGATTTATTTTGTTTCATTTGATTTGAATTAGTTTAACATTTTTTCATTAATTTTTAATTTAAATTATGTTTATGTTTATTGAATTATGTTTTAGTTTTATTGAATTCATGTTTGTTTGGTTTGAATTATGCTAACCTAAAATAGTTAAGTTAGTGCTTTAATTTAGTCTTAAGTTACAATGATTGTAGGTTAAGATTTTGTTGATTATTTGATTATGAATTTATTAGTTTTAAGGTTTAATTAATCTTAACGTTCTTTATTTTCATTAACCCTTAAGTATGTAAGTGATCAAGTTCTTCAATTTAAAATGTTGAAGAATTATTCTCAAATATTCTGATGTTGGTGAAGGTTTTAAGTTACTTTATGAATTTTGTTATTTTGTGAATTTTTTAATTTATTATTTGATTTATATTAACTTAGAGATTTATAAATTCAATAATTCCCAATCCAAAGGTCAATTGGGTTTGAAATTTTTATGGCAAGTGGGATTTCTTGCCAATTTCATATTCATAAAGTTTCATTTTAATTAGATACATAATTAGGGTGTAATTAATATTTTAATTATTTTATTAAAACTTAAATTATGCTTAATTTAATGAGGATTATTTGGAAATTTTAGTTTTCGTTGATTCCTCTCTAAAAAGGTGCTTACATTAAGATTCATTTGGAATTTTTGGAAACTTAGTTGATTTATTGTGATTTTCCTAAGTTCAGGTTAATTATTTGAATTAATTAATTTAATTAATTATCAAATTAAGCCATTTTGTGATTTATTAAGTTTTAGTGGCTTTCATTGATGTTTCTAAGTTCATTAGGGTTTGTTATGTTGATTTGAAGTGATTTGATTAATTTTGATGATTTATTTTATTTAATATTAATTTATTTCATTAAAATTGAAGTTTGGAGTTTAAAATTTAATATCTTTGATTTACTTGAGATAAATCATAAACATTTTTCTTAAGTTTTATTTTAATTTGAATTTTAGTTGAAGTTTCATTTCAATTATATTAATAGTTTTGACTAATTTGAGTATAATTAATTTTAATTAAAGTAAAATTAATCCAAATTTACCTAATATTATTGGGGATTTTAGATTTAATGGATTCTACTCATTGAGATAAATCCATAGATCCCTTATTTATATTTTTTATTTTTAGATTTACATTTTATTAATTATGATTTTTGAAGTTCCTAGCATTTTTTTTAATAATTTTGTAATAATTTAAAATGAGAAAAGATCATTTTAAATGGTAACATGGCGCTGCTACACATGACATGACCATTAGGCCATGAGCATGACCACGCCAAAAGTGATGCAACGCGGGATGGATCTTGACCGTCCGATCAAAACCGATTCCTTTGGTGGTTTCCTATGGGGGTTGAATCGATCATACGTAGATCTCTCACCCATTCCAAATAGAAAGAACGGATGACAAAGATTGCTTCCTATTTGTCTCTGGTGAGAGACAAATGTCGTCTGTTGAATTCAATGAATTTTTGGCGATCCGAGGCCAATTTTGACATCATTTAAATTACAAAATGATCAAGGATTGATTTGTAATCAATCTATATGGTTTGATTCTCTTAGGGGAACAAATTCCTTTCACAAACGACCAACAAATTTTTCTAGAGGCATCTGTTTTGAAGCATACCTCATCTGCAGTGATCCTCGGCGGTTGCCGTGCTCCAAGTACCTTTGCCTCAATGGGACAAAGCCATAGATGTAAATTGGTGGCTTGCCTCCTCACTAAATGCCTTGGAGATCAATTGGTGGCCATTTTTCATCTAGTTTCACTATTCTTCGGCTTGCCAGCAGCGATGTGCCTTGGTGAGGATTCAATTAAAGTCTCCTCATTCTCTAGAACATGTTGGGACGTTCAATTTAAGATGAAACACCCCCTCTCATTTTTCCATTGGAGGCTGAGAGATGGCCATCGGCTTTGCCCAAATTGCAGCTTTTCGGTGCTGAGAGGTCGGGGGAATGCTCCAATTCTCCTTCTATTCATCTTGTGGATGAGTTGGGATGAAAAGATAGAGAGGAGAGGGCCTCTCTCCTCTCTTTTTTTAGATGGCTGAGAGCCATGTATTGAAACTTCTAGGTGGTCGGATTCCAGCCACCGATGGTGGGTGGCTTGCCATAGGGTGGATTTAGTCTCTCTTGGCCTTGTGAGTATGTTTGGATAAGAAATTTGAGTGGAGGAACTCATTTCAATAACAGAGGACCTAAAAAAACTTCTTTATACCACAGAAGTTACGAAATTTTAAAAATCACATATTTAAGGTTTATAAAAAATTAATTAAAAGCATGAAATGAATTAAATCCTAAGTTCTTAAATTAATAATTCTATAACAAATCAAATAATTAGTTAAAATTATGATTAATTGATCTTTGAATTCAACATTCAAATAAGAAATCATTAAAATTGGAATAATCCTAAATTTACTTAATATTATGAATGAATTGAAATTATAATTAAACATAATAATTGATGAAATTATCCAATCTAAATAACCTAGAAGCCTAGATGGCCTAGGCTAGTTTGGAACCTTAAGCACTTCATGTTTTTAGATTCCTTAGACTAAGATCGATAGCAAAATAAAAATGTGTAAAATTTGATCATATAAATTTTTTTTGATAAAATAATAAATCCTTAATTATAGATACTCTTTAAATCAACTTAAGCAATAAATTGAATAATTAAATCACTCAAGACCTAAAATCATGAAATTCAAATAACATATCAAAACCAAAGAAAAGAAAAAAAATCTTTAAATCAAGTTTAATAACATAATTAGAAATGAATCTTAAATTGAAACTAATTTTGGACCATAACTTGATCAAATAAACTAAAATAATTAATATAAAACTTAAGCAATAAAATTAATAAAATTAAATCAAAAGGTTTAAACCAAATAACCATCAAATTAAAATCAACATATAAATCAAATAACTAAATTCGATAAACTAAATGATCAAAATCATAATTGAATAGTCATTTTAAACGTAATTAAATTACAAGTCAATTAAATCAAGGCACATTATTCAAATTGAATTAAACATTAATGAAAATATAAAAATTATTAAATTGAAACATTATTAAAATTATTTGATCAACACAAGTCATATAAAATTAAATCATATTTTTTTAAATGAAACTTAATGAAATGAATTGACATTAAGAAATTAAACATTAATTGAATTATTAAAATTGAACTAAATCAATCTAAAACCTAATAAATCAAAAATTAATATCAACAGTCAAAATGCATAATGCTAAAATAACCTCAACATTCTTAATCTTTAAAATCTTAACTAAATAAAAACAAATACTAATTAAATTAAACCTAATTCAATTAAATCTTTTAATTAATTTCAAAAATGATAAGTAAGACACTTAGGTTCGTAGTTTAACCTCTGGATTTGATTATCACCTTATAGTGGAGATTTCATTCTATTAAGATTAAGATGTTGAATAGAATAGGTTTTGCCCAAATCAAAATTCATTTTATGCTTCATTCTTTAAACCATAAATTCAACTTAAACATAAAAGAATAAACCTAAAATTAAAATAAATTTAAAATTAATTAAATAATTTAAATTGAAACCATCTAATCTTAAAATCAAACAAAATTTAAACTCTAATTAAAAGTTGAACCTAAGAAGGCCAAGTGAAGCCATACCACACAAGCTCCTCTTTTCACACATTGGATAATATTAGATCATAGATCCTAGATTTAGGTTAGGTTTGTTATCTGTGATGATTCATGTTGTAATGTGATGTTTTCTTATTTTGTGGTCTAATGCTTTAGACTGAATGGCTAGAAATTATTTTCTCATTACTTTGGATGTTAGGAATTCTTTTATGCTAATACTATATTTGCTATAGGGTGCTTAAAAGGACTATCGTAATAAACTAAATGATGTTTGCTTGCAGGTGCTATTTAAATTCTTAAGCATAACCCAATAGGATAGATGGGCTTGGGAACCGTTAGTGCTAAGTCCGTATGTTTGAAATATAAAATGCTGGTGTGCTTTACATTTTTCTAATGTTTATTTTAAAATTAAAAAAAAATACAATTTAAGCCTAGAATTAGGTTAGGATCTATGGGATATAGGAATAACAATTGTTAACTTTACCTGTTGATGGTCCCCTATAGAGCCCAAGGATGTCCCTAAAAAAGGTGATGATCTTGAATGAAGATCCCCATAAATCAAGACTTTAGTTTTAGGCTGGGCTATATGATGGAAGAGGTGAGTGGCCTATTTTCTTTTTTACTTCAGGGTGTATAATGGTACTTGGTCCCATCGACTTATTATATTTAATTAAATTAATCTTGATTTATTTTGGGGTGTGCAATAAAATTGCATATTTTTCATAGATTTTTTTGTGATTATTGTATTATGTAATGAAGCATGGATATGTTAAGCTCTTAGAAAAACTAATTTTTCTACCCCATTAAATTTAAATAACTAAAACATAAACAAACAATTCATAACCTCACTATAATTAAAGCCTTAATCATGAACAATTAAAAGTACTAAAATAATTAGACTTTGTGAACTATACAAGCATATTATTCATACTTTTTGAATTAGGAACTTCACCCATTACATATAATGGGGGTACCTAACATATGAGGATGACCACCCTTCCTAAAAAAAAAATGTGGCTTTTTTTATTAATTTAGCCTATGACTCTTATATAATTGCATCTCATCTTAGGCATGAATTTGCATACTTAAGGCCTTAAATAAAATTATGAGTAAGAAAAGTACATAAAAATAGAAATTATTACATTAATTAGGTGCATAACATACCAGACTTGAACTTGGAGTTAGGGAGTGAGAGGCTCTTAGTTTCCTTTCTTAATTATAATAGCTCATCCATTTTACATTCATAAGACTGAACTCATGGATTTAAAATTTCTTAGGTGTTAGATGGCAACCCTTTTCAAGTAGGAAATAAGTCCTAAAGAGTTGGAGATAAGTCTATTTTCTCAAGTGATAAAGAGAACTAATAATTCTTAGAAATTAAGCTAGGTTGCTCCTTTGATGGAGCACTTCTACATTTCGATTATGAATCATCCTATTGGAATAGGTCTTAAACTCCTAGGAATTTCCTTTATCTTGTGTTGTTAGAATCTATGTTATCGATTTCTAATAAAAAGTCAACTCAAAATCTTAATAGTTTTAATTTTAAAAATGAAAAGCCCAATAGTAGGTGGTGGAAATTTTTATTTAGAACACCACGCAGATCTTAGGGGTACTTATTCAGGTAATCAAATATATCATTAAAGGATAAATATATTATATCATAAGATAAACATATTACTATATAATACATTCAATTACTTAATAAGGACTCCTAAGGCTGATGGGTCTTCAATGTACTAGAGATTCTTCCCCTAAACTACATGTAGAAGTGTTGACCTCACTTTTGGAGTGAGGTTGACTACCCTCATCCTAGACTTAGGATTCTTCTAGACACTAAGACTTCCCTAGTACTAGGACACTTCTAGTGATTAATGAAACACCAAACACAAGCCTGGAGACTCATAGGTACACCCAATGACTAGAACTTACCCTAGGAGGACCTACCCTAAGACTCATCCAAAGTTCATGGTCAACTAACTAAACTAATCCAAACCAAATGATTATAATTCAAGCTCCAAGAAAAACTACTAATTCAATCTAGGCTCAATTTGATCCATCTTGGTTTAACTTGGCTAAAGAGGGTATGGTGATTCAACCTCTCAAGCATAAGAAGACCAATCCAATACCCAACTATCATATTAAACCTAATATACCCAAACTCAATTGAATTGAATTGAATGGATTGAATCTTATCCAAGCTCCAAGCCAAACCAACTTAGGCTCTAACTCAAGTTAACCTATTTGAACTTCATAAGACCAAAGTCCTATTCAACTTGATTCAAGCCAATCAGACCTAACCAAAAATTCTTGATCACTCCCAAACACTCAATTAAACATCAAAACTTATCCCAATTCAATTAAATCAATTAACCTTGAATCAAGTTGACCTAAGTCAACTCATTTGACCTAAAGGGTTCAAATAAGTCAAAACCAATCTAACTCAAATCAATTGCAATCAAAGCCATCAATCAACTTTAAATTCATCATTGGACACATTACCACCTTTATATAACTTCAATTGAACCAAACTTATTCAATCAAACCACTTGACCCAAGTTGACCTAAATAGTTCAATTGGATTGAACTTGAATCAAACTTCAATTGGGCCAAATCAAGTTGTTCAATACATCCATGAATGATTATAGACCATCAATGATCACTCAAATATAATTCATTTCACTAAGCTGCCAATTAGCTTAACTAAGTTAACCCAATTTGACCTAAAGAGTCAAATTGATCATGCCCTAACCTAAATTAATTACAACCAATGGTTTTCATCCATCACCAATTGAGTATCAAACATGATCCAATCACCAATTGAAGCCAATTTGGTCAAACTAAGCTAACTAACCCATTTGACCTAATTTGACCTAAAGAATCAAATGAAGTAAAATCACATTGTGGTGTTTATTTTTCGGATCCATCGAGTGGACACCCCGGAGATCTTAGGGGATACTTATTGAAGAGATCGGGTACAACATTGAAGTATGATGTACTATCTCAAAAGATAGAATTATCACCCCATAATGGATTTAATCACTTAATAAGGACTTCTAAGGCATGATGGGTCTTCATATGTACCACATAATCTTCCCTTACTTTACATGGAAAAGTAAAGTAAGGTTTATTTTATATCAAGTTCTTTAGTTTCCTATCAAGGCAAGCCTCAATAGTTAATTACATCCTAGGAAAGGGGATTTCATAAGAAAACTCTTGATGAAAGAAGTCAATCATTGGCTCCAGAGATTTCAAGGTTAAGACTATCAGAGGATTGGTTATTTTAGAAAATTAAATGAGATTGCTTGATTAGAGAGACTTATTTTAGAATCCAAAAGAAGACAAGTAGAAAATCTTCATCATACTAGGAAGCCTAGTGAGCATTCCAACCTATTATATGATTAGGCTTTACATTTTTGAAGGTGAGAGGATTTATTTGTTTGAGTTGAAATTTTATTAGACTGTTAGGGCTTATAATCCATCAACACAAGAATGTGAAAATACTTAAGAGGTGAGGATTTATGCTTGTAGCCTAAGGAAAACAAGAAATCTCAAATCCTAAATTTTGGGAGCTTTAGCACAAGTTAAAGCGCAACCTAAATCTAAGAAAAAGGGGACATAATGGGTTACCCCCAAAAGAGAGAATAGACACAGTCTACTCTTTTGAACTTACAACCGCCTAGAGTGGCTTCCAGCTAACACCTCATATGCTTCAAAATAGTAGTCCAGTCTTATAAAATCACAAGATGTTTTAAGCTATTATTTAATTTTGAAAGAGACTAGAGCCCTAAACTCACTCCCTAAGAGACTAGATCATGTTTGATATGAGCATATGACTTAGTCTAAAAATATAAAAATGTTTTCAAATTTTATATTATTTTGACATTCATTCAACAAAGGCTTGGGATATTTTATGCCTAAATGCATGATGAAATTTGGCCAAATCAAAAGAGAAAAGGGTGAAGCTCTATCATAAGGGGTTGCTTTAAAAGTCGTCCCAAAATTGCTAAAATGGAGGCCCTCATATTTGCAAGAGTGGTAGAGCATATCATGCATGATGTGAGACATATAACATACGTAAGGGGTTAAATCTTTTAATTATCTTGATTATAGCCTAAGCTTTAAAATGAGATCAAAGTTGTTTAAAATTTAGTTATGAGTTATTAATTGCATAGAAAAATTAGTTTTGTCCTAAGAGCCTATAGCATCCAAACCACACATTCAATCATCAATCATGAAGAAACTATGAAAATCATGTTGTTATATTGCACAGTCTAAACAAAATAACAATAATTTATAAGCTATCGTGAAATAATAAGAGGCCAATGCGACTGGGTACCACTGTTCACCGTGGAAAAGAGAAAATTTGGGTAGCCAAGCTCTACTCTTATACAACTATAAAATAATATTACAATTGAAATTGAATACATGCTATGAGGGTCTTCATTCTTTATTTCTTCTTTGTTCCTCCCTTTGATTTGATTTGCTTCAAGGCATCATAGGGCACTGTAGGATTATGCCTTATAACCACTGCTTATCCTAATCCTCAAAATATTAATCCTAATTCCTATAACAAAATAACATTTTTATGGGAAAAGTAAATCTAGCTACACCTACAAAATAGATATTAGCTAAACATACATACAATCCTAAATAGTTATATTTCATAATTTGGACTTAGCACCCTGTACATGGTAACTAAGCCCACATATCCTAATGTGGACTATGCTTAGGGGCATAAACAACCTCCAATCAAAACATTTATATTTATTTTTGAGCTGCACGTAAGCATAATCTTCTATAAAAATAATATTATACTATCAACGACCAAACATCCAGTCTACGATCCACATTCTTAACATCCAGTCTAAAATATTACATCATAAAATAAAACACATCATCATTACATGCACCTTCCTAACCTAAAGCTAGAAGTGGTGACTTAGCATTCTAATGTGTGTGCTTCAACTTTTTGTAGGATGGCTTAGCTAAGCTTTTGAATTATAATTTCTTAAATTTTGAAAACTTTAAGTTAACATGATGGATGGTTTTATTTTGAGTTATTTAGAAAATTAGTGAGTTTTAATTTGCATTTTGTTTATTTCATTGAATACACACTTAGCATCTAAGTGTTATAAAGAGAAGAAATAAGCTTAACCTCTTTCATCCCTATCCTAAGTTGTTTCCTAAAAGCACATTTTTATAATTTAGTTTCTTTAAGTGAATGACTTATTAAATTTTTATTAGTCTTAAGTTTAGGTTAACCTTAAGGAATCCTTTTCAACATGAAAGGCATCTTATGATTAATGTAATTAAATTACCATCATATAAAATATGTTGAACTATTCATTTTCATCACCCATAATATACATATGATTTTAACACTTAGTATACCTATACATGCAATATATTTTGGCACACTTAAATGATTATGAATGCATATGTTTTAATAGAAAAGTGGACTTTCATTCTCCAATCAAATACACATACACATGTATAAAAGATGTAAGCAAGTATGCTATTATTTTTTTAACCAAGGAAGAGATAATCCAATGACCTCCTTGGGGCTAGCCTCATATTTCTAGGATGTCTAGACTATATACTTTCTATATTAAATACATATGAATGTATGTACAACTATATGAATGAAAATCATACAAAAGATTATATTTTTGGTTGAATTATTTATACATGTAATGCATAAAGCTCTATCCAAATTCTAATACAAAGATACAAATGAATGCTATTAAATAAGCAAATGCCTTTGTTAACCAAGGAAGGGAGATAATGAAATGACCTCCTTCAGTCTACTTAAAGCCTCCTATTCCTAGAGTGTCCAGACTATATACTTATTATCATTCAAACATATGTAATTACATTACATAGAACATAAGAAATAAAACACTACTTTTACATGCTTAAGCTATAAAACACATGCAAATCTTATACATATATTCATAACTACTATTACTCCAAATATTATTATCAATTTATAACTTTTGAGAAGTAATTTTGAATTTATTAGTGATAATAGCCACACTTATAATAAGATTAAGTCATCACATTCAATTTTAAAAGTAAACTTCTTTCTAATTTTGAAAATATGAATGAATGATATCATATAACATACAACATTTATGGTGATTGAAAAGGAATTGCCAAACTTTTTCACATAATTCATTCAACTATACTCATTCCTAAGGACAATCACATCAAATAAAATCGTTTAAAGATAACCAAAGCTTCTTATTAATTTGATTTTGAATTTTGATTGAACTTATAAAGGAGAGATCATTTTCCATTTTTATCCCCTTCCCATGTTGGTGATTTGAATTTGTTTAAGGAAAGGCAATTAAGTGATTTTTATAATTTAGTTAATTTGAATTGATAAACAATCCATTTAAATACCCTTCCCTATGCTTCTTTAATTTGATTAACCATTTAATCATAAGCCACAAATGATATGCACATGAGGGAAATAAAATTGTAATTCTCTTAAAGGACCTAATGCAATTGGCTCATGATTAGAGATTAATTAAATTAAAGAATCTAATTAAGTACTTTTATGGTTTTCCCACACATATGGGCTAATCATAATTTCCTTAGGAGTCTTTATTGAATTGAACACATAAAGAGGAACCCTTAATTTAAATGTTGATTATGTGATGTGATTATCAATTTAATTTGGTTTGATTTGGCCATTATTTAATTAATTCCTCAATCAAGCCATGTTTTAACTCTCTTAACAAAATGAAGTTGGAAAAGTAATTAGAAAGTGGTCCTAATCACTCTCCCTCACCATTTCACTATTAAGTAGTGATTAATGAACTTAAATTAGTTAATTTTTATTATTTAAAATCTAAAATAATCAATAAATTTGTTAAGAGGGTAATTAAGGTTTGAATTTCAAATTCTCTTAATTACATAGCTAACAAACCGCAATAAAATTGTGGGAGGCAGAGGTCATCCCATTAAATCAACCCAAGTTTGTGATTAATTGCCCAACCAATTAGGACTTAATTAAGCTAATTAAATAAATATTAACTTCTTAATTAAGCCTTAATCACTATTCAAAATTAAATGAAATTATTTTTATCAAATTCTCCTTGGTTTAACCTTTCCAAAATGTATTTGTTTGTATTTTTTTGATTTTCTATAATTAGTTGTGATTTTAGGAAGTTTCAGCCAATTAATCACATTTTTAAGCCTAATTAATCCCTAATCCCATCGATGTCATGTGGGCGGCTAACGTGGCAGTGATTGCCATGTGGTGCCATAAGATTGGCCATTTAAATGGTCTGACGTGTCATTGACATGGCAGTGGTGACGTGCTTTTGTCTCTGCCATCCGATCTATGATCGAACGATGGGGGATTAATTCTGTGACTCCTATAAGATTAAAATTGAGATAATTTAGTAGATTAATAATGGTCATTTACTCCAATCATGTGGAACATATGGAAAATGATCCATCATCTCTCGAGCAACAAAAGATGGACACCGCTGGTTTGGGCTCACCTGAGCTCATGAGGCAGGGATCACCCAAAAGCTTCAAGAAGGGGATCTAGAGATATAATGGTGGAATTCACAAGAAAACATGATTTTCTTCACAAAGGCCCAACAATAAATGAATTTTAATAGTTTGCTAGAATTTACCTTGCCAAAAGCGGGACCACAAACCGATCGAGGTAGCATCTTGAAGATGAAGCCCTATTGAGAAGCTTGACTCACTCCCATAGACCAAAAAGGAATCCTTACTAGAGTTGGTCTGCCTCCAGCTCAAATCAATTTAAGGTGTGTGTTAGTTTGAGAATGGTTAATTTTGAGAGGTTGCATGAAATAGGTGCCCTTTTTGCTTGTTTGATGCCACCAACGATGGGGAGGCTCTGGGAACTTGGGGAAAGCTCTAGGGAGTTCATTTTCACTCACTAAAGCTCTAGGAATGTTTTCTCTCCCTATTTGAATCAAGATGGGGAGAGTATCTCCTCCCCCAATCTGCTTGGATTGATTCTATTACAGGTGCTTGGTAGAGGAGGTGGGTGACAGGAGGTCCAGGTGGCTCCTTGAGGGGTGAGTGAGGGAAGTGGGCTGCAAGAGGTAGCTTGTCCTTGCTTTCCTAGGTGTTCTAGGAGGAGGGTTAGGTCACCTCCAATGACCTATGGTTGACTCAACTAGCCTTGGGTTAGGTTAGCCATAGGGTTAAGGGTCCAAACTAAGCTTTGGGTGGCTGCCAAGTAGAAAGGAGGAGGTTTGACCACACAAAAATGGATTTTGTCTTATGTGGAGGGCTTTACCCAATGGGTAATGGGTCAAATTGGGTTTGATTTGGGTTGACCCATGGTGACCCAAGGATGGGTCATGCCATGTTTGAATGGATTTGGAGTTGATTTGGTTGGGTTTAGCTCAATTTGACCCATGTAAGTCAAATTGGGTTAATTGGTTGGACCAATCATCAAAGCAAACCATGTTGTGATAAGTTCAAATGATGATTTGGGATGCATAGGTTTAATTAGTTTGATTTAATTTGAATTAGATTTGATTTTTTTCCCATATGGGTTCATATGAGCCAAATGGGCTAAGTTGACTAATTTGGTCAAATTGAATAAATTGGCTTGCATTAGGTGTTGGTTTAGGTTCAATTGGTCATTTGAAGAAGATCGTAGGTTTTGATTTAGACCAATTTAACCCTTTAGGTCAATTTGGTCTAAATGGGTCAATTGGTTTGATTTTGTTAAATTGGATTCAATAAAGGGTTTGATCATGTTCAATAATCAATTTAGGATGGATTTAAATCATTGGTTGTAATCTATTTGATGTAGGATTTGATTTGGCCCAATTTGACCCTTTAGGTCAAAATGGGTCAACTTGGGTCAAAGGGCCAATTGGATTTGGTTTGGCTCAATTGATGGTCAAGCCATGTTCAATGATCAATTTGAAGTTGGTATGAATCATTGGTTTCATTCAATTTGGATTGGGATGGGATTTGATTCAACTTAGCTCATGTAAGCTAATTGGGTCAACTTGATAAAATGACCAAATTGACCTGGCTTGAGCCAATTGATTGCAATTGACCAATCAAGGATGATTAACAATTATTATAGAAGGTATTGAATTGTTTGGTTCAATCCAATTTAGGTTGGATTTGGGTTTGGTTCAAATGGGTCCTTTAGGTCACTTTGGGTCAAGCCTAATGGATCAATTAAGCTAGCTTTGGGTTGAATTAGGTTGAATTGAGTTTGATAATTGATTTAGAATTGATTGATGGCTTTGGTTGCAATTTATTTGGTTTTAATTGGATTTTGGCTCATTTGGACATTTTACGTTCAAATGGGCTAGTTGGGTTAATTGAATTAATTTTGGTCAATTGGCTTGATTGTAGATTTTGCAAAGTGTGGAATGAAGGTTTAAAAGGTTAGAGTGCTCTTGAAAAAAATAAATTGAGTTTGGTTTGATTGAAGGAATTTTGGTTAAGTCCATAGGATTAGGTTTGGTTAAGCTGGGTTTAGGTTATGGGTTTCAATCATTTGGCTTGGAATTTGGATATAAATTGGGATTTAATCGGGTTTGGTTGGATTAATTTGAGGTTTGGTTTTGGCTAAGGGGATAGGCATAAGCCATGGGTTAGGCCATATGATAGGTAGGTTTTCTAAAGTCCTAAGACATAGCCTAAACTTATGGCAAGTACTCCTAAGTCCCTTGGTTTGGGTCAAGTGTTCACCAAAACACTAGAAGTGTCCTATGACTAAAAAAGTCTTAGTGTCTAAAAGACTCCTAAGTCTAAGATGGGAAGATAGAATCCTCACTCCAAAAGTGAGGTCAACAAAATGACCCCCAATAGG
The DNA here is from genome assembly GCA_021442155.1 of Cymbidium sinense. Lineage (NCBI taxonomy): Eukaryota > Viridiplantae > Streptophyta > Magnoliopsida > Asparagales > Orchidaceae > Cymbidium > Cymbidium sinense. The sequence continues at coordinate 81,848,213 of CM038227.1, forward strand.
TGTGGTGTAACTGATAAGGCACACTACACGTATTGGTGTTGACTGAGATGATCAACAGTATCCAAAAGGATTGCAAGCATTAATGAAGACTATCTACACCTAAACCAAGAGGTGGATAGAATAATGATCTTAATGCAATACAACTCATCTCATGCCAAGGGCATAAGAGAGCCAAGAAGATTTGGTTTGAATTAATTAAAGATTGATTTCATGTCAAGGACATGAAGAGACATTCACTGGGGAGTCGCACATGAATTAGATTAGATTTAGGGATTGGTTTTACCTGAGCATAAAAGGAAAAATCTACTAGGGATTAAGGTTTGATTGGGTTCATTTGATTTAGTTTGGGAAGAATCTACTCGGGATATAAATTTGATTGGATTTGTTTTAATTTGTTTGATTTAATTTGATTTATGGAAGGGGGATCTGCTGGGGATACAGGTTTGAAATTATTTTGATTTGGCTTGTTGATTTAATTTTGATTGATTAATTTTTATTTGGTTTTGATTTAGCTCCACTGGGGGAGATCAATTTGATTGATTTGATTTGATTTGATTTGATTTAATTTAATTTAATTTGGACCTTATCGGTGTGTGATGGACCACACGAAGAAGGGGAAATATAAGCTTGGGCCTATCTTAGATTTACCAATCTAAAGGGGTAGTCTACTGGCCAAAGGGTAGGAATATCCGACCTAGGGTTTGCCTTTCGGTGTGCAATGGATATGCTAAGAGGAAAGCATAGGGACTTTCATCTTCTAAAGCAAAAATAACTATTGGGGTGACTTATTGATGGCATAACAAATCGAACCCAACCTAGGTTGACTACTGACTAAGTGCCACTGGGGATCTTATCTTAACTCTAGAGTAGTCAAGGAGATTTTTATAGGGAGTTTTGCTAACACTACCCAAAAGATAGGATGTATGCTTGGGAAAAGATGCCTCTAAGGGTTATCCTAATCCACAGGAGATTTGTTTTTGTTTATTTGTTTATTTCTTTCACTTGGACCCTATTGGTTTGTGAGGGACCACACTAAGAAGAAGCCACGGGGGCTTTGGCCTATCTCAATATTTTTGGTCCAAGGAGGAGTTTGTGCATCCGTAGTACAGAACTTCCAACCACAGGGGTGGTTACTAGGAAAGGAGAGCTGTCCAATCTAGTAGTAACTTGGGTTGTGTCTAGATAGGGTCACAAAGGACATGATCCAAATAGAATTCTCATAAGGGAGGTACCTCTTGGGGCATTATCCTGATCCACAAAAAGATGATGCCTACAGGTATACAATGGTCTACTCAAGGAGAAAGCACAGGGACTTACATCTACCTAAGTGGTGTTGTCCACCAGGTGGGTCACTGTCAGTAATGCAAACACCAACCCGGTGCATTGATGAGTGATGATCAATCTAGGAAGAAAGCATCAAAGACTTATAACTTCTTAAGTGAATGTGATCATCGAATAGTCTATCGTGAGACAACTACTATCCAAACTAGGCACTACTAAATGGAAAGTCACAAAGAAGGACTAGACCCAAACTTGAAGTAACTAAGAGGAAAGGATCAGTTGGGTGTCTTACCCTAATTCTCAAACATAAACTTGACCTAGTCATTGTATGGTGGCTAGTTCAAGAAGAAAGCATGAGGACTCACATCTTAACTAAAGCCAACATCAGGGTAGATTATTGGTTATGCAATAAGACATACTAACAAGGCACTCATCGGTGTGTAGTGGTTATGGCAAGAAGAAAGCACAAGGACTTACTTTCTCCTAAGCAAGAGATCACTTGGGAGACACACTAGCTAAGTAGTGAATCAAACTCAACCTAGGCCTACTCTGAGGGTCAGGGGCATTATCTCAACTCAAAGTATCAAATAAAGGATTTGTGTTTTGTTGTGCTAATGAGGGATAGGTGCCGGTACTTTACACCTACCCAAATCACTCCATAAAGATCCACAAAGGGAAAATGCTTTCAATTTAAAGAGATTTTGATTTGAAATTAAGTTTTATTGATGAAATTTGTTTTTAAACATTATTTTATGGGTAATATTTTTTAAGGTAGTGCCCATTGATTAGAAGCATCAGGCGCTCCCCTTTATGGTTGATAAGTTGATAGGATCCTCTTTGGTAGGTTGTTTCTATAACGAAAGGGCCTTCCTTGCCTCCCATCTTGTGATGGTCAACAATTGGTCTCCTTAAGGCTAAAACAAGCTCTCCTACTTGAAAAGCTCTTGGGTAGACCAACTTGTTGTGAGCTTGAATCATTTTTTCTTTATATAACTCGAGGTTCTGACATGCTCATAAGCGTTTCTCCTCCAAACCTTTAAGCTCTTCTAACCGCAACCTGGCATTCTTAGGTTGTAATAAGGTCTGAGATAATCATGGTAGACCTAAAGTCAGTATTTTTCTATAATCAAAACATAATTAATGTGTTGGGGGGGGGAATGCAAATGTCATATCTATTTAGCTCTTCTCAATCTACAATTGTATATACGAAAGCCTAGCACCAAGAAGAAAGAGTTTGTATGGTGGATCCATAGTAACCATAGGTGACTAACCCTTGTGTAATCCTCTTAGGAAGCTATATAGAAACCCGAACCAGTCCCTAAGTGAAGTAAGAAAGCCCATGATGTAGAAGCTATTACTAAACAAATAGGTAATAGGAGTGTCCCCATGGAATGAGTATCTACTATATCCAATATCTACAATAGTCCGTATATAAGCATAGCTTGCGTGAAGTCAAACTGCCTAGCCATCCTATTAGGATTGTATCCCTCCATTATCACAGACTCATGGCACCGGTAATAAGGCCAAGCAAGTCTTAGTCCAATGAGGTATTCTGCTATGCATCTATATCCTAGCCTTGATTATAGTAAGGGTGCCCTCTATTAGTAAGAGAATCTATGAAGCCTTGTCTCATCTATGCAGGCATACTATGAAAGGATGTTTTATAAATGATCTATCAAGCATAATGGATGGTCTGGACCTGATCCCTATCTAGGGCGACTAAAGCCCTGCTCAACTGCATGATTATAGGGAAGCACTGCTCTCTAAAATAAGATGACATCTCAGGACAATTGAAAGCTTTTGATATATTTGCATGAATCCATCTATGTAAGTAGTGTTGAGGAGCATCTACATCATAACATTATGAGATAGTCATCACGCTCACTCTGCGTAATCTATGGTATAGATAGGGTAATGATGTAGGTGCTAATGATACCCTCTCGCCATGAGCAATCAAGCTGGCCATCAAGAGAGTGGAAGGTTGAAAAAGTCTATTGTGATGTGGAAATATGAAATAGCACAACCAAGTGTTAATGAAAGCCACTAAAGATAGCTCCTCATCAATGTCCCATGATAAGATTCACCAAAAAACAACTCTTCTTTCTAGCTCAAATCTAGCATTGAGTGACTTTTTATATGAATAAAATCCTAGATCAAATGGATCATTCAATTGTACAAAATGAGGTGAACATACTGCTAAATCAAGGAAGCTCTCAGACCATATGCCTAGAGTAACTATGACCTATCGCTTACAGCCTAATCTCCACTCTCTAAATAGTCTCTAATACTGAGCTAGAGCATGATGGAGACTTGAGAAATATACTTTTCCTATGGCACTTCAATATCCACATTATATGAGCACCCCTGCATCAAAAGAAGAATAAGAGGAGGAGAATGATGAATATGATTAATAGTCTCCCTTTTTTATTTTATTTAATATTTTATTTTTTATACAACTTATGTAATCATTTTTTATTTTTAATAAATAAATTTTTATTTTACATGTTTATAGATTTCTTTGTATATGTCCTTTTGTTTATCATTTGAAAGCTCTAGGATTTAAAATAATAGAATTTTATAACTTTAAATGATATTACAATAATAGTGCTTTTGCACTGAAAATATAGCACATAGGTGTTGTGAGCTTGTAAGACATATGTTTAATAAATTAAAAGGCAACTCTGTGGCATTGTATATGTGACATTATGATGCTCTTAAGATAAAATGTCTTGTCATCCTACCTAAGAGTCTAGCACTAAGACACTGTAGTGTTTTTAAGATAGAAATATTTTGTCATCCTACCTGAGAGGTCAGCACTGTGGTACTCGATGCACTGGATAGACAAGACTTAGACTTTCAATTTAGTGAGTTCAATATTCCAAGTGTCCAAAATCATAAAATTAATATAGCACTGTGGCATTAAGGGATAGCACAGCGGTGCTATGAGAAGACCTTTCCCACAAAACCTGAGAGCTTAGCTCCTCAGTATTAAGCCCATAGTGCCTAGGCATTATTTTATCAGTGCCTAAAATTTAACAATTTTTGGAGAAATTTATAATTTCAACAATGTTACATCTTAGCAGTGCTAGATTTCATGATTTTTGGTGCATTAAAACCCTTTTCTTTTGTGATGGATCTAAGATCAATGGAAGGAGAATTTTATTTTACATCAGAACCAAGTTTGATGGTGGATGATGTAGTGCCTTGGCACTAAAAAATAGTGCTTCAACACTGCTGTAAAGATGTGGAACTTGAAAGCTTAGTTCTGCAGAATTGTAAGAATTATACCTAAACTTGAAAGCTTAGCACCATGACGCCAAATATCTGGTGCCTCAGCATTATGGGACAGAGTGTTAAAGATTTTATTCTCAAGAACACAACACCTTATTGCGATCTCGTCATGGCTCCATGAAGGAACTCTAATTTTGAACAAGATTATTACAAAATTTGATAATTTTTTTTGAAAATTTAGTGGCATAATGCTTTACAAGTCCTAGATTTTTACTTATTTAGTGCAATTGCACTCTTCTTCCTTGTTCTAGATCCAAGATCAATGAAGGGAGAGTTTTTCTTCTAGTGCCAAAACCAAGTTCAATAATGAGGTATTCAAATTTCAAGATTCTACAATTTTAAGTCTAGGGGCTTTCATTTTTACTCTAGATCTATGAGCGTGGAGATCTTTATTTTTTTTGGATCGATCTAAGATCGATGGTGGAAATCTCTTAAATTTTGTTTTTAGAGAGAGAATGACATAAAGAAAGTATTTCCAAAAACTTTTACCTTAAGTTAACTAGAGAAAGCCTCAATCTTATCTCTTGCACGAGGAGATCGCTCTCATAGCAGTGAAAAGCATGCTATTGAGAGTGCAAACAATCAAGTTCATGAATGGGGTAGGTGGGATAGAGTGTGAGTGAGGGAAAAAAAATAAGGGAGAGGAGTAGCTGTCCACTTTTCATAGGTGAATTCTCACTATTAGAGAGATTTTCTATGCCTCGGAGCATGAATGTTAGTTTTTCTTGATTTTAGAATTGAAGGTTGTCGTGACGCTGATGCATCATAGCCATGGCTCTATGTCATTTAAATAGGGAACTATCAAGAGTTATTTGAGTTTCTAAATTCTATAAGATGGTAACAGTGCTTAGGCACTACATTTTCAGTGCCACGATGCCCCTAAGCTGGGATGTTAAATTTATTTTATTTTTTTAGATGCAAACATTCCATCATAAAATCTGGAGTTAGCTTTGAAGAACGGAATATCACTGCTGATGGAGTGACTTTAGCCCCTATTAGAAATGCATCCATTAAAAGAAAAAAGCCCATCTTAGAATTCTCTTGGGTATCCCATTGCACTCCTACTATTAGTAGAAAAGTAGCTATGGAAACTACTGAGAGAGTCCACATGGGTCTTGTATTGAAAAAAGTCAAACTACCTACTGAGAAGATGTATGCTCTCTCTTTTCGTAGCACTTTTGAGATATGTTCCACTTCTGAGCCTCCCCTAATGACTAAAAGTTAGACAAAAATAAGAGTATGAGGCTTAGGAGATAAGCCATTAAAGAAATAAAGTAGAGTAATTTCATAGAAATTAAAGAGGCTAAGGCGAAGGCTAAGGCTAAAGCTAAGGCTATACCCTTCTAAATATTTTTCCTCTTTAGGGATAAAATAATTTTCATCATCTTTCTATATCCCAATAAGAGGAATATATATCTATAATTATGAGTTCTCTACCTCACCCCTTCATTTATGAAAACAAGAAGAGTTTTATATTATTGAATAAATAAACTCATGATAGATGATAGCTTTATAGAATTACGTGGTCCTCTACTTACACCAAGGAAGAGATACTCAAGGTCATGAAGAGAAAAGTCTCCAAGGAACTTAAGAGTGAGATTCTAAGAGAAGTTATGACTACCCAAAATAAAGGAAAAAAAGGAAATTGAGTTTTTTAAGATTGTTGAAGATCATATTGACCCATCAATGCTGTATTTGATCAGTATCATTTCCCAGTAAGGTCATTAACTTGGCATAGAAATGAGCTGACTAATATAGGGAGAGGTAGGTATATTCCTAGGAAGGAAACTAGGAAAGTTTATCTAACAAAGACCACATTGCCCATAGAGCCAAAGCTACATTCATTTTCCTTACCACCATCATAACGAGATTGAAAGTTGTTAAGCCTCTTAGAAAAGCCTTCATCACCTTTGTTTAGGCTTCGAAATAAAAGACTATCATCATCTCATGCCTTTATATGAGGGATGGAGCCTCTTAATGCATCCCTTTATAATAAAGAGATTTTGAATAATAGACACCTTCACCTTGGGAGCCACTACTATGGAGGAAGTTTGTATTACTCAAGAAGGCCATAAAGGAGAGACATCTAAATTTAAAC